>JAZKJV010002177.1:0-706573 GCA_037367405.1 Ottelia alismoides | reverse complement strand
TATGTAAAAATGGATTTTTTTTTCATTTTTTAAATTTCTATAGATCTTTAGAATATGAGTATTAAATATTGAGCTTGTTCGTGACTTTGTGTGCAGCGTATTACTTCAATCCTAAGTACCAGTACAAGAATGAACTTGGTACAAATGCTGACCTTCTAGCAGTCGTACAGATTGTGGTGGAGAAGCTCGTCAAGGACGAGAAGTTACAGATCTTGTGCATGAACGAGGTAATCCTCAATTTCTAGCTAAATTTGGAGTCACAAGAAATTTCGTAAAGATGTATTACGACTTAAACCTATGTGTGCACTGTGCGGGTTAAGTATTTCCGGGATGCGTTGGGTTCCTTCGGTCGGATTACTGAAGTAAATGGACGGGGCAATACTCTTCCCGGTAGGGATGAAGACAAATAAAACCATTACTTATGTGTTCATTTATTCCTACTATTGGTTTCTCTCTTTTTCTTTTTTTTGCAGCCGAATGGTGATTGTTATACAGGATGGAATCTCCCAACCTTCGAAGTGTGGCAGTGAAAGTGTTGTCTCAAACCGCATCTGCCGGTGGTTGTGAGAGGAACTGGAGCACGTTCAATTTGATCCATTCCAAGAGAAGGAACATGTTGGGAGAAAAGAAGCTCAATGACCTTGTCTACGTGCATTACAACTTGAGGCTGAAGTTGAAACATGCAAGGGAGGGACAAGACAAAGATGACTACACAGACCCTATTGATCTTGCATACATTTTCAATATGCACGATGACGATGTTGATGAAGACGTTCTCCAGAGGTGGATGGATTCCAATGGTGCCCCAATTCTCGATCAGCCAGGTGGAAGACCAAATGAGAACATAAGCCGGCAAATGGGAGCAGATGTAGGTGACTATTTGGAAAGATCCGGGCAGACTACAGACCCTGTTGGAGGGTTAGAGGGTGAGATTGATGCGGCTGTTGATGAAATTCTCTCGAGTAGCTCCAAATCCAAATCAAAGTCAAAGGATGACAGTGGAGATGATGATGATGATGATGATGATGATGACAATGATGTTGGTCATGGTGGACCTGATGGTGGTGGGGAGACAAACTCAGGTGGGTCAGGAGGGAGTGGTCATGGACCACAAGATACCAGACTTGAGGAAGGGCTACATGCAGGACGTGAATATATGGAGCGACAGCAGAACACACACGGACAATTTGTTCCAAGTCCGAGTCTAGGGCCTACGGATTACGAGTACGGTCGAGGCCATCATCCAACCGACAACTACATGGACGATTTGACATCATCTATAGGTTCTTTAAGCTTCATGGACATTGACAGCCCATATCGTGGAGGAGCACCAAGTCCTTTAGGCAGATATGGATCGTCGCACGATGAGAGATCATTTGGCATCTTCCCGGAATACTTTCATGCTCCTCCTCCAGGACCTCCTCCTCCTCAGTATGCACCTCCATCATATTCATATGGTTACAGTGGGTATGGGGGATACAGTAGCTATAGCGGAGACAACTACCAAGGTAGCCAACCTGAGCAGAGCCAGGGCAGCTTCTTTGGGGGTGACAGCTACGGTTTCTTCTCTGAGTACCAGTTCCTCCTCCTCCTCCACAGAGATCTTCTCCTACTCCGTCGTCATTGTCCCAAGGATCTCGGGGCAGTAGTTCGCATCCTCGTCGTGCCACTCGTGATACCGGATCCAGTGCTGCTTATCCTCGTCTCGGGATACTCATAGGCATCGATGACCACCAATACAAGCAGTATGTGATGGATTACAAGGCCATGTACTCGTACATGAAATAGGAGAACTACTGCGAGTTCATTGAATCTGCGATGCGTTATGAGAGACAACAAGGAAGGGGGGGCATTCAGATCCACCACGGAACTCTTGGTTCTGAACAAAACATGTCACCATGTATTAAATTTTTAATACTTTATTGCATTGATCATTAATATGCATGTTTTTAATAATTTTCACTTTGTTGTAACTTGTAAGACTATTACTCTATTTTATTATGTATTACCAATTTAACAACAATAAGACCGATATGACCGATATGGTCGATATGACCGATATGTCTATATAAGGGGTATAGATGACCAATATGTGTGAAATAATTGTGTATTTGTATGTTATTTATTGTTCTAATAACTTGGAATATAGAAATTTACAATAAAATTGGGAAAATCAGATTTTTGAGCCTTTTCCGACTTTTCCACCGAAATCGTCGAAATTTCCCGAAATTTCGGTGAAATTTTGGTTTTCCAGGTCACCGAAATGAGATCGAAATCGAGATTTTGAACCTTGCTTTAGAGCCAATAGATAAGCACTCGACTGCTCAATCCAAGCTGGGCACCAACTCATGCGAGCCACTTGCATAGCACGTGCATTGGTGAATTTTTAGCATATCCTTAATTATGTTTGTTTGTGAACAAGTCACTTCCAGCTTTCATCATGTGAGTCATCACGTGATATTAATGTTTTCACACTTAGACGCCCATACATTTGTTTTATCCCTTACAAGTCCGGGTCGTTGCATAGCGTGAATTGGTCACTTGCATCATGGGATATTTTACAACTTTTGCCTCGTGTATTTTTCATACTAAGCATGCACTCCCATTAGTTAAGGTATATTTCATATATAACCCTATTCTAGTATATTAGATAACTAATATTAGTTCGTATAAATTCAAATACATCAAATAAAAATCAAACAAAAATATACTATTACACCTTATAATATACTATATATGATAATATACTAGTTTTAAAAATCAATTGTATTTACTATATTTCATAAAATAAAACATACATATAACTCTGAAAATAAATAAATAATCAAATATACCTCCACTAAATCCATAAAAATATATTACATAGATTGTATTGTATATTATATAATATCTAAAAATAAAATAAAAATAACATATAACTACCTTAACAATCTAAAAATACATAAAAAATTTAGAAATCATAACTAAATCTACAAAAATCCTAAAATACTACAATATATCAAAAATAAAGATATTTTATTACCTATACGTAGAAATAAAATCCAAAACATTTGCTCAGATTTATTATTTTAAAATCCTAAAAATGGTTCTATTTTACCTTCATTCATTGTTTTGACTTTAAAAACAAATATAATATCCATAAAACTCTAAAACTTCTCTAAATATCACCACAAACAATAAAGAAAATGAAAAACATAAAAATATTTTTTATACCTCATCTTCGAAAATATTACTTATCTTTTAATAATACAATTATGTCCTTTCATTTTATACAAGTGCCTTTATAAATTCAATTCCAAACATACAAATCCACAAATAAATAAATAAACAAGTAAATAAAAATTACAAAGTAAAACATAAAAATATTTTAAAAAATAAAAAATAAAACATATACCTAAACTCCTTATTACTTAGGATTGTACAAAACAACATAAAAACGTTAAAAACATATAAAAAATAAAAACAATAAAAACAATTATATCTTAAAAATTTATAAAACCATAAACATCTTGATTTCCTCTATTAGTTTACTTTAGTTTCCACAATTTGCCTCCCTGAGTTCGTCACTCCTTTGCTTATTTTCTATCACATCAATTTTAGGAGTATAAAAAAATATTTCTTTATGCATGTTTGCCTTGATTATTTAACGATTCTTCTCTTCTCACAAGGAAGTGATTGAGCCGATTCACCAGATGCCGAAGAATTCGTTATCAATAATATCTTTGCACTAGAGTATCATTGGATCTCAACCGGTAAGGTTCCCCCATATTTGACATGTTGGAATCCCCCTTTAGGTTATCTAGGGAAGTTGGCCTATATTTAGTAATAGTCATATGGATTCTTGTTTCCCAGATGGTGAAAAAGGTTGATTTTGTGTCTGGGCTCGATGTTTTTTAGTCTCGCGAGCTTCTAGGGCCCCCAAGGCCACAAATGGTCTTGGTCAATATGCTAGCAGCTTTTTGTTAATGTCCATTTAGTGGATTGACAATATATGTTGGTTCTTAAAAGCGTATATTATATGTTAGTGTGTTTTGTTGCACAGACCCTCTGAATGAACCTATTTTTGAATATTGAGTCCCAAAGCCATAATTCAGGTATCACTTCATATGATAGCTTAAGGGTGTTTGGAGTGATCTGAATGCGAGGGATTACACCTCACGCATGATGAAAGCATGGAGATCGAATCATATCCGATCTAAGTCGACTAGTCATACTAGTCAATGGTGCAACTGAATTTTTCGATGAACCACATTATATGGAAATAATTTGCATGTCCTTTCATCATGATTACATGAGTATAAGGTTTACCGCTTAAAGCGTGACACTGATATCAAAGGCTCTAACAGAAGAGGCTTCCTGTCTCAAGTTAGATTCAATGACAGAGCACTTGTGGACGCGTGAATGAGACGTGTACTTCCCATAATCAAAGGCAACGATCTGAATCCGAGCAAAGAATCTCTAGATTTCGTCTCACGAAGTCCGACATCTTCTTCAAAAGCACGAGACACTGAAGAAGATGAAGATCCTTGGGCAATCAGTCTGATTGCACGACAACAGCATGACGACGATCACAGTCTAAACGAACCCTATGTGGACGACCACAGGGGTTGGAGACGAAGAGAGGGTAGATGTGTGGTGAGAGAGAGAGAGAGAGATTTCTTGTTGCAACAATTGCAATAATAAAAGAGACAGGGCTAGCCTCTCTTTATAGCATAATAAATGGCATAAATAGACTCTTAATAATGGTCAATGTTTGAGATTAAATGTAATATTTGAAGATTATACTTATGATCCAAGCACAATAGGATTAGAATTAATAAATCAATTATC
This sequence comes from Ottelia alismoides, assembly GCA_037367405.1. Classification (NCBI taxonomy): domain Eukaryota; kingdom Viridiplantae; phylum Streptophyta; class Magnoliopsida; order Alismatales; family Hydrocharitaceae; genus Ottelia; species Ottelia alismoides. The sequence goes on along the minus strand of JAZKJV010002177.1, from coordinate 701,743 downwards.
AACTCTTGCTCCAAAATTTAATCTCAAAATAAATCTTCTCTCATAAATAAAGCGGGAAGGAGAGGGCCTCCTTCCAAAAATTTGGAAAGGAGAAATCCTCCTTTCACATTTTCAATGACGTCCACCATGGATTTGGAGGGAGACTTTATTCATAGAATTATTATATAAATAAAATATCACCAAATATTTTTCACATTATTTGTGATAAGGCCATTTATATTTATGAAACATATTCATCCATCTAAAATTAAACGTAAATCACATTTACATTTTATTGTTCAATGTGAATTGAATTCACATTAATATTTAAATTACAAATCCTTTTCATAATTAATTCTCCATGTGATATTGTGGATCATATCTGCATTATCAATAATTATTGTGGATAGTATTATCCACATTAATTTCATCTATGATAATCAAATCTAATTTATTTATCTAAGATGTCTCTCTACACATGTCTTAATAGTGTGAATCATATTCACATCACTTATAATAATTAAATCCAATTTATTTATCTTTATTTCTCTTTATTTCTCAATGCTCAGATATTATCTCTAATGGAATAATTCTTGAACTCTTTCAAAAATAGTGTGCTTTCTCTGCAGATACTCAAAGATAGGGATGGTACGATTGTATATTCCATGTATAGTGACTTGGATAGTAAGATATAGTCTCACATCCATATCTAGAAGACCTCTCAAAGACGTATGGTCAAGTCAGACATAATATCCAACCTTCTCAATGCATCTGAATCACATTCAGATCAATGCCCGACATTTGGGCTAAGATAGGATAACTAGTCCACTTAGTGGAGTCACTAAAATCCAAATATGCTTCATCGCCCCCTCAGAATGGAAATGTCATGGTTATACAATCGATTAAGATCACATAACCCTCGAGTGTTCCAATATCAGTACGTCCTGCAAATTGAAAGACCTTGAATAAACCTGAAATTCTGATATTATTTGAATTGTCTTCTTCAAGGTTTTATTATTAAGTTTCTCATTCGATAATTAGGAGTTGGTATCGACCATGTGCTTTATGAAAGCATATATCATACCTAAAAATCCTATCATGCTTCCGAAATGAGATGACCAACGATGGAATTTGGTTGGTCTCAGTTTCTCATGAGTGAGCTCGTGTCTTCTGGTTCAATAGTGAACATGTATGATCTCTTTGAGAGATCGTATTACCCATATTCCCTTGTATGCACACCAGCTCGATAGTGTATAGACTTTGTCTAGATCATCAACCTAATGGTTTGCCCAATGTACACACTTAGACATATAGTAACGTATTTGTCTCTGGTTGGCGGATGAGTGCCTATATCATGACAGCATACGATATAAGTCTTTGATATCCCGATCTCGCTAAGTCAACTCTTTGACTTAACTTATCCGACACCTCTGAATATATATTCCTATGTAGAGGACATGCATCAAGAGGTCGATCAGATACCAACATTTGGAGTAAGGATTGCCATCTCCTTCTCAAGCCTAGAGATCCTTTCCGGACAATCATTTGACGACACTAGTTGAGTCCATCGAACTCTTTTGATATCATCTCAGAACCATCCTCTATGATCCAACCATTGGATCAATAGTTGTATGATTATTAAGATGCATATGTTACATAACCTTAATTGTACTAAAGTACTTTATAAATGCATATATTCATTAATTTCAGACTCACAGTTGAGCCTTATTGTAAGCTACTCTTTATTTATTCAATTTTGCATGTGGAGGAAAATATAGAGGTTTACTTTAGTATTCTATCATCAATGTTTGCTCCCATGATTTTCATCCCTATAATGGTGTTCTGGGTAGACTCGCGGTCGAGCCTTTGTGAGATGCAACTGGGCTTCCGAGTACAATTCATGGTGGACGGGGGAGGGTAGTTGGTCCATCCTCACCAACTATCAAGAGTCATCGAGGCATATGTCAAAGTTTCCCAGGGACAATTCAATAGTTTGATGGGCTCCGAATTCTTGATCCAATGGTTAGCTATATCCATTTCACCCACGGTTGAGATCGAGGGACTGGAATTGATCGAAGGGTACCTGCTACATATGGTTGTCCTTCCTTATTCTTTGGTATTCATGACAGAGCATCTGATGGCAGGTCTTAGCTCATATAAGATAAAACATAGAGGAGAATATCCAATAATGTAAAGGCTTTATGAAGGAGTGACACTTTGATGAACAAGAATGCGAGGGCCTGATTGTTCTCATATCTCCAGGCGACACACACTCAACCCCATTGGAGTTTACCTGCTACTAGTACTCTTAGGTGCACAATGAATGTTCGATGTGGAATTCTGCTAAAAGAATGGGGTTTGAGATACATGAGGTCTCGACCAAGGGGGTTAATCGAAAGGGAACTAGAGTGAGATGAAGGTCAGTCATAGGCAGAGAAGGCAATGTGAATTGGAGCTCCAACTCTGTGCAAGAGTCAAAATGAGTTGGTGAAATGAAGTAAAATGGAGGAGGATGATTGTGAATGTCAGAGTGTGTTGCAAATAAAATGAAGGTAATAGACAGAGAATATAAATGGATCTATAGGAGAGAGTAGAAATGGAGAGAAAAAATAGGAGGAGGAGGAAGAAGAATGTAAGTACGAAGGGTTACTTGGAGGATTGTGAGTCCATCAGGAATGGAGGCTATTTAAGAGAAGCATATCATATCCCAACCTCGAAGAACAATTACGATGGTGCTTTGCAGGATGGATTGCTCCTTAGATAAGAACATATGTAAGGTGGAGGGCTCCTCCTATGTAAGATGGAGGGCTCCTCTTTGGATCTCGCATGATGTCATGTTTGCTATCGTCATTCGAGGTCTACTTCTTTGAGTTGTTACTGGGAAGAGGGTCTTTGACCAAGCTAGTGGCTTCACCTCTCATATATGGCGGATAAAGGTTCGACATGAGGCTGCGATGGGTTTTGAGGATCAATATGTTAGGGTTTGATGGATAAATCAGAGATGGTTGGTTTGTTGGCAATCCAAAAAATGTAGGGTTCAATCTTGGATATAGATGAAGAAGGATATGGGTTGATCTACAGGGAAAAGATGGCAGAGGCCATTAGAGTCATCCATAGAAGACGGAGGTTGAAGATGATGGGATCCTGACCATTCAATTGGTCGAGATTGGAAGGTGATGGGAATGCCACACGGCCTTTGGAAAAGGTGGAGGGCGATCAAATCACAATCGTTGGATCATGGTTGATCCAACGCCTCATCAATGAATCTGGCCTGAAAAAAGGGGATGAATATGGGTGAGATGGACCATTGGATCCACGATGGTTCCAACGATACACAAAGGAGTCGGGAAAAAGAGGCGGGGGCAGCATGTGGCGGCTCTAGGGGCGGCACGTGGCGGCTCTAGGAGCAGCCACATATCGTTGACAGAAAATTCAAAACCCAAAAATAAATAAAATTCAAAATAAAAATAATAAACAAAAAATAAAAAATCTTCATGAAAGTTGTTTATCTCAAAAAGATCTGCAACTTCTGCAAAGAAATCAAACTCAAAAGACCTTAACTGCACATTGTAAAATTTTTTGGTGGATTTATTTACATAAAATGCTTTTTTATATTTATAATTGTTTGTAACTTTTAATTAAAGAAATTTAAAAAAAATCAAATAAAACATTATTGAAAATTTTTACACATTAATCTTTTTTATTTAAATAATTGAAGAAATAAAGGAATAATTTGAAGAAGGGACTTATATACAAACTATATACATGATCGGAACACATTATTTCCATTACTGTTTACATTTTTTGGATTTTAATTTTAATGTCATTTAATAAAAAATGACTCAAAGAAAATAAATTAAAAGGAAACAAAATAAAAAGGTCAATTATTTACATAACATGACATTATAAGAGTTAATAAATATTTACAATATACAATTTGGATGCAAAATCCAATTTTCACATATGAAAATTTGATTCTTTTGAATTTAGTCTTAATATGTAAATAATGGAGGGTACATTAATTCAAATGTTAGTACTTATTCACAGGAGATTGTACGAGGAAGATATGTGAGTTTACAGCTTTTTGTTTCGACAACTTAGATTTGGTTTATTTGGCATATGTACAAGTTAACTTTTTTAGTATTTTTATTTATTTTGGCTAGTAGTATGTACAAAATGAAGTTGATTTCATGTCACTCATATTAACACGAATTTATTAAAAATAAATGAAGTTTGGGCTATAAATGAATATATACAATTTTCAACTCCTTATTTTGTGGTTTATAATTTTGAATTATTCTTTGAACTTATTTATAAGATAGCAACACATTATTATTTCATTTTTAATGCAAGATACATTTTATTAATTTATTGATTTTAATGGTATTTATTGGGTGTTTTGTTCAAGGATTGAAGCTAAAATTCAAATACTAAGTTAATGAATAACATATTCATCATGCCCCCTTTATGGATGATAAACATCATTGGATTAAGTCCAACGAGCAATCTTATCTGTCAAGAGAGCTTGGGTCATTGCCATTCGATCAAGAACTTAGGAGCCTATTGCCATCGTCCTTTGGTGCCCCATCTCCAACCATGGATCAAAGGATCATCAACCAATGGGCATACATCCACGTAGCTAACATGAAGTTGTTGGATCAAGTAACTCAAGATAAAACTGCACCTTTGGATAAATCACTCGACACTTGACCTTTGTGTCGTACGTCGAAATTTGAAAAGGACATCTCAGTAGAGATAGAAAATATTACTAGCGAGTCCCATCATTTGACATCAAGTTGAAGCCACTACATTTGGGAATCTTACAGATAGACACCCCAATCTGGGCATTGACTAAATGGCCCCTCTAGCCTCATTTTGAACTCTTACTTAATTTTGTAATATTGTAATTAGGCCTTTATTTTTTACTTTTAACATCCTCTGAACTATTATTTGTTTTTTTATCATTTTGTCCCCTAAAATTTAAGTATTCATGTATTAAATTTGATCATTTTTGAACTACGTTGAATCAGTTAGTGAAACATACCAAATTTTCTTGTTTAATTTATTAAAAAAAATCATGTGATGTCATTTTAATTTATTTTTAGACATTTTGTATATCTCAGTGATATACAACTTTTTTTAAATTGTCAAAAAATATTGAGGTTGAACTTAGTATTGTTACAAGATATTGAGTGTTTGCTTTGATTCAAGTACACATGGTGTCTACTTGAAAGTCTAAAAATGTACCTAGTAGATATTTTAATGAGATGTTTAATAGAATTTTATTTTTTTATTTGTCCGCTTAGAAAAATGAAAACACAAAAACAATCCTTAATTTTGCAGCATTATTAGTTTATTCATAACATCACTAAAAATCCCAAAGACCATGTTAAGTTTCTTTTATCTAATATTACCTAGAGGTAACTTTGTTTGAATATTTATTGCATATTTTACATAAAAATAAAAAATAAAAATGTTGAAAATCACTAAACAAACCATAACAATCCAAAATACAAAGGAAAAGTGGATTTCGGATACTTAACATACCTATTTTAGGGGGAAAAATACCATCTAAAATTTGTCCCTAATTTTTAATCAAAAAAATGTTTTCAAAGTTCCTCGTTTATCTTAGTAATTTTTAATATTTTACTCTCTCTTTTGATTATTATTTTAGATTTATTATTTTTTTTAAAATAGCCAAAAATATTTGTAGAACCTCAAAAATATCAAAAGTATGTATTTACATTTTTCTCTTTATTTGTCCCATTTCCTTCGATTTTTAAACTCTAACGTTCCTTCTCCTTTATATTTATATCTAATATATACACATATATTATCATTTTATTTTATTACTTTATTTTAAATTAAAAAATATAAAGAGGTTAAGAAAAAAATCAGTAAAAAATCTAAAAAAATTATAATCGCAAAAACAAAGGCATTCGTACACACACTAGGCACACATAGACTTAGTATACATATTCACAAACCAAGAGAGTGAGCTACCTCATTGTATTTGACCCAAGTATATTGGCCTATAAACTAAGTGTTTTTGATAATTTTGTTTAATCGACCCTGACTCGAGGGTATCACAATAAGTTGTACTTGGTGGACCTCGAATCTTGATTATCAATCACACATGAAAGGCTTTTCACAGCTTTAGATCACATATTGTTGTTGGTATATCGAAGTACAATGTTTTGGATCAAACACACGAGCTTTCACAACTTTGGATCACACACCAAAGTTCCTGCAACTTGGACTACTGATGAAGCGCATTTTCATCATGTTATTAATTACCTTTTATCACAGTATATGTGGTGAAAATGGTTCAGCAAAAACCAGACTTTCAAATATGTGGAAGTTAATTTACTTGGTAAGTGTACCAAGGTCGAACACAGGGACACAAGCCTCTTCATCTATTTATCAGATTTTATTGTTTAATTAATGATTGAGTATTTTCTAATCTCAAGTCTTCATGTAGATATGATATGCAAAATGAGATGCATATATAGTAATGCAAACACAATGAAAGGAAATGATGCATGTATTTTTTGCTAGATTTTAAGATGCAATTAAAATATGATGCATGCACACAAGTAATGCGATTCAAATAAGTATGCAAGACAAATTGTACAAATATGCTCTGAATTAGCAAATCGAATTGAGCATTAATGATGATGAATGCCATTTAAATCAAGGAGCAGGAGACACTATAAATCATAAAAAATAGCCCATTTAATGTCAATACATGAAATAAATGACGTCATTAGGTATAGCATGAAAATAGCAACACAATGAAACTGAAATCAACTAAAATGGACTTCATATGCTCAAGATATACTAAAAATAATGCATGGGCATAAATGTAGTAAAAATGCATGGAAAAATAAAGATAAATATTACAGATAGGTCCCTGGAGGGACCTATTTGCAATTATCAAAAACTAGCTGGACCCCTACGTAAATTTTCCTTTGCGCACATGGGCCTTTTTATAATTTTGATAAAATGGTAAGGCCTTTTGCAAAATGTCCAGGCACACACGTGAGGCACACTCCGGGACCTCAATGTAATTCATGAAAACTCGGGTCCTTTTCTACAATTTACCTAGCCCCTCACGTGCACGGCACACGAGGGGGCTAGGCTCGGGTGACACGTGGCAGGAGCAAGTGCCTCGGGGCATGGCCGGGTTGCCCCGAGATTGGGCTTCGTGAAGGTGACGTGGCATTATCAGGGCTGTTGGATGGCCACCGTAAGGGCGCTATCCAACGACACATGTAGCTCTTCCATCTTCAATCAAAGGCAACATGATTAGAGCTCTGATGAAGATGCTAGAGCTCCGCCATGCTTCCCCCTGCCATTTGATGGTCGAGGACGATCACAGTAGCATTGGCGTTGAAGCTCGGACGGCGGCGGGCAACTGGCGAGGTCGAGATGGGCCTGATGATGTGGGGTCGTCGGAGGAGAAGCTTGTGAAGTGAGCTCCGACCAACTTCCGACTGTTGAAGAGGATGCATCCCTGCAATAATTAGTAATAGTCGAAGCTGCAAATCATGTGTGCTTGAGATTGTGATGAAAAAGAGGTCCTGTGGAGGTGGGTGGAGCGAGGGACCAAGGAATTCATCTTCGGTGAAGCAGAGAGGAAAGGGGGACAAGTGATCGGGGCTCTGGAGAAGGGAGAGGGTGGTCAGGGGTTTTGGCAAAGGTGAGGGATGGGTGGTGGAGCTTGTAAGGTGGTCAGGTGATGGTGAGGATGGTTGTAGGCGGCGGGAAAATTATGAGAAAATAAGAAGAAAAGTAAGAAGACGTACCTGAAGGATTCGAAGAGAAGAATGGCAGTGGGGAGGCTTGGGCTGATTGCCAAATTGGTTCTCTAGACATCACTCAGACCTGCGCAACCACGATTGGGATCTTAATGGCGGTGAGGCTGCCGTAACATGGCCAAGTTGACCATGGATCAACACCCAGCTGGAGGCCCATTATGGCCCCTCTTCCGACCTCTATCTGTCACAGGGAGGTGGAGAGGGGCTATGGTTTAGGCATTGAATGGTGGACGAGTGGCGAAGTGGGTGGAGAAGTGGGTTGAATAGGTGGCGATGGTCGGACGTTTGAAGGGGTGGAGCGGGGTTTTAAACGGCTAATTAAAGACCATTGACGGGGGATGATAACTGGTTGGGTGTTACACGAGGGAGAAGGAGAGTGAAGGCTACGTGGCAGCGGCATTAGGACGAGGAGAGAGTGACTGATGTGAGCTCTATAATAGGAAGGGGGTGAGGGTGTGGCAAGGCGTAACGGACGGGGAGGGACCGCAAGAGGTGGAAGATGAGGTCCTAATCATTGGATCTCACGATCCAATGGTTAGGATTAGAATGCGAGGAGGGCGCTCAGATCAGCTTGAGGGATCCGATCAAGTGGTTGTGGGGCACGCGAAGAAGGATGGTGTGGAAGGGGTTAGGAGCGAGATCAGACGGTTGGGAAACGAGAGGCCACGTGGAGGCCTGTGAGACGCTAGATGTGGTTAGATCAGGCGACTGGGATTAAGGCGCTAAGAAAGAGTGGGGATGAAATCTGGGTTGTAAAGCCAAGGGTTGAGGATTAATTGAATGTGGGTTGTTGAGATGGAGGTAGATCAGAGTCGATCCAACGACGGAGGGTGATGACGGGCGGTGCAAGGAGAGGTGGCCACATGGGCGGCCTGGATCTGATCTGGGATCAGATATGAGGGCTAAGAAGAGAGAGAGAGAGCGGATGGACGGTCAGGATGCATGCATGATAGGCCAGATCAGATGGTGGCAGTGGGGGGGGGGTGGCACAAGAAAATGCGATCGTGTGGCAGTTCCAGAGAGCTCCACGTGACCGAGCCAGAAAATTCAAAAATAACAAAAAGAAAGAAAATTGAAAAATAAATTAGAAAAAGGTCAGAACATGAAAGTTGTAGATCTCATCGAGATCTGCAAGTTTCATGTTGGTCAAAAATCCAAAAGAAGTCATTCGTACAAAGATGAATTTTTGCATGTATTTTTAATGGGTAAAAACACTATGTTTTGCGGTTTCGATATTTTTTGTATTTTTAATTTCTTTTAAAATCCAAAATAAATATATAGATTAATTAATCTAATTTTTAAGAATTTTAATAAAAATAGAAAAACAAAGGAAATGTTTGTAATAAATACAATAAAACTGGGGTTAGATAATTAGTGTCAAGTATACACATACTATTTACAATATAAGAACAATTAATATTAGTGATTTAGTTGTGGTTTTTATTGAATTGTTTAAGACATGACAATAATAAATATATTTTAACATGATGTATCTGAGATTCATCAACTGCACATCAAGTAGCTTGCAGCTTGGATCATAATCAACTAGTCTTTACGATAGATATAGAAGTAAAGGGATTTATAAAAGCAATCTTTTATATATTAAGTCAACAAAATTTGTATGGCGGGCAATATGTAATAATGCAAAATACAATATCAGATGTAAAAATACTTAATACCGCGATCATCGATAAGAATAGTGAAAAGTCAATCATAGGTGGAGTTGAACCACAATTGAAAGCCTATTTCTAGTGTGTCATAGAGAAACACAGAATTGAGCAACGATGATCAAGGCTTGAAGAGAGCAATGGAATGATTTGATGGAGTATTTGTGGCTCTTAATGCACGTGATATGCAAACATATTTGTCTCTCGGATGCATATGTGTCTATATGTTGTGTTTGAAACAATGAAGAGTCGATTATGGATGTAATATACACATTGGAGCTTAATAGAACCATTAGCAACAAAATTAGGAAACACAATTAGCTTTAAAAACTTTCTTGAAATAATAATAATAGATCATTATAATCATATTGATCGATTAGAAAGATATAATGATTGCTAACACAAATAAAATTGATTGATCAATCAATTGACCATTGAAGGGTTCATTTAAAAATTATTAATGATATCAACTAAGTGATCAACTAAAAAATAACCACAACCAAAAAGTGATTGATCTTATCATATAGGTGATCAATCAACTATATTATCAACGATAAAAAATGATCAATTAGATTTAGGAAATAGCTTGAAGCGACCGATCATGTAACTTTCAATAGTAAGATGCGATCGATCAGGTCACAAAAATGATCGATCAGTTGGAGGGTATTTAAGAAAAATGGTATTTTAAGTGAAGGACATGCTTTTCATGTGATTGTGCACCATATGCCAATGCATCAGTGAGATTTTACAAGTAAAAATACAAGTGAGAAATACAACTACACTCGAATAAACTTGAGTAAAACTTGCTCATTGTTTTGTAAGCATGGACTTGATGTTTTGTCAATCCTACGAGCGGTAAAAATACAATGTTATAAAAAGAGAGGCTTAAGATGCTTTTTACTAACGCGATATGGGTAGCAAATTTTCATTTTTTTATAGAGGAAAAGTGTTATTTGATGTTGTTCTAACAACATGGTAACCAAAGGGTATTCTAGCTAAAAGACAATTCTTACAGGGTATTTTCGATAGTGTGATGTTAAAACGACCTTTTAATCAATCATAAAGTTCTGGATATCTATGTAAAAATCCCTTAATACATATGAACAGAAACAAGACAGTACAGGGCGAAAAATGGTAAACCTCTTACCTCAACAGTTGCTCTCTTTTTTTCCAAAGACTCCCGTCACTGCAGAGCGCCCCACCCGCGGCTCTGCCCCGTTCTCTCCTCCTCACGAAACCTTTTCTCAGACAAAGGGGAGCAGAACCTCCTCCTCCTGCCTCTCTCCGCTGTCATATCACCATTCTTTTGCCTCTACAGGAGGATGAGAATCTTCACAACTCAAAAGTCCCGTTCGGCGTAGTGCGAAATCTACGCCCTTCCTTGTGGCTGCTGCTTCCGCCATGGCCAAGCGCGTTTACGAGGTCTGGAAGGGGAGTAATGTAAGTCTCTTTTCTCCATCTCTTTATACATGGTCCTTTATATTTTTTTAAATTTTCTGCGGCACCCGAGCTTTAGGAATGTGATGCGCGTTTTGCGTGGATTGATCGGGGGGAGATGTCGATTGGCCTTTTTGGGTTGGTTGCGGTTGGATTTATGGTGTACGAGTTCATATGGTGATTAGTATTTAAATGAGTATATTTGTGGTTGGAAAATGGGCTTATTGTTTCTATTTCTTTTGCGACTGGTATGATTTCATTTTTGGGCGTGCGCCCGTGTATGGGTCAGGGCACTCTTTTTTAAGGAGTGAGGCGTGGGACGATGCGAGGGGTCTGGTGCTCTTCACGGATGGTAGGCCTTACTTGGGTGGAGGTAACTTTAATATCACCGTCTTTACTGGAGTAGCAAGAGGAACACTATGTGTCGACTTTGAGACGTATGAGTTCTCTGGCGTAGTGAATGGGCTTGGCCTGATGATTTTTTGGGTACTAAAATGCCGATATACGTGGTGGAGTGCTGCATTGGTCACTTCTGGGTGTCAATTGGACTGCTTCCTCACCTCCGTTGAATCTGTCAAAATGTTCCCTGTGGTTGGAGTGAGGGCCTCCTACAATCTCGTTTTGATTCTTCGTCTCTACTTTGGTTGTTAGGAGAAACATGGATATCGGATTTCATTTCTAGTTTGACGGGTCATGGTTTCAGAAGTCTGATATCAGGGATTTATGCCAGAGCTCTAGAGGGGCGTCTCAAGCGGTAAGAAGGTGACTTGGAGGTTGGAATGGAGGCTGAAATCTGTGCATGCCTATTCCAAATGCCAACTTGACGCATGCATATATTGAAGGTTGAACGCCTCGTTAGGAGGAATGTGCATGAAAGTGACCGTTTTGGATAGAGTAGAGGATAAACATGGTTTCTCAGGGGATGAAATGGAATCAAGGGAAACATCATAGGTTATTGTGAGTGAGGATGCAAGAGTTAAGATGGAGGTGGTTGTTGAGACGGACAATACTTGAGGAGGGGGAACATAACAGTTTCTTTAATCTATATTCTAGTGATGAGAGATGGTTTATCACGATTTATTGGTTGTTGGTTGGTAAGGAGTAAGTTGAGGGAAGGTGGGAGATTGGGGATACTTAAACATCTCACTTTAGGCAGTTCAATGTTAAGGGTGGTACAAGTAAGGGAGATTGGAGTGAAGAAGTCGTGGATCACATGGATTGTTGCTTGGGTAAATGACAACTTAACAAGAGAGGTTACTAAGGGATATGTTTCGATGGCTCTAAAGTTGTTAGGGTTGAGTATTTTGGTTCGAGTTCCAACCCCTCTGGAGTACTTATGTACTTGGCTTTCATTTTGTGTTAATCCTAACCTAACATCTTTCTGTATAATGTGGCATAAGGCTCACTATTATATACATAAAATTATAACATTTAACAATCACATGGTACTAGAGCAACGATCTTGATATAGCAATGTTGCAAACAACCACCCTCTCCCCATCGTTCGACCTCTATCTCTTCATCAGGCCTCACAATGTTGCCATTGTTGTGTGCTCTTCACCTCCATCTCCTTTCTAGGAACTACATCGTCATCACTTTTGTGGGTTCTCCATTGCTTCCAGCCACTGTTTCTGCGAGATATCCACCACCGCCAACCACGACCCTTCACAATAGGTGGTTGGCACTATCTATCGTGGGCACTACTCGAAACACCCTAAGCATAGTCACACATCTAGCACTCCAAAGTATGTGAGTGGTTATAAGAAAAGTGGATTATTACTTAACAACTTGGGCTCATGCATTTTGAGCGCTGGTTAATGGGTCCAACTGAGCTCGAGCACAATAAGCTGTCAAGGCTTGCTATCCTCGATATTGACTTAGGTCTAGATCCAGTTGTTACAAATGGCATCAAAGCAAGATTCCCTTTAAATTTAATAGTGCAAATGGCTACCCAAGAGGTGAAGGTAACCCTACCAAAGAAATATGAGGAAAATGCTACCCAAAAGACGCGACCACCGCTATTGTTGTGAATGATCAACGAGCCATATCGTACCGAGGATTTTGAAAATATAAATGGGGCATGTTCAAACACCCCACATATAATCCCACATTTAAATAGTCTTGATGATCTTACCCTTTCAATTGCTCTTTAGAAGAAGCATGACAGTTGCACTTTGCATCCTTTTTCCGAGGCAATGTTCTTGACCTATCTCAGTGTTAGATGCATATAGTTTTGCAAAGGGTTTATCTGTTGTACAGATAATAGTTTCACATGCTCGTGCCTCCTTCATCCAGGGGGAAGGGGTTCATGGAGGAAGAGGCATCTTCTTTAATCTTCAGAGGATGTACCTTGGTGGATCCATCAAGGGTTGCGGGACAGTTGGTGGATCCCAAAGCATCCCTAATGAACTTTACCTGTACATTGTTTGAAGTCATAGAATTTCACTTAAAGGTCTCATTGAATATTTTGTCGGACTACTTATATTCTTAGAAACGTACCTTGTTCATGCACTTTGTTTGTCTTTGCTTGTCTCTCACGAGCTTCTCCACCAAAATTTTTTCAACTGCTAGAAGGCCAGCATTTTTATCAAGATCGTGATTGTATTGATACTTGAGATTGAAATAATAAACTGCACATAAGCAAACATAACTCTCAGATTAATCCAACAAAAGTGGTATCAAAAAATAAAGAATAGATTTCCTACATGCTAGCCTTATGAAGAGGATGCAATCTTGGACCAGCATTCATCTATGATGTTTGGACAGGTCTTGTGTCCTTTCCCAATAGCTTCTCTGAACTTCTCTCATGCAATGCATTGCTTTGTAGATAACTCCCATTGTTGGCTTCTTGTCACCATCCATGATCAACAATACAAACACAATCAGATCCATTATTTTCGTGACTCATGTTGTGTCATCTAAGAAGTGAAGATCATTGATCAATATCTCCACTTTCCTCCTCTTTCTGCTTGAGTTTCGGGTATCTCGAACCATTTACCCTAACAACACATGGTTTTCAATTCGATCTTATGTTTTATGCTTTGCAACACTATAAAATTGGTTGCAGAGTGTGCAATGACAATCCGAACTAGTTCACGTTTGCCTCATCAAAGCCAACACTTCCGAGTGATTGTAAATGAAGGTAGAGATCATTTGTGTTTGCTCCACCACCTTTGAAACTAGCTTTCTCTTGCTGAAGTCTTTCAAGATCAAATCTATGCAATGCACATCACATGTCGACCAAAAATACCGTAGCTCCTAAAAGCCATGATGGTTCCACCAACTTTCTTGAAGTTATTGTCCATAATAATCTGGGCAATGTCTTACACCTATACGGCGTACGACCTTTTTTCTTTCAAAAAAACAATCTGGGCAATATTCCCCTTTCCCAACATCCTTGATGATGTCCTTAAGAAAGCTCATTATGTACTTATGATCCTTTATTTGAGCGGAGGCATCGACGGATTTCAAGAAAATCGTCTTCCCATCATCATAAATGAGGAAGTTGATGATTTACTTCCTCGCATAGCTCGTCCAACAATCACACATCAATGTCACACGTATTCTGGCCATCTCCTCCTCCGCTCAGTGATGTACTCGTTCATTTTCTCCTCCATTCCAAGATACTTGTTCATTATCTCGTAACATGTGTGAACCTTCACTCACATTCTTGCTATAGCGATCTCGTCGATGACAAGTTGGAAAAATGGCACACGAGCAACACTCACCGGCAAGCTTTGAAAAGAGCTTGCTGATGACCTTACCCACTCTCTTCCGTACATTTGTAAACATGCCCTTCACCGTCTTCTGCCTCGGATCCTTACTTGGCTTGTATTGCATAGAGGCGATCCTCGTCAAGAAGGGTTCCACTCCCTTCCCCTTATGTTTTTTGGTGGGTGGTGGTATTGATGTACATCCAGAACCACTCACACTATCACCAACATCATAAAAGCCACCTCGTGCACCACCGAGTTCTCTCATCTTGAACTTGTTCCTTAAAGGTTCCCTTGTTGCCCTCTTGTATGCCTAGGGTGGAGCATGGGCCAGGGCCAACCCGACCCAGTTCACTGCCTGGCCCGCTCAAGTCCGACCCAAGCCCCAATCTCTTCCCACAGAAGTTGCATTGTGGTTTGGTTTTGTTGCCGTCTAGAGAGATGACATACCTCCAACCAATGTCCCATCTAAATTCCCTCTGATCTTCAGAACTAGACCTGGCAAATGGGTAGGGGGCCCGCCGCCTGACCCATCAAAAACAATATATATATATATATATATATATAAGCTAAGATAAGCCACTTATAAATATGATATACTTCAAGTTTTTTATATTTGATGCTAGTTTTACATAAAATTTTATAGTTTACATGCCAAGTAACATGCAAACTACTTATATTAGTTATATAAAATATAAATGGTGATAATAAAATCATTTATACTTGTTAGAAAATAGAAATGCGGAAGCATATCAGATATAATAAAATAAGAACACGGAGAACATGGAATTTTAACGTGGAACCCTACTCCCTAAGGAGCGTGATGAAACCATGGGAGAACGCCTCAAAGGGCTGATGTATGCATTGCACTTTCTCACTGGATACATAGAGTGAGGGGCTTCTTATATATCCCTCACCGAGTCTCCACATCTTACGGACGGTAGATGTGGGACTAAACCACATGATGCGGTAAATGGATCCTGGAGTGATCCATTTACCCATCTACTATAAGAGTGACGCATAACCAAATACTCAAACACTCCCCCTCAAGCCAGAGCATGTAATACTTAACTTGGAGTTGGACAAACAGAATGAAATCTCAACTCACAATACAAGACACAATAGACAATATCAACTCAACACGCACAACTGTCGGCTGTTGTCGAGGACGTTGCTTCTTATACCGTGCAGTTGAGGAGGACGAACTGGCTGGAGTGTGAGTCAAACTAAATCTCATCGTCGGAGAGCATGTGCTCTGTACTGCGCCGGCCAGAGTCGCTGCAACTAGAAACGAGTCTCCACTTAGAGAACTTTGGCCTGTCACAATAATGTGGACAACTGCTCCATCTATGAAGGGACGAACTGAAAAAGTCATGGATACATGCTTGTCGGAGTACATGGTCGCTGGAGAATGGAGTTGGAAGAATCTCCTTGTCGGAAAACTGGGCTCTACCATACTGGCTCAGGGAATGGGATCTCTACTCTGGAGTCCCTATGAAACCACATTAAAACCCTAGCCCACATGGCATAGGGAATGTGATCTCTACTCTGGAGTCCCTATGGAACACATGAAAACTCTGGCTGACAAAACAAGAATAATGGGGACCACAAAAACATGATCGTAGACATGTGCGATTGAAACTGAAGACTCAGAATCTGATCGTCGAGTCTGAACAACCGTAGAGTCTGAAATCTGAATGACCTGGAATCTGGAGTCCGGAGAATCTAGATCCGACTTGGGCTTGTAACTCTACACAATACTACTCCTTTCTCCCATATTGGTCGGAATGAAGACATCGGTCGAGTTGGGAGAAGACAAATGAAGATGAGGAGAAACAAAAAAATAAGCCCATCTCATTTCAATTTTTTTCTTTCAGCTTTTCAAGTCATTTTTTTGAAACATTTTTTAAGACGTTTCATTTTTTATGACTTTTCCTTCCCTTTTTTTGCATTTTTTTAACTTGCATACAACTTTTCTTTTTGTACGCGCTTTTCAAAAAACACATATTTTTTTACATCTCGGCCCACTTGGGCCCAATCTTCTCCCCCCTTTTTTAACGTACATCCTCTTTTTTCCCCTTCTTCACTCCCCTCCATTTTTTGAAAACTCGGCCCAATTTGGGCCCTGACAGAAGCAACCTACATGGGGCTCTATTTTAGGGTTCCCTCGTGGGAACTCTCTCTCTCTCTCTCTCTCTCTCGAAATACAACCGCCCCCGATGGGGCTTGTTCATGACGCGCGCTGCCCCCTGCCTGGAGAGGAGGTGAAGTGAGGGCGTCGCGTGGGCGTGACATCGTGCCACCTGCACGCTTGAGCACGCGACACAAGGAGACTTGGTGGGCGATGCTCTCGCTGCCTCTTAGAACCGTGGAGGCGCTGGAGGAGATCACCACTGGAAGAAAGGGCTTGATCTGGAGGGGAGAGGGGCTGTGCAACACCGTTGCCTGAGAGAATCAGGCTCCGCCTCCGCCTCCGCCTGGAGGTACTGCTGGGAGAGGACAATTAGCGTGATCTGATGGAGCGCCGTCGCACCTGGGGTTGCCGACTTCAAATTTTTTTAGGTTCTTCAAGAACCCATCGCAGTGTGGCTATCGCCTTGTGCTCGAGGGCCTTCTCGGCAGCGTCCCGGTTGGTGGCTTACCGCTCGTTGATCTAGCCCGTCGCCGCAACCGGAAGAGAAGAAGGAAATGGGAGAGGTGCCTTGGCTATGCTTCTCTTCACATGGCCTGGAGAAGTGTCGCGCCAGGAAGGGGCCTTAGAGATAGGGTGCGAGGAGGAGAGTCTCCTTGCCTATGAGCGCTAATGAAACAAGAGGACGACGCCAATGCGGCATGGAGGATGGCTGCTGTTATCACGATGGAGCTTTGGTGCTGCCGCCATTAGGGTTTCCAAAACCCTTAAACTTGAATCAATCCAACCAGGATTAGAGTTTTCAGGAACCCTAGAACTTGAGAACTTGCAGATCCGTCTAAAGATCTTGAGAACAAATAAATAAAGACGATTCAACCAAGAATAGAATCTTCTTGATAATCAAATCTCGAATAAACATAAACATAAAACTTGAACAATGAATCCTCGAGAATTGAACTCGCTTTGATACCATGTTAGAAAATAGATTCGCAGAAGCATATCAGAAATAATAAAATAAGAACATGAAGAACACGAGATTTTAATGTGGAACCCTACTCCCTAAGGAGCGGGATGAAACCACGGGGAACGCCTCAAAGGGCTGATGTATGCATTGCACTTTCTCACTGGATACAGAGGACGAAGGGCTTCTTATATAGCCCTCACCGAGTCTCCACATCTCACAGACAATAGATGTGGGACTAAACCACATGATATGGTAAATGGATCCTGGAGTGATCCATTTACCCATCTACTACAAGAGTGGCGCATAGCCAAATACTCCAACAATACTTATTAAATAACATTAAAAAATTCAATGGGAAAAAAGGGCCCATGGCATGCTTTGGACAATGATTTTGGAATCTCGGCTCGTTCGGCCTGGTCAATGGCTCGACTCGGCCTACATTTTGGCTAGGTCTACTCAGAGCCATCAGATCTCGATGACATGTGAGCCCACGACGATGATTGCCTAAACCTGCAAAGAAATTGCAGAACAAACATTCATGAGGCATATAATGAGAACAATTAATTATTTGCTACTTTTTTGTTGTTTTAATTTTCGTATTTAATATATTTTTTATTTTTCTAACGCTTAATATATATAAAGTCGTGTATATTTAGTTTTTAAAGTAGTTATAGATTTCTATTTTTGGATTTGTAAGTAAAAACGTCTTAGATCTAGAGTTTAGGTGAACAATTTCGAAAAAACCATGTAAGAGACACAAAACATGAAAATCATACATATATCTAATGTTCTATTCTCGGAGTTAATCAATTATTAAATTTTAATTAACAACAAATTCTCAAAATCTTATTTTCTAATTGTTAAACATGAGATCAGAGTTTCTCCTTTAAAAACTCATATTGATTCCACAGTAAAACACAAAAACCCCAAATTTATCCACCATATATCTCACAAAATAATCCAAGTCTACACAAAAAAAACTCCACAATATGCAATACCATCAAGAGAACAAAAACCCTCAAAACTTTCACTCATATATCAACAAATTTGGTAATATTTGGAGCAACACATGTCAATCTCGCGAAGGACAGAAGAGACACAACATAGAAAGAGAGCAACAACAATGAGTATCAGTCGAAATGGCCTTTTTTCGATCGATATTTCGTCCATTTTGCTTCAACTGGGGTATTTTTTAATGAAAGATTCCCTCGGTCATCTAAGTATCGAGACCAGGTGATATTTCACCGAGATATCGACACATATCGGGCGGAATCCGGGAAACCTGACATATAGGATAGTTTCGATGCATCGAGATGCTCGAAACCGGATTCGGTGAAGTATCGCCGAATATCACGAAACTTAAAACCTTCTTTGAATAGCTTACACACATCAAAATTTGTTCTTCTTTAGTTGAAAAGAAAGGTCGACCTCACATGGAAGATCTTGACACCCGACTAAATATCTCGAGCCAGTCACAACCTAAAGAGCTGCTGATGCCCTCAATATATACCATGTACATAGAAAGCTCCCTACGAAACTTTGAGCCGTTGATCAGATTGGATCTGATAACATGTTGAAAAAGTTCGTGTTAAAAGACACAGAGAACATGGATTTACGTGTCAAACCCTTCTCACAAAAATGAAAAAAAAATGACAGGAGGGATGACATGGTGCACGGGGATTATTAGATTTCTTTTATTCCTTTTAATGAATAAAACTAGGATTTATATAATATTTCTTTCAAAAAAAGGATGTATATAATATGTATATGGTAAGGAGTAAACAGATGCAAATCCAAGATCCATTCACTATAGTATACCCCTTCAACAAGTACACCCCTTAACTAGGAACTGCAAGGAGGATGACAGTGTGGCCTTAGCTCTGATTTGGACGAATTGGCTGGCCAGGGATGGCGTGATTCTCCGACATGGTAGATTTTATGCTGAGAATGTGCGTGAACATGCCAGGATTTTATATAAATATTAGAATCTATAATTTTGTACTTAAACTTGTGAATATATGAAGTTTTTGGGAGCTTCTTTTACAGAAATCGCCTGTCTTCTTTGAAAAAAAACAAGCACGCCCCTTCAAGTACGGAGTATATAGGACCTTTGGCTTTTGATGGGGGCACTTTGGCTTGCTGGGAATGGATGGGCCTTTCATTAGTGTGGCAAACGTGGTTGCTCGTGCAACGACTCTTTATGAATAATTGTGGATGTATATTTAATTATATGCGTCTTTGATAATTTATAGTGTTGTATACTCCATTATAGGTGTTCGCCCTTTCATTCATGAAAAAAACATCAATTCTTTCACTAAAGGGATAAAGTGGGATTTAATTTACTCTTCTGTATGATATGTTTATGCCGATTAAGAAGCTGCATTTTATTGGGTTTTTCTGCTTCAGTTATTGTTACTCTGAACTGAGCTTTGCTTGATGATGACTGATAGAGTAATGACATGTAATTTTTTTATTGCAGAAATTTTTTCTTGGTGGGAGATTGATATTTGGGCCGGATGCCAAGTCATTGCTGATAACGATATTGCTCATTGTCATTCCTGTGGCTGTTTTCTGCATATTTGTTGCAAGACATTTAATACACAGATTCTCTGGAAACAATTCAGGATATGCTGTTCTTTTTGTTGCCATCATCTTCACCATATATGTTAGTAAATTTTAAGTACATCAAGTTATTCTACTTTTTTAATTTTTTTCAAATTAATAGTTATAGCCGTCTTTACTGATTTTCGCTAATGTTATTTTTAATGTTTTTTGGCTGTTTCTGCCTTTAAAGTGGGGGAAGGCCTCGTATTGTTTTCTTGGTTGTCAACAAAAAAATCTTAAATATGAAGGTCTTCACTGGGGTATTGAATATACACTACGCACGTAGAATCTTGTTGGATTCTAAAAAATACTTACCTTTTGTTGAGAGAATTTTGTATGGGTTTGAACTTTGATTAAAAAAAAGGGATTTTTTGTGGGTTACACATGTGTGGAGGTGTTTAGTCCCACATGGATTTGTGTGTGTGTGTGGGGCGGGGGGTAAATTCCTTAGTAATGTCCGGGGACTACATAGGTTCTTAAGTAGTGCGAAATGTTTTTGTTTTACTTGAGTACTGCAACAATATCACATTTCCGAAATGTGACATTCATATCGCATTTGGAAAATGCGATATTTGCAGTTTGGACTTCAATTTTTTTTTTAAAATTGATGTCACATTTGAAACATGCGACATCCACTTCAAAAAAATAAAAAATGGATGTCACATGTCTTAAATGCGACATCCACTCAAAAAAATTTTAAAAAGGATGTCGCATTTCGGACATGTGACATCTACTTCAAAAATAAAAAATAAAAATAGATGTCACATGTCCCAAATGCGACATCTAAGGTTTTAAAAAGAATGGGGCATATCGATGCGTTTTCCCAGTATTGCCTCGAGGCGGAAGCCTCACTCGTGAAGAAAATTTTTCATAAAAGATAATAATAATGAATCGTGATTACAATTTTGAAGTTCTAGAAATTAAATAGTTATGATTACATAACTCCATGACATTTCAAGGTTACATCATGGTTTAAACATCCAAGTTGTTATATAACTCTCTTTTTGGACTCTAAATCTGTAAGATTTCAAGTAAATATGGATATGCAAGCACAATAAGGGGTAACTCTCTACAAAATTTAAAGTTTTGAATACAATTTAACTAAAGGGATTAGATGTAACACACCGTTTTCAAAATTAGGTGAGATATGTGTGTCATTCAATTGAGAAGGATAAGAGAGTAAGTAATGAATCAATGATCACTTTTTACTTTACTATAAGGTTTGGGGGATAAAATATTTAAATATTGCATGTTTTTTTGATGTAAAAGAGGGAGATCTCCTGAGGCGGGAGTCACCACAGCAACACTTCATTAATAAAACGATAGAGTACATTATCGCGCGGCCCAAAAGTTGTAAAGAGCTTTACAATGCGATACAATATTCTCTGAATAAAATCCGTGGTTTTTGAATGTCAGCTCATTTCGTCCAGTCCATATGGCCCAAAGCACAACAAACTATTTGGAACAATCATCCGACGAGCCCATACCCACTACGCGAACTGATCTCTTTGTAAATTGCATGTTATGATCATCTTATGGCATAAACCAAAACAAACAGTTTTTGAATATTGCATGTTATGAGGGGGGTTTTGATTGGGTGGCACGAGAGTGGGGCGAAGCGTTGGCGAGAGGTTATCCGGAGAGAGACGCTGCGTTGGGAGGGAAGTAGGTGTGCCCGGGAGGACACTCGACGATGTGGTGTGAGGGGGGGGGGCAGTCTGGCGGAAGCTCGCAGCCAGGGGAGGATGAGGATGCAACTAGTGGGGGGTCCTGGACGGTGGTTTCTCTTCGTAAGCCTGGGCGTAAATGCTTTAGGTGCGGGGGGCGGGGCCATCTGGCGGTGGCCTGCGCTCTCCCTCCCACTTGTTTTGCGTGCGGCCGCACCGGTCACCAGCGTTCTGCCTGTACGGCGGTTCCTGCACGTTTCGCCTGTGCGGAGGTTCCTACATGTTTCGTTTCTGTTGAGGGCAGGTCGGTGGAGCTGCGTCCCTTGGTGATAGCTCTGACTACGCAACCAGGACAGGTTGGGGGGTCCTGGGCGCATCCCGTGAGAGCTCTGTCTCGGCGGAGGGCGGTATGTTGGGCATTTTGAGTGGCTCCTAGAGGGAGGAGCCGGAGAATACACGTTCTAAGATTTCGGTGGCGGTGGAGCTCTCGAAGCAACTGGGTGGAGGTTTTGCGGGGGACATAGCCCTTCTAGGCCCTGGAAGGTGCTGCGTCCGTGGTCTCCCCTGAGTTCAGAGGGAGTTCTTGCTGAGGAGTGAGGTGGATGGCGGAATTGTTTGGCAGCAGCCCAGGTTCGCTGATGGTGTGGTCGACCGCTCCTTCATTAGGGTGGCGCAGGTGCGCGGTGTCCATTTCCTCTCCTGAAATGCCGGCTCCTTGGGACCACCGTTGAAGCATGTCGGCTCGGTTTTGCGGGTACTTGAAGATGGATCTTCATCGGGCTCGAACCCAGAGGTGGCCTTGGTTCTCCTCGATTGCCCTTGCGACATTCCGTCGGAGTCAATGGGAACACTTTCTGTCGGCCGGTTTTCTTTCCGCCTCCGAATCAGGCTCTTATCTCCCCCGCCGCCGCTGCTGGGCGGGGCGATGGCCAGTTACGACATTCCGTTTCCCTCCGTGGAAGTCGGAGGGTCTGTGGCACGCGTACCGGTCCTCGGGTCCGATGCTGGGAAGGAATTGAAGCGTCGGGACTTTCCTTTTGGCCTATTGGACGAGGAGGCGGCTCGTTGCAGTGATGTGCTGAGTACGACTTGTGCTCGTCTCCCCATCCACTACCTGGGGATCCCCTTAACCACTGGCAGGTCGAAGCTGGCGGACTGGCTGCCTCTCGTGGAGAAGCTTGAGGGGAGACTTGCTCGGTGGAAGTCCTCGATCCTGTATAAAGGTGGGCGGTTGGTACTCCTGAAGGCCGTGCTTTCTGCCATCCCGATCTACTTTATCTCTACTAGGCTCATGCCCACTGGGATTAGAATGAGGTTGGATAGGTTGATGCGTCATTTCCTTTGGGCCAAGGGAGGTCAGGATGCTCCTGGCATTCACTTGGCCGACTGGGAGATCATCACCCTGCCGAAGAAAGACGGGGGTCTCGGAGTGAGACGCCTCGGCGTGTTGAACGAAGCACTCTTGATGAAATGGGTGGGCCGAATCTGGGGGAGCACAGAGGACTTATGCACTATGCTTATTCGTCAGATTTACAATGTGATTGCGTCGGAGCCGGAATGCAGCAGGAGGGGACTACGACCGTCGCCTTTTTGGAAGGGGATCCTGTCGGTCATCCCCTGATTACGGGATTCTTTCAAACCGTTTTGGGAAATGTGAAGGGCTTTGCTTTCTGGACGGACGACTGGACTGGTGGTGGCCTTCTGTGTGACCGCTTCCCTCGCTTATTTGCTTTGGCCGAGGACCAGGGGACACGCATGGCTTCCTGCTGGTCTGATGGCAACTGGATGCTTCTTTTTTGCTCCAACTTCTCGGATCAGCGCTTGGAGGAATTTCTCCTCCTCCTTGACTCTGTGCGGACTTTTGGCCAGTCTTCTGAGGAGCATGACCACTGGGTATGAAGGGGGAATGGTTTCTATGTCAGAAAGGCTTATGGGGCGATCTGGCGCCCCCCCCCCCTCGTTTTCGGATGACCTTGTTCGTGGCTGCAGTTTCTTCTGGAGCCTTCATCTTCCCGAGAAAATTGGTTTCTTTCTGTGACTGTTTAGGAGGATGAGACTGATGACATGTGACCGTTGTGCTAGATTGCTCGGGACGATTTCTGACAGGTGCATCCTCTGTGGGTCCTGCATTGAATATGTGGAGCATCTCTCCTTCTCGTGCCAGATCTCGGCTGCTATCTGGGCCGACCCGAGACTAGAGTGGGTCAATACCGAAAGCCTCTCTTCTTTTTGCTTGTCGCTGCTTTCGGCAAGGTACCTTTCGAGACGCATCTTGCTTCGCCCTGTGACCATCGTTTGGGCCATATGGTTAGCCAGAAATGCGCTGCTGTTCTCCGGTCAAATATTCTATAAAGAAAATATCTGTATCCATGTCCCTTGTTTGTTAGACTCATGGTTCTCTTAGCCACCTTGCTGTTTCTTTAAATTTATTTTTAATACATTCTTGGGACGGACACCTTTGAGTATTTCCCCCTTGCCTTGGTTTCAAAATAAAATTGCATGTTATGATCATCTTTGTTCATGCATGCTTTGATGTGTATTAATTTAGTCCCGATTGAATAGAAGAAAAGATGAGACATGTTTACAAAAATATACAACAACAACAACAAAGCCTTTTCCCACAATTAAGTAGGGTCGGCTACATGGATTCTTCGCCTCCATTCAGATCTATCTTGGGTCAATCCCGGGCTTATATCCACAAAACAAAGATCCCTTCGTATGGTCTCTTTTCAACACTTTTTGGGACGTCCCCGCCCTCTCTTAGCCGGCTCAACATCCCAACACTCGCATCTCCTAACTGGTGCAATGTTTACAAAAATATACTTTCTAAATTTAGGTCCAAGTAGGGGACTTGCATGCAAATATTTTAATAAAGAAAGCATTTATGCTTGATTCATACTAAAGAGTAGAGGCATTAGATTTAAAGACTCAAGACTCAGTTTTTTGTTCATGTTGATTTATAAAGAACATGCATAACAAAGTAAAAATAAGCTTAATTTGTTAATAAACTAAAAAAAATGCATTTCAGTGAATCGTGAGCTTAAGGACTTGAAAATACTTGTCCACGAATGATGAAAATCTCATAATCAAAAGAAAAGAAAAAAGTATTGTAGAAAAAAAATATCGAGGCGCATGCCTCACTGAGGCTGCATGAGGCTATAGCCTCAAGGTGTTTTCCCTTGAAAAATGCCTCGAGGCATGTTTTTGAAAACAATGGCGACATCCACTTTAAAAATTAAAAAAAGATGTCGCAATTGGGACATGTGACATCCACTTATTTTTCGAAGTGGATGTCTCATGTCCCAACTGCTACATCCGCTTTGAAAAAATTAAAAAAGGATGCCGCATTTGGGACATGCGACATCCACTTCACAACAACAACAAAGCCTTTTCCCACAATTAAATAGGGTCGGCTACATGGATTCCTCGCTTCCATTCAGATCTATCTTGGGCAATCCCGGGCTTATATCCACAAAACAAAGATCCCTTCGTATGGTCTCTTTCCAACGCTTCTTGGGCCGTCCCTGCCCTCTCTTAGCTGGCTCAACATCCCAACGCTCGCATCTCCTAACTGGTGCATCAGCTGATCTTCTTTGCAAATGACCAAACCATCTTAAGCAGTTTTCTCGCATCTTATCCTCGATCGGAGCAACACCAACTTTCTTTCTGATTGCATCATTCCGAATCCGATCTTTACGTGTGTGTCCACACATCCACCTTAGCATTTTCATTTCTGCTACAGCCATTCTTTGCACATGTCTATGGTTCATAGGCCAACATTCAGATCCATAGAGCATAGCAGGTCTCACGACTGCTTTGTAAAACTTTCCTTTAATTTTTAAAGGAAATTTCTTATCACAGAGAACAACATAGGCTCATCTCCACTTTAGCCAGCCTGCATTTATTCTGTTAGTAAGATCTCCATCAATTTCCCCATCATGTTGCAAAATAGAACCCAGATATCTAAAGGAATCTCTCTTCTGAATGTTACCATCACCAATCTTCACCTCGATTCCTTCACCATTGCTTCTATCAAAGGTGCACTCTATATATTCTGTCTTAGCCCTATTTATACGAAATCTTTTACTCTCCAACTCATGTCTCCAGACCTCAAGCTTCTCATTTACTCCATCTCTAGTCTCGTTAATCAACACAATATCATCAGCAAATAACATACACCAAGGTAACTCATCCTGAATGTGACTTGTCAACTCGTCCATAGTCAAAGTAAAAAGAAATGGACTCAAAGCTGGACCTTGATATAAACCAATATTGATGTCAAAATAGCCAGTCTTCCCAGACGGGGTCCTTACACAAGATAAAGCCCTATCATACATGTCTTTTATGAGGTTAATGTATAGGATAGACACTTGTCTCTTCTTCAAAACTCTCCACAATATCTCTCGTGGGACAGAATCATAAGCCTTCTCCAAATCAATAAAGATCATATGGAGGTTCTTCCTTTTAGCTCTATAAATCTCCATTGTTCTCATCAGCAAATGGATGGCTTCAATAGTTGAGCGACCTGACATGAATCCGAATTGGTTTTCTTTTAGGTTGGTAACTTGCCTCAACCTTCTTTCGATCACACGTTCCCAAATTTTCATAGTATGACTCATCAGCTTGATACCTCTGTAATTTGAACAATTTTGAATGTCTTCTTTATTCTTATAAAGAGGCACCACGATACTCCTCCAATCTTCAGGCATTTTCTTGCTTCGTCAAATAACATTGAATAGATTCGTAAGCCAAGTCAAACCACGCTCACCTAAAACTTTCCATACTTCTACAGGAATGTCATCCGGTCCTACACCTTTTCCAGGTCTCATAACCTTCAAAGCCTCCTTTACTTCCTTTCTTTGTATCCGTCTATAGCTTGCACGATTCAAGTAACTTTCACTACTAGCTAGATCACCCAAAGTGATCTCTCTATTTCCTTCCTTAATGAAAAGTTTATGGAAGTACTTCTCCCATCTGGTCTCCATATCCTTCTGAGTAACAAGCACGCGGCCTTCCTCATCCTTAATGCATCTCACTTGAGAAAGATCTTTGGTCTTTCTTTCTCTTGCTTTGGCCAACCTGAATATATCCTTCTGGCCCTCCTTAGAGTCGAGATTTTTATACAAAACTTCATAAGCTTTTGACTTAGCTTCGCTTACAGCCTTCTTTGCTTCCTTCTTCGCTATGTTGTAGTTTGTGACATTTCCTCTGTTCTATCCTTAGACATAGCTTTAAAGCATGCTCTTTTAATTTTTAGCTTCTCTTGCACCTCTTCACTCCACCACCAAGCCTCCTTTTGACCTGGGGATCCTCCCTTTGACTCGCCTAGCATCTCTTTGGGTACCTTTCGGATACAAGATGCTACTGCCTCCCACATTTCATTTGCACTTCCACTACAATCCCAAGATAAGTCTTCTAAAACTTTCTCCCTGAAGCTCGATTGCTTTAGTGGAAGATTCCACCATTTAGTTCTAGTAATCTTAGGAACCCTCATTTTCTTTACCATCCTTTTTATTTGCACATCCAAGACTAACAAGCGATGTTGGGTTGTCAAACTCTCTCCTGGGATTACTTTGCAGTCTTTACAACACAACTGATCTCTTCTCCTCAACGCAAAGTAATCTATCTGTGTTCTAGTTGAGCCACTCTTATAAGTAATTAAATGCTCCTCCCTCTTCTTGAAGAGAGTGTTTGCTATGCAAAGATCATATGCCGTTACAAAATTCAGGATGACTTTTCCCTCTTCATTTCTATCCGCAAAATCATGTTCTCCATGAACACTAGCATACCCTGAAGCATCTTTTCCCACATGTCCATTAAGATCTCCACCTATGCAAATCATCTCTTTGTGGGATTCCGTGTAAAATCTTATCTAGATCCTCCCAAAAAGCTTGTTTAGTCCTTTCATATAAACCAATTTGCGGTGCATAAACTGAGATTATATTCAGAATTTCTTCTTTAAGCACCAATTTTAGCAATATAATCCGATCCTCGAATCTTTGCACCTCAATCACACAATCCTTCAAATCCTTATGAACAACCATTCCAACACCGTTTCTACCCTTATCTTTACATGAATACCAAAGTTTAAAACCTGTCTTCTCAATCTCCCTTGCTTTCTCTCCAATCCATTTAGTCTTTTGAAGACATAGTATATGAATTTTCCTTCTTTCCATCGTATCCACTATCTCCATCAATTTTCCAGTTAAAGTACCAATATTTCAACTATCAATCCGCAACTTCTGTTGCAATCTCTTTTGGACTAACTTCTTTACTCGCATGCGCCCATTATGCGAGAACCCTTGTAAATTTTGGACTGAATCCGGGAGGTGATGCAGCGGAACTAGCTTAATTACCCGCATGCATTCCTCATGCGAGAACCCTTGCAATTTTTGAACTACATCCAGGCTGTGATTTAGCGGCCCTTGCTAATTTGTCATTGCATTCGGGCGATGCAACGTGTCGCAAGTAGGGAACGCCCCAACGAAATCTGTATGTTTGCTTAAATCCATGTTGAAAAGTTCCGACTGTCATGAGGAAACTTCCTAAATAGTATTTGTTGGAGTACTTGGTTATATGCGTCATTGAGTTGTAGCAGGGTAAATGGATCCTGGAGAAGATCCATTTACCCCATCCAGTGTTTAGTCCCACATCGTCCAACGGTGGGACTTGGAGGCTCTGGAGAGGCTATATAAGGAGCCCCAGACCTCCTGTATCCATTGAGAAAAAGGAATGAAGTATCCGCCCCTTTGAGGGCTTCTCCCGTGGTTTCATCCCACTCCTCACGGAGTAGGGTTCCACGTTAAAATCTCTTGTTCCATGTTTATCTTTCTTGTTATTATGCTCTGTTTATCGTTTCCGCTTCAGCTTCCAATTTTCTAACATGGTATCAGAGCGGGTTCGATTCTCGAGGATTTCATGCTTGTTTTTTATTCAAGTTCTTATTTATGTTCGAGATTCATTTTATGGTGAAGATCTGTGGTTATCCTGGCTGGATTTATGTTCTAGGGTTTCAATTTTTCAAACCCAATTTTCTGCGGTCGAATCTCTCATCTTCCAGGCAGCCGCTGCGCCTCGTGCTGCGCGATGCACGCGCCAGGGTTTCTAAACCCTAGATTTGATAGTTTGACTATGTGGCGGCGACTCCATCTTTATGCTGGAGCAAAATGCGATTAGGTTTTTCAAGGTCCAGAAATCCTAATCGCCACATTCAAGTTTTTCATGGCCCGGAAGTCGACTTCAAACATCCGGCAAATCAGATCGATGCTCCAGATTCTGGCGCAAGGTGGCGCCTCCGATCACGTCCAGCAAGCAGCGAGATCGTCGCCCTCTCTTCCGCAATGACGCACACCAGGAGCCGCACCTCCTCCTCATCGAGTTCTCAATCAATAGGCGGCGGAGCGCCAACCCCTGGGGCACCACCCCGACACAGATCAGCGAGGCAACTGATTCTTCCAAATCTGTGCCCTCTAGCAGCACCTCCAGACGATCGCGTCGCAAAAGCTCTCCTTGTGATGGCTGCCCCTTCCGTAACTACCAGGTTGGCGGCGCGACCCAGGCGTGCTCCTCGTTCCCCCCTTCCAGATCAGTCAGGGGCGGCGTATCCCTCAGAGGTCAGATTCCATGTCATGGCGCGAATTCAGGCGCACAGGTCATTCACGATGGGGCTCCGTGAAGCCCCTCCTCCCTCCAGATCGCATCGCCCAGACGCGATGCCTCTGTAGGCGGCGAGATCTTCCCCGCACCAGGCGCCGCCCCACTCCTCCGATCCATGCGAGCTCCCAGGCTGCTCTGTGCGCCCTTCGACGGGGCTGACTTCCAGATCGTGCAACGGCGGCGGAGAGATGCCCCCCGCCCCCCATCGGGGGCAACATGTGTTTCGAGGAAACGTAGGGTTCCCAGAAACCTAATTAAAAGGAAGAGGGCCCTGTTGGAACGACCTTTCGTTTTGGGAGCGGTACATTTGGGCTTTTTGGCCAGACTGTGATTTTTTTGGGGGGGAGGATATTACTGTAAGGACCAAGTGGATTTCTTGGTTAAAAAAAAAGAGGAGAGGAGGGGTTGCTGTAAAAAAAAAGGAGAGATCATTTTTTTTTGCAAAAGAAGAAGAAGAAGAAGATGAAGAAAAAGAGGTGCGTACACAAAAAAAAGCCGTACGCATGAAAAAAAGGGGGAGTTTTCTTTGAAAGAGTCGCATACAAAGAAAAGTCGTATGCCATTTTAAAAAAAATGCGAAAAAAGGAGCCGTAAAAAAATGAAACGGCCAAAATTCATGATTTGAGAAGCCGGAAAAAATTTGTAATGGCTTATTTTATTTTCCCCCATTTATGTATCTCTTTGTCTTCTCCCAACTTGGTCGACGTCCATGTTTTCCGACAAGTATGGGAGAAAGGGGGAGTATATATGTAGAGTCAACAGGTCTTCTTCGGATATCAGAGATTCAGATGCCAGATGCAGATTATCCAGACCGATCAGATTTTTCAGACTCTACAACTTTCAGATGAAGATTCTCCATGCGCAAGTTTCATACTCGACGTTCAGATTCCGAGTCCACAGTATGATGCGCAGATTTCAGACTCGACAGATTGATCAGAGTCCAAATTCAAGGCACTCCATGATGAGAGGCCCATTTTCGAGATCTCCAGAGAGATAGACTCAATTTCAGACACGCACATGGATGCGGTCATTTTCAGATGTGCACATAGATGCCATCAATTGTCGTGGTCCCCATCATTATTCTTGTTTTGTAGGCCAGAGTTTTCATGTGAGCCATAGGGACTCCATAGTAGAGGACCATTCCCTATGCCATGTTGGCAAGGTTTTCATGTGGTATCATAGGTACACTAGAGCAGTGCACCATTCTCTGAGCTAGGTGGGAGAGACCTAGTTCTCCGAAGAGGAGACTTTTCAGACTCCATTCTCCAGCGATCGTGGACTCCGAAGAGGATTGCACAACCACGGCCCTTATTCAGATCGGCCCTTTTTTTCAGAGATGGAGCAGTTGTCCACATTATTGTGGCGGGCCAGAGTACTCCGAAGAGGAGACTCAATTTCAGTTGCAGTGACTCTGACAGGCGCAGTTCAGAGCACATGCTCTCCGAAGAGGAGATTTAGAAGACTCACACTCCAGCCCGTTCGTCCTCCTCACCTGCACGTCATGAGAAGCAACGTCCTCGACTGCAGCAATGTGCGCGTTGGGTTGATATTGTCCATAGTGTTGAGTTGAGCTTATTTCTGTTTGTCCAAGCTGAGCATTGCATGCTCCAGCTTGAGGGGAGTGTTGGAATACTTGGTTATATACGTCATTGAGTTGTAGTAGGGTAAATGGATCCTGGAGAAGATCCATTTACCCCATCCAGTGTTTAGTCCCACATCGTCCAACGATGGGACTTGGAGGCTCTGGAGAGGCTATATAAGGAGCCCCCGACCTCCTGTATCCATTGAAAAAAAGGAATGGAGTATCCGCCCCTTTGAGGGCTTCTCCCGTGGTTTCATCCCGCTCCTCACGGAGTAGGGTTCCACGTTAAAATCTCTTGTTCCATGTTTATCTTTCTTATTATTATACTCTGTTTATCGTTTTCTAACAGTATTTTTTTTAAAATACTATTTAGGAAGTTGTCTCCGACTGTTTTACGCTGGTTTTCGGCTACCTAACGCAACCCTCATTTACCCGGGCTTGGGACCAGCCATGGCTGAGTTAAAAAATAAAATGGATGTCGCATGTCCCAAATGCGACACCCTTTGTCGAATTTGGGACATACAACATCTCTTTTTTATTGTTTTTAAGTCCAAGATAAAGAATCTATAAGAGATGTCATATTTTTCAAATGCGATATGAATGTCACATTTCGGAAAATACGATATTGCTAATGTACTCAAGTAAGAATAACATTTCGCGCTACCCAGGACCTATGTAGTCCCGGGACATTATTAAGGAATTTGCCTATGTAGGAGTGTGTGGGGTTGGGAGGGCCTATGTGTGCGTGAGTGTGTAGTCCTACACCCACATACTCATTGAGAAAATTAAATAGAAAATCTAACCGGTTTCATTCCACTCCTTAAGGAGTAAGGTTTCACATAAATCTACGTCTCCTTATTGTTCTTTATTTCACATTTTATATTGCCAAATGGTATGAGAGCAAGTCATTTCTGGATTTGTTTTTGATTTGAAGATTGTGAGTTCTGTCGCAATTGTTTTGTTCTTGAAGTTATTGGTGCGATTTTTCATTGTTGATCGTTCTCGATAATATGTACGATCGACATGGTAAGATATCCAAGGATGTCAGATATGCAAGGATGTCACTAGTGAATTGAAAAGGATGTCAGACCTGCAACGATCTGAAGATGCCCCCTCTTAGAGTAAACCATAATATCATCAATGAATTGTATACCATGGCAATCTAGGCATATGCACTTATAAGTTGTGATTAGTAGGAATTTTGGGTGTGCAATGTGTACCTTCCAAATGTCTCCACCTTTCATTTTATAGATACATCAATGAACATCTAACATACCTAATGGTGCAATAGTCGGTCGATTAAAGCGATTAGTTGGTCCGGCGTTACTATTTGGTGGGGTTTCCAAACTGAAAAGAATAATTCTGACCAATTAGTTGGCCAATTATAAAAATATTCTGTCATCTTTTTTTAATGCCTGAATATGTTGAAATAACAAATAAAACTCGTATATCATAATTCATAATGTATACAAATACAAAACTTACCATGTAAATAGTGTTGTAGAAGTTGATAACCCATATTTAGTTGGAGGGGTCACCGAATAAAGAATATTCTGAATTCGAGAGAATATGCCGACTACAGTTATTTGATTATGTGCTTTTTAATTATTTGAAATAAAAATTGTGTCTAATATGCATATATATTCTTATACATTTATACATATATTGTCATAAATCAATAAGAATCCAAGATAAAACTACCAATTAACAAGTTAAATGTATGGAGCTTTAACGTTCGTGGTGTTACCGGGATAAATGGGAACCTTTTATAAAAATCAACAATCTGTTGCAATAGTTGATCGAATATACGGCCGAATACTTGGATATTCACGTTGGACTGAATATTGATTGAATAACAATATTCTATTCGGTGACGCCCTCCGAATCCCCGAATAGAATATTCAGTCCATTCGGCCGAATATTGCATTAGTGCATAAATATGTATTCGATGCTCATTAAAATCAAGTGATTGGATGTATCTATCTGCCTTATTTGTTGTTCACCTATGTATCTTCTTATTTAATTTTCCCATGACATAGTGTTACATGGACTTGTAGTCCATCAGATAATGCATATATTGATGGTAACAATGTGCAAGGAAGCCAATCTGAGAATAATTGACCTCAAATATCCACGATATTCATGGCCTCAAATACAAGTGTTCACCATACGACCAATATTTATATCACCCCTATTGATGGCCTTCCTAAATGCTTAATATGGAAAACATGACAAAATTGGGAAAACATGTGACCGATATCGCCCATGTTGGGAAAAATTTATTTAAAAAGAAAGAAATTTTCATCGTTTCACATGTTGGCAATATTTTGACGATACATCACTGCATGTCGTTGATACCCTGGAAAAAGATATATAGTTCATATGATATCGTCGACTCGGCGATACAGATACACCCTTGGCATGTTGACAACATATTATTGATATTTAAGGCCATGCACAACCCTAGATAATGCAGTAGGATACCTTCACCCTCTCGGACCACTCCCTCTTCAGGAGCAGGAACATAAGGGCTCCATTGATTCGATCAAATTCAGATTTCCCCATGGTAAATTCTCCCATCACCTTCTGAAGTTATGAATTACTCTATCCTAGAATGTTCTAAAAAGAAAATCGATAAACCATCTGGGTCCGTTGCCCCATTCCCATTCAAGTGAAGAGACAAATGGTCTAGATAACCATGTTCTTCCTATTGCTATTCAATTAAAGTTTTATGATTACACCTTACATCCTCTTTCCAAGACGATGACCTCATACCATCTCAACGATAGCTACAAATGGTTCGCAGTGGGCTTATTTCTATGCAGATACCTGTGTCACATGTTCATCCTCAATGGAGAAGGTCCATTGAGGAGGAGATGGCAGCTTTGCCTTTGATATCCAAGGTTTCTGGACATTGGTGGATCTGCCTTGGAAGGCTGTAAGTTGGTTGGTTGCAAATGGGAATCACTGTGAAGCATAAGCTGCATAACCCAGATAGAATCATTAAACAATATCATGAAACGAGGCATGAGATTAACTGTCACATGCTTCGCCTCAAGCATATGGTGTGGATTTCTTTGATACCTTCTATCATGTGGCTCGACTTTGACTCTTCAGACACTTCTTTATTTGTTGTGCACAAAAAGTGGGCTTCACATCAGTTGGATGTGAAGAAGTCAATCCTTTATAGATTTCTTGAGGAGGTCATCCTTATACAATAATTATAGTAGCCTTGTATGCGAGTTTTAGGAGAAGTGTCAAAATATATGCTTACAGAAGAAGTCCATTTACAACCTTAAACAAATCCCATGGCATGGTTCCAGAAGCTCTTAGAGCTGCTCGAGAGTGTAGAGATAGATATTTTCATATGCTATGTACCTGTTCGTCATTTTTTATTTTTCTCTGGACTTCTATGTATTTTACCCATGAGGTCTCTCCCTATATATGAGACCATAGGGCTCCCTTGAATAATAGATCACTTATTTTTCACAACATCCCCCCTCAGTGCCCTAGCCGGACTCCTGCCACCTTGATCGTAGCCGTCTCTTCCTCCAGATATATGGATTTAGGTGCATAACGTCTACGTACACACTCGAATCCTATGCGGTTTGTGTAGACATCTATCACTTTGTCTACATACCCTAGTTCTTCTCCAGCAGCGATATGTCAGAATCAAAGGTTGATATGCCCTCCATAGGCGTGTTCAAAGGTCCCGCGCCAATAGTAAAGATGGACGGGTCGAACTATGAGCTCTGGGCGATACAGTTCATGAGCCTCATGAAGTCGAACGGTAAGAAATACATTCTTACCGAGGATGAGCCAACAGAGAAGACAGGGATATATGCCTCGTGGAAGGCTGATGTTTCGTATGCCAAGGTCTGTTGTCAGGTACACTGTTGATGGAGATTGCCAATGATGTCCTCCATCAACCCACTGCCAAGGCGATGTGGGATATTTTGGCTGCTACATATTCCCAGGTGCAAAATGAGACCAAGATGTTACAGCTTCAACATGATATATTCACGATGAAGCATAATGACAGACCTCTTCACTCCTTGTACACATCCCTGAGGGGGATGTTTGAGAAGTTATACAGTACCATTCCACTCACAGCGACTCCTGAACAACAGAAGACATTTCGGAATGCCACCATGGCGGGCATTCTACTTGCGGCCCTAGATCCTGAGTATGAGGCCGCCCGCTCTCAGATTTTGGCTGATGCAGTTATTTCTCCGGTGGAGGATGTTTACAGGAGACTCAGTCGCATATCAGTTTCTTCCAGCTCATCTATTCCACCCCCATCGGCGATGGCAGTATCGCGTAGGAGAAGTGGTCACTCTTCTGGCCGTGGTCGTGGACGTGGACCCCAGGGTAGGGGTGGTCGCTTTCGTCAGCCGTGTTCATACTGTCACCGCACATGCCACTCGGAGGAGACATACTACTCTAAGCATGGGTTCCCAGCATCGGCACGTGTAGCAGAGCATTCTCAGCCCCAATTGGCATCTACGTCAGACAATCGTTTCGAGGAACTTGTGGCACGTCTACGTGATATTATGCCACAATCATCTGGTGATTCTTCTGGTGGACATTCAGATGTTACTGCTACAGCATCTGCCAGTTCTTCTACTACTGCTAGTACCTCAGGTAGTACTACTGCATTTACATCTTCTCATGATATCTCTGATTGGATTATAGATTCTGGTGCTACACATCATCTCTGCCGAGATCGAGAGAGACTTGCGTCCTACAGGGACATTCCTCATGGCCATTCAGTACAGATTGCAGATGGTACTCATTCCCCCCTTGTTGGTCAGGGGGAGGTTTTCCTATTTCCTACTATGCATCTACAGAATGTCCTACATGCTCCTGAGTTCTCAATGAATCTCTTGTCTATTAGTCAGATTACAAAGGACTTGCACTGTCGTGCTATATTTGACCCATCTTCTCTTATTTTTCAGGACATACTAACGGGGAGGGTGATTGGCTGTGGCTCTGAGAAGAATGGTCTGTATCGGCTGGTCCGGAACTCTTATGCTGGTGTCTCTTCTCATTCTGCCGGACCAGTATCTCCGTACATCTGGCATCTCTGTTTTGGTCATCTCCCGCTCCAGAAAATGCGACATCTTCTGCCTCAGATATCTCCCAGTTCTTCCTTTTGCTGTGAAGCGTGTCAGTTGGGAAAGCATCATCGGTCTAGCTTTCCTAGTCGTCAGAGTCGGAGCAGTAGCTCCCCGTTTGAGTTGTTTGACATAGATATATGGGGTCCAAGTCGTGTACCCGATCATCAGGGACACATATTTTATCTAGTGGTAGTAGATGATTTTTCTCGTGTATCGTGGGTCTTTCTTTTAAAGAATAAATCTGAAGCAGGCGATGTGATTAAGAATTTGATTAATGAAGTGCAAAATGTGTTTTCTTCTACTGTCAAATATGTTCGTACAGATAATGCTCTGGAATTCTGCACACGGTCCCTCTCTCAGTTTCTTTCGTCAAAGGGAATTATTCACCAAACCACTTGTACTTACACATCTCAGCAGAATGGTGTGGCAGAAAGGAATCATCGCCACCTTCTTGACATTACTCGAACCCTACTGATTCAGAGTTGTGCTCCTATCTCTTTCTGGGGGATGCTGTTCTTACCGCTTGCTACCTGGTCAATCGTATGCCGTCATCTGTCCTTGGTGAGAAAATTCTTATCTCACTCATTTTTCCTGACAAGGAATTATTCTCACTTACTCCACGTGTCTTTGGTACTGTTGCCTTTGTTCATCTCCTGACTCCTGGACTTGACAAACTCTCTCCTAGAGCTGTCAAGTGTGTCTTTGTTGGTTATTCTCGGACTCAGAAGGGCTATCGTTTTTATGATCCCATAAACAAGAAATACTTTGTGAGTGCTGATGTCACATTCTTTGAGTC
Source organism: Ottelia alismoides (assembly GCA_037367405.1). Taxonomy (NCBI): domain Eukaryota; kingdom Viridiplantae; phylum Streptophyta; class Magnoliopsida; order Alismatales; family Hydrocharitaceae; genus Ottelia; species Ottelia alismoides. Next base: position 664,607 of record JAZKJV010002177.1, on the reverse strand, counting down.
TGTTATGTATTTTTCCCCTGCAGGTGATAGACTGGTACCATCTACTACCAACGATGATGTCTATGTCCCTCCGCCTTCTACTTGGAGTTCACCTGAGTCTACTCCTGTTCATGTTTCTACGCCATCTTCACCACCACCACCTCCACCTCCACCACCTCCACCACTTCCACAACCTCCTATTCCACCTTTACCAAAATTTTATACGCGTCGGTCAGGTCCTGCTCAGGCTACACGTCAGACATCCATCACGCCTCAAGTATGTTCAGATGGCATTACTGCTGACGGGTCAGATATGGTACATGTGCAGGATTCTTCATTGCAGGAGGAGACTACACCATCCAGCACAACAGAAGATGATCTTGATATTCCTATTGCTATTCAGAAGCAGAAGCGGACGTGTGCATCTTATCCATTTGCTTCACAGGTGTCTTTCCATCGCCTCACAGGTGACTTTCAGAGATTTGCTGCAGCCTTAACTTCCGTGGACATACCACGGACCTACCAGGAAGCTATGAAGATTGATTGATGGAGAGAGGCTATGGAAGATGAGATGCGCGCATTACAGTCTCGTGGCACATGGACCTTGGTTACTGCTCCTCCTGATGCATCTATTGTGAGCTTTAAGTGGGTATTCACAGTTAAATACCACGTTGATGGCAGTCTAGATCGGTACAAAGCACGGCTGGTAGCGCGAGGTTTTACACAAACCTATGGCGCCGATTATATGGATACTTTTTCTCCAGTGGCTCGTCATTCTACTCTTCGCATTCACTTATCTGTTGCTGTGGTACGTGACTGGAGTATTTCTCAACTGGATGTCAAGAATGCCTTCTTGTATGGAGATCTGCAATAGGAAGTCTACATGCAGCAGCCACCAGGGTTTACTGCTGAGGGGGAGAAGCATATGGTGTGTAGACTTCACAAGGCAATTTATGGCCTCAAACAGAGTCCAAGAGCATGGTTCCAGAAGCTTTCCAACCTGATTGAAAGACAGGGATTCAAGAGATCGAATGCAGACCACTCGTTGTTTGTTCAGAAATCATCAGCAGGTACGGTTGTTATCATGGTCTATGTTGATGATATTCTGGTTACAGGAGATGATATTCAGGGCATAGAAAGGGCGAAGGCATTCCTAGGCCGTCAGTTCGTCACGAAGGATCTTGGAACCCTAAGATACTTTATGGGGTTGGAATTCGCCAGGAATGCACAGGGTCTGGTGATGACCCAAAGGAAGTACATTACAGATTTCTTGACTGAAACAGGCATGGCTGGATGCAAACCATCAAGTATTCCCATGGATCCGAGCATGAAGCTGTATGTGATGACACTGCTGAAGTGGACAAGAGGAGATATAGAGAAATGGTGGGTAAGCTCCTTTATATTACCATAACTCGACCCGATATTGCCTTTGCAGTGAGCCGGGTGAGCCAATTTATGGAGCAGCCAAGACAAGTTCATATGGATGCCATATACATGATACTGAGTTATCTGAAGTCTTCTCCAGGTTCAGGGTTGCTGTTTCGAAAGGGCACATATTTATCTATTTCAGCATATGCTGATGCTGATTATGCAGGATGTCCTAAGGATCGAAAATCGATCTCAGGATTTGCAGTTTTTGTTGGGAGCTCTCTAGTTTCTTGGAAAAGCAAGAAACAAACTGTTGTGGCGAGGTCCAGTGCTGAATCCGAATATAGGGCCATGGCGCAAGCAAGCACAGAGATGATGTGGGTTCGATCGGTTCTAGAGGATCTACATGTAGCCGTACCTCTACCATGCAGCTTCAGTGTGACAATCAGGCAGCCTTGTTTATTGCCAACAATCCATCATTTCATGAAAGAACAAAGCATATTGAAGTTGACTGCCACTACACTAGAGACTTGATCCAGAGAGGATTGATATCTACAACTCATGTGAGCTCAGGGGATCAGACTACTGACGTACTCAGCAAGCCGTTGTTCAGAGGACCTTTCTAGAGATGTTCTTCCAAGCTGAGCATGATAGACATCTATGCTCCACCTTGAGGGGGAGTGTAGAGATAGATATTTTCATATGCTATGTACCTGTTCGTCATTTTTTATTTTTCTCTGGACTTCTATGTATTTTACCCATGAGGTCTCTCCCTATATATGAGACCCTAGGGTTCCCTTGAATAATAGATCACTTATTTTTCACAACAAAGAGCATATCCTTTGCTAGAATTATCTCAAGTCACTCATTACGTACCAAGAGGACATGCCGAGATATTATGGCGATGTTGGTCTATTGAATGACATAGTCTTGGCTGGCAAGGCCTTAAATGTCGGTTTCGGTCACCATTTCGGTATCGACCAAAACAGAATTTCGATGGAATTTCGGTGGAATTTCGACCGAAAATTCGATCATTTCGGTCATTTTTTGTACTAGGATCCCCATATTTCGGTCATTTCAGTCATTTCGGTCGAATTTCGATTTCGACTGGATATCGATATTCGACAGAAATTCGATCGAATTTCGCTGAAATTTGAGGCCATGTTGGCTGGTCATGACTAGCAAAGGGTTAGAGACGTGAAACAGATGCTTGCACGACACATTGTAATCAAGGATATGGGCTCATTGAGATATTACCAGGGGCTACATGAGAATGACAAGCTTGTCGATAAGGGGCCTTATCGTTGCTTGGTTGGAAAGCTCTTGGATCTCACTATTTGTAGGACGAACATTTCCATTATAGTCGGGAAATTCAGTCAGTTCACGAGTAGGCCTATGTAGTCTCTTTAGGGTAGAGATGGGCTTTAGGCTGGATTGGGCTGGCCCAGCCTACTCCAAAGCCCATCCCACGTAGCTGAACCTGAGTCACCTGACCCAAGAAAAAAAACATGGGTCGGGCTTGGATATGGAATGTACTCTTAATATTCTCTCCAATGAGCTTCCTGCACATCCTCTTGTCTACCTCCTCAGGGTCATCATCATACAGCTTCATGTTCGGATCCATGGAAGTAATGGCATGCCTGCAATCTGCCATGTCCATCTCAGTGAGAAGATCTGTAACATACTTCCCTTGGGTCATTACAAGACCTTACTTGTTCTCGGCGAACTCCAGTCCAAGGAAGTACCGTAGACTGCCAAGGACCTTCGTTACAAATTGCCAACCAAGGAAATCCTTGGCTGCTTGGATGCCCTATCAATCATCTCCTGTAACAATGATATCATCAACATAAACAAGTACGTCAATTGTACCTCTCTGAGACCTCTGAACAAACAATGAATGACCGACAATTGATTTCATGAAACCCTTTTGCTCTATCATGTCTGAGAGCTTTTGGAATCATGTTCTTGGACTCTGCTTAAGGACATAGATCGCCTTGTGAAGCCGACAAACCTTCTGACACTCCCCCTCTACAACAAACCCCGATGGCTGCTTCATGTAGACCTTCTCATGTAGGTCACCATAGAGAAACACATTCTTCACATCAAGCTTGTTGGAGTATTAAGTAGTGCGCCTATTGTGTTGTAACAGGGTAAATGGATCCTGAAGGAGATCCATTTACCCCATCCAGTGTTTAGTCCCATATCGTCCAGTGGTGGGACTTGGAGGCTCTGGAGAGGCTATATAAAGAGCCCCGGACCTCCTGTAACAGTTGAGAAAAAGTAATGCATAGCATGCCCCGTTGAGGGCTTCTCCCGTGGTTTCATCCCGCTCCTCACAGAGTAGGGTTCCACGTAAATCCCGCTGTGTTCTTATTATTCTTTATCTTTTTTTCATGTTCGCTTCCGCTTCCGATTTTCTAACATGGTATCAGAGCGGGTTTGTTTCTCGAGGAGTTTATACTTTTTATTTGAGATTCAAGTTCTTTTTTTTTGTATGCTGTTATTAAAGATCAATTTTGATGAAGTCTATTCTTCAAGATCATTTCGAGAGTTTTTTTTAGGGTTCTCTAGAACCCTAGATTTGTCCGGTATCTGTTCGGCCGCATGAAATGGCGGCACCTTGGGCTTCGCCATCCTTTGGACAATCAGGGACGGAGCATCCTCATCCAACCGAGGCATCCTGGTCTCGCGGCTTCCCACCAAGCATGAAGGCCGAGCGACGCTTCTCAAGGAAGCTTCCCCTATTCGAAGATCCAGGCGGCAGCTACACAACAGAGGCCCCATCCAGGGGAGTGCGGCCAATCTCGCACAAGCACAGGACCTCCAGGTCGAGTTTTTTTTCCAGGTCGAAGCCGCCTCCAGCCTTTTCCAGGCTGAACCACCTCCAGGCGGAGATGCTTCAAGTCCTCCATCGCGTGCATCATCACGCATTCCAACGATCCCAGGCTGCTCTTCTCCTTCCGATGCATGTGGAGACCCCTCAAACAGCACCCGATTCTCCAGCGGCGAGCGGCGAAGAATCCTCCTGGCGGTGCGCCCTGTTCACCCTCGCGCATCGCCCCTTCCATGCTTGCAACGAAGCAGACCTCCAGGCGCACACGGCTTCCTCCTCTTCTCATCAGAACCTCCATGCACCAACCCTAGGGATTCCGCCTCTTGCAGATCTCCCATGGCGGCGGCGGCTTCTTTATAACGGAAGGGTTACCCACTGGGAACCCAATCGATTGGTTTAAAAAAAAATTGATGTGTCTTGGCCCATGTGGGCCGTGTATTGTGTCAACAAAAAAAAGGGAGGGGAACATGCCGTATGGTGCTTACAAAAAAAAAGGAGGAAGTGAAAAAAAGGGGGAATGAATTTGTTTAAAAAAAAGAGGGAAAAGAAAAAAAAAAGAGAGAAAAAAAGGCGCGTACAATAAAAAGCCGTACGCTTTAAAAAAAAGGCGCGTGCATTTAAAAAAAAAAGAGCCGCACACAATTAAAAATTGATTTAAAAAAATGATGCAAAAGCCGAAAAAAATGGAACGGCTTATGGAAAAACTTTTGACGGCTTCAAAAAATATATATGAAAAGCCGCAAGTATGTTTTGTTTTCCCCTTCTATCTGGTCTTCTCCCAACTTTGTCGAAGTTCATGTTCCGACAAGTATGGGAGAAAGGGGGATTATATGTAGAGTCGCAGGTCTGTTCATGTTCCAGATCCAGATTCAGATACCAGTCTTCAGACCAGCCAGTTGAACAGACTCTACAGTTCGGTTTCAGACTCGACGATTGTCTTCCGAGTCCGGTTTCAGACACGCACAAGTATGCGGTCATTGTCAGATGAGCATAAGTTGCCATCATTGTCAGAGGTCCCCATCATTCTTCTTGTTGTCAGGCCAGAGTCTTCATGTGAGCCATAGGGACTCCAGAGCAGAGGACCATTTCCTTGAGGGCAAGGATTTTCATGTGGGATCATAGGTACACCAGAGCAGTGCACCATTCTCTGGGCCAGATGGGAGAGACCCAGTTCTCCGACGAGGAGACTTCAGGCGCAAGTTCAGACTCGATGGTCAAGTTCCGAGTCTTCAGTTGACTCACACTCCAGCCCGTTCGTCCTCCTCACCTGCACGGCATGAGAAGCAACGTCCTCGACTGCAGCAATGTGCGCGTTGGGTTGATATTGTCCGTAGTGTCCTGTAGCGTTGAGTTGAGTTCCTTTTTGTTTGTTTGTCCAAGCTGAGCATTGCATGCTCCAGCTTGAGGGGGAGTGTTGGAGTATTAAGTAGTGCGCCTATTGTGTTGTAACATGGTAAATGGATCCTGGAGGAGATCCATTTACCCCATCCAGTGTTTAGTCCCACATCGTCCAGTGGTGGGACTTGGAGGCTCTGGAGAGGCTATATAAAGAGCCCCAGACCTCCTGTAACAGTTGAGAAAAAGTAATGCATAGCATGCCCCGTTGAGGGCTTCTCCCGTGGTTTCATCCCGCTCCTCACAGAGTAGGGTTCCACGTAAATCCCGCTGTGTTCTTATTATTCTTTATCTTTTTTTCATGTTCGCTTCCGCTTCCGATTTTCTAACAAAGCTAATATAGGGCCAATCCCGTGTCACTGCTACAGAAAGGAGAATACACAGAGTAGAATACCGAGCTATCGTAGAGAAAGTATCCTGATAATCCACCACATATGTCCAGGTGAACCCGCGAGCCACACGTCTCACCTTGTAGCGACTCACGTTGTCATCTACTCAGGTGGTTCACTATAAACATCCACTTGCATCCAACAATCGATGCTCCTGTAGGAGTTGTAACAATGCTCCATGTGCTATGTGACTATAACACGACCATCTCCTCCGCCATGGCAAGATGCCATTGATTGTCCGATATTACGTCCTGATATATCCGTGGTATCTCCAAGGCTAACAATCCCACGACAAATCTCCTGAAGTCCTCTAAGAGTCGTCCAAAGGAAACATGGACTCAAGAGGATATGTAGCACAAGTACATTTCTGTTTTCACAGAGCAATAGGCACATCTAGATCACCTGCCTCCTCCTGAACTTGTAAACTACCATCCTGAGAGGACACGTGCTCATTCCGAAAAGAATCCTGCTGTATAGACAAATCACTAGTGCCATCGGTAGTAACAATGTATTCATTACATACCAGGGCGTGCTAGATGACGGGGAACGCCCATGAACAGGGGGAACTGTGTAAGGCCTGCAACAAAACACGTGACAAAAATGAGCATTAACATTGACTGTAGGAGAGGTCCAGGGGTAGGTACTGGAGGAGGATGTGGTGGAGGTACTAGAGGCGTAGGAGGAGACATTCATACCTCCTCACAGAGTCGGATGGAGTCAACTTGTCACCTGCAGGAGAGGAATACATAACTGACTCAAAGAAGGTGACATTAACATTGACAAAACATTTCTGCCGAAGCGGATCAAAACGACGTGTACCCTTTCTGGGTACGAGAGTAGCCTACAAAGATATACTTGACAGCTCAAGGGGAGAGTTTGTTACGACTTGGCGTTAGATTGTGAACAAAGGCAATACAAGCATACACTCGAGGTGTGAGGGAACATGTCCTTCTCAGGGAACATAATCGAGAAAGGAATATTTTCTCCTAAAATAGTAGATGCCATGCGATTCACCAAGTAGCAAGCAATGAGGACTGCATCACCCCCAAAAGAGTGATGAGCACGACTCTGTATTAAAAAGGTCTAGGTCACATCAAGTAAATGACGGTGTTTGCGTTCGGCAACACCGTTTCACTGGGATATGTACGCACATGAGGTATGGTGTACGATGCCAAGAGACTTGAGGAACTCGGATATCTGTAAGCCTGTAATGCGCAGAACTCCAAGGCATTATCAGAGCGTAAAAACTCGACAAAGTCTGCCCGAACCTGAGATTGCAACCGCTTGAACAGACCCAGACTATCTTATCTGTTAAAGACCGACCCAGCTGAGACTTCGATACAAAGCAAGCACAGAACCAACGAAGAGAGAACAGGACGATCCAAGAAAGTCTAGAATAGCCATCCACATCAACAAGATAAAAATGGTGTCCCTGATGATCAGGAACACGACTTGGATCCCAAATATCTAAGTGAATTAGCTCAAATAACTTAGTACTGCTACGACTCTGACGACTAGGGAAAGAAGAGCAGTGATGCTTCTCAAGCTGGCAAGTCTTGCCTGGAAGGAAGATCATGTGGGAATCTGTGGGAGGACATGACAACTTCTGCAGAGGAAGGTGGCCAAAACGAAGATGTCACAAGCATGGTGAGACTGGTCCACTGGGAATAGTAGATGCACCAGGATGAGGACGCTGGACCAGTCTGTAGAACCCTCGCTGCTTCCAACCACATCCAATCACCCTGCCCGCGAGTATGTCGTTAAACACAAGAGAAGATGGGTAAAAAATGGCACGACAATGCATATCCTTCGTGATCTGATCAATAGAACACAAGTTCATTTGAAAGTCAGGAGTATATAAAACAGTTTGCAGGCGCATGAATGGCGTCAAATGCACCTCCCCCTGTCCTGTGATGGGTAAGTAAATCCCGTTCGCAATGACAACCCATCTACCAGGGGGTATAGATATGTAAGAACGGAACTTTGCTCTGTCCCCACACAGATGGCGAGAAGCACCAGAGTCCATGATCTATACTCTTTCATATCTTCCCTGCTACAACTAGTAAAAGTATAGGCTATACCTGAGGAGCTCAAATAGGCTCTAGAAGCAGCTGCGTAATTTGGGGAACCTGTAGTGGTGCTAGCAACTGGAGTTATTATCTCCCTCAGACGGGAGACAATATCATCAAGGCATGGATTTGCCTGAGGAGTCGAATTGTCTGAATGCTCAATTTGCTCGACGACATGAGCAGATGCTGGGTATCCATGCTTCTGATAACATGTGTCTTCAGAATGGTCTGGATGACGAGAGTAGGCAGGGGACACGCTGAAGTCCACCTCCTTTGCCACAGGAACCACGCCATCTGGACTGTGTAGAACCTCCCCTGCTGTGAGATGCAACCATCGCTGAGGAGGTCTTTGTGGTGGAAATAGATGGGAGTTGAGCCCTTAAAGGCATCAAACGAAGATAAGACGTCACTCTTCTTCTCTGACATGATGAAAAAGGAGTCAAACATAACTCGATTGGGGTAGTAAACCGATCCAAGCGAGTCTACACAATCATGTAGAGGATTGGTTGTATGCGTAGACTCATACAACCATCCTCGTCAGTCCTTGATCCACGCTAAGGATGGAAAAGGTGATTTATTGGTCTAAAATCTCCTTTTTGATGAAAATCAGACCATTTTGGACTGCTGGGCGGTGACAAAGGTGAGAAGGAATGTTCACGGGGCATGCAAAGGGCATGCGGCAAGCCCTAGGTGGCCGGTGGCGGGTTGCCTAACGTTGTCCAACATTGTTTTCGTTGGGTTGCGCTTGTCCTGTAGTAGCCCAATGACGTTGTGCGAGGGTCTGGGTGGAAACTCTTGCTGCGCAGTGGCTCCAACTAGGGCTGTGCAATGCACGCAAGTTCTTGAGAGTGTTGTGTATGCACACAGGGCCTTGGGGAGGCATGCACGGAGCCTGGAGCGGTCGACAATGGTGTGCGAGGGAGCCGACGACACATACAAGAGAAGGGAGGCGGGTGGGGGCTAGGGCACATGCAGTGTGCGAGTACTCCTGTCTAGGACCATCGCTCTGATACCATGTCGAGAGAAAATAGTGAATTGCTTACTCAGGAGGCCTTAGGGTTCTCATACATAGTGGAGAAACCTATCGGGTAAATTATACAATTTAAACGGAAAGGAAAGAAAATACATAAAAGAAATAAATGATAACTAATATCTCAACATGATCATTAGAAATTAAATGAAACAACGACAACACATAGTTGTTGGTTGCGCGACAGATGAGGATGTGCGTGGTGTACTGGTTGCGCTAATTACTTTCAGGTTGGTCTTGAAGTTGTCTTCAAGCCAAGGTTAGAAAGTCGGTATATGGTATTCGTTCGGTCATGCGGTCTAGAGCGAGTAAGCGGGTAGGTGGAAGTATATGCGGAAGTATATGCAGATTATGCGGTTTCTATTAGTTCAATAAAACAATAATTAAAAATACAATAATAATTTCAAACATTAGATATTTATGTTTAAAAAACATAACATGGAGGAAATATGAAGTGAAGACTTTTTGTACATTGTGGTATCAAACATAGCATTTCTAAAAGTCATCCATTTTCAAAAGATAAAGATATTAAGTTTTTTTTGAAGCCAAGAAAAAGGGGGATACACTCAGTGGTGTTCACCCCAATATATTAAAAGGAAGGAGTGTCAAAGGTACAAATACAAAAACAAAAACAAGTGACCCAGAAAAGGAATCGAGAAACGTCCAGTTCTGGGCAAGATAAACACAAAAGCAAGATATCAAAAATCAACTACTACTCCAGTCGTCCACCAACCCAGCCGCGCGACAGAGCACGTTCTCCATGTAGAAGCGTTGCGCTGAGAAAATGGCCTCGTTACGACTAAGCCATATCGACCATAATCTTGCCACCGATGTCAAGAGCCGCCTTCTATCCATATGCCTGTTCACGAAGAGAGAATCACAGAAGACCTCCACATCACAAGCACACACCCAAGCCACAAGCGGGTCTTCCCAAAGCCCCCGAACCATAGGGCAGTCAAAGAGGATATGATCAAGGGATTCCACATTCGAATCACACAACACGCAAATATTGAACACCGAAAGCATCATCCTTGAGCAACGATCACGCGTTAGAAGCCTCCTTCTGCGGACCAGCCATAAGAAGAAAACAATGCGCAAGGGCAGGCCCAACCTCCAGAATAAACAACAGTCTCTCACCAGGGAATCAGAGCGAGCAGGCAGAAGCTCAAGTAGCCCAGCATTGGCCTTCCGAGTCGAAAAGCCACCATCCCTCCAAACCCAATGATCCAAGCCCACGGAAGGCGTTGCTGCATCAGAAAGGGCGTCCAGTAGAGCAAGAAAGTCAACCAATCTCTGATCCGAGAAATTCCCCCCCAAAGCGAGGACACCAACCAGAATTCTCCCAGCAACAAGCCACGGAGGCATCCTTATTCTCCGCCAGCGCAAAGAGCCGCGGGAAGCGGACAAATAAGGGATCCCCCCCCCAACCAGCTGTCCATCCAAAATAAGAAGGCACGACCGTCCCCCAGGACATGCTTAAACCTCGCCCTATTCCTCAAGAAGACCTCCTGAACACCACACCAGAAAGGAGAACGCGCACGCACCACCCCTAATCTGACCTCCCCAGCCCATTCCTCCCCATGTAGCTCCCTCAAAACATCAACAAAGAAATTTCCACCCCTTCCCCACACCCTGCTCGCCCACTTAAGAAAGAAAGCATCATTGATCAACTTGAGGCGCCTAACCCCCAACCCCCTTCCTGCTTCCCCCTCGCCACCTCCTCCCAAGCGACCAGGTGAACCCCCCTCCCTTCCACACCCGATTTCCCCCTCAAAAACCATTTGAGACAAGACTCAAGTCTCCGGCAAATCCCAGCAGGCAAACGTCGAGTCGACAAAAAGTGCACCGGAATGTCAGCAAGAACCGAGCGAAGAACCAGCCTACCGCCCTTCGAGAGGAGCGCCGCGCGCCAACCCGCCAGTCTCGCCTCGACCTTCTCAACAACCCCACTCCAGTCCCTAAGTCTGGGCCTCCCAACCATCAAGGGAAGGCCAAGGTAGTCAATCGGCAAACCCCCCAGAGCAGACCCCAGAATCCTCCCACAATCCAGCGCCAAAATCTCCGACAAGCCAAAAGGAATAACCTTTGACTTGGCACCATTTATGAAGAGCCCCGATAACTCGCTAAAGAGCTCAAGAGTCACCGACATGGCAACGACCTCACTAGCACCCCCTTCAATGAAGCACAAGGCATCATCCGCAAATTGTAATAATGGCACTGAAACGCCACCCTTGGAGAAGCCCTTGGAAAGGCCCGCATCAACAACCCGGTCAACCATACGAGCCAATACATCCGCAACAAGAACAAAGAGAAGGGGGGCCAGCGGGCAACCCTGGCGGAGGCCCCATCTCGGCTGAATTAGCCCCCCCTCCAAACCGCCATTGAGCAAAACCGAGAAGGAAACTGTAGTCATGCAACGACACATCCAAGAAATCCACAGCTCCAGGAACCCACGCCTTCTGAGGACCGACCAAAGGAAGGCCCAATCAATGCTATCATATGCTTTAGCAAAATCAATTTTCCATAACACCCCCTGCCTCCCCGATGAGCTCCAATCAGCCACCAACTCCGAAGCAACGACAATACAATCAATTATTTGTCTCCCCCTAATGAAGGCCGCCTGAACGGGGGAAACCAGCGAGTCCAACACTCTAGAAAGCCTCCTAGCCAACACCTTAGCCACAATTAAGTAAATGGCGTTTGAAATCGATATGGGGCGAAAGTCTCCAATATCCTCCGCCGCAACCCTCTTTGGAATCAAAAGCAATAAGGCCCTGTTAAGCCTATCAAAACCCGCATTCCCCTCGCAAAACTCCGCAACAACCTCAAAAACTTCGTCGCCCACCAAATCCCAGAAGTCCCGAAAGAAAGCCACAGAGAAACCATCAGGCCCCGGGACCCGTCTTGATTGAGCTCCCACACAGCCTCTTTAGTCTCCATCATCGAAAACGACCTAATAAGCATAGCACAGTCCTCCTCGGAAACCTTGGGCACCCCCAGCCCCAACCATTTCCAAGATCTCGTAGAGCGGGTCGACATGACGCCCCTGAAGTGTTCCACAATGGCAGACCCCATCGCGCTATCCCCCACGAAGCGCTCCCCATCAACAGAAATAGCGCGCAGTGAATTGTTACGCTTCCTCCCACTAGCAACCTTGTGAAAAAATGCCGTGTTTGCATCTCCATCTTTGAGCCATTTCAACCTGGACCGCTGACGCCACTCGATAGCTCTCTTCTTGTCCTCCTCCGCCACCTTTTTTTGCGCAGAAGACCGCTCCTCGAGCTCGCCCAAGTTCAGATCCCTCTCGTTTTCCAGAGAATCAAGCCTCCTAATAATCTCCTCCGCCTCCGATCTTAGAGCCATCCTCGACAGCCGCGACTCCCTCTTAAAGAGCGCCAATCTCCTCCGCAAAGAGTCAAGCTTGTGGCCCAGTCTCAAGGCCGCAGACCCCTCCACGGAGGAAGAAGCCCACAGCTCGGCCACAACATCCCTGAAACTAGGCTCAAGGAGCCAGCAACGTTCATATCTAAAGAGGCCCTTCAGTAAACGGGTCTCACCAGAGTCCCACATAATCGGCGAGTGGTCCGAGAAAGCCCTGGGCCTAGAAGAGACCAAGCAAGAAGGAAACATCTCCAGCAACCCACTCGAAGCCAAAAAACGATCAATCCGAGATCGTGAAGTGCCGCTCCTCTAGGTGTAGTTTATATCAGAAGCCACCAAATTCTCCAAAGCCAAGGAGTCCACAAGCTCCGCAAAAATCGATGACCCCGGGTCCCGCCCCCCTCGCCCGTGGGTGATCAGAGGAGTGAAGAGTCACATTGAAATCTCCCCCAATGATCCAAGGGAGTCCCACCAAAGCACGTCCTGCGGCATGCATGGCCTCCCAGAGCTCGTCTCTTTTGATATGGCAGCACGACCCGTAAACGCAAGAAAAAGCGACCAGAGAGGCCGTGTCACTCCTCACCAGTACCACCGAAAGCATATGTCTCCCCATAATAGAAGAATCGAACGTAAAAGCGGCCGACCTCCCCATAAACGTAAAAGCGGCCTTGGATAAAGATGTTAAGTTAACGGTGGAGAGAGTAAAAAATGTTGTAAATTGATTGAAGATAGAAAAATGGTAGATATCCTTGTCCAAATTGGAAGGTAACCTTTTTCTGGAAGTGTAACTTGGTTAGTAAACACAACTATGAACCTTCGTACTTTAGGAAATGGTGTATTTGTCTACTCAAAATCAAATATTAAAAAAAGTCAACCATTTAAATTTAGTATATGTTATTTGTTCTGTGCAGTTATAAAATTCCATGCAAATCCGACATCTATATTCATTTTATCCCATAAAAGATCTTAGATAAACACATGTAATTTATTCTACATTCATGCAGTTATGAGATAATGTAAAAAATAGAGTTGTTGCTGGAGAAAAAAAGTGCTAAGCCTTCTCCCACTATAAGTAGGATCGGCTACATGGATTCTTGCTCAAATCCATGTTGAAAGATTCGACTATTTTTACGCTGACTGTCGACTACCTAACGCAACCCATGCAAGAGTGGGATTTGAACCCTGGTCTTTTGTGTGGTAGACACACTGTACTACCACTAGACCTAACGCAACCCATGCAAGAGTTGTTGCTGGAGAATCTAAAAAAATAGAGAGTCGCTACTGTTGAATCTAAGAATAAAGAGATTTAGGGCTAAATAGAGCAATCGACAAACCTTGGCGGAGGAGAAAAAATGACGGAGGAGCAACCCCATGTGGAAGTCAAGAAGGTGGCAGAGGAGCAAAGAGTTACCTTTATTACATATGCGACCGCATATGCGGATTACTCGGCCGAATATACCCTATAACTCGTATATTGAGCGAGTATAGCATACTTGGAGTGATGGGAGGACCGCCTCCGCATATGCGGCCGCCTGAGCCGCCTTTCTAAACACTGCTTCAAGCGAATCTCGACTCACAATTCATATTAGAAGACTTCATCTTCAGGTGGATCGTATCAAGTTGTGGCTTCAAACCAGATCTCCAGGTAGTATCGACCTTCAGGTGCTTCGACCTATGTCTTGCAGATGGAAAACAAAGGCTCGAGGAGGAACCTTGGTTGAAGGTTACATATAAGAGAGAGAAATGAGGGTGGATGAGTGCTCCTTCTTGGAGGTAGTGGACGCGAGAGAAACTATAGTGGGAACTCATCGGAGGCGAGGAAGATGAAGCGAATATCCTCCACCTCTCTCCTCTTCCTTGTGAGAGTTTTGAGGCTAGATGCCTTGAGCCTAGCTTGATCCATACATGTATACCCGTTCATGCCTCCCATCGCATTCGCCGCGAAGGGTCGTTCCTCCCACGGATTGTTGCAAGGATCGCTACATGTCGATTTCCTCATCCCCCAAATCCAATACATCGATTGCTCCATTACGCTATGCATCGATTTTGACATCGTCTACTGCACTACAAACAAAGAGTAAGAAGGAGGAGGGCTATACTTGGGAAGATGGACGGTCACCTCAGATGCTCCTGACGATAGGGAGAAGAAACTCTTATTCTAAGATCGTGATTTGATCCACATAGCCATTCCATCTTCACAACATCTAGGTCATCGCACTACAGTAAAGCCACCAAACTTATTAGTACCCACATGTTTTTTAATGATTATATCTATCAATCTACCTTGTACCAACAATTTATTCGATCAAAACTAGAAAAGTCCACTTACCAAGAAGGCATCCTTAGAGGTGTCGACGATACCCTTAGGATTTGTAGGTGCACAAGGGAGGAATTCCATCCTTTTTCCATGCAAGAGGAAAACAATGAAGAAGGCATAGAAGGCCGTATAGGCGATATATCGGTTTCGATAGGGAAGGGGTTTCGATATCACCCACTATATCCTTTTACAAGGACATCGATGATATATCACCATATCATCTCATATAGGTCAAAAATGACTGGATTCAGTACAAAAGATCCCGTATATCGATCGATATCGTCGATGTTTCGCCGATATCTCTATATATCAATGCTATTATTCATGCAAGATTGATTCCACTACTTATCTAGCCACGGGAGCGCTGCACCCCCGCAAGGGGGCGCCAACCTGGTAGGGTATGGTAGGGTATGGCGCGAGACAGGAAATCTGATATGAGCGAGTGGTATAAGGATCATAGCTGATCTATAAATTATGTGTTATGAATATCTAAGTGTATATCTGCAAGTTATTTCATGTTGTAAGAACTTGAATGAAATCCATTTCCAATATCTATAAGTCGAAATGATCGATATATGCGATATAAACTTCATAGATGATCAATATGTGTGATCTAAGAGTATAGTGTAAGTTATTTAGTGATCTAAGAACTTGAATGAACTCCATTTTCAATATATATAGGTCAACAGCTAACAGTATCAACGATATGTTCGATATGACCGATATGTGCAATATAAGGATCATAGTCTTCATAAAATGATCTATACGTGCCATCTAACTATATATTTGTAAGTTATTTAATGCTATAGGAATTTGAATGGAATCCATTTCCAATATCTATAGGTCAGGAATAAACATTAATAGCGATATGTTCGATATGACCGATATGTGCGATATATCGGCTATAAATGACCGATATGTGTGACATAAGTGTGTATTTGTAGGGTTTTTGTTGTTTTAATATCTTGGATGATCTTAATTTCCGAAAAAACGATAAAAATGGCTTTTTTGAGCCATTTCCGATATTTCCACCGATATCGTAGATATATCGGCGATATATCTCGATATATCTATTTCCAGGCGGGTTGAAACGATATCGATACGGCCTTCCTTGGAAGAAGGTATCGCATGAAAGAGAAAACACGAAGAGAATGAAGACATCAATGACCGATTGTGAAGATGAAAAAAATAAAGAAGGCAACGTCGAAAAGAGGAGTGCCCTTTCTATTGCACGTCAAACACATGTTGACAAAGGAGGCCACATGCTTGTAGCAGGAGATAAGTTGGAGGCAGGCGAGAAGGTCACGTGATTCCAAAAGGAGAAGGCTGAAGTTAAAATGAGATACAACTTCTGGAGAAGAGAAGCCTCTCATACATGGCATACACGTAATATTATACTGGGTAAAAACCTAGCTTGAAAATAGTTAATATACTTGATGAGAAACTCATTAAGTATGGTGTTGGAGTGGTTGTTCATAAGTATTAGAAAACTTGAATGCGAAAGCGTATCAGACATAAAGAATAATGAACAATGAAGAACCCATGATTTTACATGGAACCCTACTCCCAAAGGAGCGGGATGAAACCATGGGAGAAGGCCTCAAAGGGTCATATTTTGCATTGCACTTTCTCATCTGATACATGAGCTCTGGGCTTCAGATCCTCCGAGTCCCACCACTGGTAGATGTGGGACTAGACACTGGATGTGGTAAATAGATCTTGGAGAGATCCATTTATCCATCTATACCTATGACACATATACTCTTACACTCCCTCTCAAGTTGGACCATGCAATGCTCAGCTTGGACAAACAGAAAGAAATCACTCAAACTCACAAAACACGACACTACCGACAATATCAACTTAACACAAACACACCTGTCAGCTGCTGTCGAGAACATTACTTCTCATGCCTTGCAGGTGAGGAGGAACAAACGGGCTTGAGTGTGAGTGAAACTGAATCTCCTCTTCGGAGATCATGTGCCTGTACTGTGCACGTTAGAGTCACTGCGACTAGAAATGAGTCTCCTCGTCAGAATACTCTAGCCCACCACAACATGTGGACAATTGCTCCATCTCTAAAAGGGTCGAACTGAAAAAGCCTTGGAGACATCCTCGTCGGAGTCCACGGTCTCTAGAGAATAGAGTCTGAAAAGTCTCCTCGTCGGAGAACTGGGTCTCTCCCATACTGGCTCAAAGAATGGGATCACTACTCTGGACACAGGGAATGAGATTTCTACTCTGGAATCCTTATATGGATCACATGAAAACTCTGAGACCAAAAATAAAAGATGGGGACCACATAAAATGATGGCAAACATGTGCATATCAAACTGAAGACTCGAAAATATCTGAACGTCGAGTCTGAATATCTGACCTATAGAGTTCGAAAAAATTTGGCCTAGCTTATGGACTGGAGAATCTGAATATGGAGAATCTGGCAATGTGGCTTGTAGAACTCTATACACCCCTTTCTCCCATACTTATTGGAAAACGATGACGTCGACAAAGTTGGGAGAAGACAAACGAAGATGGGGAGAAATAAAACATTCTCATGTAAATTTTTTTATAAGCTGTTCATTTTCTTTCTCGGCTTTTCACCTTCTTCCTTTTTTAAGGCACCTTTTTTCCCAGTTATTTTCCCTTTTTCTAATAGATGACTCATCTTTTTTTAAGCGTACAGTTTTTTTGTACGCATCGTTTTTTTTCTCGTTGAAACATCAACCCACTGTTGGGCTAGACTAAACAGGAGCCTCCTCCCCCTTTTTCCCGATACTGTAGCATCCCAGCCTAATTGGGCTTCACCCATTTTTTGGTTTACAACGTATGTCCCACTTGGGTCGAAACAACAACTGACCCTTTTCTTTTATTTTTTAAAACATCAGTCCAATTGGACCCTTGCTTATTTAGGGTTCCCCGTGATAGGAACCCCTCTTACCAAGGAGCCGCCGCCCCCGATAGGGGATTCTGCATGTTTCCACCGCCGATGGTTGAAGCCTCCCGCGAGATGGGGGTGCCTCCGCCTGGAGGTGCAAAGGGGTTGTGGCGCCTAGAGTGCGCCGGCTGGATGCACCTGGAGGAGGGTGCCACCGTCCCTTCGAAAGGAGTGCGAGAGATCTGGAGGTCGCGAGGGAGATATCACCTGGAGTGCGGGAGTTCCTATCAACACCAAAGGGGGGTCATAAGGGGGGTTGTGATGATCGCGAAATCCACCTCTTTAATAATCGTGAATTGTAGTATAGGAAGTGAATTTCGGCCGTCAAAACACCACAAACTTTGAATGTTGTGGACTATTTTTTACTTGGCAAGTTTACCAAGGTCGAACTCAAGGAACGGTGATTTTTAGTTGCTTGGTTTTTAATCAAATTAAATAATTAATTAATGCTCGGTTAATTTCTGTGTTGAGAAAATATACAATGCAGTGATGAAGATGCGAATATGATGCAAGGAAAATAAATTTAGAGAACTATGCCCACGATTTGTGATTTTTAAACAAATTAACTCCTCAAATAATATGATCTTTCTCTCCGCAAAATTAACCACAAATCAAAATGGATTGATCATAACTCATTGCTTCAGGTTAATCAACTAGTATTCAGAATATTGAAGCAGAGTATCCGGCCTCCAAATATCTTCGATTCAGTTCCTCAAATAATCAGCAAAAATCTCAGAGGAATAAATGTAAATTAATCTCCTGTGACAACAGTAATTTCAATGATTCAATCAAAGTAAAATCCTTATCCGAACTCCTACAAAAGATTTATCAATAGCTTCTCAAGCAATATGTGGCGCATGTACGTCAAAATTTAGCCTGCATGTCAAATTAGATCATTGAAGAATAATAGACAGTATACAACCTCAGATCTGTTCACAAGCTATGCTAAGTTGTAGAGCATGAAAATAGCTTCAAAATGACATATTGTATGCTAAAATCGGAGTCCGTATGACAAAGATATGATAAAATGAAATTTCAGGGACTGAAATGTAAATAAAATAAATATTTCTTTGCAAAGCGGTCCCTGGAAGGACTTATCTGCAATTTATTAAAGTCGCAGGGGCTCCTGTGCAATTTACCCCTGGCGGGGGTATTTCTGCAATTTCGGAAAGTGCCAGGGGGTCAAGTGCAATTTGCCCAAGGGCGCACGTGCGTTGCACGTGCGCTTGAGGCTCGGATGGAAGGCCTGAGGCTCGGGTGACCGAGCCTGAGGTTCGGGTACCCGGGCCTTAGGCTTGGTGGCCCGAGCCTACGTGGAGGCGGGCGGCGCTTCGGGGGCCCCGAGCCTCGAGGCTGGGGGCCGAGGCTCGGGGGGGGGGGTGGCGTGGCAGGCTCTCAGCCGTTGGATCAAGGGCTGAAGGCCCGATCCAACGGCTGCTGGAAGTCGCGGAAGGAGGCTGTGCACACAAGGCGGCGCCTCCGCGCGTGGAGGCTGGACGGAGGCGTGGCGGTGGCGGTGGCCGTGCGAGGCGAAGCGGTGGTGGGCTCCCGGCCGAAGCAGAGCCACCGCGCGGCGGTGGGTCAGAGCTTGGGCGGAGGCCTCGCGCGAAGGAGGAGGTGGCGCGTGGGCGCGGTGACCGGAGGGCGAGGATAGCGCCCCTTGGCCGACACACGGCTCGAGGGCGGAGGTGGCGATGCCGCTGCGGCCGAGGCGATGGCGGAGGCGGCGGGGTCGCGGCTGAGAACCTGCAAGGTTAGAAAGATGGAGGCGGCTAGTGGAGGACGAGCCGCTGGCGGCTCGCAGCGGAGGTTGGGACGCGGGCAGTCGTATGGATCGAGGGAGGAGGGAGTTCGTCTGGGGATGGAGCTGCACAAGGCGGCTCAGATCTTCGCCTCACGCTACCGACGGATGTAGCAAGGCTCTGCAACTCGCGGGAGGTGGAGCTGCGGCGTGGGAGATGTTCCCACGGATCTCGCCGGAGTAAGAAGGGCTCTTATGGCATGAAGCTTCCTCTCCTCACCTCTGTCACCGGTAAAAGAGGAGGAGCTAGGACCTTACTTTCTCAAAAATGGCGGATGAGGTTGAGCTTGAGGTCGCGCACCTTTATAGGAGGAGGAAGGGGAGCGTTATGGGCGAGGGAGAGGCTGCTGTCGTAACGGCCGGAGATGGGTGGTGGCGGCGGCCGTTACGAGGAGGAGCGGACGGAGGGTGCGCAACGCCTGGGGGCGGGGTACAGGGGTCGGCTGGAAGGAGGAAGAGGCACAGGTCACGTGCTGGGCACGTGACCTGGGCGGCTGGAGAGAGGACAGCGGGGTGCCACGTGGCACGCCCATGGGCTGCCACGTGGCACCCCAAAAAAATTTCAAAATTTCAGATGAATCTTGGGCAAAAGAGGTAGAAGATGACCTCGGATCGAAAAATTTTCTTCGCGAAAGTTGCTCGTCTCGACGAGATCTACAACTTTCATGAAGAGTCCGGGAGCAAAAGAGGTCACCTGTACGAAGTGGTATTTTTGGCGGCTTTCCATGTGTATAGAAAACCGTATTTTTGGAGTTTTGTAATTTTTTTGGTGGTTTTTGAGAGGATAAAAAATCTAGAAAAAATACGATAAATACGAAGAAAATTATTTACACATTAATCTAATTTTTTTGGATTTTTAAAGGATAAGAACTTAGGAAAATAAAATAAAAGTAAGAAACGGACAACTTTTGTACAGACCGACAACGGACACTCGGACTTGGTCAGTTTCTTTGATTTGAGTTTCGATCTGGATTTGGATTTTTACGTTTCTTATTAAAACTTTCATCAAAGGACAAAAATAAAAAAGAAATAAAATTAAAAGAGTTAATTATGCACATAAAAACTCAGGTCAAAATTGGCAGAAAGTTAAAATGCGCAAAAGAGGCCCAAAACCCAACTTTCACATATGAGCTCCGAATTTTATGAAATTGGTCTTGTTTTGAAGGTATTTGAAAATGGAGTACTTTAAAAGTGAGTAGACCGAAATCGGACACTGTATGAGGGAGATATGCTCGTTTTAGTCCGTCAGATGTGAAATTTGACTTTGAGGTTATTTGACACTTATTGGAGTCAGTAATTTTTTTGTATTTTTTATTTAATAAGGTTAGTAATATCTACACAATGGAGGTGGTTTTGAGTCAATCGGAGTTAGGATGAATTAACTAAAAATGTGAGAAGTTAGCGGCTTTTTGGGCTAATTTACACTGGGAATTTTAAATGCAATTATGCATGATGAAATGCTGGTATTATTTATACATGCATGGTGGCTAATAATGCTCTATTAATGAATAATTACAGGTGGATGATGGGGGACAGAGCCTAAATGACCAATTTTAGCATGATGAATATGAGATTCATCAGGTTGCACAAGGATGTGCCCCCTCGACGAATCTCCTTTGACCTGGAGTGCCCCTGCTAGGTTTTCTGTGCGCGAGGGCTGGGGTCCGCATGGGGTGGCTCCGCCACGAGATTCAAGCTCGTTCTGGGAGTAGGTGGCACCGTGGGAGATCGAGATCTACACCTTGTTTTCTTTTGCGCAGTAGGCATGAATAAGGGCTGCATGATTTAGGGTTCCAAGGAAGGAACCCTAGCCGCTGTTTGCTGGAGAAGAAGAAACCCTCCGCTCAGGGGGAGGTGCTGGCTGTTGCAATCTGTGTCGCCTGGAGGGAGGAGCAACTCCGTCTGGAAGTTGATGATGCTATTCGAAACATGCATCATTAGGTTTCAGAAAGCAAACCTTAGAATTGCCGATCTTCAAGACTATTGACGATGCACAGAATTTAGGGTTTTTGGATAAAACCCTAGAACTTGAACATGAACTTGAACAATAAATCTTCAAAATAATCTTCAAGAACAACCGACAATCGAATCTTGACCAAGAACATAAAATAAATCCTTAAGAACAAATCCTCGAGAATCGAATCCGCTCTGATACCATGTTAGAAAACTTGAATGCGGAAGCATATCGTACAAAGAATAATGAACAATGAAGGACATGGGTTCTTACGTGGAGCCCTACTCTTTAAGGAGCGCGATGAAACCACGGGAGAAGGCCTCAAAGGGCCATATATTGCACTGCACTTTCTCATCTGATACGGGAGGTCTGGGGCTTCTTACATAGCCTCCACAGACCCTCCAAGTTCCATCACTGGTAGATGTGGGACTAAGCACTGGATGTGGTAAATGGATCTTGGAGAGATCCATTTATCCATCTATATATATGACACATATACTCTAACAATAAGGATTTGAAGGATAGTGTAGTTGAGGTGCAAAGATTTGGTGATCGGATTATTTTGCTAAACTTGATGTTGAAAGAAGTCATGAATATAATCTCAGTTTATGCATCACAAGTCGGTTTAGAGGATATGATTAAATAAGCTTTTTGGGAGGATTTGGATAAGATTATGCAATGAATCCACAAAGAGAGATGATTTATCTAGGTGGAGATCTTAATGGACATGCGAGAAAGGATGCTTCATGGTATGCTAGTATTCATGGATGCCATGGCTTTGGTAATATAAGTGATGATGGAAAAGTCATTCTAGATTTTGTACTGGCTTATGACCTTTTAATAGTAAAGACTATCTTCAAGAGGGAGGAACATTTAATTACTTATAAGAGTGATCGACTAAAACACATATAGATTATTTTGCTATGAGGAGAAGAGATCGGTTGTGTTGCATAGACTGCAAAGTAATCCCAGGAGAGAGCTTGACATCTCAACATTGCTTGCTAGTCGTGGATGTGCAAATAATAGGGTTGGCAAAGAAGGGGATGGTTCCCAGGATCACTAAAAGTAAATGGTGGAATCTTCAATTGAAGTAATCTATCTTCAAGGAGAAGGTTTTAAAATACTTATCTTAGGATTGTGACAGAAGTGCAAACGAGATGTGGGAGGTGGTATCATCTTGTATCCGAAGGGTAGTAAAAGAAATGCTAGGAAAATCTAAGGGAGGACTTCCGCGTCAAAAAGTGGCTTGGTGGTGGAGTGAAGTGGTGCAAGATACAATAACAAAGCCTTTTCCTACATGAAGGGGTGCAAGATACGCTTAAAATTAAACGAGCTTGCTTTAAAGCTATGTATAAGGATATAACGGAGGTACTGTCACAAACTACAAAATAGTGAAGAAGGAAGCAACGAAAGCTGCAAGTGAAGCTAAGTCGAAAGCTTATGAAGTATTGTATAAAAAGCTTGACAGGAAGGAGGACCATAAAGATATATTTAGATTGGCCAAAGTAAGAGAAAGAAAGACCAATGATCTTTCTTAAATGAGATGCATCAAAGATGAATGACATGTGCTTGTTACTCAAAATGATATAAAGACTAGATGGAAGCAATATTTCCATAAGCTTTTCATTAGGGAAGGGAATAAAGAGATTACTTTGGGAGATCTCGCTAGTAGTGAATGTTACCTGAATCATGCAAGTTGTAGATGAATACAAAGGAAGTAGAGGAGGCTTTAAAGGTTATGAAACATATGAAAGGGATATGGCATGATGACATTCCTATAGAAGTTTGAAGAGGTCTAGGTGATCGGGGTTTGACTTGGCTCATAAATTTATTCAATGTTATTTGGCGGAGCAAGAAAATACCTGAAGAATGGAGGAGAAGCATTGTAGTGCCTATTTATAAGAATAGAGGAGACATTCAAAATTCCGAATTATCGAGGTATCGAACCGATGAGTCATACTATGCCAATTTGAGAACGTGTGATCAAAAGAAGGTCAAGACAAGTTTCCAAAGTAACTAAAAATCAATTCGGATTCTTGCTAGGCCACTCAATTATTGAAGCTATCCACTTGTTGAGGAGAACAATGGAGATTTATATAGGTAAAAAGATGAACCTTCATATGATTCTTATTGATTTGGAGAATGCTTATGATACAATCCCAAAAGAGATATTATGGAGAGTTTTGGAGAAGAGATAAGTACTTGTCCTATAGATTATCCTTATAAAGGATATGTATGATGGGGTTTCATCTTGTGTAAGGATCCATCTGGGAAGACTGACTAAATTTCTAACATCAACATCGATCTGCATCAAGGTTCAGCTTTGTGTCCATTCCTTTTTGCTTTGATTATGAATGAGTTGACTAATCACATTCAGGATGATATACCTTAGTGTATGTTGTTTGCCGATGATATTTTGTTGATTGATGAGACAAGTCACAAGAGATGGAGTAAATGAGAAGCTAGAAGTTTAAAGACTAAAGGATTTCGTACAAGTAGGGCGAAGGCTGAATATATGGAGTGCACATTTGGTGGAAACAATATCGAGGGACTCATGGTGCAGATTGGAGACGATAACATTCAGAAGAAAGATTCTTTTAGATACTTGAGATCTATTTTGCAACAAGATGGGGAAATTGATGGGGATGTTATTCGTAGAATAAATGCAAGTTGGCTCAAGTGGAGATGAGCCTCTACCGTTCTTTGTGATAATAAAATTCCTTTGAAAGCAACGAAAAGTATTACAAAGCAGCTGTCAGACCTGCTATGCTCTATGGATCAGATTGTTGGCCTGTTAACCATAGACATGTGCAGAGAATGACAATAACAGAAATGAAAATGTTAAGGTGAATGTATGGTCATACACTTAAAGATCAGATTCGGAATGATGCGATCAGAAGGAAAGATGGTTTAGCCAAAGAGGCCGGTTGATGCACCAATTAGAAGATACGAGATTTGGTTGGATGCATTTGTTGGTGAGTGTGGTTGTATCGTTGGTTAGTCTCCATGGTATTATTTCATTCACACTGGGCAATATAAAGATCTTGCGCTGGGTAAGTTTCCTGTGGCTCCTGTGTCAGGTCGCTCACTCAGTCTTAGTCAGAGTTACATGGGCATGAGGTGTAACAGAAATGAGTATCAGATATGGAGTTGGAGATCTGCAGTCTGATTATGGAAAATCCGGGGTAACCACTACTTTATCCTTCACTGACTTGCACCGCACCACATTTGGCCAATGTGCAAGTTGATCAGCTAGAGAATCTTGAGGATTTGATCAAACTATTTTCAAACCCTTCTGGATAATTTGCTACCAATAAAAATGCAAAACTATGTATGTAGAATAGGGGTTTATTATAAAGCAATTTCTTCTTGTCAACAACAGAAATCATTCTGTATATTCATTCGATTTTTCTTTTCATGGTGACTAATGTACTTGTTATCTTTGCACTTTCCTTAAATATAAAGTAATGTTATTGAAATTAAATTCGATAGTTAATTGGAAGTCATGCTTATAATTGCTGTTGAAGATTCCGGATTCCTATGCCTATTAAATGATCTTTTTTCATGTGAATGTACTTGCTCATTTGATGCTATGGCGTGAATTTTCATCAGGTATTGGTGTTGCTGCTTTTGACGTCGGCCCGAGATCCAGGTATCGTTCCACGTGCTTCACACTCTCCTGAGGAGGAGCTTAGTTACAATACATCTACACCTAGCTTACAGTTTCAACGCACCAAAGAGGTTATGGTCAATGGCAGGCCAGTAAGGGTGAAATACTGTGAGACTTGCATGGTTTTTCGTCCTCCACGTTGCTCTCATTGCTCAATCTGCAACAATTGTGTGGAACGGTTTGATCATCATTGTCCTTGGGTTGGGCAGTGCATTGGACTGGTATGTTATCCAATTCAATATAGAACACATCCAAGTGATCCTTCAATATCTTTGGCTAATTTTATCATAGGAGCACGGCTTATGATGGAACTATTTTGCTTTAGAAAATTTGTCTTACCTTATGGTTAAAAGAAAATAATTAGGTTACATCATCTGTAAAAATTCTACGACTGAAGATTAATTCTAAATTGCGTGTATGCCAAATCAATTGTTTTGTTACACGTGTTATATGCCAACATGATTCATCTACCCGAAATGGACCACTTGGTTGATATTTTCACTGTATGTTGACTTCAATTCTGGAATGTCGATACTCTTCTTTGGTTGCTTGCTATGTAAACAATGATCGTTTGACAATTCATTTTTCTTACATGTTGCACTATGAAAAAAAGATTTTATGATTTATATCGTCTGTTCTTACTAAAAAATTGCTAATTTATGTAATTACATTTGTATACTGCAGAGAAACTACCGTTATTTCTTCATGTTTGTTTCCTCATCAACTCTTCTTTGCATCTACGTATTTGCGATGTCGGCTTTATATATTAAGTTCCTCATGGATGAGGACTATCCAACAGTTTGGAAAGCAATAAGAAAATCTCCTGCTTCAGTGGTCCTCATGGCATATTGTTTCATTTCGTTATGGTTTGTCGGTGGACTTACCGGCTTCCACTTATACCTTATGAGTTCCAATCAGGTTCTACATGTTATCTTTTATTCTTTTTATTTGAGTAATCACTCATTGTAGACTGTATATTTACTTGGGTGGTTTTCATATGCGCTAGCGGTTAGCTAATCTTATGTGCTTTGACTAAACATTTGATTGGTGATGGAAAATCAACTACAAGAGCAACATGAGCAAAGCGTTTTTTCTAATTTATATGGGCCCGCTACATGAAACTTTGGCATCCAACCAGATTTAATTTACCCATGTGGTACCCCAAACCATTGGTACTTCCAAAAAAAATGTGCCCTACTTTACCAAAAAACATGCCCTACTTTGGCATCCAACTAGATCTAATTTACCCATGTGGGTCCGCTACATGAAACTTAAGATTATTATAAATAATCATTTGCAAACTACTGGTACCTCCAAGAATGCAATACTGGTATATAGCTTTCTCATAGTTATATGATGCCTCTTGATATGCTTAGATCTCAAGCTTCTTACTGTAGCAATAAGACTCGCTAATCAATCCATATAAACAGCTCTTTCCATGATGCCTCTTGATATATAGCTTTCTCATAGTGATATGATGTCTCTTGATGTGCTTCGATCTCAAGCTTCGTATTATAGCAATAGGACTCGCTAAACAATCCATTCGATTGCTCATCGGATTCGTCAATTGGACTGAAGGATGCTCCCTTCACCACTTCACCTGCCAACCCTCCTTTCGACCCTCATTTAGCATGGACTCCGCTTAGATCAACACTTCTTTTGTGACATGTAACAACTTCCCTACTAGCTCTCTATATCTTCTTTTGTCAACTTCTTCAGAATTATCATGATCCAAAGGAGTAGTAGCAGGCGTACATCCTGTCATGCCCGTTTCAGTTAGGAGAACAATAACATATTCGTTGTGTCATTACCATGCCTCGCCGATTCCTTGCAAATTCAAGACCAAGAAAATAACGAAGATTGTCAAGGTCCTTGATCACAAATTGTTTTCCAAGGACATCCTTAGCTGACTGAATCCTCTGCTCATCATCACCTGTAACAATGATGTCATCCACATAGACCAATATAGCAACATTACCTCTCTGGGATCTCTTTACAAAAAGAGAGCGATCTGCAGTAGATCTAATAAACCCCTGTTGTTCAATCAATTTTGAGAGCTTTTGAAACCAAGCTCTCGGACTCTGTTTAAGACCATAAATCACCTTGTGAAGTCTACATACCATATGCAACTCCCACTCAGTAGCAAAACCTGGTGGCTGCTGCATGTAGACTTCCTCCTGCAAGTCACCATACAAGAAGGCATTCCACTGGCAATGGGGGAAAACGTATCTTGGTAGTCCACTCCATATGTCTGGGTGAATCCACGAGCAACTAGTCTGGCCTTTTATCTGTCCACTGTACCATCAGCACGGTGCTTCAATGTAAATATCCACTTACTCCCCACAATAGATGCATCTTGGGAAGCATCAACAACACTCCATGTACCTCAAGATTGCAACGCTACCATCTCTTCCTCCATAGCAAGATGCCACTGACTAACCTGTAATGCTTCCTGGTAGGACCTTGGTATCTCAAATGCAGACAAACCCATAACAAATTGCTGAAACTCCTTTAAAAGTTGTGTAAGAGAGGAGCGTCAAAAAAAAGTTGTGTAAGAGAGACACGGGAAGCAAGGGGATACATAGTGCATGTACGCCTCTGCTTCCGTAGTGGAATGGGCATATCAAGGTCCTCATACTCCTCAGTGACTGTCACATCTATAACCTCTTGCTCATCTTGCTGTAAATGCAAATCACAGTGCCATCAGTAGAAACAAGTGTTCAGAGGATAGCTGGGGCATGCTGGATGTTGGAGGAGGCACATGAGCATGAGGTCGGCGCTGGTAAAGTTGTGGAAAGTATGGGGGTGCGAGAGATGAAGATGGCAAAGGCGGTGGAGGTGGAGATGGTGACGAAGGTGGTGACAAAGGTGACGAGGAAGTAGAGTTCAATGTAGACACATTTGGAGGTAAAGGCATGTATACCTCTTCTCCAGACTCCGAAGAAATCAACTTATCACCTGTAGAGAGAAGAACATAATTGACCCAAAGAAGGTGACATCAACACTAACATAATACTTCCTACGAACAAGGTCAAAACAACTGTATCCCTTTTGAGTCCTAGAATACCCCACAAAGACGTACTTGATAGCTCTAGGAGAGAGCTTATCATAAACGTATGATGTACGAAAGCAACCGACCTAAACACACGAGGAGTGAGGGAGAAAAGATCCTTCTCGGGAAACACAATCGAGAACAAGATCTTTTCTCTCAGCACAGACGAGGGCATCCGCTTCACCAGATAACAAGCTGTTAGAACCACATCTCCCAAATATGAATGCAGAGCATGACTCCGGATCAAAAGGATCCTGGTAACATCCAAAAGATGTCGATGTTTGCGCTCAACCACCCCATTCTGTTGGAAAGTATAAGCACACGAAGTTTGATGAACAATACCAAGGGTTCTGAGAAACTGTGAGAGTTGACGATTACAAAATTCTAAAGCATTGTTTTGATATACGCGACATTCGCAGAAAAGATATTCTTTATTTCATTAATAAACGACTAAATAACATGACCAACATCAGACTTGTTTTTAAGCAGAAAGACCCAAGACAACTTGGAAAAATCATCCACAACAACAAGATAAAATCTATACCCCTGATGGTCTGGGACACAACTCAGACCCCAAATATCAAAATGGATTAACTCAAAAATACTATTACTAATACGACCCTAACGAGTTTGGAAAGTAGACCGGTGATGCTTCCCAAGCTGGCAGGCCTCACACAGAAAAGTAGCACGACGAGAGATCTGAGGAAGAACGTGACACAACTTTTGCAGAGGAAGATGACCAAACAGAGGTGCCACACATACAGAGAGACTGATCCATTGTGCATAAACGAAGTACCAACATATGGAAATTGGACCAGTCTATACAATCCTCCTTGCTCACGACCAGATCCAATCACCTTGCCCGTAAGAATGTCCTGAAACACAAGGGATGAAGGATCAAATATGACACGACAATGTAAATCTTTGGTGATTTTACTAATAGATAATAAATTCATGGAAAAATCAGGAACATGAACGTCATTCTGTAGATGCATCCCTGAAGTCTACTGCACCTCACCTTGACCAGTAATAGGAGAGTTGGTTCCATCTGCTATAACAACTGATCTACCTGGATGAGTCGACCTGTATGTACTAAATTTGCTTCTATCATTGCAAAGATGGTGTGAAGCTTCAAAATGATCCATTTGGATAAGCCTGCCCTGTAACAACTAGTAAGAGCATATGTTGTACCTGATGCTGATGCAGACGCTGACGCGACTACCTCTGAGGATCCAGGAGGAGCACTGGACGAGCTGGATGTAGGCATGATCTCTCTCAGACGAGCTACAAGATCATCGAACCTCTGATCAGAAGCAGGAGGAATACTAACATGCCCAGTCTGCTCCGCAACGCGTGCTGAAGGAGGAAGGCCATGCTTAGAATAACATGTATCATCCTCAGAGTGTCCAGACCTGTGGCAGTAAGTGTAAGGCTGACTGGGTTGGCTACCTTCTCCCCTATCACGGTTGCCACGACCACGGTACTCGAGATGCAGCCATAGCTGAGGAAGTCTGATGTTGCTGAGAAATACTGTCAGAGGATATAGAAAGCCTGCTCAGTCTATGATATGCCTCCTCCATCGGAGGTATGGTGGCATCTGTAAGGATCTGCGCTCGAGCAACTTCGTACTCATGATCAAGAGCTGTTAAAAACTTTCTAGTCATCACGGAATTCCCGTACGCCTTGAGTTGTTCTGGCATAGCAGTCAAGGGGATGAAACCATGAAGCTTCTCAAACATACCCCTTAGAGAGGTGTGAGGGTATATGAAGGACGTCCATTCTGCTTCGAAGTGAAGATATCATGCTGGAGTTGCGGTATCTTTGATTCATTTTCGCCAGGGAATACGTGGCGGCGAGAATGTCCCACATAGCCTTCGCAGTAGGCTGACTTAGAATATCATTAGCTATCTCCATTGACATGGTCCCAGATAGCCATACACGTGCATAGGCATCGTCTGCCTCCCATGAGTTATTACTCCCAATCATTTCTCTAGGCTCATCCTGTGCGAGGATGTGCTTCTTGCTGTTACAATGCATTAGGCTCATAAACTGCATGGCCCAAAGATCATAATTTGTCCCATCCATCTTGACGATGGGTGCATGACCTTTAAAGGCACCCGGGGACGAGAACTCGACTTTGGAATCAACTCTGTTGTCTGACATGATGACAACAATGACAAAGACCGGTGTTGTAGACAAGATTGACCATGTCTACACAATCACATAGGAAGATGGTTGCGGGTGTAGAATCATACCACAACCTCTTCCATCTGTTTGAGGTCTCTCTAGGTAACTAAGGTGATTTTAGATGATTAAATCAACTCTAGAAACCCAATGACCAGACCTCGAAACCGTCGAACAAGGACCCCTAAGACGATGGAGTCCACGAGATGAAAGGTAGGGACGACTAGCATACCTCAGTTGTCGTTCCAGCGGTCGGCAACGGCATAACAATCCTAGGCTGCCGTTCCAGGGGTCGACGGCGGCAACCCTGGCTGCTGGTGCGTGCGGTGGCGTCGATCGCCGCTGTCGCCACTGCACGGGATGCAACGCTCACGTTAGGGTTTTTGTGAGGAGAGGTATCTAGGGCACATGCACCGGCCTAGGACCGTCGCTCTGATACCATGTGGAAAGGAAAATAGAAATTATTTATTACACGAAGCCCTAGAGCTCTCTTATATAGGAAAAAAGTTTTATGGAAAAATTATATAATGAAGACAAGATGAATAAGAAATATAAATAAACCACAGTGAGACACAAATATCTCAACAATTCTATTTTCTTATAAAAAAGTTTTTTTTCTAATTATAACCTAGAAAAACATAGATAAGTGTAGGAAGTCCAAGTCCTTAACATAATCCATCCAACATTGTCATTCCACAAACTACATTGCCATTCCATAAACCACATAGACACATACATAGTCCGTCATTCACAATGTTGCAAAACAAATACAGAGAAAAACTTGCAAAGATTATCACAAATAGGAGGGGGGAATTGGGCAAATGTGTGGGTGGGATTGGGACTTTGGGAATTGGGAGTCGTGACTCGTGACTCATGGGAGGGGCAAAATTAGTGGAGGGAAAATTGCAAAGGGCTACTTTTATTTTGCTTGTATTATATATAAATATATAAATAAGTGGTGCATTGAAAAAAAATCAAAATTGAAAAAAAAGGAGAAAATTAAAAATAAAATAATAGATGAATTCAAAACAAAAATGACTAAGATTAAAGTTGTAGATGTTGATGAGATTTTCCATAGTCATTAAGACTTGAAAACCAAATTAGACAATATGTACAAATTACAGATTTGTTTGAGGTATTCTAGAGGTATAAAATATCTTTTGTTACATGTTTTATATTTTTCCTTTGTTTTTCTTCTAATAATATATCCTTAATATATGTTTATGAAATACTAATATAATACGAGGACGGGGAGGCTGCTCCATGGAGCAGCCAAGTTGGCTTCTCTACGGAGCATTTTCCTTTATTTTATTTTTTTAGGAAACTCCACCATGTATTTCATCACCATATACCTCAAATATGACATTTTAATTTCGTCAGAAACAGAACTCCTATGCCTTCCATCCAGAACAGGTTGATTGATTATAACAAATCTAAGACTGTTAAATTTACCTATTCTAGATGGAGGGCATAGGAGTCTATGTTTCTGACGAAATTGGAATGACATATTAGAGGGATATAGTGATGAAAATACATAGTGGAATTTCCCAAAAAAAGGGGGAAAATGCTTCGTGGAGCAGCTAACTTAGCTGGTCCATGGAGCGGCTTCCATTTTCTTATATAATACTTACACATTAATCTTGTTTTGACTTTTTATAGTTAAGAAACAAATAAAAAAAATAAAATAGGGTTTATATACATGTATTTTTCATTATGTTCGTGATTTTCTAGCTTTTGATTTTTTGAGTTAATAGTTGATGCCAGGCAGTACACTTGTACAATATGGTTTTAAAGCCTATGTTTACATATAAACTCTGTTTTCTTTGAATTGATCTTGTTTTCTAGATAATTGAATGTGTATTAAATCAAAGATGACTAGACTTTCGTAGGAGACTATATGAGGGAGAATGCATGCAAATACCAGTCTTCCTAAATTAGAGTGTGGTTTTATTCGCAATATTTACAGAATAAGAACAAAGCCTTTTCCCACAATTAAGTAGGGTTGGTTACATGAATTTTTTGCCTCCATTTAGAGCTATTTTGGGTCATTCTCATGCTTAAATCCAAATAACTAAGGTCCCTTTGGAGAGTCTCATTCCAACACTTCTTGGGCCTTCCTCACCCTCTCTTAGCCAGCTCAACACCCCAAATCTCGCATCTTTTAACTGGTGTCAACCGATAAATGGCCAAACCTTCTTAAGCGATTTTCTCTCATCTTATTCTCTATCGGAGCTTCACCAACTTTCCTTTTGTTCGCATCATTATGAATCTTTTATTCGCAGTATTTATAGGTTAGTATATATTAAGATTTTTTATCGCCCAAGGTTAGTAATATGTACACAATGGTGTTTATTTCATGTCATTTGGGCTTAACATGAAAATATTAAAAATGTGAGAAGGCCGTATAATAAATACATGTGATTTATATGACTATTAATAGTCAACTCCTTTTTTTGTGGATTTTATTTACTGGGCTTATTTACAAGTTAATAATATACAATTAGTCCATTATTATTACTTGAGTTGTTTTTTATTTGATTATTAGTGTGTTTTAATTGCGTTATTAGTCAGGAATTGTTGAGGGAAAATGAATCATTCATAATGATAGACCTTAGGGTTCTCTTATATAGGAGAGGAATCTATTGGGCAAATTACAATAATAAGGAAAATAAATAGTAAACAAGAAAACAACAATAAAGATAACTGATATCTCAACACTCCCCCTGAAACTAGAGAGTAGATATCAATCAGACTCAGCTTGGAACAACATCTCTGATAGAGTCCTCTCGCTAGGGCCTTTGTAAGAACATCTGCTGTCTGGTCTCCAGAGCTGACATGCGTAGTAGCGATACGACCCTTATGTATCATGTCACGAGTGTAGTGACAGTCCACCTCTATGTGCTTCGTCCTCTCATGAAGGTTGGATTGTTGGCAATGAAAAGAGCAACCTGATTATCACATTGGAGATGCATGGGAAGAGGCACCTCTATAGTCAGGTTAGTAAGAACAGATCTGACCCACATCATCTCTGCGCTAGCCTGCATCATGGCCATGTATTCCGACTCAACACTTAATCTGGCAACTACGGATTGCTTCTTATTCTTCCATGAAACAAGAGAATTCCCTATGAACACAACAAAGCCTGATGTAGACTTTCTATCCTTTGGACACCCAACACAACATGTATTTGCACATGCTGTAACTGAGAGAGATGTGCCTCTGCTGAAAAGAAGTATAGTACCAGGTGAAGTCTTCAGGTATCTCAGAATCATATGAACTGCATCCATATGTGCCTGTCTGGGATGTTTCATAAACTGACTCACTTTGCTCACAGCAAAGGATATGTCGGGCCTGGTAATAGTCACATATAGTAGCTTGCCAACAAGCTCTCTGTACCTTCTCTTGTCGACCTCCTCAGCATCATCATCATAGAGCTTCATGCTCGGGTCAAGAGGAGTAGTGGCAGGTCTGCAATCTGCCATGCCTGTCTCTGAAAGAAGATCTGTAATGTACTTCCTCTGGGTCATCACAAGACCTCGTTGGTTCCTGGCAAACTTCAGTCCAAGGAAGTAACGTAAATGTCCAAGATCTTTGGTCACAAACTGCTGACCTAGGAAGTCCTTGACGCCCTGAATAGCTTCCTCCTCATCCCCTGTAACAATAATGTCATCAACGTAAACAAGGATGACAATAGTACCTCTCTGCCTCTGCACAAACAAGGAGTGATCGACAATCGATCTCACAAACCCTGCTGCTCTATCAAGTCCGAGAGCTTCTGGAACCATGCTCTTGGACTCTGCTTAAGGCCATAGACAGCCTTGTGTAGCCTGCAAACCTTCTGATACTACCCCTCAACAGCAAACCCAAGTGGCTGCTGCATGTAGACCTCCTCTTGTAGATCACCATAGAGGATGGCCTTCTTCACATCAAGCTGATAAAGGAGCTAATCTTGTGTCACAACAACAGAAAGTATCATACGCAGAGTAGAATGTCTGGCAACTGGTGAGAAAGTATCCTGATAGTCCACCCCATATGTCTGGGTGAACCCCCGTGCCGCAAGTCTCGTCTTATAGCGATCCACGCTACCATCTGCACGGTGTTTCACAATGAACACCCATTTGCATCCCACAACAGATGCACCAACAAGAGCTGAAACAAGACTCCACGTACCACGTGACTGTAGCGCAACCATCTCCTCCTCCATGGCCAATCTCCACTGACTGTCCTGAAGAGCCTCCTGATATGTCTGTGGTATCTCCACGACTGATAGTGCTAAGGTAAATCTCCTGAAATCCTCTGACAGCCTGTAGAGATATTTCTAGTATTTATGTACTTACGTGTCATGCTTATTTTCGTTGTTCCATCTTATGTAATTTACCCATAGGCTTCCTCTATATAAGAGAGCCTAGGGTTCCCTGGAATAAACAAGTCCGTCCTCTCTTTCATTTCTTCCAACATGGTATCAGAGCCTCCACCCTAAACCCTAGCCGCCCCTCTCATCCCTGCCGCCCACCCCATCCCCGCCGCCTCTCCTCCTCACCAAGGGCGCTGTACGTGGGCCCTAAGCCGCCCCTTTTCTCCAACTTGCGCCGCCTCTTCTCTTCATGGGTATGAGTGCATAAGTATATATATGCACTCATATCCCCACATGTTTATGTAGACGATTCTTCATTGGTTTACAAACCCTAGTTCTTCGTCTCCGGCAACTATGTCAGAAAACAAGGTTGATATGCCCTCCATTGGCGCCTTCAAAGGTCTAACGCCAATAGTCAAGATGGATGGGATGAATTATGAGCTCTGAGCGATGCTGTTCATGAGCCTCATGAAGTCCAACGGTAAGAAGCACATTCTTACCGAAGATGAGCCGGCGAAGAAGACGGGGATTTACGCCTCATGGGAGGCTGATGATTCGTATGCCAAGGTCTGGCTTTATGGCACTCTAACAATGGAGATTGCCAATGATGTCCCACATTAGCCCACGGCTAAGGCCATGTGGGATATTCTTGCTGCGATATACTCATAGATGAGGAACGAGACCAAGATCCTCCAACTTCAACATGACATCTTTACGGTCTAGCAGAATGGCCGACCGCTGCATTCATTGTATACATCCCTATGGGGATGTTTGAGAAGCTTTATATTATCATTCCACTGACGGCGACCCCCTGAGCAACAGAAGACGTTCAAGAATGCTACAATGGTGGGGATCTTACTAGCAGCACTAAACCCAGAGTATGATGCGACTCGCTTGCTGATACTGGCAGATGCTACTATTCCTTCAGTGGAGGAAGTGTATCGACGACTCAGCCGAATTACGGTTTCTTCTCTAGCGTCTACGCCACCTCCTTCAGCGATGGCTTCTTCCCGAGGCAGAGGTGTCCCCTCCTCTTTTCGCGGCCGTGGACTTTGTGGTCGAGGTGGCCGCTTCCGTCAGCCATACACCTTCTGTCATCGCTCAGGTCATGCGGAAGATACATGCTATTCTAAGCATGGTTTTCCTGCATCTGCCCGTGTAGCCGAGCATGTTGTGCCTACACCGCCATCTACTTCAGACCAACGGTTTGAGGATCTCGTCGCCAGACTACGTGATATCATGCCTCCTACCACTACTGATTCACCAGGAGGACTCAGACATCGCAGCTTCAACCTCTGCCACCACCTCAGCCACGACAAGCACATCAGGTAGCCTATATGCCTTTACATCATGTCACAGTTCTGATGTTTCGGAATGGATCATGGACTCCGGTGCGACACATCATCTCTGTCGGGGTGGAGATAAGTTTATATCCTACAGGGAGGTTTCCCCAGGGAGATCGGTAGTAATAGCAGATGGGACTCATTCCCCCATCATTGGACAGGGGGAGATCAGTTTGACACCCTCCATTCGCCTGCTGAATGTTTTGCATGCTCCAGATTTCTTGATGAACTTACTTTCTATTAGCCAGCTTACAAAGGATTTGCATTGTCGAGCTATATTTGACCCATCATCTCTTATTTTTCAGGATATTCTAACGGGCAGGGTGATTGGATGTGGCTGTGAGCAGGATGGTCTTTATCGGTTGGTTCACACCTCCTATGCTGGTGTCTCATCTCAGTCCAGTGGATCTGCTTCTCCCTTTACCTGGCATCTGCGTTTTGGTCATCTTTCTCTTCAGAAGCTACGTCATATCTTACCCCCGATTTCACCGAAGTCTTCATTCCAGTGAAGCATGTCAGTTGGGAAAGCATCACAGGTCTACTTTCCCTCGTCGTGAGTGTAGGAGCAGTCGCCTCCTTTTGAGTTATAACATGTTGACATTTGGGGTCTGAGTCGTGTACCTGATCACCAGGGACACAGATTTTACCTAGTGGTCGTTGATGATTTCTCTCGATTGTCTTGGGTCTTCTTATTGAAAAATAAATCTGAAGCGGGAGATGTAATAAAAAATCTTATCAATGAAATTCGGAATGTTTTTTCTTCTAATGTGAAGATTGTGCGCACAGATAATGCATTAGAATTTTGCACTCGTGCTCTGTCCCATTTCTTCTTGTCTTGTGACAATATTCATCAAACAACTTGTGCCTGCACATCTCAACAAAACGGTGTTGCTGAGAGAAAACATCGTCATCTCCTTGATGTGGCTCGGACTTTACTCATTCATAGTTGTGCTCCTCTGTCTTTTTGGGGTGATTCTGTTCTTTTTTTTTTTGAGGCTCAAAAAAGGGGGAGACACTCGTTGGTGTTCGCCCCAGTCTTATATACTACGAATGGTATAGAAAGAGATACTTACAGGGTTAAGGGGGGATGAAGGAGGGAAGAGGGAGACCAAAGTTACAAATTACAAACGCGACTAACGGACCCCGTAGCCCAACTAAATACACCAATCTGAAATTAATCTGATTGCCGCGGACGTCACATTCTCCTTGTAGAAACGCGTCCCTGAGAAGATAGTCTCATTGCGAGCCCGCCAGATAGACCAAAGGCGCGCAATGGGACCCAGCAGATCAGAACGGGACCTCTTTCTATTGGCCCAAAGGATATCGCAGAAGTCCTCGGTATTGGCCGCACGAGCCCAAGCAACATCGTCCCAAATCCGAGTCACCGACATACAATGAAAGAAGAGGTGGTCGGCCGATTCATCCGACACCCCACAGAGCTGGCATTCGACGTTGGGGGTGGGAAGGAAAGAGGCGCAACGGTCACGAGTCATCAGCCGCCGATGGCGAAAGACTCAAAAGAAGAAGGTGATCCGCGCGGGCAAGCGCAACCCCCATAAGAAGGCGCAGTCACGAACCAAGGAAGCAGCCAAGGGAGGAGGAGGGGGAAGCAGAGCACAGAAGGCCTTGCGAGAGGAGAAAGGCCCGTCCTTCCAAGCCCAGTGGTCCCTCCCACTACCAGGGGAAGCGGAAGAGGAAAGAGCCTCCAGAAGGGAGGCTAAGTCGTTGGCGCGTTGGTCCGAAAGAATGCCCGAGAAAGAAGGGCACCAGCAGTCGTTGATCCAGTAATCCGCAACAGAGGCCAACCGGTTCTCCGCCAGGGCGAAAAGCCGCGGGAAGCGATTCTGGAAGGCGCCACCCCCCGACCTCCATGAGCAGGATTCTGTTCTTATGGCAGGTTATCTGATCAATCGTATGCCATCTGCTGTGTTGGGGGAGAAAGTTCCTCTTTCTCTTGTCTTTCCTGACAGGGAATTGTTCTCACTAACTCCTCGCGTTTTTGGTTTAGTTGCATTTGTCCATCACCTCACTCCAGGGATTGACAATTCTCTCACCTAGGGCTGTCAAGTGTGTGTTTCTAGGGTACTCTCGTACTCAAAAGGGCTATCGATGCTACAATCCTGTGAATAACAGATATTATGTCAGTGCTGATGTCACCTTCTTTGAAAATGTCATGTATTTCTCGCCTACAGGTGGCAGGATGACTCCTTCCACTACTGATGATGACATTTATGTGCCACCTCCTCCTGTATGCCAGTCTGATCATATACCTAATCCTGTTGTGCCACCACCGTCACCACTGCCACCACCACCTCCACCACCACCAATACCACCTCTACCGAAATTTTATACTCGTCGTCAGAATCCTGCTCATGGAGGCCGTCATTCATCCACCACGCCCCAGGTATGTCCAGGTGATATTAGTAATGATGGGACTGACAATGCACCAGTGCAGGACAATGATGTACATGTGAACACTACTGATGATTTGGATGTACCTATTGCCTTGAGGAAATCCAAGCGGACGTGTGCGTCTTATCTACTTGCTTCACAGGTTTCATTTCATCGCCTCACTGGTGATTTCCAGAGATTCGCTATTGCCCTATATACCGTGGAGATACCACGGAAGTATCAGGATGCCTTGAAAGGCAATAGCTGGCGGTTAGCCATGGAAGAGGAATGACTGCATTGCGATCTCGTGGTACATCGAGCTTGGTTGATGTTCCCCCAGGAGCTTCTGTAGTCAATTGTAAATGGGTCTTTACTGTCAAATATAATGCTATGACAACCTTGATCGCTACAAAGCAAGACTAGTGGCCCGTGGATTCACTCAGACCTATGGCGTGGATTATATGGACACTTTTTCCACGGTGGCCCGCCATTCAACTCTACGTGTTCTTCTGTCAGTCGCAGTGGTACGTGATTGGCCCTTATTCCTGCTTGATGTTAAAAATGCTTTTTTATATGGAGATCTGTAGGAAGAAGTCTACATGCAGCAGCCTCCGGGGTTTGCTGCTGAGGGGGAGTGTCATATGGTGTGTAGACTTCACAAGGCCATATATGGTCTTAAACAAAGTCCGCAGGCATGGTTTCAGAAGCTTTCAGATCTCATCCAGAAGCAATGGTTCATAAGATCAAATGCTGACCACTCTTTGTTTGTCCAGAAGACTCCCAGAGGTACTGTTGTTATTATGGTATATACTTGTTACGGGAGATGACATACAGGGGATAAAGATGGCAAAAGCATTTTTAGGCCATCAGTTTATGATGAAGGATCTTGGTACTCTACGATGCTTTCTGGGATTGGAGTTTGCGAGGAATGCGTAGGGTCTTGTGATGACCCAAAAGAAATACATTACAGATATGCTTGTTGAGACAGGTATGATCGGGTGTTGACCCTCTACTACTCCCATGGATCCCAGTATGAAGCTATATGGAGATGATACAGAGGAAGTTGACAAAAGAAGATATAGAGAAATGGTGGGAAAACTTCTCTATATTACTATCACCAGACCTGACATTGCCTTTGCAGTTAGTCAGGTGAGTCAATTCATGGACAACCCAGACATATACATATGGATGCTGTATATATGATACTAAGATATCTAAAGTCGTCTCCGGGTGCAGGATTGTTGTTCATGAAAGAAACAAATCTTTCTATCTCTGCTTGTGCTGATGCGGATTATGCAGGATGTCCTAGAGACCGGAAATCTACCTCAGGTTTTGCAGTGTTTGTTGGCAGTTCCTTAGTTTCTTGGAAAAGCAAGAAACAGACAGTGGTGGCTAGATCTAGTACTGAATCTGAGTACAGAGCCATGGCACAGGCAAGTACGGAGATGATGTGGGTTCGAGCCGTATTAGCAGATCTGCATATAGATGTACCATTACCCATGGACTTACAATGTGATAATCAAGCAGCATTATTTATTGCTAATAATCCTGCATTTCATGAAAGGACGAAGCATATTGAGGTATACTGCCACTATACCAGGGATATGATTCAGAAGGGGTTGATTTCTACTTCCCAAGTTAGTTTAGGAGAGCAAACTGCAGATATTTTTACTAAGCCATTGCTCAGAGGGTCGTTTCAGAAATGTTCTTCCAAGATGAGCATGATTGACATCTATGCTCCATCTTGAGGGGGGGTATAGAGATATTTCTAGTATTTATGTACTTATGTGTCATGCTTATTTTCGTTGTTCCATCTTATGTAATTTACCCATAGGCTTCCTCTATATAAGAGAGCCTAGGGTTCCCTGGAATAAACAAGTCCTCTCTTTCATTTCTTCCAACACAGCCTGCTCAAGGAAACCTGAACTGCAAGAGGATAAGTAGCACATCTACGCTTCGGCATACGCAGAGAAATCGTTACATCAAGATTATCTGCCAAGTCTGTAACCTGTGAGTTCCCCTCTTGAGAGGGCACCTGCTCATCCTGTATGGTATCCTGCTGCACAGACAACTCAGTAGTACCATCAGTCAAAACAATGTGCTCATTACATACCTGAGACGAGCTGGATGACGAGCAAGACCTGTGAGCATGGGGAATCGTACGAGATCCGTGAGTAAAAACACATGGCAAAAATTGAGTCCTCAGTAGAAGGTGGAGCCACAGGAGCATGTGTAACGATAGGAGTAGGTGCAGGTGGTGGTTGTGGGAGAACATGAGGTGGAGGAACGACGTAGGAGGTAAAGGCATGTAGATCTCATCGTCAGAGTTAGATGGGGCAAGTCTGTCACTTGTAGGAGAAAAATACATAACAGACTCAAAGAAAGTGATTTTAGCACTGTCAAAGTACTTATGTCTTAGCAGATCAAAGCAACGGTATCCTTTCTGGGTACGAGAGTAGCCAACAAATACACACTTGACAGCTCTAGGAGAGAGCTTGTCACGACCTGGAGAGACATCATGAATGAAGGCAACGAATCCGAACACACGAGGTGTAAGAGAGAGAAGATCCTTCTCGGGAAACAAAACCGAGAAATGGATCTTCTCTCCCAACACAGACGAGGGCATGTGGTTCACCAAATAACACTCTGTAAGGACAACATCACCCCAATAAGAGTGAGGAGCACAACTTTTTATCAACATGGTTTCTGGTCACATCAAGTGACGATATTTGCGCTCGACAACACTGTTCTGCTGGGAAGTATAGGCACATGAGGTCTG
This sequence comes from Ottelia alismoides, assembly GCA_037367405.1. Taxonomy (NCBI): domain Eukaryota; kingdom Viridiplantae; phylum Streptophyta; class Magnoliopsida; order Alismatales; family Hydrocharitaceae; genus Ottelia; species Ottelia alismoides. The sequence continues at coordinate 623,383 of JAZKJV010002177.1, read as the reverse complement.
GTGAATAATACTAAGAGATCTAAGAAACTCAGAAAGCTGTAAGGTGCAGAACTCTAAGGCATTATCAGTGCGAAGATATTTGACATTAGCAGAAAAAATATTCTTTATTTCATTAATAAAATATTTTATCACAGATCCTGCCTCAGACTTGTTCTTCAAAAGAAAAACCCAGGAAAGTCTAGAGAAATCGTCAACAACAACAAGATAAAAGGGATGCCCTTGATGATCAGGAGCACGACTCGGCCCCCAGATATCTAGATGAAGGAGCTTAAACAACTGAGAACTGCTTCGACTCTGACGGGATGGAAAGGAGGAACGATGATGCTTCCCAAGTTTACATGCCTCACACTGAAAGGAGGATCTCGTGGAAATCTGAGGGAGTACATGACATAGCTTCTGCAGAGGAAGGTGACTAAAACGAAGATGCCATATATAAGGAGAGACTGGTCCAATAGGTATAGTAGAAACGCCAACATGAGGAGGTTGGACCAGTCTGTAGAGTCCCTGCTACTCACAACCACATCCAATGACCCTGCCCGTGAGTATGTCCTGAAACACAAGAGACAATGGGTCAAAGATGGCACGACAATGCAGATCCTTAGTAATCTGACTAATGGAAAGTAAATTCATCTGAAAGTACGGAACATATAAAACATTCTGAAGACGCATGGATGGCGTCAAATGCACCTCCCCCTTTCCTGTAATCGGTAGGTGGTTGCCATTGGCAATGCCAACCCATCTACCAGGTGGTATGGTCCTGTAGGACCTTAGCTGAGCTCTGTCTCCACAAAGATGATGAGAAACACCAGAGTCCATAATCCATTATGTCACATCTGCACCATTACTACCAGTGAAAGCATAAGTGATACCTGAGGAGCTCGAAGAGGCTTTGGCTATGACAACAGATGTAGCAGAAGGAGTCATAATCTCTCGAATACGAGAGACTCTATCATCTAGGCGAGGATCTGCTTGGGAAGCAAGAGTATCTGAAGGCTCGCTGATGTCAAACTGTAGCTGGAGAGTCTTGGCCTCATTCTTTGCTTGAGCATAGGTGGAGGCCAAAGTGTCCCACATCGCCTTGGCGGTGGGTTGGTTCAGAATGTCATTCGCTATCTCCATGGTGAGTGTCCCACATAGCCAAACACGCGCATATGCATCATCTTGCTTCCAAGAAGCTTTTGCCCTAGTCTTATCCATTGGCTCTGGATATGTCAGTATGTGCTCCTTGTTGTTGCACTGCATGGTGGTGAAAAACTGCATGGACCGCAACTCATAGTTGGTCCCATCCATCTTATCCATGGGAGCCGGACCCTTGAAGGCTCCGAGCGAAAAGATGTCACCTTTGTTCTCTGACATAATGGTAGCCAAATAGCGGAGCTCGACTGGGGAGTAGACTGATTGAAACGAGTCTACACAATCATAATGAGGATTGGTTGTACGTGTATACTTATTCAACCATCCTCACTAATACTCTCTGCTTGCTAGGACCGGAAAACGTGATTTATAGGTCTGAAATCATGGTTTCCGGTTAAAATCAGACCACAGAACGGCTTGCAGAGAAGCGCATAGGCGTACGGGAGGGCTGACTGCAGCCTAGGCTGTCAAAGGGGGGTTTGAGGCAGCAGCCTGAGGGCCGTGCAGCGGCGCCAGAGGTCGGCGTTGCAGCCCAAGGGCCTAGATTGCGGCTCCCGAGGCCTAGTGGTGGCCCTGGAGACCGCGCAGTGCCCCTGGGGATCGGCCTGGAGGTCTAGACAACAACTCCCAAGGCTGGGTGGCAGCCCTGGAGGCCGTGCGATGGCCTTGGGTTCCGCCAAAGGGAGTGGCGGCAAAGGGGGAGGGGGTGGCGTGCGTGTAGGGTTAGGGTTTTGTGGGTAGGAGAACTCCGTCTAGGATCATCGCTCTGATACCATGTTGAGAGAAAAATGAGTCATTCATAATGAGAGGCCCCTAGGGTTCTCTTATATAGGAGAGGAACCTATTGGGCAAATTACAAGAATAAGGAAAAGAAATAGTAAATAAGAAAACAACAACAAAGATAACTGATATCTCATCAGGAATTAAGAACAAAATTTTATTATAATGTAGATGCATCACAGATCCATCTATTACACATGTTTACATTTATTCTTTGCAATAGAAAAGAGTTGAAGTATTTCTACTGAAATATTGAGAAATTTTATTATAATCCATCCTCAACAACATACGCACATGTATATTTGAACATGGCTATGTATTCAAGTGATTTGAAACATGATTTTATAGAGTATAACCAAGGTTGCAAAAATCGACACGGTTGGGTTTTCGACTAAGGATTGATGGGTAGTCGGGTGACTAATCAGATTTTGTCGGGCTTTAATCGTCTTTGAATTTTTTTAATTTTTTTAAATATATAAATTATATATGTATTCTTATATATTTACATAGTTTTGTACATTTTTATAATATCATAATAAAGAAATAAGTAATTGAATTTAAATAAAACATTAAGCGTAGTAGAATAAGTTTGCTTTAGCAAAGCAAAAAATGGTATCTCTAAGAAAAAATCGATCAACTAGTCAACCTAGTCAGAATCAGTCAACACCATGGCCTTAAATTTCAATGAAATTCCACTGAAATTCTCAGAAATGTCCATTTCTTTAGGTCACCAAAATCGAAACACTCCCTTATGTCTTTTTTCAGGATATCAAGGAAATGTCAACGAAATTTTATCGAAATTACATGTTTTGGCGAATCAACAAAAATAAGGGAACCTACCCTTCGCTTTCATCGAAATTTGCATATATTAATGAATTTCCACTTATTTATTCGCTAATGTGTTGAGTTGTTAGAGTGTTTTACATTGTTTAAAGAAGTTTCTCTAATTATTTTCTATATTTGAGATCTAAATCCAAACCAAATCATTTAGACTTAAGATTTAAGAGTTAAATTGAAGTTTTAACCGAAGATCTTTATATTTTTTTATTTTGATATATATGTTTTAATTGTTAGTTATCATATATGTCACCTCATTCATATTGAAGAGGTGCTCACGTGTCACCATTCTCTTCATGTTCAAGAGGACAAACCAATGACTTATAATTATGGTTCCAAATCTGGTTCTAGTTCTGAGCAACATACTACTTTTTGACTGTTGGGACGATTGGATAGAAATTTAATGTAACATATCATATTAGTATCTTACTATTAGCAAAAAAACTATCTTTTTATGTCATTTATTGAGTTAAAGAATATAAGATATCTTATTTTTAAAAAATGAGTTTTCAAGTAATTTCCCCAATTTCTGACCATTTCACCGAAATTCCATCGGAATTCCATCAAATTTCTCTTTCCAGGCTTACCGAAACGAAATCGAAATCCAACATTTAAGGCCTTGGTCAGTACTTGGTCGGCCACTCCACCGATTAGACTAGTCTGACCTACTAGTCAGGCTAGTTGGGGGATTTTACAACAATGTGTATAGCTTGCATCTTTTCTGAATATAGGAGTTTTGTATTAGGATGTATACACCGTACTGAATAACTAATTTGTCCTTTTTCTTATGGCTCTAAATAATTTTAGAAGGTTCAAAATCAAACGGCCAAGGTAGTCGAGGAGGTCTTTACCTCTTTTGCTCTAGGCTAAAAGCAAATGCATCCATGTGGTTTATGATGCACTTGCAACTACCTGAATTAAAAAAAACCCAACATGCTCTAGCTAGGCATGAGCATGTGTTGGGCATAGACTGGGTCCTATAGGGCCCATGCCCAAGCCCATTTATTTTTTGGGATTTGGGCCTGGTCATTTTTGGTTTTTGGCGGCCCAAGCCCCATCCCGACCCACTAAATATCGGATATAGCAATTTTTATGGGCATAGGCCGACACGATCCATGCGTTTGTACAATTTCATTCCTATACACCCATTGTTTGTTGATTTTGATTGTATATTTCGTTATGAGTTGTGGTTTTATAAGTTGTTTACGTCTTTATTATTGAATAATTCTCGTGTTTTCCATGAATATAGTCACAACACATGCGTGGTATCTAATGGAAAGAGATTCAGAGTTGAGTTTACATTATCATAGATTCAAGATCATTAAATAGCATTAGGGCTAACGAACAACCTATTATAAACCAAATATAAGCTATAAATTATAATCATAGCATCAAACATCTCCAAATCTATTACTAAGACAAGAAATTGCAAAAGATTAAGAAAAAAAATATAAAAAGAGAACCCTCCTGAAGGATGGAGCTGCTTGTTGAAAGAGAGAGGCATGCGTGTGTCAAGGCAGTGCCGGCTGTCCAGCGGAGGTTGCTGCTGCTCCATGTGGAGGCGGCCAAGGATGGGTGGCGAGGCGGCATGAGCGGCAAGGGGTGTCGTTTGCGGCTAGGTCTAGCAGGCATCGAGCAAGAAACAGAAAGGGAGGGAGGCACTGTTCGCGCAAACAGAAAGTAGGCGGGGGGGGGGGGGCGAGAGGGGATGAAGCCCCCTAGCTAAGACCAACCAAGGGAGTATTTTGGGCCTTATTGCGGGCTCGTTGGTCGGGCTTCGGGCTCTACTATGGGTTGGGTTTTCGGGCTTCATTATGGGCTGGGATTTCGAGCCTTACGGGTTGGGCCGAACTAAGCTCGAGCCTAACCCAATTAATAAATGGGCTCAAATTGTTTGCCCGAGCCTGACCTAAATTGTTGCCCTGGTCCAGTACGAGATCTTGCCATGTATCAATTGAAGAGGGAATTTCAAAACGAGATGCTAGCGAGTGGAGGATTTTAGACTGATCATTCTTTCCAATGTAGTTTACATGGTACTGGCCAAGGTGCTAGCGAGCCGACTTAGAATTGTCCTAGACGAGCTTATAAATGAGGTCCAAATAACTTTCGTTCCTGACTGCCAGATGATGGGGAGTGTTGTTATGGGATCAAACATGATGGCAACTGGAAGCATTGAGGAGTTTGTGGGCTCCTTTGGAAGGTTGATTTCTCGAAAGCATTTGATGGATGTTTCCTCTGTGTGGCTCAGGCAAAGCTTGGATTCCCGATATATGGATCTTTTAGATGAGGAGATGCATCACCACTACTTCTATGTCAGTCCTGACTCCTAATAAATGAGAGACTAGAAGGGGGATTTTTCAGTCACAATGGGGAGTTAGGTAGGGATGTTCGTTAGCCCTATTTATCTTTATGCTCGTAGACGATGTTCTTGTAATTATAGTGATGCAGGTGATCCGAAGAGGCAACATCTTGGGATACAATAAATGATCACGACACCATCTTATAGGCGGACTTTGGCAGTCAGAGGACTTCGGTTTCGAAGGTCAGAGGAATGAGTATTGTGAGTACTCTACTAGATATTTAGAGAGAGAGAGAGGTGAGAATTGAACCAATGATGCCATTGTTACCATCTTTAGTTGCAATGAGGGGTAGGGACTTCGGAGGTTAGAGGAATGCATATTGTGCTAGATATTTTCCGAGAGCTCTGAATTAGATTGATTATTCATGAGGCCATATGGCTCTTTTATATATGGAATAGAAATTGTAAAGGACAAACTACATAAAAAGGGAAAGAAATACATAAATACTAATAACTCTCAACACTCCCCCTCAAAATAGAGCATATATGTCAATTGTGCTTAGCTTGGAACAACATTTCTGGAATGACCTGTTTGCTAGGGCCTTGCTGAAAAAAACTGTTGTCTATTCCCTTGAGCCGACATGGGAAGTAGAGATGGAGCCCTTCTGTATCATGTATCGCTTGTAATGGTAATATATCTTGAAGTGTTTGGTCCTTTCATGGAAAGCTGGATTGTTGGCAATTAATCAAGGTTGCAAAAGTCGGTAGTCGGTACTCGGTCGGTTGGGTCACTGACTAAGGATTAATCGGCAATCGGAGGACTAATCGGATTTAGTCGGACTTTAATCGGCTTTGAATTTTATGATTATTTTAAATATATAACTCATTTTTATACATATATTTACATAGATTTTGTATATTTCTATACTATCATAATAAAATAAAAAAAGTAATTGAAATTAAATAAAACACTTGAGCATATTATAATAAGTTTGCTTATAAAAAAGCAAAACATATAAGAATATGGTATCTCCAAGTAAAAAATTGGTCGACTAGTGTACCTAGTCGGAATTAGTCGATACTCGGTCGGCAACCCCACTGACTAGACTAGTCGAACCTACTAGTCGGGCCAGTCGGGCGACTTTTACAACCTTGCAATTAATAAAGCAATTCGATTTTCACAAAGAAACTGCATGGGAAGAGTCACACCACTAGATAGGTCTGTCAAAACAAATCTGACCCACATCATCTCAATGTTCCCCTATCCATAGCTCTGTATTTGGACTCGATACTCCACGTAGTAACCACAGTATGCTTCTTGCTTTTCCATGAGACCAAGGAACCCCTTATGAAGACTTCGAAGATAAAGGTAGACTTCCTTTCTTTAGGGCATCCTGCATGGTCAGCATCTGCATATATCATGATGGCAAGAGATGTCCGTTTGCTGAATAACAATCCTGTATATGGAGAAGACTTCAGATACCTTAGGATCATGTAGATTGCATTTATGTTATCCTTTCGTGGCTGCTCCATAAACTTATTGACTTTAACACTCCAAAGGAGATATCTGCCCTGGTAACAATCACATAGAGAAGCTTTCCAGCAAGCTCCATGCATCTCCTCTTGTCCACCTCATCTGTATCATCGTCATAGAACTTCATGCTGAGATACATAGTAGTAGTGACAGGTCTGCAGTCTACTATCCCTGTTTCTAGAAGGAGGTGTGTAACATACTTCCTCTGGGTCATCACAAGGCCTATCTGATTCCTAGTAAACTCAAGTGCAAGGAAGTATCGTAATTTGCCAAGGTTTATGGGGACAAACTATTGTCCAAGGAACTCCTTAGCCTCGTTGATCTCTTATAAGTCATCTCCTGCAATATGATATCATGAACATGAATCAGAATGATAAAAATATCTTTATATGTCCTATGTATGAAGTGTGAGTGATTTGCAGTCGATCTCTTGAAGCCCTACTGCTATCAAGTCCGAGAGCTTATGGAATTATGCTCTAGGACTCTGCTTTAGGCCATAAATAGCCTTATGAAGTCTGCATATCTTCTGACACTCCCCCCCAGCAGCAAACCTAGGTGGTTGCTCCATATAGACTTCGTCCTACATGTCTTCATACAAGGTAACATTCTTGACATCAGCTTGGAAAGTGACCAATCCCATACCTGTAACAAAGAGGAGGATCCAAATAGTTGAATGATGAGGTGCACAGGACAAAGTGTCTTGATAATCCACCAATATGTCTGATTGACTCCCTGTGCCATAAGCATAGTCTTGTAGTGATCAATACAACCATATGCGCTCTGCTTCACGGTAAAGACCCATTTGTTGCCAACCACAGAAGCCTTCGCTTAGCACTAACCAAGCTCTATGTACCACATGACTGGAGTGCATCCATCTCTTCCTCCATACAAAGACGACACTTACTGTCTCACATAACCTCTTGTTATATGTGTGGAATCTCAACAACTGGTAGGCCTACCACAAACTTCTTGAAGTCCTCTGATAGACATACCCGTGAAACATGGGCTGCAAGAGGATACGTAGCACATGTATACCTCCTCTTCTGAAGAGCAATAGGCTGATCCAGATCCTCTGGATGATCTCTCCTATACTACACTCTGCTGAGGTGTGTACAGACTTTTCAACAGTGCCATATGTAGAAACTAAGTGTTCAGATTTACCTGGGGCATGCTGGATGATGGGGAATGCATATGAGAAGGGGTATAGTAGTCGGGCTGCGAAGGTAGTAACGAGTCAAAGTCTAAGCCACAAGAGGTGTGGTGGGAGGTGGAGGCAAATGAGGAAGTGGAGTGTAAATCTCCTCACCATAATCGGACGAAGTCCTCTCGTCACATGTAGGAGAAAAATACATAATAAACTTAAATAGTGTGATGCCAGCATTGACACAGTACTTCCGTTTGACAAATTCAAAACATCGATTCCTTATTTGGGTTTGGGAGTAGCCAATCAAGATTCACTTGACAACTTTGCGAGTGAGCTTGTCACGAGCAGGAGTCAGGTGATTAACAAAAGTCACAGAGCCGAAGATACAAGTTGTTAGGTGCAAAATGTTCTTATCAGACAATGCAATCGAAAAAGGAGCCTTTTCTCCTAAGACTGAGGACATCATACAGTTCACTAGGCAACAAGCAGTGAGGACAAAATTACTGCAGAAAGTATGGGGAACATGACTCTAGATAAGAAGAGTCATAGTAACATCAAGAAGATGACGATGATTGCGTTTTGCAACACTGTTCTACTGAGAAGTATAAGCACATGAGGTCTGATGAAGGATGCCAAGGGAACCGAATGATTGAGTGAGGTGAATAGTACAAAACTCCAAGGCATTGTCACACCATACTTGACAATGGTAGGAAAATGTTCTTTATTTCAATAATGAAGTCGTGCATAACAGAACCAACTTGTTTTTTTACAGAAAAAATCCACGTGTAGAAAAATCATCGACTGCAAGGAGATAAAACCTATGCCCCTGATGATCAGGAACATGACCGGGGACCCTAAATATCAAAATGCATTAACTCAAATAAAGAATTACATCTATGACTCTGATGAATAGGAAAATTGGTACGATGGTGCTTTCCAAGAAGGTAAGCCTCGCACTGAAAAGTGGACTGAGAAGTAGTATGCGGGAAAACTCTTCGTAGCTTATGTAGAAGATGATCAAATCGAAGGTGCCGCATGCATGGAGAGACTGATCTAGTAGGGATGAAATAACTGTTGACACAAGGATACTAGATCAGTCTGTAGAGACCAATGAACTTACCGTCACATCCAATCATCCTGCTCGTGAGTATATCTTGAAACACAAGAGAAGAGGGTCAAACATGGCACATAAATTTAGATCCGTGGTAATCTAACTAATAGATAATAAGTTCATAGAGAAAATAGGTGCATACAACACATTCTACAGACTTATGGTCGATGTTAACCGAATCTCTCCTTGTCCTGTTACAGGGGAATTTCTCCCTTCTGCAATGATTACAGATTTGCCAAGGCGAACCAAATGTAGGAAGTGAACTATGCTCTGTTTCCTCAAAGATGGTGAGATGCTACGAAGCCCATGATCCACTCTGAAATGTATGCCTTGTGACAACTACTAAGTATATGAGTTATCCCTGAGGTACTTGCAGAGGATGCAATGCCAGACGTGGCTGAAGGTTTATTAGTAGGGCTTGCAGAAGGAGTCATAATCTCCCTCAGATGGGAGGCAATCGGTGAACTTTTGATCAACAGAAGTGGCGGTATGCTCAATCTGTTGGAGACACGGGAAGACACCAGGTGACCGTCCTTCTAGTAGCAAGTATTCTTAGAGTGCCTGAAATGATGGCAATATGTGTACTGTTGACAAGAGCATTCACCTCCTCTGCCACAGACACTACACCCTCTAATTGTGCAGAACCTCCTCTGCTACGAGATGCGACCATATTAGAGATCTGAGTGGTACTTGTAGAGGCACAATGATCTTTCTCAATGGATTGTAAGCCTCCTTCGCGGGAGGTATAGAAATGTCTATGAGGAGTATGTTACAAGTGGTGTCATAAGTGAATAAAATTATTGCAAGAAAGATGCCTACCATCGTGGCGTTCCGTACGTCTTATACTACTTGGTGGTTGTCATAGACATAAAACTATGAAGCTTCTCGAACATGCCCCTGAGCTAGGAGTAGAATGCATGGAGAGGATGACCATCTTGCTTGGCTTTGAAGATGTCATTCTGAAGATGTCGAATCTTCATCTCATTCCTCGCATGAGAATATGTGGCGGTGAGGATGTCTCACATTGCCTTGGTCATGGATTGATGAAGAATGCCATTAGGTATCTTTGTGGTAAGGATGCTAGATAGTCTTGTCGGCTGCCTCAGGTTGCGTTAGGATGTATTCATTTTTGTTGCTTCTCCATGATGCTCATGAACTGCATGTCCCATAGTTCATAGTTGGTCCCATCCTTCACGATTGGCGTCAAGCCTTTGAAGTCTCCAGAGGCGGATGCATTAACTTTATTCTCTAAACATGATGAACGACAAAGCCCAATAAGAACGCGGTTGAGGGTGTAGAACAATCTGAAATTGTCTACACGATCATGACGAGAACCAGTAATGTACGAAGACTCAGAGCACAGCCGTTCCCATCGACACCGGGTATGCTCTAGGGTCGATAGGATAGATTTGCTGGTCTGAAATCACCCTGGCTGCCCTAAAATCAAACTGCATGGGGATCTAAGTTACACGCAGGTTGTCTAGGGATGACTCGATGAAGGAGTGAGCGTGCTCGGTTGGGTCGCTGGATGGACTAGGACAATTGGGTGGTGTCACAACTGTCGTTAGGAGGCTGCTGGTGACATCTAGAAGAGGTCATACTAGTGCAACGACGACAAAAGAGGTCCTGCAAGGGTCCCACAGTGGTTGCAACACACGAGGCTTGCATGTAGGGGTAACACAAGGATTACTGCGTGATGATGGGTGCACGTGGGGATGGCGCATGGTGTGGAAGCGACTAGTGGGTATGGCGACTGTCGTGGGTGGATGCCGGGCTGTGGGGGGTGGGGTCAGTGTGGCTCATGATCTTGTCAAGAGGACTGCCACTCTGATACCTTCTGGAGAAAACTGAATAGTTTGATTATTTATGAGGCCATATGGCTCTCTTATATAGAGAGGAGAAACCTTAGAGGACAAGTTACGTAAGAAAGAAAGAAATACATAAATACTAATAACTCTCAACTGGGTTTGGTGGTTAGTAGGTCTAAATAATCTTTTGTCCCTTTTGGCTTATGTGATGTTGAGATTGCAATGAGTTCGAAGATCATCTTAACCCCTTGCGGTTAATTTCCCTCTTATTTATTTGGGCCTGCCGCTTTATATTGGGATGTTGTATCAATCAGTCTAGATTTTGGTCATTGAGACTCTGGAATCGAAGTTTGCTGGATGGAAGGCCTTTTTCATCTCTAAAGAAGGTGGATTTGGGGTCTTGAAGGTGGTGCTAGCAACGATTCCTATTTTTTCACTTCCATTCGCATCCTTTCAATGGGAATCCACCATCGTCTTAAGTCATGTATGAGAAGATTCCCCTGGTGCTCTTGTGATGTACATTTCAGAGGACTACCCCCGCCAATTGGAACACTGCTACACTTCCTATGGATCAGGGGAGGCTTGGCACTCACTTAGTGGAAGATATGAATAAGCTCTCCTCCTTTAGTTGGCAACCAAATTGTGGGGTATTGGAGTGGATATTGCATTCCGTTTGTTATGGGACTTAATGTTCTTCCAACACATCCATCAATTCCCCGAGGTCACACAATTCGCCAATAACTTTTTGGAAAGTGATTTGTGTCTTGATTTAAAACTTACCCCCATTCATTCCCATTCATTCATCTTGTGGCGTGTGATGGAATGTTCAAATTATGGTTGGACAACTGGTCTAGGGAGGGATCCCTAAGCGGCTTATTTCCTTGCTTGTACATTCTGTCTACAAACCGCAATGCATCCATGCATGGGGCGTGGATAGACAACTAGTTGACGCTGATCTTCCTAGCAGGTTTCTCTGATCATCATCATTAAAATTTTATCTACCTAACTGATGTCTTTTCTAGGTTCATAAGTTTGTCCACGAGATGTGATCATTAGGTCTTGCAGGATGGTCACTTCTCGGTCAAGAAGGCTTATATACCTCTCAGGGCTTCTAGAAACCCCTTGTGTCAGGGAACATGATTGCAAGTTTATTTGGACATTGTATATTCCCATGAATATAAAATTTGTGGATGCAGTGTCGGGAAAGGTTGTTAAACATGGCATGCATGACCAACTTTATTCTAGGAGAAGACACCACTTATCTCCTTTACAGTTTGGTGCCAGAGTCCCGCACATTTATTTTACTTTGAGGTGCTTCGAGGTGCATCATACTATTATCACACAGATATGAGAATGTTGGGGTTGATATTTCCCTCCACCACCATCGCCTGGTTCCACTCGGAGGAAGAAGTCTGGCCTGCCGCACATTCTAGAGCAGGGCTGATGCTGCCGCATGCTGGCTGGAGGTTGCGTGCACCACTTGGACTAGAGTTTGGTTGTTGTTGGGATCGCCTGGAGGGCCATCACGAGGAGGATGTGGCATGGCTTCTTCTTCTTCTTCTTCTTCGAACTATATTGTTTATTATATGGACTGCTAGAGGGAGGATTACCTCAGCGTGAGACTGATTGTCGAAAGATGAGGTTGCGCTTGAAGGTAGAGCATGTAACCCTAAGTGCAACATGAGTGATAACTGAAGTCGACAAATTTCTAAGTTTGTAGAAACCATATAATTTCTGGAATTTGGGGATAACTTGATATTTATAAGTTTGAACAACAATATTGATTCCGTAGAACATATCGCGAACTCGTGCAGAATTGGGGTTTCCAAAAAAACAATTTTCTAGGGATGAAGGAACCCAAGATTTTCTGGAAGTTGCTGGAATCACGTAGAGGCTACACGGATTAGGGTTTCAGAAACCCTAAAGCTCTTTTCAAACTTTAAAAGATCACAAACATATCACGAATATGAACATAATACTATTAAAAGCTATTCACCAAAATTGAGCCCGCTTTGATAGCATGCAGAAAATGACAATGTAGAGGCTTAATAATTAGAGATAAAGATAAAGAATTTGAAGAACATCAAGTTTGCTGAACTGTAGTTTGAAACGATCTGATTTTAACCAAAAAACGTGATTTCAAACCCATAAATTGCGTTTTTCGGCACTAGCGTGCAACGAAGATTGATGATGATGGTTGTATGTGTCTATACGTACAACCAATCCTCTGTATGATCGTGTAGACTCGTTCATATCGATCTACTCCCTAGTCGAGTTCTATTGTTCGATTGTTTTACCTCATGTCAGAAAACAAGGGTGATATATTTCTTTGCAAGGAAGGAAATATCGATATCGATATCGTTTCGATACAATGTCGATACCGATATATCGCCGATATATCGGCGATATATCGAAGCATATCGCCAAAACCCGGTATCCATTAGGCATTTTCTCCTGTCGATACCCGATATCTGTCCATATCGGCGATATATCGGTGACCTGTCGATACCGATATATCGCCGATATATCGACGATATATCGCGATATGGCGATCCCTGTTTCTTTGTCCGGTGCCTTCAAGAGCCTGGCTCCTATCGTAAATATGGATGGGACCGATTATGAATTGTGGTCCATGTAGTTTCTCACCCTCATGCAATGCAACAACAAGGAGCACATCTTGATAGATCTAGAGCCAACGGATAAGATTGGGGCTTATGCTTCTTGGAAGCAAGATGATACATATACATATGTTTAGCTGTGTGGACCTCACTACGAAGATAGCCAACGACATTCTGAATCAACCCACCTCCAAGGCGATGGGGACACTTTGGCATCCGCCTATGCTCAAGCGAAGATGAGTCCAAGATTCTTCAGCTGCATTTGGTATCTACAAGCCAAGTAGAACGGCCGTTCTCTGCACGTATACTACTCTTCGCTCCATGGCATGTTCGAGAAGCTTCATGGCTACATGCATATATGACTCGAAGCAACAAATGGCATAGAGGAACTCTACGATGGTTGGAGTTTTCATGGCTGGACTTGATACAGAGTATGATGCAACGCGTACATAGCTTCTAACCGGCTACCATGCCTCCCATGGAGGAGGCCTATAGCCGTATCAACCGGATTATCAGGCCTTCTATGACCACTCACCGTAGGGATGAAAACGGTCGGATACGGATAGAATATAGGTGTTACCATATCCTCATCCTTTTTTAAATACGGATACGAATACGAATACGAATATCACACGAATGTTTAAAAATGTAAAATCATATCCTCAAAATACGAATACGAATGTAAAACGAATATTGGTAGTTCGGATACGGATATTTGATAAACGAATACGAATTAATATACGAATGTTATACATGTCCAAATTTAATTAAAAGCTACAACACTTTAGGTTCATAACAATTTCTAATGTATAAAAAGTATAATAAATAATTTAGTAATAAATATGTACATAAAAAATAACTAAATAATAAAAGAAAACGTAAAGATAAAACTAAATAATAAATAAAGCTTACCAAACTTACTTCTTTATATACCATGTAAGTATTGGTATCGTCCAGAATTTGAAAATTCATATTCATATTCGTATTCGTATTCGTATCCATATTAGTATCCTTCAAAAAACGAATATTCGTATTCGTATCCTCAAAATTTTAAACATTCGTATTCACATTCGTATTCGACAAAGTTGAGGATATTATATCCGTATTCGTATTCGTATTCGACGAATGTTGAACATTTACATTCGTATTCACATTCATATTCGCCAGATACAAGAAAATGGCATCCATATCCTCTATTTGACGAATGCGGATACGAACGAATACGAATATATTTGTATTCATTTTCATCCCTACTCACCCGTCCTCTTCAGCGAGGTCGCTTCTCGTGGTCGAGGAGGGATGACCCAGTCTAGAGGACGCACTCCTCGTGGTAGAGGCGATGGACGTCAGCATGACCCTTGCACCCATTGTTGCAGAAGTCGATAGCCAATATTCAGTTAGAGGGGACACTAAATAGAGAATAAGCGGTATTTGAGAAAGTATTCGGGATTATTTGGTGGTGTATTTTTAATTACTTAAAATATAAAATTTATGTCTAATATATATTCGTATATATTTATACATATATGATCATCAATCAACCAGAATCCATGATAAAAGTACCATATAACAAGTCACATATATGGAGCTTTAACATTTGTGGTAATATCGCGATAAATGGGAACCTTTAAAAAATGAAAACATAAAATATTCAGCGAATAGTCGGATCCGAATACCCGAATATTCAGTTTGGACTAACATTAACTGAATAGTTATATTCTATCCGCTCACCCCCTCCCCCCAATATTCGGTCCATTTGACCGAATATTGCAACAGTGCTTGCACCTACTATCGTCGGCCAGGACATGCAGAAGATACATGCTACTAGAATCATGGATATCCTGCTTCTGGTCACGTGGCAGAACAGATTGAGCCGTCAGAGACTCTAGCTCCCTAGGTTGATCCTCGCATATTCGAGAGATCATAACTCCTGTTGTAGACACCATCACCATAAATACCGCAACCGCAGCCAGAGCCTCTTCGAGCTCCTTAGGTATTGCTTACGCTTTTACTGGTACTAGTGGTGCAGATATGATATAGTGGATTATGGACTCTGGTGCTTCCCACGATCTTTGTGGAGACATAGCACAATTGAGGTCCTATAGGATCATACCTTATGGTAGATGGGTTGTCATTGCTAATGGAGACCACCTATCCATTACATGACATGGAGAGGTGCATTTGACACCGTCCATGCGCCTTCAGAATGTTTTATATGCTCCTGACTTTCAGATGAATTTACTTTCCATTAGTCAGATTACTAAGGATCTGCATTGTCTTGCCATTTTTGACCCTTCGTCTCTTGTGTTTCAGGAAAAACTCAAGGGCAGGGTGATTGGATGTGGTCGTGAGTAGCAGGGGTTCTACATACTGGTCCAACCTCTTCATGCTTGTGTTTCTACTATACCTACTAGACCAATCTCACTATATTTGTGGCACCTTCGTTTTGGCAATCTTCCTCTACAGAAGCTGTGTCATGTTCTCCCTCAGATTTCCACGAGATCCTCCTTCCAGTGTGAGGCATACCAACTTGGGAAGCATCACCGTTCCTCCTTTCCATCTGTCAGAGTCAGAGTAGTTCTCAGTTATTTGAGTTCCTTCATTTAGATATGTGGGGTTCGAGTCGTGTCCCTGATCAGCAGGGATACCGTTTTTATTTGATCGCTGTCGATAATTTTTCTAGGCTTTCCTGAGTTTTTTATTGAAGAATAAGTCTGAGGCTAGATCTATTATCATATCTTTTATTAATGAGTTAAAGAATATTTTTTTTGCCAATGTCAAATATCTTCGTTCTGATAATGCCTTAGAGTTCTGCACCTTACAACTTTCTTACTTTCTTAGATCTCTTGGCATTGTCTACTAGACCTTGGCTGCTTATACATCCCAACAGAATGGTATTGCCAAGTGCAAACACCGTCACTTGATGTGACCAGAACCTTGTTGATACATAGTCATGCTCCTTACGCTTACTGAAGTAATGCAGTCCTCACTACATGCTATCTAGTGAACCACATGCCCTTATCTGTGTTGGGAGAGAAGATTCCTTTCTCGATTACGTTTCCCGAGAAGTACCTTTTCTCGCTTATACCTCTATGTTCAATTTTATTGTATTTGTTCATGATATCTCTCCAGGTCGGGACAAGCTCTCTCCCAGAGCTGTCAAGTGCGTTTTTTTCGTCTACTCTCGTACCCAGAACGGGTACCATTGCTTTGATCCGCTCAGGCGGAAATACTTTGTCAGTACCAACGTTACTTTCTTTGAGTCTATCATGTAATTTTCTCCTATAGGTGACAGAGTAGCCCCATCAGACTCTGACGTTGAGATCCACATGCCTCTACCTCATACTGTCAGATCACCACCTCCCTCTACTCCTGTTCTACCACCACCTCCACATCCACCACCACCACCACCACCACCACCACCTACTCCTGCTTCTACACCTGCTCCTGTAGCTCCACTCCCTAATGTGACTCAGTTTTTGCTACGTGTGTTTAGTTGCAGGTCTCGCTCTGTTCCCCCTGCTCACAGGTCTTGCCCATCATCCAATTACCGAGTTGTTTGTTCAGCAGGATTCTATACCGAGTTGTCTGTTCTACTGATGGCACTACCGAGTTGTCTGTTCAGCAGGATTCCATACAGGATGAGAAGGTGCTCTTTCAAGAAGGGAACTTACAGGGTCGGGACTTGGTCGATGATCTTGATGTGCTAATTGCTCTGCGAAAGAAGAGATGTGCATGTGATACTTATCCTCTTGCAGCCCAGGTTTCTTGAGCAGGCTGTCAGAGGATTTCAGGAGGTTTACCTTGGCACTATCAGGCATGGAGATACCACAGACATCTCAGGAGGCTCTTCAGGACAGTCAGTGGCAGTTAGCCATGGAGGAGGAGATGGCCGCAATACAATCGCTTGGTACTTGGAGTCTTGTTTCAGCTCCAGTTAGCGCATCCGTTATGGGGGGCAAGTGGGTGTTCACTGTGAAACACTGCAGATGGCAGTATGAATTGCTATACAACGAGACTTGTGGCACGCGGGTTCACCCAGACATATGGGGTGGACTATCAGGATACTTTTTCTCCAGTTGCCAAACATTCAACTCTGCGTATTCTTCTTTCTGTTGCTGTGACACGAGATTGGCCCCTTTACCAGCTTGATGTGAAGAATGCCTTCCTCTATGGTGATCTACAAGAGGAGGTCTACATGCTGCAACCGCTTAGGTTTGCTGTTGAATGGGAGTGTCAGAAGGTTTGCAAGCTACACAAGGCTATCTATGGTCTTAAGCAAAGTCAAGAGCATGGTTCCAGAAGTTCTCAGACCTGATAGAGCAAGATGAGTTTGTGCGATCGACTACTGATCACGCTTTGTTTGTGTACATGACCCAGGGAGGTACTATTGTCATTCTTGTTTACATTGATGACATTATTGTTACATGGGATGACGAGCAGGGCATTCAAGTTGTCAAGGACTTCAGGTCAGCAGTTTGTGACCAAATACCTTGGTAATTTACGCTACTTTCTTGGATTGGAGTTTGCCAGGAACCAGCGGGGTCTTATGATGACCCGGAGGAAGTACGTTACAGATCTTCTTTCAGAGACTGGCATGACAGGTTGCAGAGCTGCCACTACTCCTATGGACCCGAGCATGAAGCTCTATGATGATGACACTGAGGAGGTCGACAAGAAGAGGTTCATGGAGCTTGTTGGCAAGCTCCTATATGTGACTATTACCAGGCCCGATATATCCTTTGCCGTGAGCAAAATGAGCCAGTTTATGGAGAAACCCAACCAAGCACATATGGATGCAATCCATATGATTCTGAGGTATCTGAAGGCATCACCAGGAACGAGACTTCTTTTCAACAGAGGTACATCTCTTTCAGTTACAACATGTGCAGATGCAGACTATGCTGGGTGTCCAAAGGATAGGAAGTCTACTTCAGGCTTCCCTGTGCTCATAGAGAATTCCCTAGTTTCTTGGAAGAGTAAGAAGCAGATCCTGGTTGCCAGATCTAGTGCTGAGTCAGAATACAGGGCCATGATGCAGGATAGCACAGAGGTGATGTGGGTCAGATCTGTTCTTACTGACCTGACTATAGAGGTGCCTCTTCCCATGCACCTCCAATGTGACAAACGGGCTGCTCTTTTCATTGCAAACAGCCCGACCTTTCATGAGAGGAACAAGCTCATAGAGGTGGACTGTCACTACACTCGTGATATAATACAGAAGGGTCTTATCGCCGTTATGAATGTCAGCTCTGGAGACCGGATAACATGTGTTCTTACTAAGGCCGTAGCCAGAGGGCCTTATCAGAGATGTTGTTCCAAGCTAATCCTGATAGATATCTACGCTCCAGCTTGAGGGGGAGTGTTTAGATATTAGTTATCTTTCTTATTATTTTCATATTATCTATTTCTTTTGTCTTCATCTTGTAATTTTCCCAATAGGTTCGTCTTCTATATAAGAGAACACTAGGGCCTCTCAATAATGCTATTCATTCTTTTGTTTTTGCAATTTGAATATATTTCTACATTTTTATACTATCATAATGAAATAAAAGAAGTAATTGAATTTAAATAAAATATTAAGCATAATCGCATAAGTTTTCTTAAAAAAAACTGGATCTCCAATAAAAAATTGATCGACTAGTGGGCTTAGACGGAATTAGTCAATACTCAGTTGATTATCCCATCAACTAGACTAGTCAGACCTACTAGTCGGTCCAATCAGGCGAGTTTTACAACACTGAAGAACATGTCTATTTATGTGGAACTTTTACTCCAAAAGGAGTAACATTAAACCACGAGAGAACCATCTCAAAGGGTTGATGCATATCTTGAATTCTCTCAGTGAATACAGGTGGCGTGATGCTTCTTATATAGCCCAACCAGTATGACCAAGTCCCACTAATAGATGATGTGGAACTAAACTTGTGGATGTGGTAGTTGGACCCTAGAGGGATCCAACACATACCCAAAAAATTATTGTAAAACTGGCCCACAGTGCTATCGTTGCGACGTTCGAGGTCATATGGCATTGAAAAGCTCGCTGTTGCCCCGTTATTTTGTGTGTGGTGGGTGGGATCACCGTCGATTCTCCTGCTCGTCGTTGTATGGAGCCTCAGGTAATAGACATCGATGGAAAGGCTTTAGGACCCGCCAATGGTGACGCGGCCAAAACATGGGTAGTGATTGCGAAGGGACCTTCTTTTGGTTCGAGTTTCACTTGGATTAAGACCTACTATCTTGTGGGTGTGCTGGAGAAGGAGTCACGAGACAGTCTCTGATTAGGGGTATTTTTGCCTTTTTGGGAGGCTCCTTTAATGGAGATGTTGTGAAACTTGGTTTGCCGTTGAAGGAGTCAGCTTGGCTACTCTCTCTTGTATCTAAGGGTGGTGTTCAATGGCATTAACCACTGTTTGCATATGGCAAATAGGTTTTGTGTATAGGCGGTTACTGCCGGTCTTCGGAATTTGCTTCCTCTCTAGGATAGTGGAGGCATGGAAGCAATTCCTTTGGGCGTTGGGGGAAGTTACACATATCTTGTTGGATGGTTGTAACCTTGGAGTAGATACTTCTTCAACGATGGTAGTCATCTGTGGAAAGAAGGCTTGATCTTCGGAGACTCCTACATGCTTTGGGTTGGCGGGTCCTCGTTTCTATTCCGAGGCAAAGAGGTGGACCTTCCACTACCTCTAGTGATCTGCACTCATTCTGAGAGTGTTGCGAGACGACCGTCTTCTGTTGGTTTGGAGAAGGTTGGAGCGGAGGGCGGTTTTGCACCGAACGTATTGGCGAAAGATTTACCGATCATCGAGTAGAAGAACTTGGTTTTGCTGAATGCCGTGTCGGATGAAATCACTACAGCTTTTGAGGAGGAACATGCTGATGTGGATGCGACTTCCCTGGATTTCGAATTTCAAACTACAATCGCAATTGCGGAGACGTCGGAGCTATTTCCGTGCTAGATCCTCGGTCGTTGGAAGACTTCACACCTACGATGTGCACGTTAAGGGGGTCTAGGGTTTTGCTCCTTCAGAATGCGATGCTTTAGCATCACTTTTTTTTCTAGATATGGCATGTTTATCTCTTCCCAGGCTTGATTTCACGGAGTCGTTGAGAGTGTATTTCCTGTTGGGTTCAGATTGCTATGGGTCTTCGCCTTTTGATCCGAATATGGGTTCAATTTATTATGTGGCCGAGACTACATACATGGTGGTTTAGTTTTGTGAGGGGAGATCCACTCTTGTAAGGGAGTCTTTGGGAACTGGTTCAACCCCTCCAAAGCCGCCAATGTGTGCTATTCCAGATCCAAAGGAGGCTATGGCAATTCCTCATAAGGATGGCGACCTTGAAACTACTCCTCTTAGTAACAGTGTCCTCTGACTCTTTTTTTCCCAAAGACTCTACAAGGGGAGAAAGTTAAAAAGATGCTGCAAGCGGAGAAAAACATCCAAGGCACCCTTCTCTATTGAAGGTTGTTAATACCGACTGTTAGCCCATCGAACATTCAAAGCAAGTGGAATTGCTCTCAACCGTAACCTAGATCGTCTGATTTAGAATCTCGAAGGTCTGATACTCATAGGTTGGTTGTTTCCGGGTTGGCTGTCGTCCTGACTAAGGGGGAAAAGAAGGTTATAGAATGAAGATCCTTACATGGTATATCAGGTGTCTGAGCGACCCAAATAATCGAAGATCTGTGGAGTCTCTTGTTAGTGGTTGACTTTGTTATGTTGTTTTGCTTCAAGAAAGTAAGATCCACAGCTGGTCAGATATCCAATGGAACTCGTTGGGCTTGTCGAATCGTAGGTCTTATCAAGCCATTAATGCTGAAGGAAGTGTCGGGGGAAGTATCATAGCTTGGATAGAAGAAACGTTCTTTTTTATCTCTAATATCAAGGGAACATTTATGCAGTCTGTACTGCTCCATACCAAATCAAATGATGCACCCTCATAGGGATGCAAACGGACAGATATTGATATGGATATAGGTGTTACCATATCCTTATCCATTTTTAAATACGAATATATATGCAGATACAAATATTGACATATATTGAAACTATGTTACCATATCCTTAAAAAAACAGATACGGATGTAAAATGGATATTGATGGCATAGGAGTAACATTAGAAATACCCTATAGATTAGCTTAAATATGCATGTATTGTATGGAATACACATGATATTGATATACTAAATGTGCTTATATCATAATAATATACTAAATATGGTGAATAATGTAGAAAATTATGTTATATATGGTTAAAAATAAATCTATGACTATATTTATATATGAAAATAGATAATACTTGATGTTTGTGGATATCAAAATTATATCCTTATCCGTATCCATTTTTAAATGGATATGGATGTCAAAATAAGTATAAAAAAAGATACAACAACGGATTGGGTACAAATATATCCATATTCGTTTGCATCCTAGCCTCTGGTCATTTCATATGTGTATGGGCCTAATGATTTATCCTTGATATCCGATTTATGGTCGGAATTGCGAGGGGTTAGATTGAGGTTCCCTGCAGAAGCGTGGCTTGCAGGTGGCGACTTTAATGTCTCCCTGTTGTTTTCCAATAGGCCTTGAGGGCGTAGGGGGGCAAGATTCGGAATCCTTAGAATTTTTGGAGGTAATTACTGGTATGTAATTTGAGGTTGAAAATGTGATTCATAATCGCAACACTTGGTGTAATTCTCATTTGCGCTCACAGATTGGCTAGTTTTTGTCCTCGTCCGAGTTGACAGAACTCTTTTTGCTTTCCTCAGTCTCCTTCAGAACAAGGTTTAGATCCGATCCCATTCCTTTAGTCTTTCTGGTCAAGAGTCCATTTCGTGGTCCTTCAAATTCGAGAGATCTTGGCTCTTGGAGAAACGATTTAGAGATTTAGTGGGTGAGCACTAGTCTTCTGTTGTTTGTTTGTGGTCTACCCATTGCACAATTGGGGCATTCATCCCTTTTCGCACCTGACTTTGCAACTACAAACGTGAGATTCAAGAGCTGAGGAACGGCTGTCGCAAATCTGTGGAAATTGATGTTTCTAGATTGGAAGTCTCCCCTATTCTAGTAGAAAAGGACTACAAGGAGAGGATGACATCTTTAAAAATTTTAGCATAGGAGGATAAAAGACATGCCACTAAATGGAGGCTAACATCAAGTATATTCATAGTTACTAATGGTTGTAGTCGATATAACTTAATACTGGATGTTGAACTTGAACTGAATAAAGGGTGAAAGGTGATATGGAGATTGGGAGAGCTGACGGCTTAGTTCTGTGGCTTATCTCGCATGGCTATTGACAGAGCTTTGATGTGGACGAGGTCGAGGGACTTTGCCATTTCGGTGCAACATGTCACTGATCTGATGAGGAAATTCGATCGCGATGAATTGAATAGAGTAGTGTGGGATCTTAATTCGGACGATGCTCCTAGTCCATATGGTTTCTTGGTCTTTTTTTATCGGAAATTTTGGGACGTGGTAAAGAAGGATGCGATGGAAGCGATGGAGTTCTTCTTGGTGGGCGATGCAGGCTTTGTCAAACTTAACATATCGCTTTTTTACTCTCGAAGAAGGATGTTTCAGAGCGTGTAAAAGACTTTCTCTCAAGTGCTCTCTCCAATGCTATCAATCTGATGATAGCTAAGGCTTTGACAAGCATGCTTAGTGAAGTTCTAAATGATATCAACTAACCGGTCCAATCTCCTTTCGTCCCAGGGAGGCAAATCGTAGACAACATCGCAGTTGCTACTGGGATTATTGCAGACTGGAAAAGGAGGCGTGTGAACCTTAGATATGTGCAGAGAATGATAGTAGCAAAAATGAAAATGTTAAGGCAGATGCTTGGTCATACATGAAAAGATCGGATTTGAAGTGATGCGATTAGAAGGAAAGTTGGTGTTGCTGCAATAGATGACAAGATGCGAGAAAACTGACTAAGATGATTTGGCCACTTGCAAAAAAGGTTGGTTGATGCGCCAGTTAGAAGATGTGAGATTTGGGATGTTGAGCCGGCTAAGAGAGGGCGATGAAGGCTCAATACGTGTTGGAATGAGACTATCCGAAGGGATCTTAGTTATTTGGATCTAAGCTCGAGAATGGTTCAAGATAGATTTGAATGGAGGCAAAAAATCCATGTAGCCAACCCTACTTAATGTGGGAAATGTCTTTGTTGTAGTAGTTGTTATGGAAAAGGAGGCATTCTCTGAGGATTTTTCTGGTAGGTAGATCTCTCCAAGACCCATGATATCGTTGACTAGCATTTTCATGTGGTCGGTCCTCTCTAGATGTGATTTCTTAGACTTGTGGATCTCTTGGATGAAACATTGTGTTACCACGGCTTCATATGCCGTTCAAGTAAATCGGCTACGTGAAGGACACTTTTTCCATCCTCCATGAGGGGTAAGGCAAGGGGTGCTCATTGGCAGCTATGTTGTCATTGCTGGTTGCTGATGTTCTGACATGCATGGTGGATCGAGGAATCATGCATGGTATCTTTACAGGTTACATATTGGGAGAGATTTCCATTCCATTGCTCCAATATGCTGACGATACCATCTTCTTCATTGAGGATGGGTAGGATGAAGCATTGGGAACGACTACCGTGTTGGAGATATTTGATATGTTGGGTCTTAAGCTGAACATGAGTAAATAATCGGTTATCTCTTTTGGTATGTCAGAGACATGTGCACTTGACTATGAGGTGGAGCTGGGTACGTCATCCGATTATCTCCCTTTCCGTTATTTAGGTCTTCGTCTGACATGTGTTAGACTTTGTGTGGTGAACTGGCTGCCAATCATAAAGATGGGAAAAAAAGCTTGCAGGATGGAAGGCGTCTTGCCTTTCTCATGGAGGTTGTTAGGTCCTTAGTCTATTTTGTGCCAATCCCTGTTTTTTCATGTCATTTATAATATCACTTATGGGGATACCTCTCTGTCTCGAGAAGATTACGCGGAGATTCCTTCGGGACCACTGTTGTTATTCATCTGGTTGGCTGGGATACATTGACATTACCCAAAGACTACAACTAGTTGGTGTTTCTATTCTGGAAACCAAGAATAAAGCATTGCTCTTCAAGTGGGTTGCCATGAAATGGGGAGATGATGACGATCTCTGTTGCAAACTTATGCATGGACAAGTGTCCGTTCGCTTTCTGGACAGAAAACTGGTTAGACAAGGGGGCAATCCTATCGGTTCCCATGTCTGTTTGCTCTCTCGGCAAATCGTGACGCGTCAATGGCAGGTTGCTGAGAAGACGGAGTTTGGTTATCTACATTTCTTTCCAACTTCTTGGATCAATGGTTGGAGGAGTTTATGTCCCTTCAGTATGTCATCAGTTTTGTGCATGGTCTAGTGGGTGGGAGAGATCAATGGGCTTGGAAAGATGGGGACTTCTCAGTCCACAAGGCCTATAGAGCCATCGTCCCGATTCCTACTGTTTTGGATGATAATTTGGTTTGTGATTGTATATTCATTTGGGATTTAGAGATTCCCATTTGTATCAAAATGTTTTTCTGGTTGATGCGTCGAAGGCGACTCTTAACTAGAGATCGTTGGTCAAGGATCTTTATAAGTGGTAGTGCCATGTGTCCTCTTGCGAGGGCGAATTGGAGTTTACCAACTATCTGTCTTCGCATGTGAGAAAATAGTGAAGTTTTGACAGGCGTTGGGAATTGGCTGGCTGGATTCAAGTATGTTTGGGAGCTTCTAGGGTCCAGTTTTCAATGCAAGATTTTGAGCCAACACGGAGCTAGTTCTTCCATTCGTGGCAATTTGAGCAGTCTGGTGTTCCAGAAATGGTATTATCTTTTCATCTGATCACTTTTATTTTGAAAATGTACTTTTCATGCAAGGACTCCTCACATCCTGGCTTCTGTAAGGTAACCTCAATATTCTCTCTTTTTTAATAAATTAATGATGCAGACACCATTGCATGTTTCCCCGTTTTTGCCTCAAAAAAAGTATGGGAGAAAGGGGGAGATTTCAGTAGAGGTTTAACCTTACCATTGTTTGAGGCACACTACATTAGAGTGACCCATGCTCTGAGAGTTCTCCAGAGGTGGGCTTATTGCAATCAGTGTTGGCTCCATCCTGTAGCGATCATGAACTCTAATGCAAGATCAATATGAGGTTCCTATGAAAGAAAACTATCATCTACATATGGATATTCCTACGGTTTTCTTTGTTCGATCCTTTAGAGGGATGGAACAATGTTCAATCATCCACATATTGCGCATGCGGGTCAGAGTAGTCGATTTATATTTCTCTACAGATCATCATTCACACTCCAACCCTCCAGTTCCTCCTCGCCAACATGGCATGAGAAGCACCGTCCTCAGTGGTAATCGACAAAATATGCATTGGCTCGATATTGTCCATAGTGTCATGTATTCAGGGTGTGAGTAAGTTCCTTCTTCCTATTTGTTTGAGCCGAGCATTGCATGCTCCATCTTGAGGGGGAGTGTTGAAGGGTAATTTGATCTCTCCAGGATCCAATTACTCATGTTTAGTCCCACATCATCTATTAGCGGGACTTTGATATCTCAGTGGGGCTATATAAAGAGCCTCACACCCTTGTACTCGTTGAGAAAAGTATAGTGAAATATCCCGCCTTGTGAGGCGTTGTCATGTGGTTTCATCTTGCTCCTTAAGGAGTACGGTTCCACGTATTAGTCCAAGCTTTCATATTTTTCTTGTTTTGATTTGATTCTGCAATTCTTATATTTCACAGTACTGATTGGCAAAATTCCTAAAGAGGGATGGCTGCATATAGGGTTAATTGTATCCATACCCTATCCATTCAACTCAAATACATGTTTCAATAAAACAGATTTTTTTCTTGGCCTTGTTTTGAGGCCATTATTTAACTAAATCTGATTCTATATTTTGCAGACCTATTTATAAATAAACATAATGCATAGTAAAATTTACGTAATGTACGCATTTTACACACGATATCGCTTAACTGCAGAATTTGACGAAAGATACCAAAACTGTAGGTAATGCAGGTTGACAAAAAATACCTATATTAGACAAGTTAAACATAGTAATATGTAACAATGGGAATTGAATTTAAATATATGGATGACTAAAATGCCCTTTTGGATACGTGATGTTTATCTATTATATATTAAACAGTTGAGATGGAGGGCTTTCCTCACTTGAGAAAAGACCAGACCTCGTATGAAACGTTCTCCATCTGTCACACATTCGTTCATGACTAGTTGATTTAATTAAACAATAATATGAAACGTTTTAATCATGTTTCCTTGATGTTAATCTTCTAGTTAACTCACGCATTTAGTTGCCTGCATTGTATTAATGATTGTTTAGTCTAATCTCGAAAATTCGCAACTTCAGTTCTTTTGATTTTTGACTTTCACAGTTGGTTTATGTTCTAAAAATAATGCTTAGAGTTATTTGGGAAAATATTTAACTAACCTCTATTATGGTTTGTTCTTGATCTGTTGTATGATACTTCTGTCATTGATTCATATCTATTTTTTTGGTTTAGACTACATATGAAAATTTCAGACATAGGTCTGATGGCAGACCAAATGTTTACGACCGAGGATGTGTGAATAACATCCTTGAAGTATTCTGCACCAGGATAAAGCCTTCCAGGAACAAATTCAGAGCCTTCGCACAGGATAATGCGCCAAGACCACCCTCTATTGACCGTGCTCGTGAGATTGAAGATGATGTGGCTGGAGGCCCGCGTATTAAAGTTGAAGATGACCTTGATTTAGGAGGAGATTTGTTAAAGATTTCCCAGAGGCGAACATATGAGGAGGTTGATGTAGAAATGGGTATGGCAAGAGATAGCAATGGACTGCATATATCTGAAGCCAACCCAGCTACCGTGACTGAACAAGGATCTCTTGCACCCAGATCTGACATACTAAATTCGAGTCGAGGCAGAAGTGGAAGATCAGATATATCACCAGACATTCTCGCCATGAGCTTCTCAGAAATTACTGAAAGCAGACCAGTTAAATCCGACAAACCTCACAACAGAGCAATTAATCCCGGCTTCTCGTGACGCATTCTTTATCAAATGGGAAGGAAAGCGCCTGGCTCTTTTCGTGGATTGGGTTCGGGGGGGGGGGGGGGGGGGTGAGGTTATTTTCAGAAAATGTGATTATTTTAGTCGATGAGATTGATCTATTATCGGTTCATCCATGGTGCTTAAGTTATATGTTTGTCACCTGCCCCCGCGGAGGAAAAATATTTGGAATTTAATACCAGAGGGCTGGGTTCTGCCTTTCACTTTTCCTGTCTTCACAGGAGATAATTGCCGTGCACACGTCTTATGAATGATTCTTTATGTAAAGTGCACGCTTATCTGTAATCTATGCTGTGCATCTCTCTTTTTAGTGCTCAATCAACAATTGTCATTTTGATGGATTACAACGTGTGCATTAGCATCAAATCTTGTAGAGTGTGCTCACTTCTATTTATATGAATTACTTTCTTGAGATGTAAGTTCCGAGCTTCTTCAGATCACTACCTTTTCCCTGAAGTTCCTTGTGTCATTTCATATTTCAGAAAACTATAATTTGGTGGATGCATGTGTAGATTGATTCCATTTTGTTTTATCTCTTTCATTCCTCAGATTCATTCATGGAGATAGGAGAAGAACACTCTTGCCATGTAGAAGAAGCTGCAAAAAGAGAACTTAAAAGTTAAACACAACTGCACACAACGCAAGGGACATGGTGCGATATCAAGGCATCAGGTAAAACACGATGTTTAAATGCTGTGTCAGTCTGAAAGTTTACAAAGAAAACAGAGTATTTTCTTCCAAACTAGAAGCTTGGAGTGAACCTAGAAAGTTGTTCGAGCTGCATCATTTTCTTGAACATCTCCTTTGAAAGTTGAACCCTTGTAGATTTTGTATCGTCATTGGATATAAGACGACTATTTTTGTGAAGGGAGCTCCACTCTCGTGCATCACGAAAACCACTGCAAAGATAAAGGATCCAATCCTTAGAACATATCTTAAGTGGACCAATCCTAGCACGTCTTCTCTGCACTCCAAACTCCCTTGTGGAGCATCGCCTTGAGCAGTGTATCCTCATCTCACTCGCCTCTCCTCGCTCTCACCACCATCATCTAAACCCAAACTGCCTCCTTCCCCTATTTCCATCTTCTCATCACCTTCAACCCCCTTACTGATCTCGTTGGAGATGACCCCGTTGCCCCGAAACCATCCCTTTGATCTCCTTGTTCGTATCCTATGCTGTAAGGCTGAAGAGTCACACATCTCGTATCTGCCACCATGTGCCCATACAGATCCAATCATGTTCAGATTTCATATAAAGTTGTTTAACATGTCAATTGTGACACAATCTCTTTTTGAAATGAAACTTTAGTAATACGTATTAGTGTCCACGTACTGCAAATTTCCTTTTGAAATAAATGAGAGTAAACTGAAAGGAATTTATCCTAATAATTCTTTAGGAAAAGTGTTTCGGGTTCATCTAAAGCATGTCGATATTATTTGAATCAATAAAAATTGTTGTCATTTTGAATTTACATCATTGAGGAAGTGTTTCCTTTGCCATCAGAACAATGTATAACTCGATGGAAATCTAGTTGTCATCATTTTGAATTCCCCTAGTCAATGATATGTTTCCTTTACCACCATAACAGAACTCATGTATGCTTTGTTAAATATGCATGGTAATTTGCACTGTTGTAATAGTCGTCCGACTAGGTCGAGTAGTTGGCTCGAGTAGTCGAGTCGAGGGTAGCTGACTCGACTAGGCCAAGTCGGCCATTAGTCGGTCAACCCGACTAATTGGACCGACTAGTCAGCCTAGTCGGTCGACTACTCGACCGACTTTTATATAGAGTTTTTTTATTTTTTTTATTTTTTTTGATTTTTTAAAAAGCAAGCTTATTCTAATATGCTTAATGTTATATTTAAATACAATTACTTCTTTTATTTCATTATGATATATAGAAAATATACAAATCAATGTAAATATATAGTAATGTGTGTATAAAATTTGATATATATATTTAAAATAATTAAAAAAAATTCAAAATCGGCTAATGGCCGACTAAATCCTATTAGTCGTTCGATTGCTGATTAATCCTTAGTTAGTGACACTGTCGACCGAGTACCGACTACCGCTTTCAACACCCTTGGTAATTTGAAATGTGATCATTGGAAATCTATTGCTGCTATTTTAATAAATATGGCCATTTGTGTTAGTAATATTCCACGAGTACCCATGGGTATCCGTGATTCATTCACATATACCGGGTACCTGTTATAATAAGGTATTAAGCATGTGTTGGATTGACTTGTTACATGATAATGATTGTTCGAGGGTTGGTCATGATCGAACCGACTTGATGGCCGCTCCATGGACATCTTTAGAGGTATCTCTTTAGAGATGTTTAAACCTCCAATGGATGAGACTTTCTATTATAAGCTCGATCTAACATGCTCAAGAGGATCCTTCTCAAGGATCTACTCTATGATCTCGACGTTGTATCTCATGTAATAGGTATATCGTCATGTACACATAACACGCCTTGAAGATTTCTTCTTCCTTAGAAGAAAGGACATCGATGGAGATGGAGAAGAGGAGGGTGAAAGCCACCGTCAACGGGAGAAAGAGGAAGGTTGAGAATGGAGAGGGTTAGTTCTCTAAACTCTACATGGTCGTTCACCCTTCTCTTAATATAGAGGTGATGGACGCCACTAATGTGGTTAGATCCAACCCTAATCACTTATTCCTGAACATTGTAGATCCATTCATTATTAATTTCACAAATTGAACATCGAATCCTAAGAATCAAATTTATCAATTTGATTATTGACTTATGTGAATTCAATTCAAAGAATTAACCTATGAGTCAATGGTACTTGGATAATTTTATTCCATATCTAAATCCAATATTATTGGATAATGCTATCCATAATTCTTTTGTGTCCAAATTAACATAACAAATCTCATTGATAATGCTTGGAAAATCTAATTACTCCAACTCATGGCTATTGGGTGGTGGTATCTTAGACAGCACTATCCATGATGCATGTAAAGACAATTATAAATCCGATATTCATATTAATGTTTCTTGGACATCAATATCATTGGTGGTACTTTCCTTGAATAAGAATGCTCTAATCCATTTAGATATCCTTCTTGTGCAACAAATGTGTATACTTAGAGATATTAATAGTATAACATCGAAGATATTATTCGGGTTCCAACTTGATTACTCGAATACACTAATTCGAATAAATAACCCGTATATAGACTTAAATATAAGTGATGACTTATGAACAACAGTTTTGAATCAAGCATTTTAGCCAATAGAAGCCAACATGATTTTAGAATTAAAATTATAACATCAACTGGAAATAATTGAAATCAAGAAGAGAGATTAAAATGGCCTACCATGTCAAGTAACAAGACTTGAACAAACCCAATGTGATTTACACAAAGTTTGAGGCGCTAATTTTTTTCCCACACTATTAAAGGTTAAGGGTGTGGGAAGATGAACACAAGTGGGATTAGGTATGATTCGCAAATAACCCCATTAGAGACTTCATTTCAAAGATAGGATAAGTCAAGGGCACGGATGCAATTTTCCAAGTAGATATCAAGAATATAATACTAAGTATGTGATTTTCCCCTCACTTTATACCTATATATAGCAGTCACTCCTCTCATATGAAGAGGATTTTAGGTTTTATTGAGAGGAGTAGCGACCTCATTTGAAGAAGAAGAAGAAAATCTTCTTCCATAGGTGCTCTTTTGAGATGTTTTTTTGTAAGAGCTTGTAGGGTTAGGTAAGATCATTTTCATGATGCTTGCTGATAAGAGATAAGTTGTCGTATTTAGTATGCTTGCATGTCAGCAATGCGAAGATTTGGATGGATCGAAGTCTTGAAGGAGACAAGAGGTAAGAAGGCAAAACAAGGTAGAGTCTTTATCTCTTAAACACCGCCTTGGTTTTCTCATGTTTATTCTTTGATGCTTGGATGTGTTCTCATCCTATACCATAAGTTTGGGTCACGATCGTAGCATATATATGAGTTTATACTTGACAATGAATCTATTCACTATTACGATGTTTTGGAAATATTTTCTTATATTAAGAACATAGGGGTTTTAGTTTTTTGAATTCTGATCTATATACATGCATCGTCAGAGACATGTGGTCATGCCTGCATAGTTTAATGATGATAGAAAATCGGTTCTCGTTTTAGCTTGTGTTTCAACTAGTAAAGAATGTAATGCCAATAGACAATAAACAAGCTAAGGACTTAAGTGAAAAGATGCAAAAAGATCATGATGAAGAAGATCGGCTAAAGATAATACAAGATTCAACCAAGTTGATAGAGAATTCAAGATGACTTGAAAGAAGCTACAAAGCTATAATGATGACTTGGACTAAAGAATTTTGAGTGTTTTGTAATTTATTGAGAGATTTTTATTGTCAGCCTCATGGATATGCATGGCATAAAACTGGCTCAAAACAAGTTCTCATACCAAATGAGAGGATTGACTCGGCTGATTTTTCTTCAACTTATTAATGGATTTGACTAATTGACTAAAGTTTTGACTAACAATTCACTCAAATTTCACTTGAACGACTATTATTTTTGAGTAACTACATTACCAACTATACCTTCCGACCAATCGACTATTTCTGAGTTCAACCGACTCTAAATTTTATTTAGTCAATTAATACTATATTACAAAAATGTTAATTCTTACTATTTATTTTTTAATAGATTAAACACATCTTAATGATGTTATTTTTAATCGATCACACATTTTTTCTTTGCTGACTGATTTAGTGATAGTTGCTAGATATTGAAGGGAAAAAGGCTAATCTTTTCATGAACGGGATTGGAGTCCATTTACACAAATAGAAAGGACTCTAAGCGTTGGATTCTTAACAACTTATTTCTAATTCATTCACATATTTCTAGTGATGATAGAAATAATCTTCCACATGTTTCGATCATTGTGAGAAGAGAAAAAAGTATTTTGTGCAAATGTTCTACAATCCTGGCTCATGCGCATTCAAGATCTCTAAGATCCTTCTCTATTTTACCTCATACTACATAGCATCTATTTTGAGGTGGTGACAATTTAATTCCTTGTACTCTAATATACAGGGTGCCTTGATTGCGCGAGCTCCTCTTCTGGTTTGGAAGAGCTGTTTTTGACTATGGCGGTTTCTAGCATTGTAGGGTGTAATTAAGGAGGAGATATCCTTGTCGAAAGCAGCTTGATAGTCGAAAGGATCGAGTGATTTGATTGATTGAAATCCTGAGTCTGGAGGACTTTGATCAATGTTTTTTTCCTAAACATATCCTCTTTAAAATGCATGTGTTTATTTCTAATTTAATTGATTATTTATCTTTGTGAATAGATAGAATTGAGCTCGTGATTGTTTATTTGTTGACCACATGCTCAGAAGACAACTCTACCATGTCCATGGCACTTCAACGACACAAACTACTCATAAGAATATGATGCCGTAACAGACTCAAGTGCATTGGCCTACATCATCGGATCACGGAGTGAAGACAACTCTACCACATGTCCATGGCACTTCAACAAGCTTTGATCGCACTAATGTCGTAACAGACTCAAGTGCAATGGCCTACATCAAGGGATTAAGGACGGAAGACAACTCTACCACGTGTCCATGGCACTTCAATGACAAAAAAACTCGTAAGAATATGATGGGCATCCTGGTGGTTTTGTTGTGTGGCATATGATTTATAAGCCTTTTATGTTCATCAATGATAGACGGGGCTATACTTATCGAGAGAAGAAGCAAATGATAACTAATACAATGGTAATCAACACCGTAAATTATGTATGATGAATCAATGATTCATCGTATCATTGATGTAATCGATTTCAACTAAATTAAATATATTTTAAAGAATATGCTTAACCCACTTGTATTCATAAAACTAGAAAATTCTCTTTCATTCTTTTGTTTTGTAGGACAAACCTCAACCCAAAAGCACGACCCATAGTTGGGATCCAATTCATTAATAAGAAAATGACAAAAAAGAAAGAAATAAAGGGTGTAGTAACTGGCCCATGTGCACAACACATAAGTTCTCCTCCTTCCTCCTCTAGAAATGCCCAGAGAAAGTCGACTCATGCCTTCTCCTCTCTCCAACGACACAACCACCAGTTATCCCCCTCCGGTGCCACCTCACCTCTTGCTACAACAATGATTGATGTGTCACCATCATCCAACTGGTAGACATGTATGCCATGGAGAGACATTATGCATGGAAGGTTGTTATGAATTATTTCATTAACAAAATTAAAAGAATAAATTTGTTTGTATTTATAAGATTTCTTAAGTACATTTAGGGTGATGTGGCATGACCATCTTGATATCCTACTGTTGATGATTTAAAGAGTTAGATCATAGATGCTGATGTAGAATTGTAGATCTAACGAGTTAGCTCGAGGATATCATTAAGTGATATTAAAAAAGGATCACTAGTATGAGGAGAGATGACAATCTTCTCTAAAGACTGATATCCGTTTGACGCTCTTGATGTAGGTCTTCTACATAAGAATAGGGATTCAGAGTGTGGGATAAGTGAGGTCAAGGTGTTGACTAAAAGTCAAATTGTTAGCCAAAAAGTCAAAATTTGACCAAAGATCATATGTTGGCCAAAAGTCAAAGTGCTGAATTGACAAGATCGAGATATTAAAAACCTCTTTAGTATATTATAATGAATGGGTACACATCCTTTTACCATAGATAAATATACATATACATCCAAGTATGCACATTTGGAAGATCAATAGGTTGATGACCTAACAAGATCTATATACCAATGAATTGGTTATGATATGCCGAAGGAATCATACAAGTTCATACTTTCTGAACTGGAAGACGGAGCTCACTCATGAGACATTGGGTTCACTACGAATTCAATCCATAGTCATCTTGTTTATGAAATAAGATAACAATTTGACAAAAAGTAATAGTGTCTTTGGAAAGCACCGGATTGATATTGTCACCAAATGTTAATTGAGAAATCTTTTGATAAAACCTTTAAGGAGACAACCAAACATGGATTTGAACTTTGGACTTAATAAGTCTTTTAGTATGCAAAATATTTGAGTATTAGGAATACTTTCGGTTGATGCAATCATAATTGATTACTGTAGTACCCAAACATAGTACCGCTTCTACTAATCACAAAGCTTGTTAGTAGCTTATAAGTAGTGGGGGGGGGGGTACTGCTAGACAACTTGAGCTTAAGCATTTGGGTTGTAGTCAAGGGCTCCAGTTGGACCCAAGCCCAACAAGTTGCCAGGGCCAGTAGTCCCTGATAAAGGACTGGATCTAGGGCCTGTGACGTTACCGATGGTATAAGCGCATATTCCTTCCAATAGAGGAAACGACTACCAAAAAATGAAGCTACCACTGTTACTGAGAATAAGTCATGTACCACTATGCAGTGAGGACACTATGAATACAAGTGTGGGGGTAACTGTAGCACCTCAAACATAGTACTATATCTAGTAATCACAAAGTGTGGTGGTTAGGGATGTAAAGGACAGATACAAATACATATATATGTGTTACCATATCCTTATCCTTTTCAAAATCCGGAGACAGATACACACACAGATATCTTGCAGGCATTGACAATCGCAAATCATATATGAAAATAGATAACCATAATGAATCAGATACAAATATTTTACAAACGCATACAGATTATCTAAGGATAATATTTTTTTCCTAAGACATAGATTCAACGTCAAAATTACATAAATTCAACGTCAAAATTACATAAACTATAAAATATAATAAAATAAATAAGAAAAATAAAGTAATACGTTGAACAATATTTGCATAACAAATAGATAAATATCGTATGATATATAGTTGGGTAACTTACTAAGAAAAAGGGCCTGAACTATGCAACACTTTCCAATTAGAAGTCCTATTTTTAAAATGATATAAAGAGTGTACTAAAATTTTAATTTTATGCTTTGACATCGACACCGAAGAGTTTTTGAAGCTTATGAAAACATGTATTTAAGAGAAAAAAATAAAATTGAAGTCCTTATTATTACTTTTTCAATAAGGATCTACTTGAGAATCGATGTATAGTTGGAGCTTCTTTATGTAATTTACTAAATTTTTTTTCCTCCATTTGAAATGATTGTAAAACACATTAAAATCTTCGAGGGTCCAAACACCATTCTTGTGCATGGACTCTATCTCAGACTTCATTGCTAGCATCCAACTATCCATGTCGCGATCATCCAAAGCTTCATCAAATGAAGTTGATCATCATCAGAATCTTCTGATACGCGGAATCCGTACCGTTCAGATTGTCTTACAACCCTACAACTCCTTCTAGTAGGTACAATCGTGTCATTTTAAATTATCTCTTCAGTTTCTAGTGTAGGAACTTCATCAACCTCTCCAGATTCAGAAAAAGTTGTAACCATATTTGTATCCATATCCTCAAAAAAAATTGAAAATGATATCCGTATCCATATCCATATCCACAAAAAATAAAAAACTGTATCCATATTCATATCCGCGTCTGCCAAAACCAAATATACATATCCATATCCACTTAAAACAGAAATGATAGCATCCCTCGTGGTGGTAGATTATAAGTAGTGGGGGCTATCCAAGACATTACAATTACATACCAAGACATTTCCATTCCGAAGGAATAATAAAATCGAGTGGATTTTAGTGATTTCTTTTTGTAGCTAAATGAATGAAAATTAATTGGATTAAACCATGATTCATAAAACACCTTTCTAGATTCAAAGAGTTAGAAATTGATCTGAAATAGGTTTGAAGTTAGTTAGATAAATGGTTTGAAAACATTCAACTTGAATTGCCTAAAGTCGTTTAAACCCTGGTATTAGATATAAATATGATTATCAACTTACTATGTATGATCTATATAATCTCTTTGACCTTGTCTCCAAGTATCCGCGAATGCTATTCGCGAATCCTAATTTGATTAGGAGTCGTACATTGGGATATAAATATCAAGATAATAAGGATATGAAATACCAAGATACTTATAAATTATTATCAGTAATAAAACTGACATGAGAATATAATTCAAATTATTGCTATTAATTAATACAAATGTAGGTTTCTATTAATTAAATATTAATATGAATATGATTTATATTTCTTTAGTTTATATGTGATTAGGATTCACATAATACAATAAATGTAAATGAGATTTACATTTTATATGGATTAATGAATTTGATTCATTAATGATAGGAGGATTTTCACAATTGTCCTTCAAATAATTAATGTTAATTATCTAGAAAGATAAATCCATAATTATTGGATTGGAATAAGTAAAGAGGAAAAGTCAATATTCCTACTCCATGTGTGGTTTGCCACATGGGATCTATGGAGAGATAAATTTATCCTTTTTCTTTTATATCGTTATTTTTATAATCAAAATAAAAGGAATGTCATTTATAATTGAATTGAAATACAAATTTAGAAGAGATAGAGTGGAGAGAGAAGAGACTCTCTCTCTTCATCATGGATGTTCATAGATGGAGTAAAACTCCATCTTGGTCGTCCATGTCCTAGAAAGAGGAGAAAAGCAGAAGATAAATCATTCTATTATTTTTTGTCAATCCCTCTATATTCACCACACAAATCCCCTTGACCGGCAACCATAACTGCCTCTTACCTCCTTTTTGTTGGCTCAACCAATCGCAAGAGGATGCCCCTTCTTCTCTGTGTTTCATGTATGAATAGAAGGACTTGATTTCATGATATGAAATCATAAATAATTCTATATCTCGCTTAGAATAAAGATTGGTAGAGAAAATTTCTTAAGTTTACGTTAAGCATCAAGACTCATCATCATGCCCGTGAGTGCAAGCATTCACCGGATTGGACAAATCAGAATGTCTCATACTTTAGAGACACACACATCAAAAGGTATTCTTCTATACTCTTTTGATATTGTGAAATGATACTGAAATTGTTTCTGATACCATGCGGTTTCACATTTGCAATCATTTTTTGTTATACGATTGCATTGATGCTCATGCAATGAACATCTTATTCTATGAACTTGATTCATATATTACACATTTTATTATCTATGAGGTATAATCTCCTTTCAAATGATATCAGAACCTTATTTGGAGGATTTGTATTGCATATGGGTCCAAAGAACAATGTCATATTTTTCTATTTATGGGTACATTGTTTTCCAATAACTTTTGTATTTCGTATTATTCAAAGACATATGATGTTGTTATTATTCTCCCATGTTTATAACATTATTTGTAGGGTATTTATGAGATGTAGAAGTATGAACTCATACCCAAAAGACTTGCCAAATGTTGGTGGCATCCGGGCGAAGATTTGGATGTAGAAACTACCAATAGACTTGGATTTCCTTTAAAGATTGTAGCGAATAATTATGAATTTTTTGCTAATATTTTTAGTTATATAACATTTAAAATACTAATTAATAAGTCACTAATCAAGTATCCAATGACTGCAAAGTAATTTCACATGATTCCGACTATCGAACTCAAGAAATTGGATTTCTCCATATGAGAGTTGGAGGAAGATTCGATAAAAATAACGAAGTAATTTTCTTATTTTTGGACTCAATTTGCTTAGAACATATTTGACATATTCATATTGAAATTTGGACCTCATATTTTGAAAATATTTGAGATTGCAACGAATTTTAAGTCCACGTTATATGGTGCCTTTCAATTTCAAGTGTGATGGTCGCAACTTGTAAATTTGGAACCTAGAATATTTTTTGGTTGTATGCAATAATTGAAATGTCTATTTATTTCCTATTTCCTTATATGTGCATGTTTGAATCAATAACACTAAAAGGAATCGTCTGAACTGCTTGACTACATCTTATCATATTAAGTTCAATCAAGATAAATTTGGTGTCTTGACCTTAATTGTTGTAGTGGTTACCTAATTGGTGCCACATAAGTTGAGGAAATGCTCCCACTCAACATTTTGCATGACCTAATCAGAAATATCTCGAGAAAGATTAACATATGAGCATGTCAAAACTCTTATAAAAGAGAAAATTGTGTTTTATTTTGCATGTATAGATTGATTATTGCAAGTAGTATTGATATAAAAGATCTTATTGCATTAATCTTTTTTATATTATTTATTTAAATTTTTGTAAAATTAATTAATTGGATTAAATTAAAATTATTTAATAATCTACTACATAGTTATGACTGGATTTTATACAATTGATTAGTTACGAGAATATGTATTGAAGTGATAAAATAATCAATTTAAACATGATATGGAAAGTCATATGATGATATCCATGGTCTCCTATCCTTTCAAAGGGCACCATCATCATGGATTATATTTTGGAGATTCTTAAGCAAAGTCATAACTCTGAAATGCAAGTGTGCATGCATTTGGTCATTTCGTTTCTCGAAAGAGATGGGTTGTATGCATAATGACCCCATTATTGTTCCTCATATAATTGAAACAATATTTGATTAAGCATAGCGTACACCATATATGTTCATTAACACTTGGTTTAATTAACATGTCAACATATAGGGGTGGTGGGCATTAGTGTTATTGACTGAATTGGGAATGCAAGTTGGACTTGTAAGGTAGAAAGGGTTCCATTCATTAGAGTTGCATTTTCTCATATAATTGGAATGTATGATGAAAGTGGAAAAGAGATCCTGGATCTTGCTTGAGGTACTTGATTAGCATACATGCTTTGAAAGTTAACAAGGAGAAAACTACCATAGTAATAAAATACGAGAAAACCTTGATCTAAATAGTTCACCTTAATCAAGTTTTACTAAAATTGTAATATTTTAATTTCAGATGAAATTAACCCACTCAACAAATTACTCGGACTGGATCCATAATCTGTAACTCGTACTTGTAACAAAGCACATATGGTATGTGCTATCGATTGTGAAATATGGTAATCATCCGTTCGAAGATGCCTAAGATTTCGATAAGAAGTTGAACGAGGATCATCCACCCTCTCCTTGACAGATTCTTGGATTATTGTCTAATGTGCTTCAAAAGTAACATGTAGACATTACATCCTCTCATGACATCCTGCTGAATCTGAAGGAGCTATTTGAAGTTGTGAACTGCACTTTTGCATTACACCTTGATGAAAGACATGCTTCATTGCAATATACAAGAAGTCTCATTTGTTGGAAAACTATACTTAAAATGTTTGGGATGGGTTGCGATGATGGTGGAGATGGGATTTTATCGAAGGGGATTAGGGTTTGTGAAGATGACGGAGGAGGTTGGACGACCTTGGTTTGCACAGGGGGTCGACGCGAGAGGCGGGGGACAAAGTCTCTATCACGGGAGTGGGTGGTGGAGTCTACCGTTGTTGGCGATGGGGAGGAGGAAAGCGGAGGTGGAAGAAGAGGTCTTGGCCGTTCGATCGATAGAGATTGAACGATTGAGAGTGAGACATGTGACAGGGAAATAAAAATACATAAATAAAATAAATAAAATGAGAAATAAAATGATCGGAGGATCTCTCCTAGATCCAACGATCCACGATGGGGGCGGCTAGGATGGGGGGCACGTGGAAGCTCGTAGAGCTACCGTGTGTCACCTCCACAAAATTCAAAAAAAATCAAAGAAAAATCCATATAAAATAGGAAACACTTCAAATCAAAAGGTGTTCTTCATGAAAGTTGTTCCTCTTGATGAGAACTATATCTTCCACGAAGGAACCGAGACTAAAAGATATCACTTGTACAAACTCATTTTTAGGTGGTATTTTATGTATATAAAATACCATATTTTATATTTTACATTTTTTATGATTTCTAATTAATAAACTAAACTAAAATAAAAATAGAATAAAAATATTTACACATTAATCTACCTTTTTGAGTATTTTAAATAAATTATAAAATAGATGAATAAAATAAAAGAGACTTATGTACATAACTCCATATACATAATCAAAATAACGCATTTTCTTTAATTTTTCAACTGTTTTGGATTTTGATTTTTGCATACTTTATTAAAACACAAAAAATGAAAATAAATAAAAAATAAAAAATTAAAAGAGTGATATATGAAATGATAAATCAAGGTTAGTAAATATGTATAATATACAATGTGGACCCAAAGCCCAAGTTTCACATATGAACTCTGATTCTTTTAAATTTGATCTTGAATTGTAGATAATTGAATATATATTAATTCAAAAATGAGTATGGGTTCATAGGAGACTTTATGTGAGAGATATTTAACTTTACAACTTTTTACCTCAAAGTTAGGATTCGTTTTACTTCACACATATACAAGTCAATATTTTTTATTATTTTTCTTTGTCGTTGTTAGTAACATGTATACAATGAAGTTGATTTTATTTAATTTGGAGTTAGTATAAATTATTTTAAAATAGGTAAAGTTCGATCAATTTACATATGGATATACACACAAATAAGATCTTGCTTTATTAGAAATTTAATATACAAGAATTAGTCCTAATTATATACAACATATTAATTGCTTATTTATGTATAAGGTTTTATTGGTTGAATTGTCGTGGGAAATGAACTAAGATTAATGAATAAGGTAGATGAATTATGATTCATCACCCCATATACTTAACCGTTTCTCATCACTGAGTAATTAATTATATAAGAGCACAACTTTGGTTAAATTCTCAACTGTATAAGTGATAGAGAAAGACTTGACACTCATTTCACAAGTTTTAGACGACTCTATAACTTTAAGTCATTATTAAATCTTACCCAAAAGGAACTCAACCCTATGCTTTTTATGACTCTCCACAAGTACATATAATATAATGAGTATGACATTAAGTGTTGATTACGACTTATGATGTACAGTCTTTGTTTCACCCAAGGTTCTAGTCAAAGAGGATAGTTTAGGAACCCAATCCTCGGCTCTAGTTTCAAAGATGGGTTTCACTTCAATCCACAGTCTCTTTAGTTGTTAGACTAAAAAATGTGAGTATGGAATGCTAATTATGGTCGAGTAGAATTGTGTCTTATTCTTCTCTCCTCTCATTGGATAAATGAATCACTCGGGTGCCAAAACATACACTTGTAATTTTTTTAGTGTGGATCAATATGTACGTCAAGAAGGTCAAAACATCTACACTTATTTTTCTGGGATGTACCAGGGTGTGCCTTTTGTGAGTACCTATGTACCTTCTATACCCAG
Organism: Ottelia alismoides; assembly: GCA_037367405.1. NCBI lineage: Eukaryota > Viridiplantae > Streptophyta > Magnoliopsida > Alismatales > Hydrocharitaceae > Ottelia > Ottelia alismoides. The sequence continues at coordinate 581,870 of JAZKJV010002177.1, read as the reverse complement.
GCTTGTATCATTTACGATATATGACCCTTTTTTTTGTGCTCCCACTGCTCTTATTTGGTGGCCTGATAGCATTGGGAAAAGGCGATATTGTGGCCTACTTTTGCTTAGTCCACGTGGACTCTCAAAAGGTTTGGAGTGCTCACTAGTTATATTCAACCTCTTTTGATGGACATTTTATAGAATTTTTAAGCTTTTTCTTTGATAACATAATGATGGGTCTAGCTAGCTCCTCAACTCTTACCGAGTTAGTGTATACTGATCCACAAATTATTAGATTTTTACACACTTTGGCACCTAGGTCAAATCAAGGTAGTACAGAGATCCTTGTCCCCATATTATCTATGTGTCGACACTCATGTTTCATGAGGTGATTCCCGACTCCTTCTCACCATCTAGTGTATTCAAATCAAGTCCCAGTTTAGGTTCTCAAATCCTAGTTCCTTAGGTGAAATAGTGTCTCATCACGAGAAGTATGCAATCATGCATGTATAAATGCAATCATGCATGTATAATGCAAGTCATATTATTTTAAGCCTAGAGATTCTACATGCAATATAACACATATATATTCAAAATAGGGAGTTTGAGTAATTAAGTCATACAACCCTACTGAACAAGAATGATAAGAATTGGAGTCAAGAGTCACTCCAAATCAAGTAGCCTGATACACAAGTCTTGTGTGAAGTGTAGGTGTCAGGGATAAAACCTCAGTTCAAAATTTGCTTATCTTTAAAAGTTTTTTTTACAAAAGTAAAGTATACACACTTCTGTACTTAGCTTGTGCAATGTCCTCATAGCACTATGTGATAAAAAGATATAGATCGTACTAAACATAAATGGGTGAAACGAATAGAAGACAACCTGCCCCCATACTTAGGGCTTTAAAGGCCTAAGTATAGAAGAAGATAGGAATGAGGCAGTCGAGGGAAATATATGAATGAGGAGAAGAAGAGGATAAAACACAATGTGCATCAACCCCTATATACTTAGGATCTGATCTACCAAAGTATGGAAGTGTGGGATTGGGGGCCCGATGAGATCTAAATAATGTACACAGGAAAAGTAAAAGAAAAGAAAGAGCAACTTGAGTCACCCACCCCCTATACTTAGTATCTATTCATCCTAAGTATAGTCACAAAATGAAAACGAGATGGAACTGTGGAGAGTGATGCAAATCATGGGAGAGGGAGGGAACAAAAAAAAGAAAACCTATACAAGGCAGAATGAGAATATACATGGATAAAGAAGATTTATGATGAGCCTTCTTGTGGGAACAGAGAGGGTTGATGAACTTGGCGTGTGTGTCGATGTCGGACTCATCTGCAGAAGAGTAGTAGTGAGAAGAATGGAATGTCCATCGAGGATCGAGACATGGCTGCTTACTCGAGTAGGGTTGAATAACATCCTTATTGTGTACATTTATGATGATCACCTCATCAGACCTAGATAAGGAATCCTCAGAAAATTTCATGCCCTTAGAGACCATTTTAGTCGGTTTGCTAGAACTTGAAGCAGAGAGAGGAAGAGGAGAATGTCATGCCTTAAGGGGTTTGGGAGAACGCTTCATGGAGTCAGTGCTCATCTTCTTCTCATTAGCTAACTGACTAGAGGAAGCAACCTCTTCTTTGAATAGAGTAGTGTGGTGTTGACCATCTCTCTAGGTCTAAGTTCTGGAAGTGGCCTACAAATAGTGTCGGTTGGCTGTGGCGGTGTAGACACAAGAATCATGTCATCGAAATGACCAAGACAGTCTACAAAGTTTGGTTCCAATTTAGGAGAAGCTTCTATTTGTTAGTCCTCTATAGATGCTGTCACGATGATGATGGAGCAAGCAGCGGGTGATGTCGGTGTGTGTAGAATCTCAAAATCAATGGTCAGCTCGATAACCAATATATCAGGTAGAGATATGACTCATCTATCTCTCGACAGTCACGCATGTCTGCGGCTATGTGGGTCGCCTTGGGCTAGTATCTGTTCTAAGAGGTTATGTGAGGTTGTTGTGTACCTAATGCTGGAAAATCGATCGCACAAGTCTCACAATCTATAGTTGCCATAGACAAGGCTTGGAACAACTTCACAAAAATGATAGGAGACCAGGTGAACTCTTCTCGGTGCTCAATATCAACGATCGTAAAGTCTACTCTGAGTGGATCACACTGGAAAGTAATGATGTTTGAAATAATTCCTATCAACCATTTTATGGATCGGTCAACTAGCTAAACGACACTCTCGATTTCCTAGATGGAACGAGTGTGAGCTTGTCAAACACAGAGGTCGAGATGATATTTACAGATAAGTCATCATCGATTCTTCCATGGGTAAAGATGGTGTCTCTAATTTCAATTTCAACCCTAGGCAATCACTTCACTCTACGACTCTTGATTTTTCTCCCCATCACCAAGGAGGTGGTCATAGACAATAGGTGTCTTTTTGTTCGTACCCTCTTATTACCTGTCCTCTTAGGCATAAAATTACTTCTCACAAATCTTTTGAGGTTGGAAAAGTGATCTGTGGCCTTAATTAAGGGAAGCTCAAGAATCAGTTCTTTAGAAATCACTTCCCTCAATGCAAGGTACACGCTTTTTAGATCTTCGTCATATTCAATTTTTATGGTCTTTTATGACTTTTTAATTTTTAGGTGTTTTTGATATTTATATTTTTTGGCCTTTTTGATAGGTGAAGGAGGACCGCGAGGATGTACAAACTCCAGATTGGAGGACAAGTAGTTAGTAGAAGAGGGAGGTAGAATGAACTCCAACGATACATAGTGCATGGATTTTCTAGTGTCATCTAGGTTTCCAACATCAATTCCGCTTATCTCATTCTCCACTTGCATGCCTAGGCCGGCGACAATTGAATTCAACATGTCACTGACATTTTCCAAGTTTTCACAGAACGAATTATATCTAACGACAAATCTAGAAATGTCATCCTCCAAAAAGTTATCATGACAAATCGTGGGAGTGGCATGTTTAGTTGAAGGATATTGTTGAGAACTTGAAGTCTCATACTCAACATGCCTTGACTCTGTTATGTAATGTTGTGTTGAATATATATGGCATATATTGATAGGAGCCTCATATGGTGGAGTCAAGAGATAGGGGACCTGTAGGTCGAGCTCCTAGGTCCAATCCCATGTATATGCATGCTCTCCAAATGAGTGATATGATGGCTGGTTGAGGTGAGCTTGATCACTAAAGTCAATCATGTCTGGGAAATCATCGAGTATGTGCCTCTCCACTTGATCGATCGTATATTGTCCTTGAGTCAAGTCTTGATGTGTAGAGGTGATTAGTTAACATGTCCCAACGTTCATATGAGGAGAGGATGAAGTATGTCGGTGTAAATAATTCTACCAGTCATCTATCTCAGTAGTAACTTGTCCCTTAAATGGTTCTTGATTCCAGCAACATTCAAGAATAAGGTGAGACATCACAAGATGGAAATGATCATGAATGTATGAAGTTTGTAGGTGAGAAGTGCGAAGAAGTGGGGAAATCAGTCAAGGTTCTGACTTCGTAGTTTGGGTGGGATGGAACCGATCAAGGGTAAGAGTCTCCTGCAGATGGTTTAGGGTATACAGATGAAAAAGAAGATGAAGATGAACGATGTATGGTCAAGGAGAAGTGACCCATGGAGTCTGGGCACGATCACCAATATTCTGACATATTCAAGAAAGAATGACAAAATGAAAGCGTATCAAGATGGAAAATGTGCAAGTGCACAAAATAATACATAAAAACAAAGAATACACAAGAGCACACTATGATTTCACCTACTCAACTTAATGAAGGTTGCAAAGATCCGACTGTTAAAATTTTCAATTTTAGTTAGGTGACAATACAAATCTTTTTAACACAAACATAATGTGGGTCACTTGATACCCAGTTCTCGCTTCTTCCAGACCTCAAATAGAAGGATTATCTACCTAGGCTACTAAATTATATCAAGTCCTTAAGGGAAATGATAGAAAGACGAGAACCAAAATGTCTCTCTAAGGTCGTAGGCGAGTGTTTGCATCTCCCAAATCTGCAAGGGTCGGATCTGGAGAATTAGGGTGCGGGTCCTGGGATTTGAGCTCCTACCTTAAAGTATGCTCATCACCCTCTCAATTGAGAACAATACTAGTGCATAAGGTTGGGTTTCTCTCCCACTAACAAGTATCAATTTTATTCCAATTTTCGGTTCCAATTTATATTAACTGTCTTAATTTTAAGTTAGATTACTACTTGATTAAATCCACCAAATAATGCACACCTAACGATAAGTCTCTATTTACTTTAATCCTAAGTTATAAAACTGGGGGGAAGGAGTCGACAAAAACCGATGTAATCGATAAAATCAATGATGCATGCTTAGTTTTATAGTGATCCTCGCGCTCTACATGCAGTATGCAATACAGAATTGAATTTTTTTATCCAAATGAATGCACGTCAGAGAAAGACCACACCTAGCAGATAGTTCTACTAGTTGAGAAGAAATGAGTTGAATATTTGACTAAGTAGAATGTTTTACAAGTGCATCTTATTAAGAGCATGGTGTGGTCCTAGAAGGTATGGGCATAATAAAAAAATCAATAGTCGAGCGAGTTAATAAAATAGAAGTTTGATATTCACTGCTATATATTTAATAAAGTCGATAGCGAATATATAGTTTGAGTAGGCGATAGACTTCGGCCCTTGTCCTTGCCTGGCCTATTCCTTCTAAATAAAGGACACACTGGGCGGCTTACGATCTACAATTTTCATTACTTTGATTTCTTTCTATCTGGTTCGTACCTGGGGAAAGTAGAGAAGTCTCATACCGGGGAAGTGCAAAGATAAGTCAGGGAAGATTCTTTGATTCGCTACGGGGAAAGAGAGATAAGCGCTTGATTGTGAAAAAGCAAGGTAGTCGCGGGAAGAGTAAGAGGGAGCAGAGATCAAAAGCCCTGATAGGTCCGAGGTCCTCTCCTTTAGGAGCAACATCAGTGAGAGGGTAGAGATTTGGGGGGAGATTGTCGTCTTGATCATCAATGATCCATTTAGTCATCCCACTCCACTCGACATGGGGAGTGCAGATTTAAGTAAAAGCTCTCTGAGCTGTGAGTACAAATTTATCCTACGATGATCACAACCACGCAACCATGAGGACCCTGACCACACTCAGTCGAAACATGCCCTAAAAGTCCATTTCGTATACACATGTGAGAACCCAAATAGGAACTTCTGGAATCAAACAATTGCTATGATGATTTAAAAAAAATAAATGTCTCTCTTAAAAATAAATCAATCTCCTTGGCGCCTTTACAGTCGGCTCGCTCCACGAAAAGTCGACCTCCAATGTACTTCGAGTTGCGTCTGCTTCAAGAAAGCCGCTCCAAGTCCACCAGACCCTCACACAAAACAAAGATATATGTTAGAGATAATGCAAAAATAAACAAATAAATAAAACAAGATAAATGATGAAAGAATAAAGAGAAAAATAAACACAAGAACCTCAGGGTCAGACTACTCGAGGGGTGGTAAACCTGAGCACTATAATTTCTAAAAATTATCTTAAGTCGTGCCTCCTCGTCAACGTCACCATTTGATGAACCGTTAAATGCCCTAGTTAATTAGCATGAATTACGTTGTAGTTGGAAAATTGCGATCTGTCAAAAACCACTCAAAAGTGTTCAAACGAATTCAATAGATTATATTATTTGGGATATTTACACCCATAACCCTGAGTAGTTTCATAATTGCCCCCAAGAACCTTCGATAATTCATAATTACACGATAAGCCCCAAATAGTTACTTCGTCTCACACCCATAACCCTATGTTATTTTAAACCATTAACCCAACCACACCATTGAGTTAATCTAACCCATCTTCAATCCAATGGTTATGATATAAACTCAAAAAAGGGAAAAACAACCCCCCACCCCTTCTCCTTCCTCCACCTACACCCCCTCCGACGCACACCTCCATCCTCCTCCTCTCCCCCGTTCGGTCCCTTTCGCCCCTTCACATGCCCTCCACCGTCCAACTCCATCCCCCTCCTCGAAGCCCACCTCCAGCAACTTCTGCCCCCTCATACGCCCCTCCACCACCTACCTTCATCCCCTCCTGACCCCCTCCAGCTCCTTCCACCCACCTCCACTCCATCCTCAAGGTGTTTCGATTGGATCTCACATATACCTCTTATACTGCTCGTATGCCTCCTGTATGCCTCCAGAATCCTCGTATGCCTCTCGATGATTCCTGAATCCTCGTATTGTTTATATGCCTCCCACACGTATCTTCTAACACACATTTTCAGGGTGCTTCGATTGGATCTCCAGCATGCATCTCCAGATGAAGGGGGAGGAAGGGCAACGGGGCTTGGGGAGGAAGGGGGAGGTGGTGATCGTCAGAGGAAGGGTGGCATGTATGGAGGAGGAAATTGGAGGTGGTGATCGGTTTAGGAAGGGTGACAAGGCTAGAGGAGGAAGGAGGATGAGGAAAGTGATTGGCACAAGGAGGAGGAGAGGGGTAATTTTATCTTTTTTGAATGGAAGTAGTCAAATATAACGAACAAAACAAACATAACATAACACAAGGTTATGTCATGTAAGAGTTAAGCATTATTGGAGGTTTCTCGTGTAATTATGAATTATTAACGATTCCTAGGGTAATTATGAAACTACTTAGGGTTATGGGTGTAAATATCTATTATTTTCTTACTTGGGCAAGCCCAAGACCGATCACAAGGAGACATCTACCAACTTTAGACTAATTTTCATATAGTGGAGTGCGTATTGTTTCAAGAAGAATATTTTTGAATTTTTTATGCAATTAAACGAGTTAATGTAAATGCAACCAAATTTAGGGGTGATTTCGTAAATATTCAATCATGTCTGAAAATTATGGAACTTGAGAAGATTTTGAAATTATGCAAAATTAACCCACTAAGATTTTTTTGATTCGAAATGAATTTTTAATGAATTGTTAAATGCAAGAAATTCTATTATGGGTAAATGAATTTTAGTAAGTATCAAACACAAATATTTTCCATAGATAAAATTACTTTATATAATTCTACCCAAGGAGAATATAGAATAATCTTAATTTTCTAAAAATATTATATGATTAATCAATTAAAGTTCAATTATAGAAATCAAAAACTTGTTTATTTAAGGAAAATGGTGCATGTAAATGAGATGAAATTGAAACTTGGACCAAGATAGAGAATAATTAAAACCACATTATGAGATTTTGGGGGAATTTATAGAGGAAGATATGATTTACTATGAATTTCAGATCATTGACTGGGAAAATATGAAAAATACTACCATAATAACTATTATAAATCAAGAAATGGTAATAAAAATACCATTAAATATTATTAATGTTGAGAATAGATTGTTATGCTATTTTTTAAAATAAAATATATGACAAATGATGGTTAAAACTAATACTCTAACATATGTGTATCTTTGCATAATAAATAGATAAAATATAAACAAAAACAAGAAGTACATGGACTGAATCACAATTACCAAAACCCGCCAAGCTCATACTGCAATATATCTTGGGCGGGGGCTTGTGTGCAAATTCTGGGAGATGTAGAGGCTCCTACACTAATTGCACCTTCCCCACGCTAGTGGTGCGTGAGGAGCTTATGGTCTGAAGTGTGATCTGGGTGGCCTCTTGAGGGTTTCCTTGTAATTAACCTAGGTCATACGAATGAAACACGTGGCCCAAGGCCTTGCCTCACGACTGAAGTGCTTTTTCTTGGAGCCCTAATGATATATCTGTTGCGGCTGAGCTCCGTGCAGAAGGGAACAATGGGATAGAGATCAAACTCTAACGAAGAGCGAAGATTCGATGCAAAGTTTGTTAGTACTATTGCTAAGGAGGTCTACTTCTCATAGTTGATGGGGATTCAAGAAGATGAACCACGATGATCTAGCTAGGATGTTGTTACGAGATCAGACTAAAGGGAAGGGTTTGATTTGTATGCAGTATGGAAATCATGCAACGGAATCGAATTGTAGCTTCTCAATTGGGATGAACTTCCAGCCTTTGATAATTTGAGATGGAGAGCTCTGGTGAATCGAGAAAGCTTCGTTGTAGCTGTGGACTATTGTTATTGACTCGAAGGATGAAATCGGTGGAGTTACGGTTGTTGCGGCTTGGAAGTGAAGCTCCTCGCTAGTTTACCAATTTCTGGAGCTCGACAGCCACTTCTTAAGGATGCATGGTCTGATGGGTGGCCATCGAAATCGAGGGAGACAAACTCCCCCTTCTCTTGGTTTCTCATTCGTAGCTCGATGTCAAACTTAAGACGAAAATGAAGAGAGTCCCCCTGTTCGGTTGTATACTCCTTCATGAATACCTGCAAGGAGTAGACCAAAGCTCGAGAAAGAAGTGTTCGACCCCCTCAATTGTGATGATGGGATAGGAACGATGGGTGGGCTCCCTCGTAAGGGTAAAGGAGGAGCGATCATTGATGCAAGGTTATATAAAAGAAGAAGAAGAAAGATCATGGACTAAGACTGAGATGAGGGCGAATTGTGATTCAATTTAGGTTGCGATTGGTTCGAGAAGAAGAAGAATTGGAAGAGGGAGATGGGTTGCAAAGAATAAAGAAGAACTAAAAAGGAGAAGAAAGGAGTAGAGAATAGATGTTTTACCTGGAGGTTTTGTGCATCGCCTGGATGTGTTGTGGTCGAGGGACCTCAACTTGTTCTCTCCTTGATTGACTTCGACGGCGTGGGCCAAGAAGCTCTACCAAGTTCCGAGGAACTTCAGTGGCAAGGTCTTAAATCAAACCTTGGATCACGCATGGAAGAAGTGTCTGACCATCGTGGCCATAAGATGAGGCTCTGATGCTATCACCTGCAGAGGATTGAGGCTGGTAGACCAAAGTCTTGCTAATGGCAAATGGGTTGCGATGAAGGAGGAGATGGGATTTCATCGAAGGGGATTAGGGTTTGTGAAGGTGACAGAGGAGGTTGCGTGACCATGGCTTGTGCAGGGGGTCAATGCAAGAGGCAAGGGACAAAGTCTCTGCTGCGGGCATGGGTGGTGGAATCGACCGTCATTGGTAATGGAGCAAAGAAGGCGGGGGTGGAAGTAGAGGTATCGACCATTCGATCGGTTGAGATGGAATGGCTGAGAGTGTAACATGTGGTGAGGAAATAAAAATAAATAAGTAAAATAAAATAAAATGAGAATTAAAATGACCGTTGGCTCCTGTTAGATCCAACGATCCACGATGGCGCTGGCTAGGATAAGGAGGGTGCATGGCAGCTCCTAGAGCTACCACGTGTCACCTTCACAAAATTCAAAATAAAAATCAAAGAAAAATTTAAATAAAATAGGAAACAACCTCAAATCAAAAAGTGTTCTTCATGAAAGTTGTTTGTAGTGATGAGATCTACAACTTTTATGAAGAGATCAAGTTTTTTGATGATATTTTATGCATATAAAATATCATATTTTATATTTTTATGGCATCTAATTAAAGAAAAATATAAAATAAAATTAAATAAAATAGAATAAAAATATTTATTAATATCATTTTTAGGTATTTTTATAATTGATAAATAGATGTATGAAACAAAAGAGTCCTATGTACATACTCTATACACAGACTCAAGATATTGTATTTTCTTCGATTTTTTAGATTGTTTTGGATTTTGATTTTTGCATACTTTATTAAAATACGAATAAACTAAAATAAATAAATAAATAAATTAATTAAAAAGAGTGAATTATGTACATGAAATGATAAGTCAAAGTTAGTAGATATGTATAATATACAATGCAGACCAAAAACCTAAGTTTCGCATATGAATTCCGATTCCTTTGAATTTGATCTTGAATTGTAGATAACTGAATATAAATTAATTCAAAAGTAGTACATGTTCATAGGAGACTGTATGTGAGGGATATTTGACTTTATGGCTTTTCGTCTCAGAGTTAGGGGTTGATTTTTTTCACATATATACAAGTCAATATTTTTTTTAAATTTTCCTTTATCAATATTAGTGATATGTACACAATGTAGTTGATTATATAAATTTAGAGTTAGTATAAATTAATTAAAAACTTGTAAATTTAGGTCAATATGTGGATATATACACAAATAAGATAGGGCTTTTATTAGAAATTTAATATACAACAATTATCTCTAATTATATATACCATACTAATTGTTTATTTATGTATTTTAAGGGGTTTATTGATTTAATTATCTTGGGAAATGAGCTAACATTTATTAATAATGTAGTTGAATTGTGGATTCATCAAGTATATTTTTGAACTGGAGACTTTTGGGGCTGAGATGGAAGTATACATGCATACAGACCTCATGGTGATATCTCCCCTCAAATATTTCAATAACTTCATTATACCACATCATATGAATAAGTTGACGAGTCAAATTCCTAAGTAGTACCTGGGAATTACTTAAATACCCAGGTACTACTTAATGTTTTTTTTACTTAAAAACTACAGAGGTGTCGCATGTTGAACATGCGACACCCCTTAAGTTTTTTTTACCCAGGAACTGCGTTTGTGTCTCATGTTGGATGTGCGCTATAGATAACACATATTCAACATGCGACATATATCCAGGGAATTCCCCTCGAAGATGGTCTCGAAATGTTCTGTACAGGTATCGCAGGTCTCGAAATGTTCTGTACAGGTATCACATGTTGTATATGCGACATTCTTGCAGGGACTGATAACGCATTTTCAATATGCGTCATCCTTACAGGAAATTTTCCTCGAAAATGGCTGGGCAGGTGTGGGCTTTGAAATTTGAACATATAACACATGTTCAATATGCGTCATCCTTACAGGAATTTTTCCGCGAAAATGGCTGTCCAAGTGTGGGCTTTGGAATTTCAAGTTTCTAAAAACCCTTGAAAGGCATGCCAATTCCATGTTTCTAATGTAAATAGACATCTTTTTGTAAACATTCCAGACATTGCAAACATTCTAGACATTCCAAACATCAAAGAAGACATTTCAAATATTGAATATAAGTAGACTTGTTCATGTATACACATTACATTTTTTGCATCATATTAAAAATTACATTGATTACAAGTCAACGTTTTTTTCCTCCGCTGGTATGTAATCGTAGAATCTGGAGGATGGAACGGTAATAGACGGTTCGCTTCGTCTATCATGTGGATTTGAGAGGGTCCTGGGGCATCTTCCTCGAATGTTGGCATAGACGGCGGCGTTAGTGTGCAGTAAGTTGGTCGTGTCTGGCTGGGGTCCAATCCATGCCTCAACGGTGCTTGAGGCGTTAGCAAGTCCTCTCGTGGTCGCTCGGTGGCAGGTGTGAAGTAGTCTCCTTGCGCAATGTTATCATCCTCCGCAGCGGCTTCTTCAAAGTCCATGGGTTCCGCGACTTGTTCACGCGCCCTACCTCGACCTCTTCCTCGTCCCCGTCCTCTTGCCCTTCCTCGCCTTGCCTCCTCCCTAGCCACATCTGCACGCTCGTCATGTAACGTGACTGCATCTGCAAATTGTAATGACAGCCACTCCGTCATTTCCGCCTTCGCTTGTGCCGCAATCTCGCGGCATTCCTCGTGTCCAATGTCGTAGACACGGCTCCACAGAGCGAACTGCATCCAAGGAAAAGACGTAGATGTAAATTTGAAACAGTTTTGTTAATTAATTTACCAAAAAAATTATAGTTCGAGTACTTACGTTGCTTGTCAGAGTTGCACCCAAACGTCCGACAAATCTTCGAGTAATGGTCTGATACCATTGCTCGTATGCGGGCGTCGTGAATACCCCTCTGGACCGATCGATGCGAATAATTCTAACTTCCCGCTCATCCCAGCGGGCAATATGCAAGCTGTGTTTTGCCCTCCAGTCTACATGTACTTTCCCCCTCAAATCGATAGCGTGGAGTTCTTGAAAGGTGGAGCAACGACTTGGGATATCTTGAAGACCCCCAAATTGTCTCATGAACCGATCTGGGTAGTAATACTCCACAATGTGGAAGTATATCAAAGGCACTTCAGCTCTCCAAATGTGTTCGCCTTCAAGAGAGTTGGCTGGGAGATGGGCGCGGATCTCATCGGTATAGGGAGTCCAAAATACCTGAATGCAAAAATTGTATTACGATTAGTATTTCTTTTGTTGATATAGGAAAAAATTGTAAATGTAAAATTACATGTTCGGGTGATTGCATGTCAAAAGCATCCCTGTAGGGTCTCACCACGTGTGTGGGCTGTCTACGATGGGCAAACGCCGTTGCCCAGCGGACTCCTAACGGGCGCCCGTACCATTCTCTGCCGTCCCTAACAACTGGAGCAATGTGGGGGAAATGCTCCCAAGCCCAGAGCTGAAGTAGTATGACCGAGCCTCCAATCTCCTCGGTCGCCATGTCCGCTGCCAAACATAGGTACCTGTAAAGATATGCAAGTACGGCTGATCCCCAGCTCAATGTCCCAGAAAACTCAAAATCCTGTAGATGTGGTAGAGCTATAAGTGAAACCAAGGACCCAGACTTGTCCGTGAAAAGGACTCCACCAAGCAACTGCAAAATGTACGCTCGAGCGTGTCTCTGTACGACTAGCTCGTCTGCATCCTCAGCCAACTCTGAAAAATTGGTGGACAGCCAGCTTGCTGACACCCTGCTGCCAACTATGTCTGCGGGCAGTGGCCTAACGCCCAACAATTCCTCGCATGTATCTGCCCATGTCGCTCCAGGTGTTGTCTCCCCGGTAACCGCGGGCCCATCAATTCGCAGCCCCAAGATGAATGCCACATCCTGCAAGGTGATAGTAATCTCCCCACTAGGCATGTGGAAGGTGTGCGTCTCGGGTCTCCACCGTTCAACTAACGCTGTCACCAGATGCCAATCCAGGGTAATGAACTCGAGCTCTGAGATGCATCCAAATCCTGCTTCGACTACGTGAGGCAGTAGCCGGTCATCCAAAGGGATCCGACGTACATGTGTCTCTCGTCGTCGGCAACGCAACCACGAAGATTCCTACAAGAAAATTGTTAGGAAAAAAAATTGAAGGAAGGAAGATATTATAATTACTTACATCGCTAGCCCAAACTCGACGTGAATGATGTCGCTCCTGAAGTTGTAAAACTGAAGGATCAACTGGGCCGGGATCCATCTGAAAAATACAATATTCAATGTTACACAATACAATAACAAAAACTATATGAAAAAACAATATCCGACAAAAGCAACAAGTATTTACCATAATGAAAATTATTAATATACAAGGGTAGCAAACTTACTCGAATTTGGACATTTACGTCGGTTGTGACCTTGGCTACCACAATTTCCACATTTATTCTTATTCCTGGTCGCCGTCGGCGCATTTGATGTGGATGCTTGAGAATTCCTTGTGGCTTTGTTGGGACAACCACGGTGTGTGTGACCAAATATCCCACAATAGGAACAAGTATTTTGCCGAATCAAATCTTTAACATCCATTTCATTATGTATTCTTTTTGTATGTGGATGACCTTTACCGCGTTTACGCTTTGGGTCCGGTCGTAACTCAGGATATTCGATGGGAGCCCATGTTTCACGATCACCGATGGGAAAAAATTGCCCTCCATAAACCTGCAGCTGTTTCTCCCAGGTGTACCACTCTCCAACATAGGAATCTACATCAGCCCGATGCTTTGAAATGACTGCAATGGCGTGGGAACATGGGATACGATATATTTGCCACTTGTTGCAAGTGCATTTCCTTTGTAGCAAGTTTACCGTGTACTGTTTGCGCCCGTGAATACCAGTAGACGTCCGTCGAGCCCTAGTAGACACCTCGAATAATATTTCTGGTTGTACTTGTACCTGAGTTACTGTGTGCCCATTTGCAGCTGCAGTCCAACGGGTCAGCTCTGTGGATGCGTAATGCGTGAATTTTCGACCAGCAGCAATGGTTGCGCTTGCTTCTTCAAAATGCTGAATAAAGTATGACACACAATTATAAAAGGTCTTCTCAATTAACGCAGAGATTGGCAAGCAACGGGCATCTTTAAGAACTGCATTGTAGCTTTCGCTCAGATTTGTAGTCATCTGACCAAACCTATACCCACCGTCATAGGCCAAGGTCCATTGCTCACGACGACAATCATGAGTTGAAAACCATCTAGCTGCTCCATTATTCCACTCTTGTAATTTCCTCATGAAGTACGCGAACTTCCTAGGTGTCGTCTGTAATGCTGCGGCTTGCACCAGAGCTTTCATGGAGCCATTTTTAAAGACGCTATTGAAGTTGCTCACGACGTGCCTCGTACAAAACCGCCAATATGCAAAGGGTTCTAATAAATCCACGTCAGCATCTTTCATAGCGGCTTTTATACCAGAATGCCTGTCGGAGATGATACATATTGGTCCAGCTCGCATGCCGATTACCCTTACACGAACCAACGAAAGAAACCACTTCCATGACGACAAGGATTCCTCGTCGACGATCTCGAATGCAAGGGGAACAATATGTTTATCCCTATCAACCCCGCAAGCAATGAGCAGATTTTGTTTGTACTTCCCGTACAAATGTGTCCCGTCAACACTAATCAGTGGCCAACAATATTTGAATGCTTCAATGGAAGGACCAAATGCCCAAAAGCATCGTTCAAATCTGCGGCAGAGAGGTTTCCGAGGATCAGGATGGTCGCTGTAATCAATATCAATTTCAGTCCCTGGAATAGCAGCCTTCATTGCATGCAAAAGAAAAGGCATTTCAGCGTATGACTTCTTCCAGTCACCAAATACGATTCCGATGGCCTTCCTTCGAGCATCCCAAGCCATTTTCCTTGAAACCCAGTAGTTGTACATCTCGTGGATGTGAGCTCTACAACTAGATACACGAACATTAGGGTCATCCCTAACAAGAGTTGGCAATGATCTGGACATGAATTTGTAGTCCAACTGAGGGTGATCCTGATTAACTGTTGGGTTTATACAAGTGTGTGCCCCAACAACCTTGGAGATCACCCACAGTCCATCAAATTTTCTGAAATGTCCTCGTAAATACCAAACACAACCATTTGATCTCTGCGAACAAAAAACCGACCATATAAAGCTGGTGGATTCCTTGACAATGAAGTCATAATGTGATAGAATGTGGAACTTCTTCACAGCGTAAACCAAATCCTCCCTACATTTGAACGTCCTACCCTTGCGGATTTCGTCAGCAACACCATCAAGTCTAGACTTGCTTCGAATGTCGTCTTCATATGTTGAACGTGTATTAGACCCTCTAACCCCAAAAAAGGGTATACGGGGTGTAATAGTATGCGCGGTTTGTTCATCAGTTGGGAGCTCCTCGTCCATCAGATCATCTTCGACATCTTCGCTACCTTCTTCCATGTCATCATCGGTCCCCCAAGGGATGAAATCCTGATCCATCCGGTTAACCTCTCGTAGCAACGGCTCACTCAAGCCCAAATCCTGAACCGTGCTTGGCTGCGTTACAGGCGCATCCGTATCAAAGTAGGGTCCCATGGTTGGGACATTTCTTGGTGGCGTGCTGCGGACAACTGCTGCTTGTGTGCTCGGGACTCCAGACGGTCCCTTGTTAGTCATAACAGTGGGGACTTCGCTCACAGATACATCTTCAACATAAATATCAGTAGGCATTTATTTCCCAATGGTCCGAGCGCACACAAGAACTGCCTGCACATCATCATCATCGACAATAGATGAAAATGATGGTTCCTCCCCTGGGCCTCGAGGGATGCGATGTAATAATCGGATGTTTTGACTGTCAATATCCAAGTTGAACTTACGGTAAACCAAGTTCAACATCTCATCGAACGTTATATTAGGAGTCAACACAAACCCCCTCACATTGGTTGACGATCCGCACATGAGTGTACTACTCAAATGACACATACAATACAACTGCTCCATTCTAACCTAATACGTGACACAACGTACAAGCAAACGTCATACATTCGAGAAATGAAAATAACATGCATATGATACAAAAAAAACTAAAGAAAACGTTTTACCAAGTCCAATTGTTTGCAACAAGTGATTAGCCCTAATGAGAAGCGGGGACGGCTAGGACGGTGCCAATCAGTGAAAACACGGAAAAGGAGTGTTCCGCGGGGCTAGGAGTGACCAAAAAGGGTGTTGTTGAGAAAGGAGGAGATCACAAGATGCGGGTGCAGAGGAGGGCGTCGGGGGCGGCTGTTTTGCTGGAAACGAAGGTGTTGTCGGGGCAAGGGCGGGGAAATGGGAAGGCCGCTGGGCGCGGGGCTTATTTAGGGTCAATATCGCATGTTGAATATGCGTTATCTATAGCGCATATCCAACATGCGACACAAACGTAGTTCCTGGGTAAAAAAAAACTTAAGAGGTGTCGCATGTTCAACATGCGACACCTTTGTAGTTTTTAAGTAAAAAAAAACATTACGTAGTACCTGGGTATTTAAGTAATTCCCAGGTACTACTTAGGAATTTGACTCATAAGTTGACACTAACAAATACTGAGTTACATTTAATAACAAATGTTGAAGGGTCCGGTCCAAAAGGAGGAGGAGGAGGAGGAGGAGGAGGAGAAGAACAAGAAAGGTCAAGATGCTGGCCACTCTTCCAAAGCTTCAACACATCTAACACCAAGAACATAGATGTATGCCACCACTAAAATAAAATGAGAAATTAGAAGTGCAACTATATAGAATACCCATATAACTCCGGCAGGTAACACATTTCATCACTGAATCAAACTTCCTTGTAAGTTGAGAAGGAAGTTGGATTGCTTATTATGGTTTTTTTGTTCGTGCATGCAATTTTTTACATCTATTCTAGGAAATCAGAAAACTTGATGAAGGGGAGATAGTAATCTAGATGGGATCAGATGCAACTATTGCAACAATCACCATTGGAACCTACAAACTATCTTATTTTGTTGGAAGAATCCTAAATATCAGAGAATATCTTTATGTTTTAGATGTTAAAAGTAACTTATAAGCTAGTTAGATATGGATACTCTTTTATGTTCAGTAATAAACTTATCATAAGTTGCTATAGTATATTTATATTGGATGATTTTCTAACATCTGGTGGACTTTATGAATTAGATATGAATGAATCAATCATGAATATCGATACCACATAAGAATAAATATTCCTAAAGATCAAGGAGGGTTGGAGATCATTTGCCAATGGGTTTGCATTAAAGATTGGACATGTGTCTGTGGATAAGATTAATAGACTACTAATGCTCGACCTTTCTAAGATTTATCAGCTTGGAAGCATTATATTTGAGATAAAAAATATCTATGACATCCTTCTCCAAGAAAGGTGTATGATGCGAACATATTCTTGACATTATACATACCAAATATAAGATCCATTTAGTACCGCAACCCATAATAGATATGAATATTATGTGACATTCAATGATAATCATTTACGATACGATTTTGTTTTCCTATTATGTCATAAATTTGAAACTTTTGAGAAGTTCAACAAATTCATAGCTTTGGTTGAGAACCAAATCATTTTTATAATGAAAGAATTTGATCTTATCGAGGTGATGAATCCTCTCAGATAAATTCTATGAATACCTAAATAGAGAGGAATAATTTTCAATCTCACTTTACTCCTCAACTCAACTACGTTGCAGAGAGATGCAATAGTACCATGTTAAAAATGGTGAGATCAATGATGAGTAAACACACTTACCTATTAGTTTTAGGGACACATAATAGAGACTGTGGCATATGTTCTAAACAAGATTCCAAGTAAATAAGCTCCCATATCCCCTCATGAGTTGTGGTTTGGAACCAAGCCAAGGGTAAGCCACTTAAGAATTAGGGGTTGTTTAATCCATGATAAAAATATGGATGCAAGCTGGACTCTCACACCGAAGAGTGCTTAAGACGACATATCAGTTCTCCTTGCTTCCCTACCTCTCCCCATGATCTCTTCATTCCTGCAACATTCTTGTCTATCATTCCCAACATCAAGGTGCAATCCCGATGTAGGTGGCCCTCTTTATGGCAACATAAAACACAACGGGGTGCCAACCAAGCAACTAAACACCCTATGCCCCTCTAGCCCATACTTGAAGCACATATCTGATGATTGGATGATTCAGTCTGCTAAGCTAACATGTTATCCTAGCAATCACTTTGTTGACGAACTATCCACTCATCAATATTTAACTCCCAATTAGATGAATAAATCAAAGTACGAATGTGAGTCAAAATTTATTATAACTCTACAATAAGTGTATAGGCGTAATTATGGTAGAGTGTCGAAAATAGGGAAGCCAAAACAAAGATAGATAAAATAATTATTAATTATTTAGTAATTAATAGATGTTTTTGGATTTTTTACTTTTCTTGTTTTTATTTCTTTCCTACTTTTTATATTTATTGGGGTTTTTAATGATATTCAATTTTTTTTATGATTTTTAATGTTTTTAATTTTGCAAAATTTTGATTTCTTTTTATATTTTTAAAATAAAATAGATAATATTATAGATATAGATAATATATAGACTATATAGATAAAATAAAGAGAAAATATATCTTCGGATTTTTGTATAAGATAGATAAAATCAAAATGAAGGAAACATAATGTTTTTGATTTTTTTAATATTTTGTTATGTTTGGTGATATTTAGAGTGTTTTTCGATTTTTTTATATATTCTTAAGTTTTAAAATACAAAAACAGTGAATATATAAAATACACAGCTTAGTTTAGGGTTTTAAAAATAGATATTAATTTCAAAGTAACCCTAAGCTAATTTTAATGTATATTATATATCATAAATAAAATTCAAATATAGAAAATTTATTTTTAGGATTTTTATAGGAATTTTTGTAAATTTTATATGTTTTCACAGTTATATGACTTTTAAGTTTTTTATTTTTAATTTTTTAGTGATTTTTGGTTAGATGATAAAATATATCTAAACCTACATTATATTTTTTTGGAATTTTTGAAAATATTTTGTACTTTTATGGATTTTTAATAGCTAAACAGGAGAAAATAATACTTTTTGATTTTATACAAATAGGAAAACAATTTTAAATTCCATATAAAAAATATATGTGATAAATATGGATTCCAAGCACTTAATGTACTTTTCCTATAATTTTTGGATAATAAGTGATAAATAAAAATTACGAAATACAATAAAATATCTCTGTAGCATATGAACCTAAACATGATTAAAATAAACTTTTAGTTTTTCAGAACATAACATAAAATCCCAATATAGTAAATGCAATTTTTCCAAACATACGTGCTATGCATGCACATGGCATGGACTAATATGTAATTTAATATGTTCACATTATTTCATAATAGGTTAAGGAATATAAGGGAGAAAATGCAAAATTTCTAGGCACCTCACATGAAGAGCCACCTGAGTTGACCTAACATTTTACTAAAATGCAATAAAATAAAGTATGAGGGTCCTAGTGCAAATATTACAAAAATATTACAATGCAGATGAATGTTTTAGTACTAAAGCATAAATACAAAAACACGGAGAATTGAAGGTGCAAAATACCGTCCTCGTGCACACTAACAGATGGTGGATCTCAATCCACTTAAGCGATAGACGGTCTGGATGCATGCAAAATGCTTCGCAGATTGATACCTCTGATTAGATCTCAAGGAAGATCTGGCGGTTGATGCTGAGGTCAAACCAACAATGCTCATCAAAAATTGGAGCTCCTTTCTTGATCCAATGCCAGCGTGCGGGTCTGTAAGAATAGGGAAGAAGATCCAGCTAGGCGAGCTTCCTCCAGCTAGATCTCCAGCATTCAACAGTCTCTAGAGTTGCTGATGGGTGCAATCGACTCCTGGGGGATTTATGTGTCTATGAGATACCTTAGAAGGGTCTGGATCTTGTTGTGATGAGATCTGGAGCTCGATTAAGCTCGGGCACCTAGAACTGAATGTCTTGGTCAAAATCGCATCGAGGTTGGAGGCTTTGGAGCTAAAACCTACACAAAATGACTCGTGACTTGAGGGTGAAGGTCTAGGTCCAAAAATTAGTCGAAATGAGTGAGGGATGAGGTGTGGAAATGGTCTCCATAGAAGTAGTGAAATTGCAGACTTGATCTCCTAGTCTGATCAAGATCAGTGTCAGTGGAGGTGATCTAGAGCGTGGAGAAGCATTGAGGAAGCTGATGGGGTGAAGATGGAGTCGAGATATGGTTGTAAACAATTAGGACAATGGCCTAAGCCTAGAGCTCTTGCGAGATTTTTTTTGGATTTTTATGTTAGATTAGACGAAATCAAATGAAATAAAATGTGTGCCTACCCTATTGATTAATCTACGAATCGAAAAGATAAACAATAAGAGGCTTACCTGATTGGAACAACCTAGGAGCAGAATCACCTAGAGCTCGATTTCGACGATGGTGAACCATGATTCTTCCACCTTAGGGGCAATGCCTCCTGTCACTAGGGTTCCTCTCCACGAAGGAATCTAGGGGTTAATGTGGGCAAAAATCAGATTCGATTTGAGTGGAGGAGGATAAGATTTTATATACATTGACTGGGAGGCTCTCTTCGCTTAGGATTTTATGTAGATAAAAGGTTGACCATGGAGGATCTTGGATTTGCGTGAAAGAACATTGGAATTAAAAGAAGTTTCATGAAGGAGTCAAGGGCAAAAGAGTTTTGGATTGAGATAGAAATTGGTGAAGAAGATGAAAACACACGTTAGGGACTGGTCCAAAGGAGGGGCAGGGGAGTTGACCTGGGTCAGCGGGCATTGCGCTCTGATTGGTCCACATGGATCACAAGAGGAAAACCATGGATGAAAATAAAAATAAAATGAAAATAAAATAGAAGACAATTTTATTAGGGATTTTTACCCGACAGACCTTATAAACTTTGCCAATCAACTCCACGACCTTTGAAACAACCTAATTCCCCCCTCGACCCTGTAAACTTGACAACTCTTACCTCATGAACCCTCCGGGTAATATGTTTTAAGCCCGTGGGGTTTCTTGGGGTAATTTACAGGGTCAATGGAGTAATTACGTTGTGCAAAAGGTCGTAGAGGTATTTTAAAATGTTTACAAGGTCTGCTGGGTAAAAATCCCATTTTATTAATTAAATCTTATAATGTGAAAAAGTTGTTTCTTATTTTACGTACTATTTTAGGCGGATTTTATTTACTTTTAAAACATTATTTATTATATGTTAATATTTACATGTACATATATAGGTATATACACCTATATTTTGTATAATTTTTTTTGCATTATATAATATTATATATACATGTATTTTATATATTACAATATAATTTATTATGTATTTACATATTTTTGTTTTATTATTATTATTTTGTCTATGTATGTAAACAATTACATGTATACATATTATACGTCTAGTATACCCATGTATTAAACTTCATTATTTTTTAGATTCATTTTAAATATTGTACTTTATGTTTATTTTTTAATATGTTCATATTTAATATATACAATTATTTAAAAAATAAATGGAGTAAAAATGTATATAGATGCCTAAGTACAATGATGGCCTAGAAAGCCGGCTTTTATATCTTAAATCCATTTTCAATGAAACCACCTTCACTTGATAGATAATTTAATTAGAAATACAACGGAGGTGAGTTTGATGAATTTCGATTTATATGGATTAGATATTGATTAATGAAAATATGTTTAAGGTTTTTTCATCCGTGTGTTCCATGTGTATTATACATGATTTTTTATGGCTATTATTTTTTCTATTTTTCTATACATTATTTTGTACAAGTTTCATGTTGAAAACTTTATTATTTGAGATGCATATGCATGCAAATAAAATAGTGTAGAAAGAGTCATTTACACATTATGTTGTGTGGAACCGAATTAGGGTTTTGTGTGTATTTTGTACAACATTGGGCCCTTATCTCTCCCCACTTTAATCCTGATTGACCTAGTCAATATTTGACTTGGTCTCAGGGTTTAGGTTCATTCAGTATTTTGATACTTCATTTATTTTTCTTTTTTCTTTTTTCTTTTATTTTTAAATACAAATAATTAAATGCTAGTTACATATCAATGTTAAATGTTAATTCATGCAAGTTAGTGATACTTACATGTGATTAACTAGGGATTTAAAGTCAAAATAGGAGAATAAACGTGACTGAATGGCTATTCACCCCCCTATACTTACCTTTGCCAGTCCTTAGCAAACACTTATTAGGAAAATAAGTTATGCAAAAGAGAAAATAAAGAACTTAGAATGATAGTGACTTTTAAACTTGTCTTGATAAAAATCAAAGTTTGGAGCTTTGTAAGACCTTTGGATTGCTAGTTTGTTTGGAACATTATTGGAAATAAGATCTAAAACTTAACATTCCTCGAGTTCCACATTTTTTCATTGAATTTTTTGCCCATTTATTTTGTGGACTATATATAACAGCATTTACATAAGGATTTTTTCTTCTTGAGCCAGTAGACTATTCCTCTTTTGAAGCTTTATTGCAACCCACAACATATTGTCTTTAGACGTCCATGCCACTAGATCGAGTTGGGGTGCATTGGCCTCTTATTGGGGTGGCGTATGTATCCACACACTTGATTCTCGAGCTAAAGAATCCTGCCCTCACCATCTCATCTTAGTTGAGATAAGTGCAGAGTGCTTGTTTAAGTTAGATCATTGTCTTCAAGAGTTATGCATGCGCTTCAAAATATTCTACTTAGACTAATCAAGTCAGCATGCGAACATAGTCTAGTGGACTCAAAGAATTATGAATCGAATGAGTCGGTCTCTTGTCTAACAAGCTAGATAAGAAATAGTTGTGTCGACCAACCTCACTTCAACCAACAATCAAGCCACAATGAAACTCAGAGATCAAAATGTGTGAGTCCAAATTTATTATATCTCAGAATATATATGTGTATAGGTATAAGTAGTCTGAGTGTCGAATACTAGGACAACATGGAATAGAGTGCAAAAAATATTATTAATAACTTACTAATATTTAGGGGTTTTATTTATATTTTTATGCCTTATTTCTTTTTGCTAATTTTTTCGGGTTTTTAATGATATTCAATTTTTTAAAAGTTTTTAGATTTTAAATTTTTTATGCATTTTTAATTTTGTAAATTTTGTATTAGTTTTTGAAATATATAAAGACTAATAATAAAGGGAATAAAGGAAAAAATATTTTTATAGTTTTTAAAATAGGTAAAAATAAATGCTGGAAATGAAATAGTTTGATATTTTATATTTTGCAAATGTTTTTATAATTTTTCAAAGTGGATTACTATTTTTGGGGCTTTTTAAAGATAAAGGAAATAAATAAATACACAAACAGATAATCAAGAAACTCGTAAAGGATCATAAAAATACTTTTAGGGTCAAAAATTCCACAATAATTATTAATACATAATATGTACTAAATAAAAAATCATAAATAGAGAACACATTTTTTTGGATTTTTCTAGAATTTTTTGCAAAATTTTATAAGGTTTTCTGTGTTTTGTAAATTTTATGGTTTTTGTTTTGGATTTTTTAAAGATTTTTAGTAAGATGATAAAACATAGTAAAATAGACCAATTGTAATATTTTTAGAATTTTTTTATAACATTTTGAAATTTTTATGGATTTTTAATAGAAAAATAGAATAAAATGGCATGTTTTTGTATTTTGAAATAGGAAAATAATTTGAAGTCATGGGAAAAAGATATGTGATAAATATGGGTTCCATGTACTTAAGTTAGTTTTCATATAATATTTAGACACAAAATGTTATTTAAATAATTTGAAACATAAGCAAGAAAATAGGTTAGTAATATCAAGACTAAAAGGCAACTTCTAAGAACTTTTCATGTATTTGATAACATTCTTACAAAATCCAAGGGCCAAGCATGCAATTTTCCCAATAAAGTTAACTTTAGATTTGCCCAACAGTGGTATAAGTGTAAATATGACAAGTTCTAGGAGCAAAGATGCAATTTCCCAAAAGTATTACACTTATTTAACAAAATTTGGGACTAAAACTTAATAACTAAACCCGGAAGGGGTTTGTCGCAAAAATGCTCAGGCGCCTCACATGGAGAGCCACGCGAGTTGACCTAGCACTAGACTTAAGTGCAAATAAATAAAAGTTTGAGGTTCAATCTAAATATTATATATATTTTACACTATAGATGAAATTTTAAATATTTAAAATAAAATACAAAAGGGATGGGGGTTGGTATGCAAAATATCCCCTAAGGCACTCGGACGAACGATGGGTGGCTCCCCACATGGCGTGATCAGAGGATCCACGGAGATTTACTTAACGCTCGACGATCAATATGTGCGCGTAACATTTCGCTGATGTAGGGCTATGATTAGATCTCAGATGATCTGATGAGTGCTGCTACTCTAAGATTCGACTGGTGCTGAACGGCCTAACACTGGTCAAGGCTCCTTCGATTCGATGTATCTCCAACCTCCATCCACCTCTTGAGCCAAAGATAGGCTCAAGTGTTAGCCGGAGATGCTCCACGTCATTTGGAGGGGTCAGAAGGGTCCCAGCCGCATAAGAGGAGGCCTAGAGGTTCGGTGAAAGCTTGTCCACCTGAAGCTGGTTCCTGGGATAGAATAGCCCTCAGAAGGGGTTCTCTTGAGCTGGGACCTGCACAAAAGATGCACATCACATGGGAGAACCTCTAGGCTCTATTTATGAGTGGAAACAGATGCTGGATGAGCGGAATGGTAGTGATTTCCGGTGAGGTGACTGAGGGAACAGTGGATTGATCTGATCAATATCAGGGGGAGAGAGTGATCTAGGATGCGGAGCAGTGTGAGGGGAAGGAGATGAGTGTATAGTATGGTCAGAACGGAGGTCTGAATGGCGAGCACAATGGCCGGATCCTAGATTTCCGTCGAGGAATATTTTAAGGATTTTAGACTAATCTAATCAGAATCAAACAAAATAAAATGCGGGGCTACACTACTAATTACACTAGGAAATGAAAATACTAAGATAAAATAGCTCATCGGGTCGGAGGATCTGGGAGCAGAAGGACCATTGGAGCTACTTTGATGATGGACAAATCGACCAAGACCGCCTTCTCCATGCCTTAGATTGATAAGAGAGCTTCTCCTATTACAAGGGCTCGACTCCAGGACACAAATCAAGGGGTTATGGTGGCCAAAGAGGATTGAACTTGACTAGAGGAGAAAGAGAGGTTATAAAGCATTTGACTGGAAGGGCATCCTTTACCTAGGGTTTTCACGCGAATCGAAGGTTGACTCTAGCAAAGCTTGGATTCAAATGAAAGCTGATGATATTGTGATTTTTTTTCATGAAGGAATCGGGCAGAGAAGAGGCATGGATCATGCTAGAAATTTTGGTAAAAAGGGGTAAACACCTATGAGGGACCAGTCTAAAGGGGGAGCGGGGCAGTTGACATGGGTCAATTGTCACCGCCTCCTGATTGGTACACGTGCATCAGTAAAGGCAAAACCCAGGCAAAATGGAATTAAATGAAAATAAAATCGAAGCTGATTATATTAATTAAATCTTAAAATATAAAAACCGTTTATTATTTTATGTATTATTTTAGGTGAATTTTATTTATTTATATTAGATTATTTATTATGTGTTAATTTTTACAAGTATAAATAAAGGTGTATATATCTGTGTTTTGTAAATTTTATTTTATTTTGTATTATATATATTATGTGTACATATTTTATATATTTATAGTATAATTTGATATGTATTTACATATTTTAATTTAATTTTTAATGTTTTATTTATGTATGTACATAATTACATATATATTGTAGGTATAATATATCCATGTATTACACTTTAATATTTATTTTGGATATATTTTAATATTTTAATTTATTTTATATCTTTAATAGGTTATATATATTATACAATTATTTAAAAATACAAAAGGAGTAAAAATGTAAAGAAGTAAATAATATAATATTATATACATATGTCCTAGTATAATGGTACCACAAAAAACCAACTTTTGTATCTTAACTCCATTTTAAATGAAAACCACCTTCACTAGAGAGATAAATTAATTTTAAATGCAATGGAGGTGAGTTTGATTAATTTTGAGTTCATATGAAGTTGATATTGATCAATGAAGTTCTGTTTGTGCCTTTTTCACCAGAGTGTGCCATGTGCATTGTGCATGATTTATGTTGGCAATTATTTTTCTCTTTTCTACATATTAATATGTAAAAGTTTCATGTTGAAACATGCTTAGTTGATGTGTGTATGGGTATGTATAAAATAGTTTAAAAATGTACTATATATAATGTTTTGTACTCCTAGGATTTCTACGGTTTTGTGTATAATTGTTTGTAATATTTTACCCTTATTTCCTCCTACTTTATTCCTTGTAGATCTAGTCGATATTGACTTGATCTCTGGGTTAGGATCATTTTATATCTTTGATACTTCATTTATTTATCTTTTATTTTCTTTATTTTTTCACTTTGTCTTTAAATATAGATAATTACGTGCTAATTACAGGATAATGTTAGATGTTAATTCATGCAAGTTAGTGATTTTACATGTATTTAGCTAGGGATTTAAAGCCAAAATAGGGGAATAAAGTTGACTGAATGGCTATTCATCAGTCGCATTAACATGAAAAGTCTTAATTCTAGTTCATATAAGGTTCTTGTGAAAATATGTGGATACAGTCTAAACCAAGATCCAATCTTCAAATTTTATTCCAGGCTAGTTTACTTGTAAACATCATTCTAAAAAATGCCTATGCAATGCAAAAAATATTTTTGTGAAGTATTTTTCTGATTTTGAACTTTTTATGTAATTTTTGGAAAAGTTTTGCAAACTTTTATGAGTTTTGAAAACATTTTTCGTATTTTTAGAGATTTTTGAAAAGGGTTAGTAAATTACAAACATTCACAAACATCTACAAGAGAATATTTTTCAATGGTTTGAAAAACATTTTACAAAGAGTTTTCAAAGGTTTTCACAAGATTTCTCAAAAAAATTACAACCGTTTACAAAATCATTTGCAAAACATTTCAAACCATTTTCTACAAATAAATTATAAAAAAAGTGACACATATTTACAAGAGATTCTTAATCTTTTTTTTGCATACCCTTACCTAGTTTATATCAGTCATATTATTTGAAAATACAAGCAAGTACGAGTTATGGCTAACGTATATATGATATATACGACCCCCCAATACTTAGCTCGAACTATGTCCTCATAGTGACAAAGGAGCAACAAAGGGAGACATAACTCGTGCTAATTATAGAAAAGATCTATACTATAATGACTCAATAAAAAATGAGAAGTTGATCGTCCCCCTATATAGATTAACTAATCTTGAGTATAACAGATTGTACACGAAGCATGGATGATCGAGGATGAGAATGTATGAAAATCAACAACTCGACTTGTCTTTCCCTATAATTAGGGTAAAATATGCCTATGTATAGAAGAGAATGTCAACAGGTTGAGAGACAAGCAAGGAACGAAAAAGAATAACTCAAATCACTCATACCCACTATAAATAGGATGAAGCGATACTGAGTATAGAATTGATGAAATGGATGAGTATTTAAATGGAAGAATGAGAAAGAAAGAAAATTGAATTAATCAAGGAAAATATTTTTGTCCAGCTCTCAGTCTGATTCTGCTGATTCCGGTGGGACATCGTCCTAGAATACCACATTGATTGAATCCACAATGGATATGAATGTATCATGCTCTATGTATGGCTTCTAAAACTGTCAATTGACAATGGATGTTTGTGTGTCAGATGAAAATTTTGATATCAAAATGCTTCCATTGTCACACATTATCTTTACAATATACATCCCTTTCCATTTGCTCTTCAGTTTTCCTAGGAATATCCGCAACTTTGCATCAAACAACCAAACCTTTTGACCCAGATCAAAAGTCTTTCTTAGGATGTGCTTATCATGCCAGTATTTGACTTTCTCCTTATACATTAGGCTGTTATCATAAGCATAGTTTAGAAATTTCAAGAGTCTGTTCAGATCTAGCTTCTGGGTGTGACCACTTTTATGTGTCTAGGTTTGAGATATTTAATGCCCATAAATATTTATGACTGAGTTCAATAGGCAAGTGGCATGGCTTCCCATATACAAGCCAAAGAAGGGGACATCTCTAGTGGAGTCTTGTAGGTTGTGCCATAAACCCAAAGAACAGAATCAAGAAGTTGAGATCCGTTCTTCCTATGAGGTCGTACAAGGTTATGTAATATAGTCTTGATCTCCCTATTAGATAATTCAATCAAACCATTTAATTGCAGGTGTCAAGGAGAGGTGACATGATGGTCAATGTCGCACTCCTTAGCATTTTTTCTGACTTCTTTATTCATAAAATAATTACCCCTGTCTGAAAACAAAATTTTGAGAATTTCGAACCATGAGATAATATTGTCTTTGAGAAAGCGACAAATAGTATAACTATCAGCGGCTCGGGTGGGGATAGCTTCCACCCAACGACTCCCATAATCGACGGAGAGGAGGATGTATTCGAAACCCAGAATGTTGGGAAACATGCCCATAAAATCAATGCCCCAAGCATCAAAAACTTCAGACATATGAATGAACTCGAGAGGCATCGAATCTTTGGAACCAAGGGTCCCTCCTATTTTCCAACAACTAGTGCAACCTTACACATAAGTTGTAGCATCCTTGAATAGTGTAGGCCACCAGAGGCCTCATTGTAGTACTTTTGCCGTAGTCCGATTTTCAGATAGTGTTCCCCTTCTTCAAGATTCTGATAGTTCTCGAGGACACTAGTGTATTTTTCCTGAGGAATGTACCGTCTTCAGATACAATCTTGCCTTCCTTGAAAAGGTACATATCTTCCCACTAGTAGAAATGGATATTGGACAGAAACCTGTCCTTCTTGACTTTTCTCTAATCTTGTGGGACTACCTCAGAAACGAGATAGTTCACAATATCGTCATTCCAGAGGAGTGAGGCAACACTCAAGATCGACTCATCTGGAAATGTGTCTGTGATTGGTGCATCACCCAGGGGAGTAGCCGGGCATTCAGTTCTAGATAAGTGATATGCTACCACATTTTTTATTATAGGTTTATCCCATATTTCCAAATCAAATTCCTTGAGTAGAAGGATCCAACGAAGTAAACATGATTTGGCATCCTTCTTTTGCTGTATGTATCATATAACATAGTGGTCAGTATAGATGATGACTTTTGATCCAAGAAGATGTGATCTAAACTTCTCAAGGGCAAACACAACAACCATTAGCTATTCCTCTATTATGGTGTAATTCGTTTGGGCCTTATCCAATGTTTTGCTGGCACAATGTATTGTAAATGTAATCCATCCGTGCGCTACTCAAGTAGAACCCCAATAACATAATCTGATGCGTCCATCATGAACTCGAATGGGAGAGACCGATTGGGCAGTTGCAGGACATGTGCTCGAGTAACCAAATCCTTTAAATGCTTGAAGGCTTGTAGGACTTTGTCATCAATAATAAAGCCCCATTGCCTAGAAGTTCAGTAAGAGGTCGGGCAATCCTGTTGAAGTCTTGGATAAAACGTCTATAAAATCCGACTTGCCCCAGAAAAGACTTCACATTATTCACAGTTTTTGGTGGCTCAAGTTTGGCAATTACATCCATCTTTGCCGGGTCGACCTCCATGCCTTGCTCGGAAATGACGTGGCCCAACACAATTCATTCGATGACCATAAAGTGACTCTTTTACCATGATTGTACAAGTTTCTCCTCACAACATCTCTTGAGCACGATCTAGATGAGAATGACATGCATCAAAATTATCACCATAAACCGAGAAATCATCCATGAAAACATCCAGAAAACTACCCACCATGTCGGCAACACAACCATCATACGCCTTTGAAATGTAACGAGCGTGTTACACAATCCAAAGGATATCCGTTTGAAGGCATATGTGTCAAATGAACAAGTGAAAGGTATTTTGTCTTGATCCTCAAGGGAAATCATCACTTGGTTATATTCCGAGTACCCATCCAAGAAGCAAAAGAACTCCTTCCATGTCAACTTTTCAAGTTTGATCAATAAAAGTAGTGGAAAGTGATCCTTATTGGAAGTTGAGTTAAGATGCCTTTAATCAACATAGACACACAAAGAAGTAGGTACACGGGTCGGAATCTCCTCTCCTTGATCATTTGTGACCACAATGATCCCGGATTTCTTTGGGACCTCATGCAATGTGCTGAGCCATTTAGAGCCAGAGATGGGATAAATGAAGCAAGCTTCACACCACTTCATGGTTTCCTTTATGACTATGTCCCAAAGATAAGGGTTTAATCTTCTCTAGAATTCACGGGATGGCTTACAGTCATCTTTTAAAAAGATGTGGTGTGAACACAAAGATGGATTGATCTCTCAGAGATCCAAAATATTCCAACCTAGAGCCTTGAAATATTTCTTTAGAACCTCTAGCAAGCAAGATTCTTGATCTGTGGTCAATCGACTACTGATGATGATGGGACATTGTTCATTTTCACTCGTAAGCAAGGCATACTTAAGATTTGCTAGAAGTGGCTTGAGTTTTGGTGGGGTTGGAATTGGCTTTTAATTACCTTGTGGTCAATGCATGATGTGCTACTATGTTAGTATCCACCTTGGTTACTTCGGGTTCAGATAAAAATACACTGAACATATCTGCAATGAATTCCTCTTGTTCGGTTTGGGATGGATGTTCCTCAAACAAATTGACCAGCTTGTCAGAATGGATCTCCATGTTGGTTTGGAAGATAAGTTCGACTATACTTTCCCGATCTTCCTCAAGGACGAGGAATTCCTAGGTCAAAATGTTATTCAATGATAATTCAGGGTCTATGATGTCCTCAAGTAGGTCACAGTCGGCTTTTTGCTATTCTGGTTCACTTTGGTCAGGCTTTGGTTTCTTTGGCTTTAGATTCTACGATCATATCTAGTGTGACATTATCACTGCCAGAGTAAAAGGTGATCTTTCCAAATGCATAGTCTACTACCACCTTGACTGTTTGTAGGAACAACCGAGCAAGTATAATAAGTGTATGGAGTAAAAATGTAGCTATATCCATGCCTAGGATAATGAAGTCTACTAGGAATTTCATGACATGCACTATTTCGATAACATCCTCAAACACACCTCAGGGTCTCTTAACGAATCGATCAGCAAACTGAAGAATTATTCTTGTAGGTTTGAGCGGACCTAGCCCAAATTCCTAAGCAATGATATGGGCATGATGTTGATAGAAATACCATTATCAAGAAGAGTATGGTTGAAAGTTTGGTCAAAGATCTCACACTTGATTAAAGGTGCTCCCAAATCCTTTTTCTTTAATGGGAGGTTGCTTATCACATGATTGTAGCCATGGTGAGAATGTATTTGTCGGCTCTATTGCATATGTTTTTTGTGGGGTTGATGCTTAGCAGTACAAGCCTCCTTCAGACCTTTCTTAACTTTAGGCATGTATTTCATGACTTGGATGAGTGGCATTTTCAAAAAGATATTCTTTAAATTTCAACAATTCCAGGATTAGATAAAGTTGTTTTGAAATTTTCAATTTTTTTGGATTCTCTCATTGTATCAGGAAAAAGGAATATTTACATCATTCAAAAAGTGTTCCTTAGAATCAGCTTTTACAAACGAATGACTAGAAGGGATACAATCATTCATTACAGGAGGGAAACAAAAAGTAGAAGTGTCAGATCTGTTGGTTTGCACATGATTGGTTGTGAGCTTCTCATTGGTCTTCATGGCTTGGCCATCGTTGTCATTGTCTTTTTGATATTTTTCTTTTTCCAATTTTTGTATTTTTCTTTCATCTGGTGTGGATCCTCCTTGCTCTTCTCCTTCCTTACCCAGAACTAATGTGGGTACGTCTCTCGAAGGTGATGAAGACTCACCATCCGAAGCATTATTCTTCCCTTGCACGACTACATACGGCTGTAAGGTTCTACTGCTCCTGAGAGTCATAGCTTAGATAACATAATGGAATTCGTACTGGACTCGATAGGAATGGAGGGCATCTCACAAACTACACGCTCCTTATGGCTTAAGTTGATGGGGGTTCACTTCGACCTGCACATGGATAATTGTTTTGGCTGTCGTCGGATCGTCTAGCTTCTGGCTCATCTCAGTCATAATCTTCATGATCTGTGCCAAGTAGTCAAGGGTTGGGTTTATGGGCACTACCCGATGAATCACTAATTCATCATCTTTATTCACCTATTTTGGCTTAATATCCCTTACAAAATACATGTAAATAATGTTAATTCTCACTTCTTGATAAACCAATATCATCTATTAATATTGTATGATTATCATAATTTTAACCCAAAATTAATAAATAAAGAAACACATGAAAAAGATAGAAAAGAAAACTATATATATATATATTAAATAAATACATGTCGATCATGAACCCGACAATAGGTTAAGATATGACCTAATCGACAAGGAATAAAGTAGGGAGAGATAGGGTTATTAATGTATAAAAATTCCACAAAACCAATTTCACATGTACATATTCATCATTATTCTTTATGTATGTATCTTATATTATTTTATTTATCATCAACTCAATCTCAAATAAAAATATTTTCTTCTTGGAACTTGTATATAAAAATATATTTAAAATAATAAAAATAATTACAAAAATAAACCACGTACATAATAAAAGGGGCAACACTCTGATAAAGTCGTAAAGCCATAATTAAAAGATCAATATCTACTCCATATAGATTCAAAATGAATCAAACTCATTTTCATTGTGTTTAAAATAAAATAATCTTTAATATGAAATAGTTTTATAAAATTTGGAGTTAAGATGTGAAAGTCGAACTTTTGGAGTGTCTGTTGTATCTATATGTATATAGGGTACCTATTTATCTTTTTAATTATCTATTCATATTTTTTGCACATATTGTATTTTTATTATTTGTACGTATTTTATATTATTTATAGAAAATACAAATAAAAATAACAAAAATTTAAAAATAATCAAAAATAAATAATTGAAATTATTTTATATGTATAATGTACATGTCTTATGAATATATGTATTTCATATCTATAAATATGTGTATTTATTTATTTTAATCAAATAAATCAATTTATTTAATTCATTAAAAATCACCAAAAATTAGTTTATTGATTGATAAACATTTGTTATTCAAAAAACTTTTATTTTAAATTCATTTACTTTTTATTTTATAATTATGTTTTATTTAGTTTTACTTCTTTGTTTTTTCTAGCTTGTCCTTATTTGGACCCTCCTCCCATTGGTTGGAACCGAGTCCGCTAACCCAGGTCAACTGCTCCATTTATCTTGAAAACTCGATTCCAACCTTGACTGACCTTCTTCATCGATTTATCTTGCCTGTATTTCAGTCCCCCATTTGCGAACTCACGTGCTTCTTCATGTGAATTTTGGTCAAATTGCAATAAACATCCTGTAGTTTTATTGCTAATAATTGATCTAGTAGTTTTATAATTTGCATTTTAGTCCTTGAAATTACAGATCACGTGCGACAACACGTGAACTTTTGGTTATTTTCTTAGAGGGCCCTGAGTTTTATCTTCTTGTAAATAAATAGTCTTTAAACTTTTGTAAATTACATCTACATCCATTTTCTGCATCATTTTTATTTCTTTGTTAATTATTTTTATTAAATTGTTAAATAACTCTAAAAAATCTATAAAATTAAGATTAAGCTCATTGTTTATTTGTTTTACCTCTCACACTTTTTTTACAAATTTCTTTTATTTGTTTTTTTAAAATAGAAAACAACATTTGCTTTCTCTGTTTGCAAAGGAAAATTCATAAAAATTCAAAAAAAGTTTTGAAAAGTTATAAAAAATTACATTTGTTTTATTATATTTTATAAACTACTTAAAAATAAACTACAAATTCAATTAAAAAAACCCTAAATATTCAAATATACAGAAAAGCTTATAAAAATTGTATAAATGTGCAAAAAGATCACAAAATACATAATTTGTCTTGTTTTAAAGCTACATAGAAATTCTTTTGTTTAAAAATTGTTTCCTGATTGTTTGATTTGATTTTCTATTTTTAAAAAGATCAAAAACAATAGCTGGTTTTATTTTATACACTATTTTTAGTTTTGATTCATAAAAAATCCATATAAATATAAAAAATATCTCAAAAATCGTTAAAAATAGTAAAAAAATGATAAATCACAAATACATTTTATTTCAGTATTTTTGAATATTTTTATATATTTGAAAAAAATAAAAAAGGCTTCTTTTGACTTTTGTGTATATATATTGTTCATAAATTGATTTAAAAAACTAAAAATATATAAAAATGTAAAATTAATAAAAATAAAAAATCAGAAAATATGGAAAATATAAAATATATAACCATAATTTACATAATCATTAACAAGATATAAAAAGTAGAAAAATAAAGGAAAATAAAAATATCCATTAATTAACAATAATTAATTCCGCTATTTCTTTGTACCCTCCTTGAGTTCGATAATGGAAGCTATACCAGGTAAATAAATTAGCATCTCGTACATCCGAATAAAAATAATTATTGTCTAGATCAATTTCGGGTTGCAAAGACACTTCCACATTTTATTCACTTTTATTAATTTCATTAAAAAAATTTAAAACCCATTGAAAAACTGAATTCAACACTGCCTCATGTTGATCGACGGGTGGACCTTGTAGACTCTAATAGCTGTGTAGAGGCTACGATTGTTGGTATTGTGGAGGATACTGATATGGTTGAGGAGGAGCTTACTGCTGATTTGATTGAGCGGCCGGGTGTTGTTGATATGATTTATGGATGTATGTTGGCTGTTGGTATGGTTGTCTCTAGGTATGTGTATTTTCTGGAGTCTGATTCTGATATCGCGACTGGTGGTGAATGGTTCTTCCCCGATGGTTTTGGTGGAATGAGCGCATGGCCTATGACTGACCCTGATGGTGTCCGCCAGGTCGGATCAGCTACGTATCAATACTCCGCACGTCATTCACCTCCTAAATGTAGGGTGGAGTGATGAATCCCGTATTCATCATGCTAAAATTGGTCATTTAGGCTCTGTCCCTCATCATTCACTTTCAATTAATCATTAATAGAGCATTATTAGCATTCATACTTGTGTAAATAATATCTGCATTTCATCATGCATAAATTGCATTAAAAATCCCCTGTGTAAATTAGCCCAAAAAGCCGCTAACTTCTCACACTTTTAGTTAATTCATCCTAACTCCAATTGACCTAAAACCACCTCCATTGTGTAGATATTACTAACCTTATTAAATAAAAAATACAAAAAAAATTATTGACTCCAATAAGTGTCAAATAATCCCAAAGTCAAATTTCACATATGACGGACTAAAACGAGCATATCTCTCACATACAGTGCCCGATTTTGGTCTACTCACTTTTAAAGTACTCCATTTTCAAATACCTTCAAAACAAGACCAATTTCATAAAATTCGGAGCTCATATGTGAAAGTTGGGTTTTGGGCCTCTTTTGCGCATTTTAACTTTTTGCTAATTTTGACCTGAGATTTTATGTCCTTAATTAACTCTTTTAATTTTATTTCTTTTTCATTTGTGTTCTTTGATGAAAGTTTTAATAAGAAATGCAAAAATTCAAATCCAGATTAAAACGGAGATCAAAGAAATTGACCAAGTCCAAGTGTCCGTTGTCGGTCTGTACAAAAGTTGAGCGTTTCTTACTTTTATTTTATTTTCCTAATTTCTTATCCTTTAAAAATCCAAAAAAATTAGATTAGTGTGTAATTAATTTTCTTATATTTTATCGTATTTTTTCTAGATTTTTTTATCCCCTCTAAAGCCACCAAAAAGTTACAAAACTCCAAAAATCGGCTTTTCGTACACAAGGAAAGCCACCAAAAATATCACTTCCCACAGGTGACCTCTTTTGCTCCCGGGCCCTTCATGAAAGTTGTAGATCTCGACGAGACGAACAACTTTCGTGAAGAAAATTTTTCGATCCGAGGTCATCTTCTATCTCTTTTTCCCACTTTAAAATCTGAAATTTTTTTGGTGCCACGTGGCAGCTCCAGGGCGTGCCACGTGGCACCCCGCCTCACTCTCTCTCTCTCTCCTGGTCACACCAAGTCACGTGCCTAGCACGTGATCCCATCTTCCCCTTCCTCCAGCCGTTGCCAAAGCCCCCCCCTGCCGTTACCTCCCCTTCTTCCTCCTTGTAACGGCCACCACCTCCAGCCGTTCACCTCCTCCTCGCCATAACGCTCCCCTTCCTCCTCCTATAAAAGTGCCGCGACCCTCAGCTCCTCGATTCATCCGCCATCTTTCCAAGGTTACAGCCCTACTGGTGACAGCAGTAGGCGACGGCCCTCCGGCGTGATCCACAGGGTTGTCCCTGTGCGCCTGCTCCTCCGTGAGCAGCCCAGCTTCTGGAGCTCGCCGGCTCCATTGAGGCGAGCATCGGAAGAGAGCCCTGCTCCTCCCCCTACAGGCGAACTCGACCCCACCCCCTGTGTTTTTCTAACCCTCCTTGCAGGAACAACCTCCGTCACCCTCGACCGGCCGAAGCCCCTCCTTGCTCGGCCACCAACCTTCACCTCCCAGCACCGCACTACCGCGCGGGGGTGCTGCCAACGCCAACGCCGCACCTCCTCCTCACCTTCGCTGTTGCCACGACCGCCAGGCTGCTCCGCCCTCCGCCGTTCCACCGCCTCGTAGCCGTTCGCCTCCGACCGCCGAAGCTCCGCCTTGGGCGTGTGTCGCCTAAGGCTGAGCTCCTCCGCGTCGCCTCCACCGCTCGGCTGAGCACCACCATCGGCGCCGCCGCCTCGACCGCCCTCCTCCGCTGCGCCCATCGACGCTCAGCCGCTGCGCCTGCCGCCGTTGGATCGGGCGAGGCCCTAGATCCAACGGCTGTGATCCTTCCACGTGGCCCCAGCCGAGCTTCGAGGCTCGGGGCTCCCGAACCACCGCCCCCTCATTCGAGCCTGAGGTTCACCCGAGCCTCAGGTCCGGATCCGAGCCTCAGGTCCAGCCCAAACCTCTAGGCTCACCACCCGAGCCTCCAGCTTCGTCCCCGAGCCTCCGCACGCACGTGTGGTGCACGTGCTTTTGGGGTAAATTGCAGCCATACCCCTGGCACTTTCAGAAATTACAGAAATACCCCCGCCATGGGTAAATTACGTCCAGGCCCCTCCGAGTTTTGTTAATTACAGATAAGTCCTCCCAGGGACCTTTTTGCAAAGAAAACTTTATTTTATTTACATTTTAGTCCCTGGAATTTCATTTCATCATATCTTTGTCATACAGACTCCGATTTTAGCATATAATATGTCGTTTCGAAGCTAATTTCGTGCTCTATCACTTAGCATAGTTTGTGATCAGATCTAGAGGTGTTTGTTATCAATTATTATTGAGGATCATCATAGACTTTTGCAGGCTACTTTTTGACATATTAAGGCTTTGGATCTTGATGATATTATTTGCAGGAATCGGACGAGTATCTTTATCTGATTAAGCCTTCATTGATTATTCTTAATAATTTGGATTTCGCAGGGGATTATCTCAGATTAATTCCTCTAAGATTATGGTCAAATTTTCTAGGAATTAGATCAAAGACTGTCGGAGGATGGATATCTTGCTTCAATTATTCTGAGTATCAACTTATTACCTGAAGCATTGATTCAGTTGTATTTTGATTTGTGATTAACTTTGATGAAACTATTGATCATAATATTTGAGAATTAGTTACGTTTCAGATCACAAATCAGGAGCATAAATTCTGTCTATTATCTTGCATCGCATTCTCCATCATTGCATTGTATATTTTTCTCAACACAGAAATTAACCGAGCATTAATCAATTATTAAATTTGATTTAAGACCGCGCAACTAAAAATCACCGTTCCCTGAGTTCGTCCTTGGTAAACTTGCCAAGTAAAAAATATTCCACAACATTCGAAGATTGTGGTATTTTGACGACCGAAATCCGCTTCCTATACTACAATTCCTCATTATTAAAGAGGTGGATTTCGTGATCATCAAATGGCGCCGTTGCCGGGGAACGGCATATTTTTAGGGTTTTAAATCATTTTCTGTAATTGATTTTTGTGAAACTATTTTTTGTGTCATTTTTTTCCTTCTTTTGCATTTTTTTTCTTTTTGAATTTTTTTTACTAACCGCACTCTCTTTCTTCGCAGATTACTCGGAGATAATTTTGGATATAAATCAAGGACTTGCGAAGAAAACTAATTTTTATTTTAATTTTTTGAGAGAGAGAGTTAGCATAGGTTTAAATTTCTGCATTATTCACAGGGTCCCTCTCTCCTTGTACCCTGTCAATTTGTAATATTCAGGACTGAACTCTCTGTGGCTTGACGTAGAATTTAGGAGCACATACGCTAGATTAGAATTATTTGATTGCGCTCGTAATTTTTAGGCCACACTTTTCACTAAATAAACGCACCGTAGATCGTTCAACATTAGCCAAAAAATTCAATCAATTCTTCCCGCTAATAGAACTATCTGTTTAGGGCGTTTTCATCTGTGCATATCATTTAGTGTAAATTTTAAATTCTTTGTCTTGCATCCTGCATGAAGAACGCGAGGATTCACTATAAGTCCTTCTCTTAAGCATGCATCATTGATTTACGCTTGCATTGGCTTTTTTCGATTCTCCCTCCTCGAGTTTTACAACTTAGGGATTAACGGAATTGGGACTGCTTGTTAGGCGTGAATTTCTGTGCTCACATAAACTACAGTGATAACCTTAATCTAAAATTGGGACTGCTAATCAAGATGACTGTAAATAAACTGACCTAAAATTAACTTTTGTTTGGTGGAGAGAAACCCACTCATTGTTTGTGTAAGGACAAGATCGCACACCTTAGGGTAGAGCCAAAAACCGAAATGCTTCATTCAGACTACTGAGTTTAATATAATTAGCTACTTTTCAGTGAGGGTCTCGGGTAGCCGTTTACGGTCCGACTTCCCTTAGCAGAGTAGGTGGTTTAGAGGACACCGCGGAAGGCTCCGTCCTCAAGTAACACGGGTAGCCGTTTACAGTCCGTACTTACACCTATACTGGCTGAAAGTAGGAGCAACTAGTTATATGAACTCGGGACAGTCTTTGTGAAATATTTCGGCACCTAACAGCTCCGCTTAATCTGCAAGATTGTTTTGTCATTAAATTAAAATTGAAAAGATAAGCGGCCGAACCCTAACGTGCCTTCACCAGTGTTGAGTGGGTGAATCAACGTGTTTGTTTTGTGTTTGATTTGTGTGCGTCAAAGACCTTGCAATTGCAAGCAAATCGTGGTTCGCTGATCAGTCCATCCCTCTTGACAAGATGTCGGCATAGTGGTCTTCTTTCCCGATCTCCACGACCATGTCCTGATATTCTTCTTCCCCTCAGCCATCATTCTCTTCCTGCCCATATATCCCACCCTATGACCTCTCTTCTTCTTGGAATAGTCCTCTCTCACATTCTGACAATTTTATGGACACGAGAGAGAGACCAAAATCGAGGATGAACAATAGAGTGACCGCTGTTGATAGAAGAACACAATTTCCGGTCACTAGGATCTCACAACCTCTTGAACCATCCTCTATTCAGGATGAATATCCTCTTGAGTATGATCAATTTTCCTTCGACACTCCACGAGAAAACCAAACTCAAGGAAATTCAACTCATGACCAGCCCATAATGTTTATGAACAATCAATACTCTCCTCGAGGATACATGCCCGAATCACGACACATGGAGACTGATTATACAATCACTAGTCATGAGATGTTTGA
The DNA here is from genome assembly GCA_037367405.1 of Ottelia alismoides. Classification (NCBI taxonomy): domain Eukaryota; kingdom Viridiplantae; phylum Streptophyta; class Magnoliopsida; order Alismatales; family Hydrocharitaceae; genus Ottelia; species Ottelia alismoides. The sequence goes on along the minus strand of JAZKJV010002177.1, from coordinate 542,139 downwards.
GGATGAGATTACTCGGATTAATCATAGAGCAGACACTTTAACTATGAGAATATATGATCTCATCTAGTCAATGCAAAATTCAGAAGAAGTGAGGCCACCACCATGCGAACCACTGGATCATCACAATCAGACACAACCACTGACCTCTGACCCCCCGACTGACCATATTACAGAAAATACCAAAAAAATTGAAAATTTTGAAAATTCAAAAAAATTGGACAATTATGAAATGGAAGCGTTTTGCAAGAGTCTGATCTTAGAGCTTCCATTAATCAAAGCCATAGAATATGTGCCCGATCTTAAGAGATTTGTGAAGAGTCGACTGATACCCAAAAAGACGGGCAAGAAACGATCCAGGACTGAATATCATGTCATATCTATGGCTAGTTCTTTGGTGATGAATCATAAACTCAAAAGCCGTAAAGTCAAGCGGTTGACTCGGGTCACATGTGAAATTGAGGATTCTATATTCACTCATGTTCGGTTAGACGATGACTCTACATTAAACATCCTCCCCAAGTCCGTCTTTGACCAACTCAAACTCGGACAACTCAAAAAGACTAGGGTGATCGTTCAATTACCCGATCTATCTACCAAAAGACCGCGGGGGATCGTTTCTGTCGTCGTAAATTTCCGAGGGGAAAAACACAAAGTGGACTTTATTGTCCTTGACATTGAGCACCCCGGAAGGATGACTGAGTATCTTATTATTTTAGGAAAGCCGTTCTTAGCCTCTGCTAAGGCGATCGTCGATTGCGAGACTCAGGAAATCAAGTTCCCGAATTCGGACCACAATGAACATGACCCCAATGACACATCCTGCTCTGAGGAAAATCAACTTGAAACCAACAGTTATGATCAGGAGATAAATACTTCACATTATCAGACATCTCCACATAACACACTCATACAAACCCTAAGAGAGTCACCTATGGGACTGACTGTTGGACAAACTTCGGATTCTCACCACCCCATCACTGCTCCTAGGAAAAATCATGATTTTGGAGCTTATGAGGAATTGGACCATATTATTGAAGATCAACACGATTATTTGAGTGGTCCAATCTTCGAGTCGGCAGTAATTCATGACATACTTGAACCTTATAAGGAACCGACTCCAGAAACATCTGATGTCACCAAAACTCATGATCATTCCGAAATGACATCAACACCCCCAGCCATAAACCACAAGATCCGCAGGAACACTCTCCCTCGACCAAAGCAGTGCATGACCCTTCAAGAATTGGTCGACTTTTATGGAGATTCATCTGATGAGGAACTAATGAATGCCACATCGGTTACTCAAGACAGGGAGATGAAGACTGTCCAACTTCCTCCCAATACTTCTCAAGGAAACAAACCGATCAAGAAAGTCACCTTTCACCTTAGACATCAGGTGATTTCTGAAGAATCCTCGTCCGGTCCTGATGTGGTTCATCAGATAAGTGCAATAGGTACAGCTCTGATCCAAGGGCACTTACCACTGATCGATAAAAGTTGGAGATCCTCTGCAGACAACTACTATTCTCTTGAGGACGACTCCGACGATGGCTGGTCTTCTTCATCGGCCCCCTCTTCATCACACTCCACATCTCCATACTATCTCCCTCCACACTCCCGTAAGAAGGTCCGTCGCAAACCTCCTTGATCTTGTACATCCGCAAATCTACCCGGTCCCCCATCTGTATTTATCCGATTATACTTAGGCTGACCTGAGCCTAAGTATAGGGGGACCGCTACCATTGTTTATACTTCACTTCTCTTCTTTTGTTTTTTTATCCTTCTGTATTTAGTACGAGCTATGTCAACATTTCACTTTGTGCCATGGGGACATAGCACAAGCTAAGTATAGGGGGGTGTATTTGTATATATTTTATCTACTTTATCCATAGCTCATACTTTAATCGTTTTTATCTAACATCGGGGATGGGTACACGTAGTGTGTATAATACCTGTTTTCCAAAAAAACACCAAAACATCAAAAAAAATAATAATAATAAAACAAAAAAAAGAAAAAAAAGAGAAAAAAACCTTTTTGCATAAAAAAAATCATCACTCGCGGTCTTGCATTTCATCAAGCATTTCATGCATTCCTTGGTCGATATATTCCTGACACATTCACCATCACTCAAGGCTTGAGGATTTTTGAGGACACTTGATTCCTGAGATCTTGAGATTCTGAGTTAGCCTGCCTTAGTCATTAGAGTTTTTAGAACTTAATAATCCACACTTCCCTAGTTTGAAAGATTTGAGCGCTATATTGCACTCTTCATCTCTGCCTTCAAAAAGAATATGATCAGCACAACCACTCCCACAACTGCATGATTGACGAGATGAGTTGAGATATCACTTGAAGAACTAGGACTAGAGATTTGAGTTTAGATCCGATCTGATGATATTCGAGGATGGGATAAAGTTAACGAGGGCTTCAGAAAACCTGAGTGTCAGCAAAAACATAGCCAGTATGTGAACAAGTTCATATGCTATCTTTTTGATATTGACCTAAGTGCCAGGGTGTGATGAAACTTAATGAAAATTGTTGATCAGTGTGCGCCAACTTTTGGTAAAAGCAGTGGAGCTAGCCAAAAAAAAAGAAAAGAAAAGAAAAAGAAATGTCAAAGAAAAGCTCTATCATCCAAAGTCAAATTCCAAATGAGCTTCCACCAATGGCAAGCGCTCCCAAAATTTTCAAAGTGTCCACTTGGACCAAACACTAATTAGGACCAAGGAGTCGGGCTGACACCATAAAAGGGCTCTGCATCGTAAGCGATACAAGTCTTGGTGTCGAAGGTATCTTAGATACTCAAAAGAGACACACCCCGGTGTACTCCCAGAAAAACAAGTGCAGACGACTCCAAATTCTCTTGACGGACACATTGATCAACAAAATAAAATATACTTGTGTTGAGTAATAAGGTACTCGAGAGGCACCTTGTTCCAATGAAAGGGAGAGAAAATCAGACACAATCCTATGCCCTCCATCAACTGGCCGTCCATCTACACTTTCAAGTCTGACAAACTAATGTGACGGTTGACTGAAGAAAGAATAGACTTATTCCCTAGGGTTGAGGATCAGGTCTAGAGGAGAGTCTCTTGGATTGGAACTTTGGGTGATGTCTCAACTTGACTCTCATAAATGCAGTACACTAAGAATCATATCCTTATATTATATGTACAAACAGAGAGTCTGAAAATTAGAGAAGTTGGATTCCTTTTGATTAAAGCTTGGTTGAGCACGGAAGTTTAGGATCACTCAAATTAAGGGTCTTCTATGAATTGAGCCTTGTAAATTCACTTACACAGTCAGGGATGTATTTAACTAAGTTATTCATTCATTCATGCTCGGGGACGAGCATGGTCTAAGTATAGGGGTATGATGAATCCCGTATTCATCATGCTAAAATTGGTCATTTAGGCTCTGTCCCTCATCATTCACTTTCAATTAATCATTAGTAGAGCATTATTAGCATTCATACTTGTGTAAATAATATCTGCATTTCATCATGCATAAATTGCATTAAAAATCCCCTGTGTAAATTAGCCCAAAAAGCCGCTAACTTCTCACACTTTTAGTTAATTCATCCTAACTCCAATTGACCTAAAACCACCTCCATTGTGTAGATATTACTAACCTTATTAAATAAAAAATACAAAAAAAATTACTGACTCCAATAAGTGTCAAATAATCCCAAAGTCAAATTTCACATCTGACGGACTAAAACGAGCATATCTCTCACATACAGTGCCCGATTTTGGTCTACTCACTTTTAAAGTACTCCATTTTCAAATACCTTCAAAACAAGACTAATTTCATAAAATTCGGAGCTCATATGTGAAAGTTGGGTTTTGGGCCTCTTTTGCGTATTTTAACTTTTTGCTAATTTTGACCTGAGATTTTATGTCCTTAATTAACTTTTTTAATTTTATTTCTTTTTCATTTGTATTCTTTGATGAAAGTTTTAATAAGAAATGCAAAAATTCAAATCCAGATTAAAACGGAGATCAAAGAAATTGACCAAGTCCAAGTGTCCGTTGTCGGTCTGTGCAAAAGTTGAGCGTTTCTTACTTTTATTTTATTTTCCTAATTTCTTATCCTTTAAAAATCCACAAAAATTAGATTAGTGTGTAATTAATTTTTTTATATTTTATCGTATTTTTTCTAGATTTTTTTATCCCCTCTAAAACCACCAAAAAATTACAAAACTCCAAAAATCGGCTTTTCGTACACAAGGAAAGCCACCAAAAATACCACTTCGCATAGGTGACCTCTTTTGCTCCCGAGCCCTTCATGAAAGTTGTAGATCTCGACGAGACGAACAACTTTCGTGAAGAAAATTTTTCGATCCGAGGTCATCTTCTATCTCTTTTTCCCACTTTAAAATCTGAAATTTTTTTGGTGCCACGTGGCAGCTCAAGGGCGTGCCACGTGGCACCCCGCCTCACTCTCTCTCTCCTGTCACACTAAGTCACGTGCCTAGCACGTGACCCCATCTTCCCCTTCCTCCAGCCGTTGCCAAAGCCCCCCCTGCCGTTACCTCCCCTTCTTCCTCCTTGTAACGGCCACCACCTCCAGCCGTTCACCTCCTCCTCGCCATAACGCTCCCCTTCCTCCTCCTATAAAAGTGCCGCGACCCTCAGCTCCTCGATTCATCCGCCATCTTTCCAAGGTTACAGCCCTACTGGTGACAGCAGTAGGCGACGGCCCTCCGGCGTGATCCACAGGGTTGTCCCTGTGCGCCTGCTCCTCCGTGAGCAGCCCAGCTTCTGGAGCTCGCCGGCTCCATTGAGGCGAGCATCGGAAGAGAGCCCTGCTCCTCCCCCTACAGGCGAACTCGACCCCACCCCCTGTGTTTTTCTAACCCTCCTTGCAGGAACAACCTCCGTCACCCTCGACCGGTCGAAGCCCCTCCTTGCTCGTCCACCGACCTTCACCTCCCAGCACCGCACTACCGCGCGGGGGTGCCGCCAACGCCAACACCGCACCTCCTCCTCGCCTTCGCTGTTGCCACGACCGCCAGGCTGCTCCGCCCACCGTCGTTCCACCGCCTCGCAGCCGTTCGCCTCCGACCGCCGAAGCTCCGCCTTGGGCGTGTGTCGCCTAAGGCTGAGCTCCTCCGCGTCGCCTCCACCGCTCGGCTGAGCACCGCCATCGGCGGCGCCGCCTCGACCGCCCTCCTCCGCCGCGCCCATCGACGCTCAGCCGCTGCGCCTGCCGCCGTTGGATCGGGCGAGGCCCTAGATCCAACGGCTGTGATCCTTCCACGTGGCCCTAGCCGAGCTTCGAGGCTCGGGGCTCCCGAACCACCGCCCCCTCATCCGAGCCTGTGGTTCTCCACCCGAGCCTCAGGTCCGGATCCGAGCCTCAGGTCCGGCCCGAACCTCTAGGCTCACCACCCGAGCCTCCAGCTTCATCCCCGAGCCTCCGCACGCACGTGTGGCGCACGTGCTTTTGGGGTAAATTGCAGCCATACCCCTGACACTTTCAGAAATTACAGAAATACCCCCGCCGGGGGTAAATTACGTCCAGGCCCCTCCGAGTTTTGTTAATTACAGATAAGTCCTCCCAGGGACCTTTTTGCAAAGAAAACTTTATTTTATTTACATTTTAGTCCCTGGAATTTCATTTCATCATATCTTTGTCATACGGACTCCGATTTTAGCATATAATATGTCGTTTCGAAGCTAATTTCGTGCTCTATCACTTAGCATAGTTTGTGATCAGATCTAGAGGTGTTTGTTATCAATTATTATTTGAGGATCATCATAGACTTTTGCAGGCTACTTTTTGACGTATTAAGGCTTTGGATCTTGATGATATTATTTGCAGGAATTCGGACGAGTATCTTTATCTGATTAAGCCTTCATTGATTATTCTTAATAATTTGGATTTCGCAGGGGATTATCTCAGATTAATTCCTCTAAGATTATGGTCAAATTTTCTAGGAATTAGATCAAAGACTGTCGGAGGATGGATATCTTGCTTCAATTATTCTGAGTATCAACTTATTACCTGAAGCATTGATTCAGTTGTATTTTGATTTGTGATTAACTTTGATGAAACTACTGATCATAATATTTGAGAATTAGTTACGTTTCAGATCACAAATCAGGAGCATAAATTCTGTCTATTTTCTTGCATCGCATTCTCCATCATTGCATTGTATATTTTTCTCAACACAGAAATTAACCGAGCATTAATCAATTATTAAATTTGATTTAAGACCGCGCAACTAAAAATCACCGTTCCCTGAGTTCGACCTTGGTAAACTTGCCAAGTAAAAAATATTCCACAACATTCGAAGATTGTGGTATTTTGACGACCGAAATCCGCTTCCTATACTACAATTCCTCGTTATTAAAGAGGTGGATTTCGCGATCATCATGGAGGTGGGAAGAACGACTCAACATATGATGGTTGGGACTCGTGGTGATGGACGACCATTTGTGTCTATTGTTGCTGTAAAGGTGCATGGTTGGGTGCTTGCACACAGTATACGTGTTGCATTGGCGACTGCTGCCATGGGCTCCGTTGCGACTGTTGCTTGGCAGCAGGTGTCTCGGCTAATGAGCTTGCAGATTGACATGAGTTGACCATATTGACTAGAAGTTCCAGCTTCTTGGCAATCGGGTCGAACTTGTCCACTTCCTTGGTCATTTATTCAATCACAACGAGCTTTTCCATGTCATGTGATCGCTTCTCAATAATATCGACCTTTGTTAGGTGGTTCCCGATTATGTTGAGGTTGAAACTATCACACCTATCATCTTCTTAAGATGTCTCCATGTTGACAGATTTGTGGAGGATCTACGATTGTTTCTGATATGTTCTGGATGAAGAGAGTGCGGCTTCTTCTTTGGCCATTTCCTCAAAAAAATACCACAATATGTCCTCATCCTTGTTAAAATGCGATCAACCACAGGCAGCATCCACTAGCCTTTGACTATTGTCAATCAAGCCCCACAAGAAATGCTGGACCAAGTTGGTTTTGGGATTGTCATGATGGCGGAATTTCTCAAGCAGATATTAAACTTCTCCCATGCATCATGGATGGATTCATGGGGTCCTTGGGAGAAGCTTGTAATCTTAGCTCACATCTGATTCAGATGACCTAGGGGATAGTATTTGTGTAGGGATATTGACTTTAGTTCCTTCCATCCACATGGTTGATCCAATAGAGTGCCTTATCTTGCAGGCTGAATGGAAAGGCAATCATTTTGACTACACCTAATGGGATGTTAGTTTAGTGAGTTGTTCTGCATATGTTGTCAAATTGTTGCAGATGGATCTATGGCTCTTCATTGGTGTTCTCATGGAATGTCAGGATAAGAGATAGGAGTTGCAGTTTTAGCTCAAAAGGTCTGTGGATTGGTGGGATCTGAATCCACTCAGACACCTAGCCATCACCAGGATTGTACGTATCTTTTAATGTGGGCTTAGGAACCTCTCTTCTTTCCTTTTCTTCTTCTCCTCATGGTCCATCTGCATGGTGATCTTCCCCTCCTCCTCCTCCTCTATGTTCTCAGTCTCTCCTTAGTTCCATGAGCATGCCTTGGAAGTTGGATTTTGCTTCATCCTGTACAATCAGTTGTTGTTGGATCACTTGTATGGAGGCAAGCATCTGTGCATTAATTTCATTTTGCTCTGCTTGTTGTGCCTTCCCTCTCCGAGGAGCCATCTCAAAATCCAAATATGACGATGATAGATCCAGATCAGCTTCTTGATCTACAATAAGAAATACACCCGATCAGTTTGGAAATAAGCACCAGATGAAGAGAAGTGTTCAAGATTAGGGTCAATCTTGAACCTAAAGTAGGGGATGTGTAAGGAGATAGGTCGATCTCAATCCAAAAGGGAGAGAACTCGGGAAGAGAGTCATCCCGTGCTCTTCATAGAGAAGAAATAAGCGGGGAGTCTTGAGAGTGATTTGCAAAGTCCGTATCAATCTCGTGGGAATCTTCTCGAATTATTGGAGATGTCAGTATCTAGAAATCGATGTTGGTTTCCATGCAGTTCGGACTAAGCCAATCCTGAGTCGAAATCTTGAAAGACAAAAAGGTTGATGAGGAATAAAGGACACGAAGATGAAATATGAGATAAGAAAAGAAGATAGAGAAGAAAGGCTCAAAAGGAGAAAATAGAAAGAATGAATGAAAAGAAGCATTTAGATAAAAAGGTTGCAAGTGCACGATGTTTTTGATCTTGTGACCAAATACACTAATCAATCAAACCACAACACAAGGGTGGAGTAACCAACTCTATACAATGATCCATAAGGGTTCGGCAATTATCTTCGAAAATTTAGTGGTTGTTCTCAAACAATCTTTTCAAACTTAGTCCTTATGGCTATCCTATAGGAGAGTGAGTACTCATCCGACAAGTGTTGTGTCTTTCCACTTCCTTTGTAACATGTAGCCTGTACTTTTTGAAGGGTCCTTGTTATCGTATATGGGTCCACTACTCAACCAAAGAAGTTGAGGAAAAGGAAGCCGATATGATGAATCAAATACTTCCCCGAAGGATCCTTGGACATGGCACGATGAGACATCAACCCGCCATAACAGTTCCCCTAAGCTCAAATACTTTTGACCAAGTCTGCAAGTAGACTCAACCTACTCACCCACGCACCGATTGAAGTGTAAATACATCATGGACCCATACGATAAACAAGCCAGTATCCAAGCTGGGTTTTTGGCTCTAATCCTTAGGGCTCGTGCCCCTCTATCCAGAATGTGACTAAGAATAATGGGGGTTTAAGCACCCAAGACGATGAAATCCAATTAATCAATTTTATTTGGACATGTTTTCTTAGCTGTCCCTTTCTTAGATTTTTTTGGTTTTCACATTTTTGAGTATTTTTCAATGCAAATGACTAATGATTTTTTATTTTCTTTTTATCCAAAGAGGTTAAAAATAGAGGGATAGGCCGGAAATGCAATGTGAGTCATAAATCAATGATGAATGCTAAGTCAGAAAGGATCACCTTGCTTCCCAGCTCTCTCCATGCGGAATGCTAGACAAGAATTGAAATTACATTACATGTAATGCAATGATGAAATCATTAAGATAGGAATCTCTATTACATGAAGCACTGATTAATTTGATCTAAGTCCAAGCGTAACAGACTATGGGCACATGATATAATTAGGGCTTGGGACCTAAATCACTCGATCAAGCAAATCTTAAGTCTAAGGGCCCAAGGGCTCAATAAGCAAAGACGTAAACGGAAAATAAAGCAGAAAACACAAGTCATGTAAATCAAAAGAAAATAAGTGGGAAAATATGTAGAAATAAATATAGAAGTGAAGAAAACTCAAAAAACCGACCAGGACCCCAATGTGAAAAATCACATGATGAAATAGACTTGTGAAGAGTCTAAGTGTCTAGAGAGTCTAATTAGTTATTACAAATTAATGAGTCTCTCTCTCTCACCAAAATTAAAATGCAACCTAAAAATATTATTAACTACTAAATAAAAAGCAATTGTCTCCTCCGATCTTATTTTTCGTTGGCTCTCTCCTGCCAACCCATGCAGTGGGGTCGGCCTCCATCTTGCTCGGGTGCACGGGATTGCCTAAATGATCTGCCCTAGCTCCATGAGTCCTCGCACAAAGAGAAACACAAGAGTGGTTAGATAATTGTAAATGAAAAATAAGAGAAATAAAAGCAGATAAAATAAATAATCTATGCACAAAATGTCTATCCTAAGAGTTGCTTCCCCGGCAACGGTGCCATTTGATGAGACGGATGAGCTGGTTTGCTAAGCTAACAAGTTAGCCCATCAATCGCTGTGTTGACCAACTATACAATCATCAAAAATTAATCCACAATTCGATGAATAAATCAAAGTGCGAATGTGAGTCAAAATTTATTATAACTCTACAATAAGTGTATAGGTATAAGTATGGTAGAGTGTCAAACTCAGGGAAGCCAAAACAGTGATAGGTAAAACAATGATTAACTATTGCTAATTAATAGATGTTTTTGGATTTTTCTCTTTTATTATTTTTATTTCTTTTTCCACTTTTTATATTTTATGGGATTTTCAATGATAATCAAATTTTTATGATTTTTTATGTTTTAATTTTGCGATTTATTTATTTAGATAAACTAGTAATAAAATTGATATAGATAATACAGAGGCTATATAAATAAAATAAAGATAAAATATGTTTTTTGATTTAAATAAGATAAATAAAATCAAAATGAAGGAAAGATTTTTTTGGGGGTTTTATTATTTTCTCTATTTTTGCTAAATTTTAGAGTATTTTTCTATTTTTATGGATTTTTAAAGCTTAAAATGCACAAAATAGTGAATATATAACATATGTATCCTTGTTTAGAGTTTTAAAAACAGATATTAATTCCAAAGTAATCATAAACTACCTTTTGTATATCACAAAGAAACTTCAAAGACATAAAACATAATTTTTGGATTTTCCTAGACTTTTTACAAAATTTTATATGTTTATCTATGTTTTATCAATTTTAGGGTTTTGTTTTGTAGTTTTTAGTGATTTTTGATTGGATGATAAACATATAACAAAAATAAACTTACTATATTTTTTCAAATTTTTGAAAATAGTTTTTATTTTTTTTATGGATTTTTAATAGTTGAACATGAATAAATAACATGTTTTTTGTTTTTAATAAACATGAAAAAATTTTAAATTCCTTACGAAAAATATGTGCGATAAATATGGGTTCTCGGCACTTAATATAATTTTCCTATAATTGTTTAATAATCAGAAGCAATAAAAATAAAGAAACACATTAAAATAACTCAACAGTATATATAGGGACCTAAATGTAATTAAAATAAACTTTTAATGCATTTCAGAACATAAGATAAAATCCTAGTATAAAATATGCAATTTTTCCAAACATGTGTGCTGCACACATGCCTAACAGGGACTAATATGCAATTTAAAAAGTTTTCATCATTTCATAGCGGGTCCAAGAATATAAAAGGGAGAAAATGCAAAATTTTCAGGTGCCTCACGTGGAGAGCCACATGAGGTGTCTTGACACTGGACTAAAGTGTAAGGGTCTTAGTACAAATATTACAAAAATATTACACTACAGATGAATGATTTAGTAATAAAGCTCAAATACAAAAATACAAGGGATTGAAGGTGCAAAATACCCTCCACAAGCATGCTAATGGATGGTGAATCTCTATCCATTTAAGCGATGGATGGTCTGTATGCGTGCGTAACTCTTCACCAATGGATGCCTCTGATTAGATATCAAGGTAGATATGATAGTTGATTTTGTGCTCGATCCAACATTTCTCTCAAAATTGGAGCTCCGTTCTTGATCCAACAACGGAGTGCGGGTCTGTAAGAACATGGAAGAAGCTCTGGTTGGGCAAGCTTCCTCTGTCTATATCTTCGTCGTCCGATGGTCTTTGGAGTTGCTAATGGGTACAATCGACTCTTGGAGGCTTTGTACATTATGGGATGCCTTAGAAGGGTCCGGATCTCACTGTGATGAGATTTGGAGCCATGTCAGTCTCAGGCACCTGGAACTGAATGTCTTAGATAAAATCAACCCCAGGGTGGAAGGCTCTGGAGCTGAGACCCACACAAAATGATTCATGACTTGAGTGTGAAGGTCTTAGTACAAAAATCAGTCAAAATGAGCGAGGGTTGAGGTGTGGCGGAGTTGGAGAGGTGATCTCCTAATCTAAGCAAAATGAGGGTGAGTAGAGTGATCTGAAGTATGGAGAAGCAACGAGGAAGCTGATGGGGTAAAGATGGAGTCGAGATATAGATGGAAACAACCAGGACAATAGCCAGAGCCTAGAGCTCCGACGAGATATTTTGGATTTTTACGCTCAATTAGATGAAATCAAATGAAATAAAATGTGTGCATGCACTATTAATTAATCTAAGAAACAAAAAGACAAAAAATAATAAGCTCACCAGGTCGGAGTGATGTGGGAGCAAAACCTCCTAGAGCCCAGCTCCGGTGATGGTGAACTACGATTCTTATTCCTTCTCCTAGCCTTGATTGATAGGGGGAATGCCTCATGTCACTAGGGATCCTCTCCAAGAAGGAATCTAAGGGTTACGGTGGGTAAAAATCAGATTAGTTTTGAGTGGAGAAGGAGGAGAAGATTTTATACACATTGATTGGGAGGCTCCCTTTGCTTAGGATTTTCATGCAGATCGAAGGTTGACCATGGAGGAGCTTGAATTCATGTGAAAGAACATTGGAATTCAAAGAAGTTTCGTGAAGGAGTCGAGGGCAGAAGAGGTCTCGATTGAGATAGAAAAAATGGTGAAAAAGAGGAAAACACATGCCAGAGATCGGTCCAAACGAGGGGTAGGGCATTTGACCTGGGTCAACGGGCGGTGCACTCTAATTTGTCCACGTGGACCGTAAGAGGACAAAAAATGGATGAAAATAGAAATAAAATGAAATAAAATAGAAGATGATTTTATTAATTAAATATTAAAACATGAAAGTTGTTTCTTATTTTATGTACTATGTTAGGTGATTTTTATTTATTTTTACAACATTATTTATTATATGTTAATATTTAAATGTATATATATATATAAATATACATATATTTTGTATATTTTTTTATTATATATTATTATATTTACATATTTTATATATTTACAATATTATTTATTATGTATTTACATATTTTTATTTTATTTTTATTATTTTGTCTATGCTTGTAAATAATTACATGTATACGTATTATAGGTATAATATACCTATGTATTAAACTTCTTTATTTATTTTGAATGTTTTAATTTATGTTTATAATTTTAATATATTTTATATAATATATACACTTATCTAAAAATAAAAACAGAGAAAAAAATCTAAATAATTAAATAAAACAATATTATATATAGATGCTTAGGTACAATGATGCCCCAGAAAGCCGGCTTTTATCTCTTAACTACATTTTCAATGAAACCACATTCATTTCATAGATAATTTAATTTGAATTATAATGGAGGTGAGTTTGGTGAATTTTGAGTTTATATGGAGTAGATATTGATAAATGAACTTCTGTTTACTACTTTTTCATTTGTATGTCCCATGTGCATTGTGCATGATTTTTATTGGCTATTATTTTTCTATTTTTCTATACATTGTTATGTATCAATTTCATCTTGAAAACTTTATTGTTTGAGGTATGTATGAGTGCAAATAAAATAGTATACAATGAGCTATTTACACATTATGTTTTGTGGAACAAAATTAGGGTTTTGTGTGTATTTTGTACAGTATTGGGCCCTTATCTCCCCCTACTTTATTCCTAATCGACCTAGTCAATATTTGACTTGATCTCGGGATTTATGGTTATTCAGTATCTTTTATACTTCATTTATGTTTCTTTTCTTTTCTTTTCTTTATTCTTTTATTTTTTAAATATAAAAAATTGCATGCTAATTACAGATCAATGTTAAATGTTAATTGATGCAAGTTAGTGATATTTACATGTATTTAGCTAGGTATATAAAGCCAAAATAGAAGAATAAAGTTGACTGAATGGCTACTCAACACTATCTTTCTCAACCCTAAATATATGGTTGCGAACCGTCGGCCTAGAGGACCCAAAGGCTCGATCGGCTCGTCCCTGTGTCTCCTTCGAGAAGCAGAGAGCTCGATCCATGTGCACTTGTAAATTAGAGCTATGACTTCACATAGCTATCTCCACCGTACAATCCATGATGATGATACTCTTTACCTTGACGGGAGATCATGGATGTCAACATATGATCCTCCATATCTCATTATTCTTCCCAATTTCTTCTCTACTTACATTCTATATCTCTCGAACATTTCAAAAGCTTCTGCTTTTCTACTTAAGAGATAGATGCAGGAATACTTGTAGTAGTCATCAATAAAATTATGAAATATTCTTTCTTTTCGTGTACTCACACTCAAAGGACCAAAATGTTAGATGGATCAAACCTAACAGTTTCTTTGACCTTGTACCTTCAGATAAAGTTTTCCTTGTCATTTTACTGGCCAAACAATGCTCATAGGACAATGTTCTCGCTCTTATCATATTAGGTATTAGGTTCATCTTAATTAACTAATCCACTTTTTAATTTCTTGGGTGTCCTAACTGCATATGCCAAAGATCGTACATTGATAAGAAACATAAGGAATAATTAGAACTTTCTTTCATTGGTTCATAAGCGACATTAAAACAGAACAGATTGTCGCATGTACAAATTTTCTCATCGCAAAGATTTTTCAAACTTTGTCAATGGTAACACAATTGTTGTAGAAGCGGACTTCAAACTACTTGTTCTGAAGTACATGGACATAGATGAGGTTATCACTTATTCCGGGAGAATAAAACACATTATTCAAAACCATGATGCGACTTCCCAGATCTAGCTTGTATGTTCCAATACCTTCAACATCAAGATAGATGTTATTCCCCATGTAAATTCTATGTTCTCCCTTTTGAAGTTCCATGAAGTCCACTAGGCCTCCTTGGTCTTTGAAATATGACATGTTGTACCAAAGTCAATCCACCATTCTTCACACTCTGTCCCAGAAGAGTTGCATTCTACCACTACTGTGAATTCCATCTTATGCCAATTTTTGCATTCTTGTCCCTTGGGCACTATTATTTTGCTTTGGGCTATTGACCTTGAAATGATCAAAACTTACATAACCGTAGCATGAGCCTCACGGTACTTTTTCGTGCCTTCCTTTGAATACAACCATGGAAGGTCCCCACTACTTCTTGGTTTGCACCGCATTTGCTTTATGTTTATGTTCAACATTGAAGCCCTTTGTCCTCTTTCTTTGATTGGCCAAGTTTTGTTCCATCTCTAGTTGAGCAGGAATATTGAAAATGTTCTTAATGGTAACATTTAATATTAGAGATGTTGACGTTACATCAAAGGAGGATGGCAGACTATTGAGAATAGTTGCCACTTGCAATTTATTGGGAATTTCTGATTCTGCTATCGCTAGATCTTTTACCATGACGATCATCTTATTCACATGATCGATTACATTTTCCAATTCCTTTATGTTAAGGGAATTGTATATGTGTAAAAGGATTTGAATATTAATACTCATCTCCAACTTAGAGTGGTATTTCTCCTTAACTGCATTCCATAAGTTAAATGCATTTTCTTAGGTTTCAAAAACCCAAATTAAGTTGTCCTTCATGTGAATTAACATGAGGCTTCTCAATCAGTTATCCATTTTCTCCCATTGCTCATGCATCCTAATTTGTTCAATAGTTGGATTCTCAGACAATTCGGGAGTGGGCTTATCAATCATGGAATCAATGTTATCATGAATAAGACCATAGTGAATTCTACAACTCCACATCTCGTATTCATACAATTAAGATGTTCCAATTTCATGAGCTCAGTTGCAACTAATTTTGTGGCCATTTTTCTGAATTTAAGACAAGAAATAGATGAAATGACCATCTCTAGAAAAGAATGACTTACTTAATTTGCGAATCCGAAGCCACTTCTGAGGAGGATGCAACCGTTCTTGCGTGTTCTTGAGTATCTGGTTGCAGGATATTGGGTTGAATACAGTTCCAGATGGGCTTGGATGGAGGAGGAAGACGAGGGGGAGAGGTTGGAAAAGGAGGGGGGATGTGTTTTTTCCATTATGCCCCTCTTAACCACAACTTGATTTGAATAAATCATGGTTTAGTTCAACTCTTTACTGGACAAACTAACGGACGGATACATGTGATAATAATACAAGAAGTTAGGAGTACAAATGATAATCCAAAAAAGAGAGGGGCATAACTGAAACCATAGAAGATAAGAGAGGTACAAGTGATAACAACCCTTTATGAAATTTATGATTTCGTATTAATTTTTCTTACTGATTAAGAATATGCAAAAACTCTAAGACCATTTTGCAGTACAAATAAAACTATGTAAATTGTCCAACTCGACAAAACTTACAGAACTACCCCTAAGTCTTCGTTACTTGTTCATGACCTCCAAAGTCAAAATCATATTTTTGTGTATATGATCGATCATCTCGACACAATGATCGATCAACCTCGATCGATCAATTTCTGATCCGATTGATTAATCCTTAGCTATTGATTATGATATGGTTAATCAACCTTTTCATCCTGATCGATCACCCATGATCAACTGACATTTGACCATGATTGGTCATCCTTCAAATTATTGTTCAACGGTCACAAAAAATATTGATTACCTTATTGATCTATTCTATCAACTATGATTGATTAACCTTTTATTATCGATCAACTCTGATTTTTTTAATATATTAACATTGGAATTTCCATTTTTCTCACCAATAGCTCCTTGAGGACCTACACTATATATAGGACCCCAGTAATCATTGTTTGAGATACAAAATCAAGATAAACATCCTTTAGTCTTAAACTAAAAGAAAGAATGCTATTTTATGTGATATTTTAGTTCTATATGCTATTTTGCGCTCTCAAGATCTCTTCAACCTAAATCTCTCTAGTTACAAAAGTTATTTGTTCTCTCTGTGCTCAATAGCAAACATCATCACTCCCAAGCAGATTATGTGTTGAAAATTATTTATGCTTGTGAATTCAAGTTTTATTGAGACTACTTTTGTTCAATATTTTGTAAAAAAGTATCCAAGTTGTGGATTCTTTTCTCTGTTGGAGATAAAAATCTTCTTTTGGGAAAGAAGATTTTTTTAAGGAAAAGTACATGTTGTATGCGAGGTTGTGCTACCCTCAATTTAAAGTAATGCTGGAATAGTGAAATTCCCATTGTATGATATCAATATGACCATGGTGCATCACCCTGATTGTACTAAGGAACCTTATAAGTGCAAACACAATTTATTCTTTTAGTTTAGATAATGAAAGAATTTCATAATAACATTTATTTCTTAATGGTTCGTCATGGGCTTATATGCCTAACAATCTCCCACTAACCATCAGAGTCGTTCATGTACAACTCTCAAACCTACATTCATATGCTAATAGTTTGACTATTTAGTCAAAATAGCATGGTCAGATAACTACTCACTATATCATTGGAGAGTATGCCAAGTTTTGTTACAAACTTACATATCTCATAGAAACATTAGATGCATCTAATGCAATTGCAAATCCAACTCGCCTTTGCTGAAATAGCATCAGTGTCCTGCTTGTTGCTACTCTTAGCTCGCACTGCCGTTCAATAGGAATATAAATGATGAAGTTGATTTCCTATCATCCATATCAGATTGGAAGTTTGATTTCATGTACCCTACAATGAGGAGATCACTATATCCATAAATCAAGATGTATATTTGAGTTCTTCTTAGATACTTGAAGATACATTTCATTACACAAAAATGTTGCTCTCTATAACAAGGTTGGTAACATCTTACCACTCACATTGTGTGGCAGATATTTGATCTTATACACATCATGGCATTCATCATACTTCTACAATTGATGCATAAGGTCATCCAACCATAGCCTTCTTCCCATCCCTTTGGACATGCTAATACCACGTCCTAAGGGAAGAGAACCTTTCTTGAAATTATATATATGGAATCTTTCGAAGATCTTCCTGATGTATCCTTGTTATAAAAGTTCCAATATCCTCGTTTATCTGTTTCTAAACAGTTTTATATATAATAAGATGTTAGAGGCATTCCAAGATCTTTCATGTTGATTGCATGAAACCACCCAACATCGGTCATCATCCCGATGTCATTCTCAATGATCAGGATGCCATCTAAATAAAACACGATGAACACAATGGCATTGCTACTAAGCTTCTTGGATACACATTCTTGATTAGGATTCTGAGCAAAATCATAACTTTACGGTTTCATATAATCGAATGTTCCAACTACAAGAAGCATGTTTAAAGCCATAGATGGATATCTTCATCTTCACACTTTGCCTTAGTTATAAATCTCGGGGGCTACTCCATACAGATATCCTCTTCTAGGTATCTATTGAGGAATGCAGTCTTGACATCCATTTTCCAGATATCATAGTCAAGTTATGTAGCTATAGCTAGGAATTTCTTAATGGATTTAAACTTGGCCACATGAGAGAATGTCTCGTCATAATCGATAACTTCTCTTTGTGTCTGGCCTTGGATATGAGTTGTGCAATGAAGGTATCTACATTCCCATATGGTACCCTCTTTATATTGAAGATCAATTTAGATCCAATGAGATTAACCACTTTAGGTGGATACTCGAGGGTCCATACACCATTATTATTCATGGAGTGTACTTTGGACTTCATTGCTAGCATCCTTCTATCCATGTTATGATCTTCCAATCCTTCATCATTTGAAGTCAGATTATCATCAGACTTTTTTGATACAAAGAGTCCATACATTTCAAATAATCTTACCACTTGAACTCTTTCTAAGAGGTACATGTGTGCCATCTTCTATTATCTCTTCAGATTCTGGTATTGCAACTTCATTATTCTCACTAGAATCTCTTGACACGTAAGGAATTTGTCCACTCGAAATTTGACATCCCCAGAGTAAACATTTTCAAGTTTCAAGATCATAAAGTAGTTATCCAATACCATTCATTACACATTCAAATGTTGGAATATCAAGGGAGTGAGTCAATACCATAAATTGACTCGTCCGGGAAAGTCTCTCAAATAGGTTCCAAATCGAAGGAATCCTTTAGCTCAAGTCGGGATAAGTGATTAACCACTTGACTCCAGATCCAAATCAAACTCCTAGAGTAACAAAATCCACCTTAGAAGACACACCTTCGCATCCTTCTTTTTCCATTAAGTATCAAATAGTTCTTTGATCAATGTAAATATTCACTTTAGATCCAAAAGATACGATCTGAACTTCTCCAAGGATAAGACAATTGAGAGCATTTCCTTTTCAATCACTGCATAGTTCTTCGATGTAGGATCCAGTACTTTACTCACGCAGTGCACTACGAACGGTATCACTGAAGGATATGGTTTAATAATCAAGCGCACCACGGAAGCGTGAGCGTCGTATCGAATATGACGAAGAACGACTAGTCGAACTAGTTGTCCGTGTAGCGGAATTTAACATTTTTCATGCGATGAAACCACATGATCCAAGAACAATTCTCGGATCGTTTCATCTAGAACCAAAACAATCATAAATGAATACCTCTTAAAGCGTGGTTGATCGAGTCTCTACGAAAAGAGACCTCCTTCTCAAGTCCGATCGTCAGAGAAGAAGCTTGCGAGCGCGAGGATGAGTCGTGTGATCCTCGCAATCCAACGAGTTGATCCAAGCACGTGAACTCCTGATCTCATCATATGAGATCTAATGTCTTCTTCACGAGCGTAGCACTCCAAAAGACGGAGAACCGAAGAACGTCGAAGCGGCTGGGCGGTGGCGAGGGCGACGACGGCTTTCTCCTCTAGGGTTTGGTGGACGGCCACCAAGGAGAGAGGGAGAGGGTTGACGTGTAGAATGAGAGAGAGAGAGATGTGCTTCAAAAGCATAGCCTTAGAGAGCATGGTATGCCTCTCTATTTATAGGGTTTTGGGATCCATGGATCTCAATCCCTGGCACACATAAAATCAATGGATGAGATTGATTTATGTTTAATCCAATGGTCAAGATTGTTGTTGGTAAAAACCAACAACTAATAATTTAATTTAAATCAAATATATTTGACAAATAAAATATAAATCAATCCTAAATTAAACCAATCAAATAAGGGAGATAATCAATATGGAGATTGCATCTCCTATTGGAACATGGTGGGCAGCCACTTGTTTCCAATTGGAGGCAATCTCATGAGATTTCATGAGATTGCATATCTCCATGAAAATCTCCGTTATTTATTCCAACAACTTTTGTTGTGATTTATTCTTCAAAAATAATTCACAATTAATTTTGAGAATATTGCAATCTTACCATTGTAATTTTGTGAATTACATTCACAACCCAAAACAAGATATAATTTACATTTTCAATTAATTACACAATGTGTATCCAATACACATCAATAATTAATTGACAAATATAAATTATAATTAGCTCTCTCTAATACATTATAAATCACATTTATAATATATTATGAATAATTGGATATTTCTATCCATATTATTATTATCCATAATAATTAAATCACATATATTTATATTGGATAGTTTCCACAAACATCAAAATAATTAAATCACATTTAATTATCAATTTCTCAATGCTTAGATCTATGGAATTATTCTTGAACTCTTTCAAGAATAATGCGATTTCTCCGCAGATACTTGGAGATAAGGACAGGGCGATTGTATTGTTCCACGTATAGTGACTTGGATGTTGAGATCTCATCTCAAATACAGATCTCACAGACCTCCCACAGATGCTTGATTAAATAAAGACCGTAGACCTAATCTTCTCATTGCATCTGAATCTCATTCAGACCAATGTCCAATACATGGATAAAGACCAGGTCACTTCTCTACTGAGAGGAGTCACTAAAATCCAAATATGTTTCACCACTCCCTCGGAATGGAAGCGTCATGGATATACAATCGTTTATGATCAAATCACCCTGTACATCCTGCATACTGGAAGATCTATGATCAAACTGAAGATATAGATCAATTTTACACTGTCATCTTCAGGGTTTGATCACCAAGTTTCTCAATCTTGGTCATTGGGAATTGGTATAGATCATATGCTTTCCTAAAGCATATATCTTACCTTCAAATTCATGTCATGCTTCCAAAGCACGACGACCATGCATGGAATTTGATCGGCCCCAATACTTCATGAGTGAGCTCATATCTCCCGATTCACATGTGAACCTGTATGATCCCTTTGAGAGATCGTAGTACTCATATGTCCTTACATGCACACCAGCTCGCCGGTGTATAGACTTTGGTTAGGTCATCAACCTATTGGTCTGCCAAATGTACACGCTCAGACATATAGCAACACATCTGTCTTTGGTCAGAGGATGTGTGCCTATGCTGTGATAGCATTCAACATAGGTCTTTGGTTATCTCGATCTCGTTAAGTCAACCCATTGACTCAACTAATCTGACACCTCCGAATCACTACTCCCATGCAGAGGCCCTCCATCAAGAGGTCGGTCAGATATCAGCCTAATGAGAAAGGATTGCCATCTCCTACTCAGGCTGGAGATCATCACTTGGCAATTATTTGATGATGCTTGATGAGTCCTCTATCTAACTCCTTAGATATTCATCCAAGCATCAACCTCTATGATTCAATCAATGAATCAATAGCTATATGATCATCAAGATGGCCATGGTACATAACCCTAATTGTACAAAGGGACCTATTATGCAAATTAGTTATTCTTCGTTTCAGATCAGGGAATGATATTCGTAATAACATTTATTGCATAATGGCTTGCCGTGGGCTCGCATGTCCAACAATCTCCCACTAGCCCAAAGAGCCATTAATGGGCTTATCATTTAAACCGGCACTCATGTGACAATCATAGGCTATTTAGAAAAATAGCTAGGTAAGATGATCAGTCACTCTGTTTCCAAGAGACTACGTCAAGTCCTTTTACGACACTTGCATATCCCTCAGTAACAGTGCTCGCATCCAATGCGAATGTTGCATTTTATGCAACCGATACTTAATTTTGTCAGTTATAGTGTCCTTGACACTATAGCTTAATAATTATTATAACCAGTTTTTCCATTATCCTTATCAGAAATACCCTTATTCCTGGAGATCTCTATCTCCTAAGGTATCCATAGTTAAGACCTTTTTGATCACTATCTATAAAGTCTTAATTTCTTGAAGATAAGACTTCGAGATCACTATCTCAAAAATCTTTTCATCATTGAAGATATTTTTATCATTGCAATCAAGTGTTTTATCTCCTTAGCAGAATTAGTAACATTTACACTCCCACTGCATGGTAGATGTCTGGCTTTTGTACATATCTAGCATACACTTGGCTTCTCGTAACTGATGCACATGGCAGACAGTTCCAGCATTCACTTCCTCAACTCTTTGAGGTGCTATCCCTTTAGATAGGTCAGTGCCATATCTTAAGGGAAGGAAGCCTTTCTTGGAATTTTCCAGAAAATGGAACATGTCCAAGGTGTACTACTAATGTAACGGTCCCAATACCCTCTTCTCTTTGCTTCTGAAGATCTTCAGAACTAAGATCTAAGAGGTATCCTTGAGATCATATCTCGAGGTATGGAACAACCAGATTATAAAACACTTATTATTATCATCCTTATATCATTCCAAATGATTAGGATATTATCTACATTTAGCATGATGAACACAATGGCACTCCCACTAAGCTTCACATGGTTCATCAAGATTCCATCTGAAATCATAACATTTATAATTTCACCAAATCTTATGTTCCAAATACAAGAAGCTTATTTGAGTCCAAAGATGGAATTCCTTAGCTTGCACATCTTGCTTTCCTCAACCATGAAGCCCTGGGGCTACTTCATGTGAATATTGTCAGAGAGGTATTCATAGAGGAATACAATCTTGATTCACATCTTAAAAATGCAATAGTCAAGTTGTGTAGCTAGGGTTAGCTATATTCCGATGTGTTTAAGCATGGTCATTGAAGAGTAAGTCTCATCGCAAGCGATGTCTTCTCTTCGGTGTAGCTCATGGCTACGAACCGTGCTTTGAAAGTCTCTACCTTCTCATCAGGTTCTCTCTTTCTCCTAAAGATCCATTTACACCTTAATGGGCCTTACCCATATAGGTGGATCCTTGAAGGTCTATATACAACATTTGTATATAAAGTCTACTTCAGACTTTATTGCTAACATCCATCTTTCCATGCCATGATCTTCACAAGCTTCATCACATGAAGTCAGATCATTGTCAGACTCAACTGACACACGGAATTCATCCTCAAACTCATTTGAAGAGGTATTAGTGTTTCATCTTTAATTGTCCTTTTAGTTTCCAATTTTAGGAGCCTCATTATCTTCTCAAGATTAAATGAGTTCCTTTACTTCATTTTCATCTTGATTCTCAAGAGTCTCATCCTCTAAGAATTACATTCTCATAGATGAGGTCTTTTAAGAATCTCAAGGTCATAAAGTAGGTATTTAATACCATCCTTTATTTTCCTAATGAAGTAGCACTCTCAGGTGTTAAAATTCCAGCTTACTTGCTTGGAACCTTATTAAGGATATATATTGTAGTCTCTACTACATATATACCTTGGAAACTAAGAGGTAATTATGCTAAGAATCATCATTGATCAAATCATGTCACACATGATCCAATTGTATCTCCCTATAACTCTTATTGAGTTTAGGTTTATTAGGAGGAGCGAGATAGAAATGTTATTCATATCTCAATAAGGTATTCTATGAATTCATCTAATAGGTACTGACTACCTAGATTAGATCAAATTCATTTTTTTCCTTCAAACTTTGGTTCTAAACCAAAATTGTGAAATCTATAAACATTTCAAAGGTTTCTAAGTGAAGAGAAGAAATCTCATATCACAAATAATCATCAATAGCTATCACATATCTACAATGTTTATTCTGATATAAATGATCCACATACATTAATATGTATTAGATCTTGAATACCTTAGCATCTAACACCATTCCCAGAGAAGGGTGTATTGAACAATTTTTACTTTGAATACAATATTCACAAGTATGTAAGATTTGAAATTCTAGACATTCTAAAATTCATCTCTTACTAGTCTGTTGATCTCATCAACAGACAGATGCCTAAGACTCGATGCCAGATCATTATCAAATGATCTCCATCCTCCTATTGATCTTTTAAGGTTTAATTTCAGTATTAGAAATATTAATGAACCATTCAATAATTTTCTAATTTAGTAGAGTCCACTAGATTTTAGATTACTATCTAAAATATCTCCATCATAATTCTTTATGATAGATCTATTACAGAATTCATGTTTGTTTCCAACATTTAGAAATAAACAATGATTGTATTCTGATATCTAGGTCATAGAGACATTCTCTAAGACTAAGGGCTCTCCCACTGAAAATAACAAGTCCATCTATCCAATAGAGATTGTTGCAACAATTGCACCATTGTCCATGTGGATGACTATTAAACCTTAAAATCAAATATTGTAGTCTTCTAATACATATGCAACTAATTGTAAGTGTCATTTGAAGAATGAGATACAATTATTAGACTTTTATCTTATCCAATAAGAAAGTCAATTTCAATGATTAAATGTAGATTATTCCGATGCACTATCCGAGTCCTTCTCTAAGGATCTAGATAGACTTGATAGTCATACTATCTATACATCAGTTTATTGCAGTATTGGCATTCATCCAACTATTTGGATGTCATATGGAAGTCACAAGAGTACTGTCAACTCTTTGACTTTCTTTTTTACTTGGGTCCAACCCATGCTTCCACTGCGCTCCCTTTATCTATAAACAACCATTGCTTTAGACGAAGGATCTCTTATGCTGAATTCAAAAGATTTCAATATAAGAGCATTTCAACATTTGTATATGCTTCATTTAATTCATCCAATATGAACACTATGAAGCTTCATGATTGACTAGAGTATAGACAGTAGGATGATGATACTCATCATATCTACAAACATCTCAACTCTTAAAGACTTAGGTTCAGGTAGGTATTCAAACATTTTGAATACATCGTCTCTCATAGAGCCACCATTCTGCATAATGCAGCGAACCATTTCATCAACCATTTCATTCATGATTAAATGTCAAGAGGACATATGTATGCCAGAACATCTTCTTAGAATTTTATAAGGATTATTTTGACAATTACGATCATCATCGACATGTCACTTCCAAAGTACATTTGATGAAAGATCAAGATTATAGAGACATACAAACCCTACGGTTGTAGTCCTATTATCTATTTAATTGCCATTCCTCATTATTATGAGGAAACTTGCACATTGCAACCACATACAATATGTGTCCAATTGCAAGTACAATATTTTGATCATGGATCCAATACATGATACTTCACTGGTTATTATTGCGTATAATATTGAGTGGGTTTAACGAAAAATTATCTGAAATAAGAAATTTGCATAAGTGTATATATTTATATATATATATATACATATTTTACTTCGATTTAGGAATTTTATATCAAAGTTGTCTTGCCTTGTCAACAATGAAAGTTCATTCCCTTAATCACTTTCAATGTAAGAGATATACTTACCAATATATCTCAAGCAAGATCTGGGATCTCCTTCCTTATCTTTGTCACATCCCAATAATATGAGAACCTGTGACTCGGATAAAAAGAAGCGGGAACACATTCCACCATGCAAGTCCAACTTGCATCTCCCAATTCGGTCTTTAATACCCCGGCCCACCACCCCTAAGGTGATGTTGACACGCCATTAATTGAACCAACCGTCAACAGGAATACTATTTGCTATGCGTAATCAAATATCGCCCCAATAATATGAGGACCCGATATTGGGGTCACTACGCATACGTCCTTACTCTTTCGAGAAGCTACAGGCCCGATCCAAATGGATCATATGCAGGAGCTGTCACTTCGGACAGGCGTCTCCTACATACAATATCCGACGATGGAACCCTTCGTCTTGACGGGAGACCATGGATGTCACTTATGTAATCCTCCATCTCATATTCAAATTTTAATTAATTATCATGAATCATATTCACATAATTAATTCTTTCAAGGGAAATACACATCTATTCATAATAGAGTGTTTTTAATTTGTATATAATTAACTTAATCATATTAAATTAATTATCAATCCAATTTAATCAACAAACTTGATTATACTTGAATATATTGTATTATCTCAAAGTACGTATTAATTCGAACTTTAATAGTTAGAAAAATACATCATGATCTCTCAAACATCATTCGGTCCCTACCCGCTGTCATGGCTAGTTCCGGTGGGAGTGGACGGACCGCAACTGGTGCGACCCGCTACCCCGACGATCCCCGACTAGACACCACATCCGTCTCGAGAAAAAATAATGCCGAGTCAATCACTTTGTACTTGAGATGATCATCGGTTCTTCAACCAAAATTATACCATATAGTAATAATCAATACATTTTTGATTATAAGGAAATTTGCTAGACAAATTCCCAATCCTATTCAAGCAAGGAGTTTGATGATTGTGTTTCCAATTATGATCTAGATCAAATCTAATCAATTTATTGGTTGAGGCCAAGTCAATTAAGGAATCAACCATCATTAAATATTTCTCAAATATTTTCCATAATTATTTCATGAAATTAACAATTGATTTCACTAATTGACAATCACATGGTTCTTGATTAGGACTGTAATTTCAGCAGTGACCCATACTTACTAAAATTAACATATCTCAATCAATTTAAATCCTACTTATGATCTACAATGAACTCGATATCTTTTCCTAAGAGCTTAGTCAATGGTCAGGCAATCTTCGAAAATTTTGATAAATCTCCTATAAAATCCAGCATGCGGTGGATCAATCTTATTGATTACATCCACCTTATCAAGGTCAATCTCCATTTCCTTCTTAGAGGTGATGTGACACAATATAATACCTTCATGTATCATGAAATGACTTCTCTCCCATGAGAGCACCAGATTAACCACCAAGCACCTTTTTTAGTACTTGGTCCAAATGTGGTAGATAAGTATCAAAAGAATCCTCATGGATCGAGAAGTCATCATTGAACACTTCCAGAAAATCTCCCACCATCTCAGCAAACACATTAATCATGCATCACTGACAAGTGTATGGGGCATTACATAGCCCGAATACATACATTTGAATGCCTATGTACCGAATGGACAAGTGAAGGTAGTCTTTTCTTGTTCCTCAAAAGCTATGGCTACTTGATTGTAACCAGAGTACCCATCAAGAAAATAGAAGAACTCTTTCCATGCTCATATCTTCAAAATCTAATCAATAAAAGGAAAGGAAAAGTGATTTTTCTTTGTTGCAACATTCAAGCATCTGTAGTAGTCACAAACATGCCACTACGTGGGTACTCATCTCACAATATCTTCTTCCTGCTCATTAGTTACCATCTGAATTCCCGACTTCTTCGGTACCACATATAAAAGGGCCACCCATTTAAAGTCGGATATGAGATAAACGAACCCTGCTCCACATCATTTTCAATCCCTTTATTAACAACTTCCCTTAGATTATGGTCCAATCTTCTTTGAAATTCATGGAAAGGTCTAGTTGTCCTCTAGACGAATATGGTGTGAACAAAAAGCAAGGTTAATCCCAACAAGATCTAACACTCTCCAGCCAATGACCTTGTGGTTCTTTTCTAGGACTTTAAGCAACCTAGAGTCATATTCTTTAGTTAATTTAGAGCTAATGATAACATGAAATCTCTTCTCAGCTCCCTTAAGAAAGACATACGTAAGAGTTGGAGGTAATGGTTTAAGATCTGACAATGCTGAATCATCTAACAACTCCAACTTAACCATATCTGAATCTAGTTCCATGTTATAAGAAGATGGTCCTGTCTGTGCTGTGCTGGCCACCAATTGTGCTGTCTCTTGAGTCAGATAGCCAAAGATCCTTGGTAGGTCAGCCAAAGCTGCATCCGACTCGACATCCTCATCCTTTGATTGTCTTGTGGGATTGACAAGTCAAGAATAACTTCTGTGTCATTAAAGGAGTATGGGGATTCATCTATCAAGAAACTGAGCAACACCTGACAAATTGCTTCGTGTACACTATCCTCTCCAGATGAGAGGGTATCATTGAGATCTGCTGGGGTCTACCTCCATGGACCAAATATTTCTATCACTCTACACTCTGCCTCGGAAGATGAATAATCTATGTTAGATTCTGAATTAGGTCTCAGACATCTAGTTTGTTGCATCTCTAGTTCCACTTCTCCCTTGGGAGCAGAATTTCATCATCCTGGTATGGTAGTTAAATGAAGCACAAGCGGTCCTAATGAAAGGCCTCCCTAAAATGATCTGGGATTCTCTCCAATGATTAGGGATCTCCATGTCAAGGACTGTAAAGTCCACCATATACTCTTGTTCCGTAATCGAGATGATAGCATTCCTAACCTCTCTCTTATCCATCTTAGTAGATTTACCTGCAAACTGAAGTAGATCCCTTTAGCTTCTGAGAGGCCCTAAGTTCAACATGTTGTACAAGGCTAGAGGTAAGTGGTTAATGGAAGAACCATTATCTAGGAGAGTGCATGCAAATACAAAGTCATCGATATGACTCACTACATAATGTGCACCGTATATCTCTTCTTTTGAGGAAGCTACTGGTTATTGATACAATAAGTAGTGGCAATTGTTAAGACATGTGTCTTTACTTGATTACTTGATTTCTTCCTGCTTATCCGAGTAGGTATGCATCTAACCCTAAGGTATTTTTGAAAGGCAGGATTGTTTACCTCATACTTGTGAAATGTCACCTTAACAATGACATTCTCATTACAAAATCGTGCCATATCTGAATCATCTTTCTGAATCTTTTTGATGTTACACTTTCCTACCGCAAGAGCATGAGGGAAAGGGATTGAATCATAAGAAGAAGATGAAGAATCAAAATCATAAACATAAACATGCAACTTATCATTTCTAGAAACCGAGTTCTTCATACAAGCTAAATCTTTTACAAACTTGGAATTAAAATCATCTACTACAACTTGAGGAATGTCTGCTACTTGTACATTCTCTTAACTAGATGTGCAAGGTCCTTCTTAGACTCTGAATCTGAATCTCTTCTTTATTGTATCTTGGTGCTTGTCATCCTATCTCTTCCTTTAGATCTCCTCATCTGTTGTTAGTGAAGGGATTGATGCTGTGTTTGATGATGCTTCTCCTCCTCATCCCTAAGGTCTCATCCAGTGGAACCTGAGAGACATTCTGCTCCATGTCTCGTGTCTGATCAGGTACGACCACAGTCCTTCCTCTCCAGAGTGACATATGGTTGATATTATCAAATAAAAGGATCTCATGCTCAGATATAAGTGAATATGAGTAGTATACCTGATCATTGCACTCTTGCTGCTAACTCGTGTTCATGCTATTAGGATTAACCTGAACCTGAGCAGGAATCGGGGTAAGTGGTGTAGATCTCTCATCTTTCCATTAGGAGATCCAGTTGATGTCAACCCTCGTGTCCTGAATCTCATTACTATAAGCACAAATCTCATCATAATATGCTACTAAAAATCTGTTGGAGCTGATGAAGACAAAGAAGAATGACCTAGGTTCTACCTAAGTTGACTGTGCTGGAAAGAAGATCGTGAAAGCTGGTCTTGTGGTTATGAATGCTGCAACATAAGCTGAATATATTGCCGCATCGTATGCTGCAAAGCAGGTGGTGTGGCTATGTAAGTTCTTCCTCTAATACTCCCATCCCGCCACTTTGTGATAATATAATATCCACAGCTCAGGCGAATGAACCCAGGTGGCATCAAAAGAGTAAACACATGGAAAGGAAATACCACATCATTTGGGAGATTAAAAAGCATGGTGACATCATCATCACCAAGGTGGCCTCTACCAACAACGCTGCCGATCCCCTTACCAAACCTTTACCCCTAAAGGTTTTCGACCAACATATAATGAGCATGGGTTTAAAGATTGTACCTGAATGGTTCTAAGATCTAGTGGGAGATTGTTAGCCATGGGAACCTAGGGCGAACCATTCCTACAATATATCTTATTATAATATTTGATATATCAATAAATGTTATTGGTTTATTTCACTCCTTGTCTGAGATTTAATGAATGAACACACCTATAAGGTCCCTTAGTACAATTAGGGTTATTTACAATGACCATCTTAATAATCATACAGTTGTTGATTTAATGGTCGAATCATAGAGGTTCGTGCTTGGATAATATCTAAAGAGTTAGATTGAGGACTCATCAAGCATAGACAAATTATCGTTGAGAGATGATCTCTAGCCTATAAAAGAAATGATAATTCTTCTCTAAAGGCTGATATTTGACTGACTTCTTGATGCAGGTCCTCAACATAAGAATAGAGATTTGGAGGTGTCAGATATTTATGTCAAAGAGTTGACCTGGCGAGATAGAGATAACCAAGACCTATATCGTATGATGTCATGATATGTGCATGCATCCTCTGACCAGAGACCGATGTATTATCATATGTATAAGTATGTACATTAAAAAAACCATTAGATTGATGATCTAATCAAGGTCTATGCACCGACGAGCTAGTGTGCATACGAGTGATATGATCTCTCAAAGGGATCATACATGTTCACTACTAAACCAGAAGACATGAGCTCACTCATGAGGTATAGGGAAAAATCAAATTCCATGCATGGTCATCTTGCTTTGGAAGCATGACAAGAGTTTGTTGTGATCAATTATTCCTATCAGGATAAACTAGCTTCTGAAGTACGCTCTTAACTTCCCAATTAAATACCTCTACTATGTCATTCGAATGTTGGTGGCAAGGACTACTAACTCGTTTTATTTCTGTAGTTCTTAGCTAAGATCTTTATTATCACGATTCACAAAATGGCTACCATCATCAGAAATAATGACCTTAGGAACTCTAAACCTAGAAATAATGTGATCTTTCACAAACTTACAGAGAGTTTTGCTTCTGCGGTTCGGGCTGGGATAGCCTCCACCCATCTTGACAAATAATCAACCACTAACAGTATTTTCTCATGTCCATTACTCTTAGGGAAGGGACCCATAAAATCAATAACCCACACATCAAAAACATCACAAAAATATCATAAGATGCATGTGCATAGCACCTCTTGAACCAATAGTCCCTCACATCCTTTGACAAATCGGGCACAACCTAACAAATCATAAGCACATCTAAACAAGGTCGGCCAATAGAATCCACATTAGAGCACTTTGTGAGCGGTTCTCTTTCTCGAGTGGTGTCCTCATGCATCTAAAGTATGACAATGATTGAGGACACTATGGTATTCCTCGTGTGGAATACACCTTCCTGAGAGTCCTGAATTATTGCAATAATAAGTCTCCCTCTCACTTTAAATTACAAATAAATAAATAAAATAGAATACAAAAAGCTATTGTCTTCAAAATTTCCTCCAAGGTCTCTTTTTTCTCTTCCTTCTTTCGACTTGGTCAGGAAGATGACTATGCTTCACGTGCATGCATAGGTCTCCTAGGAGGTCCTCCCTCGATTTGCAGTTCCTCGCAACAAAGTCCAATAAAGAGGGTGGTTAGACAATTCACAAAATAATACCAAATATAATGGAAAATAAATAAAGGGAAAATATACTCAAGAAGGCACAAATAAAGAAATCCAATCTATGTGACGTTGCTCCCCGGCAACGATGCCATTTGAGGAATAAGATTTTTTGAGGGTTGTACGGTCTCACAATGCGAGACCGCAATCGATGCGATGACCGCTCAAGAAGAGCTAATCAATCAACAATTAACCCATAATATGTATGAAGTAGCTAAAAGCAAAATATTTGGAGTTAAAATTTATTATAACTCTACAATGTATGTGTATAGGTGTAAGTACTGTAGAGGTTAAAGATAGGGAGCAAAACAGAAGATCGGGGCAAATAAATGCACAAAAGTGTGTGTTCTTGTTGTCTATTTGTTTTGTGGGTTTTTTATTTATTTTTTCTGATTTTTAATTTCCTTTTCTTTTATAAAAAATATATATAATATATAAGGATATACGTACAACATGGACTAGTATAAATATAAATACTAGTAAAAATAAACAAAATATATAAATTAAGTGTTTTAGGGGTTTTATTAAATTTTTACTATTTTTGTGATTTTTTAAGTATTTTTGCTAAATTTATGGATTTTTAAATTCAAAAATATCCAAAATTAGGGATTAAATAAATAGGCCAAATTGAAATAAAGATTAAAAATAGTAAATAAAGTCCAAATTCTTTAAATCAATTTTACTATGTAAATAATAATATAAAGAAAATTATAAGATAGAAATTGATATTTTTGGAGTTTTTAAGATTTTTTAATTTTAAAGAGTATTATTTTTTATTTTCAATGATTTTTGTTCTGAAGGCTCAAAATCCTTAAATAAACAAAATATTTTTTATGGGGATTTTCAAAATAATTTTATATTTTATGGGTTTTTTGAGTCAAATACGGAATAAAAATGACATTTATGAATTTGAATAAATAGAAATATAATATAAAATACCTTAATAACATTATATGTGATAAAAAATATTATAAGGTATTTTTACTAATTTTCTAAGAGTTTTAGGGTCGAGCTAGCTATTTTTAAAAAAATTATTCTACGAAGTGAAAATGCAACCTGACGGGGACTTAATTGAAATTAACTAAATGTTTCCAATGAAGATTGAGCCCTTAAACAAAACTCAGAGGTTAAACATGCAAATTAACAAGAGAAATAAAACAAACTACACCTGACAAGGGTCTACTTGCAATATTGGCAAGTTGTAGGGGCCAAGATGCAATTTCTATCAAAAAGATAACACTATATACTCAATTTAACGGTCCAAACATAAATAAATAAACCTGGAGGGGCTCGATCGCATAATACCAAGCTCACGTGTATGGACACATGAGCCTTACTAGCACAGATCAAAATGTAGTAACAATAAACTAAGAGGTCCAAAATGCAATTATTACAAAATAAAATAAGTTGCAGATGAATGATTGAGCATTAAATCTAAATTACAAAAATTACTGGCTCTACTATGCAAAATACCCAACTTTTGCGCGTTGGCGGACAATGGTGATGGATCCACTGGCCATGCATCGTCACCGCAACACGCGATACCGCTTCGCACATAGACGTTTCTGATTAGATCTCCAACGGGAATCGACCGGTGGGGCTCGAAGAGATCGGACGTCAGCTGCTTCTCGGGAAGAACGTGGGTCGATCCGACGGCGTTGGATGGTTCTAGATGAACGTTCAAAGAGCTCATGCCCTGCAAGTTTGAATCAACCATGGCTCGAGCCTCCGTGCACCTAGGACTCCTACGACAACCTTGACTCACTCCTGCAGCCTTCCCGCATTGCCCAGAGACCTCAGATCTGTCTAGGGACCGCTGTAAGGTCCCTGGAGATCGAAGGGTTGACAAAGGTCCTGGAGATGCTTCTTTGGCAAAATGCGAGGCTTAGATGCCTCTTTCAGGTCCTGCAAACATAACAGAAAGCACGAGAACACATGGGATTAGAGACCTGATGAATCATTGATTCATCACGTCCCTTATTTGAATTATACAAAAACTTGATGTTATTTCCATACATTTTATCATAAATTGTATATAGCTTGCACCGAATGACATTTAAACACATTGCATATAAATCCATTAAAAACCACCTAAATTACAGTATAATTACACTACTACTCCTTACAATTAAATAAGTTGAGTATAGAAGTGCCAATCTCTTTGTAAAATAAACATTTATGACCAACAAATCAAATTGACCATCTACTATGAAGTTATATAATGTCATCAATAGAGATATCGATGAAGAATATAAAATCATGAAAACTACCGTCTAATAAACATATAGATACAGATTGGTAGAACACACTCCACCAGGATTTAAGCTTCTTAAGGAGCAAAAATATCACATTCCACACAATTAATCACATATATCATAGTATCAACCTACTATCATACTATATATATATAATATCAAATCAAATATAAACTCAGACGACCCTCCCCATTTATAACTATGTAAAATCTCCACATTTTAACACACATTGATGCAAACGGCTTTCGCGTGGCGTCGGAAAATTATTTTGAATGGTAGAAAATATTTGGTAGAAGAAATAGAATGGTTGAGAGGAGAAATTGGAAGGGTTGAGGAGAGAACACGCCGGAATGCGCGGGGTTGAGGGGAAGAACCGCGGAGATCGCGTGGAGGGAGAAGAGAAGGAGAGGGGATAAAATGAGATAACTCAAATTTTCATTTCATAATTCACTCACTGAAACAATGGACTACCCTCTCTTTATATAGGAGAGAGGGGTTTACAAAAATAGTAAATAAATTCAAACTGACAACCGACTTGCCTAATTGGACTCCAATAAATCCTAATTGACCTATAACTAACTTAATTAGACTCTAATTATTTAATTGACCAACAATTGTAATTAAAATCTACGAAATCAATGTTGAGATCACATGCGATCTCAATTATTAAATTGGACCACTACGACCGCTAAAAACGTAAATAAAAATGATAATTATTTAATTGACTAAATGTGGCCCCGTAATTTGGGGTCACGCTGCATCAACTCTCCACCGCTTTCAAAAATTCGGCTCCTGACGAATTGCGTGAACTGCAAACTTGGAGGATGATTCGGCGGCGTTAATTGTCTTCTGGAAGAACATGTGGGGCGCGAACGGTGGAATCCATGCGCGGGCGAGGAAGGTGTGGCCGTTGGGGTTGAAGAACATGTGCGGTGCGTACGGCGGCGGCGTCTCAACTGTTGACCCCTTCCCATGATGCTCAAAAAATTGGTGTGGCATGGAGAAGATGGTCCTTGGGGAGGCCATAATAAAGCAATGGCACAAGGAAAGGAGAAGGGGAGATGTGTCTAAAAATTGGAGCCATGGGGCCCTTAAATAGGGAGAACCCAAGATGATAGTCCTATTTGGGTAAGGACTAGCCCCTGATTTTCCCATTGCAGTCTGGTTTTTCAAAGATTTCGGTCGCGGAGGGCGTTGGCGCAATTTTCGCACCTCTGTCTTTTTCTTTCTTTTCACACTGCTCTGGACCTCTACGTAAATAGCGGAAGTTGGGGATTTTTTTTTGCAAATTTTACCATTTAATTTCAGTTCCCACTTTCCACGGGATTGAAATCCCGTAGGACTCGGAAACCCGGTTAGGGCTTTCGTTAACTGCGCGCGGAGGGAGGGTTCCTGGGAGGCGCGCACCGGGGCGGCGAGGGCGAGTTGGTGCTGGGCCTGTGCGGGTGACGACGAGAAGGAGGAAGGTGGCGCGAGGTTCGGCGGTGCGTGCTGGGGCGCGCGCTTGTGGCGCGCAGCGCCGTTGGGGTGCCACGAGGCGGCCTGGCAGTCGAGAGGGCGGGGGCGGGACCGCGTGGTGGCGAGGAGATATCTCGGGCGGCCCCTGAGGCAGAGGGGCGGCGCCTGAGGCTGCACAGGTTGTGCACGAGCCAACGTGTACGGGCTCGGGAGGATCCGGCAGCGGTTGCTTCCGCGGGGACAGCATAGCGGGAGGCGACACACAGGATGGGGTTGAATCAGATGATGGTCGGCCTCGTTGGATTAGCGAGTGGTTTGCCTGACTAGGGTTGACGACGCAGCAGGTGTCGGGTTCGGCACAATTTTCCAGGAGCAAAAGGTTGTTAACGAGGTCGGGGTTGTTCGGCTAGCGTCATTGGGACCAACCAGATCTGAAGATCTCAGTTCGTCACCAACTCCTTTTTTCTTGTGGCCAGCAACTCCGTCCGCGCACAGGTCGACGAAGTTCAGTGTTTCCTCCGAGGGATATTCGTCGTAGATGGGTGCCAAATCCTCCTTTTCTTCTTGTATAAATATTGTATTAGATAAATCTTCATCTATAATGGAAATACCTTCATTTGTTGTCACGAAATCGGTTTGAACAGCGACTGTATCGATCTGATTTTGGTCATTGGCGGCGGAGTCGTCGTCGATTTGTGCGTCCAACCACGCGTGCACCTTAATGCATGCGATAAGACGTTGATGGAACTTTTTTGAGCGACGCGAACTACGAGATGGACGGCGGAGGCCGAACTTTGCACACCAATAGTCGATCGGATCGTCGAATCGTAGGTACGATTCGAAATCCATGCTCTGATACCAATTGATGCAAACGGCTTTCGCGTGGCGTCGGAAAATTATTTTGAACGGTAGAAAATATTTGGTAGAAGAAATAGAATGGTTGAGAGGAGAAATTGGAAGGGTTGAGGAGAGAACACGCCGTAATGCACGGGGTTGAGGGGAAGAACCGCGGAGATCGCGTGGAGGGAGAAGAGAAGGAGAGGGGATAAAATGAGATAACTCAAATTTTCATTTCATAATTCACTCACTGAAACAATGGACTACCCTCTCTTTATATAGGAGAGAGGGGTTTACAAAAATAGTAAATAAATTCAAACTGACAACCGACTTGC
Organism: Ottelia alismoides; assembly: GCA_037367405.1. NCBI lineage: Eukaryota > Viridiplantae > Streptophyta > Magnoliopsida > Alismatales > Hydrocharitaceae > Ottelia > Ottelia alismoides. The sequence goes on along the minus strand of JAZKJV010002177.1, from coordinate 506,086 downwards.
CTAATTGGACTCCAATAAATCCTAATTGACCTATAACTAACTTAATTAGACTCTAATTATTTAATTGACCAACAATTGTAATTAAAATCTACGAAATCAACGTTGAGATCACAGGCGATCTCATTTATTTAATTAAAAGTTTCGTCGATGTAAATAAACGTAAATAAAATTGACCACTAAAATTAACCAAAAATTCGGCCCTATATTGTCGTGTCACGCTGCATCAACTCTCCTCCGCTTTAAAAATTCGTCTCCCGACGAATTATTCGATGTAGAGGTGCCGTTTGGAGAATTCATCCTTGAACTGCAGCTTCAAACTTCCCAATTTGGTCCTTTTCCACGTTACGTTTGTAATTTTTCTGATGGGAGGGGTACGGCTGCAAATATTCTACCCCTTCACTTGAAAGAATTCCATAGTTTAATTTATCTTCCACTGAGCTCTTTTGATAAATATTTTTTGGAGGAGGGGCCCCCTTGTAAATCTTCCAAGTCAATACTTCATCCCTTATTTTTAGGGATGCACCTGCCGAGAAAGCCTTTGCTAGGGTTTTTCCTACCCTTGATAAGCGTCGGCGGGGCATGGCGGCGATGGAGGGCTCAGGGCAGTGACTCGACCTCGGCGATGGCGTGGGCGAGGGAAGGCGGGGGTCATAAGGGTTCCCGCACGGGAGGGCGCGAAGTGCTGGGGGGCCGGGATCGGGTTTTGGTGGGGTCGCGTGGTTGGTGATGGAAGGGGGTCCGAGGGTGGCGATGGGAGGGATGGCGAGGGTGAGGCTGGCGGGGCTCAGAAAGGGGAGGAGGGCTGGGGGAAGGCGGCGAGGTGGGTTGGTGAGATAGGGCTGCAGGCGGCGTTGGGATGGGGCGAGCGAGGGAGGTAGGAAGTGGAGAGGGGCGGCGCGGTGTGGATCACGGGTTTGCGTGGATGAGAGGTGCGGGGGAGGCAGGGGGAAAAAGAGGCGCAGGTTGCGAGGGTGGGACTGGGGCGGCTCACGTGAGAAAGGGGGTCTGGGTGGTGCGGTGCCGGGTTGGCCGAGGGCGTGGTGGGTGTCAGGGTAGGGGACGCCCGGTAGGCTTGGGAGGATTATGGGTAAGGGGGTGGCGGGGGCCTGGGCTGCTGGAGTCGGGGTTTCGGGGGTGGCAGCGGGACTTGCTGAGGTCGGTGCGTGATCAACAACATGGATGGCAGGAGGGAATGGCGATGGCGACGGATATGAAACTTCCTGGACAACAACCGAATCTTCCTCCACCGTGGGATTTTCTTCGTCAAAACTTGGGGCTGCGGCTTCTACGATCCGACTTTCGTTGTCGACGAACGAATCTTCCTCGACTTGCGCATCCAACCAAGTTTGCACTTTGATGCTTGATATAAGGCGCTTCTTGAACTTCCTCGAACGCGAGCGTGAATGTGAGTCAGGGGAGAGACGACTCAAATCGAACTGCACACGCCCATATGCGACAGGATCGTGGAATCGTGAGAACGACTCCATAACCGCTCTGATACCAATTGATGCAGATGCGAATTTGGCGCGACGATCGAATTTAAAATATTTGGTAGATTTTTCGGTGGAAGAATATTGGAAGGGTTGAGAGAAGAAATCACGCCTGTAGCGCGGGGTTGAAGGAGGAGAACGCGGAGATCGCGTGGAGAGAGAGAGAGAGGAGAGAGACAAAATCTCAAAAATTTCTAATCAAACTGTACTGAATAAAAACACTGGACCCTCATCCCTTTATATAGGAGGGATGACATTACAAAAATAGAAATAATTTAAATAGACAACCAATTATCCTAAACCGTCTCTAACCAATTAACCGACCAAATTTAAAATTCAAATTGACCACTAATTGAATGCAAACGGCTTTCGCGTGGCGTCGGAAAATTATTTTGAACGGTAGAAAATATTTGGTAGAAGAAATAGAATGGTTGAGAGGAGAAATTGGAAGGGTTGAGGAGAGAACACGCCGGAATGCGCGGGGTTGAGGGGAAGAACCACGGAGATCGCGTGGAGGGAGAAGAGAAGGAGAGGGGATAAAATGAGATAACTCAAATTTTCATTTCATAATTCACTCACTGAAACAATGGACTACCCTCTCTTTATATAGGAGAGAGGGATTTACAAAAATAGTAAATAAATTCAAACTGGCAACCGACTTGCCTAATTGGACTCCAATAAATCCTAATTGACCTATAACTAACTTAATTAGACTCTAATTATTTAATTGACCAACAATTGTAATTAAAATCTACGAAATCAACGTTGAGATCACAGGCGATCTCAATTATTAAATTGGACCACTACGACCGCTAAAAACGTAAATAAAAATGATAATTATTTAATTGACTAAATGTGGCCCCGTAATTTGGGGTCACGCTGCATCACACATGATTACATTTTATTATAGATCTTGGGGCTATAACTAATATATATGGAAATAATTTACATCACAGACCGACATCAACTCTATTTGGGAATAATAGATGAATAGACATATAATGAGAGTATAATCTAATACAACTCAAATATCGTAGGAATATGAATCTATCCATACCAGATCCTATTTGAATCTACATATAAAATTACTTTTCCCATGCACGTAACCTCTCATACGCATCTTTGTTCTCTCTTGGCGTAAAGACCACGCAAACATTTCCTTTGAGAAAGTTGTAATATTAAATACTGAATATATTTCTTCATGTAGGTTCGCTACTCCCGTATCCACTGCTGGACCATCTGCGCATCATCTTCCTCGAGCCGAAGACCATATCCTCTGCTACTGCAAAACCAACCTTCGGGTCCCGATGGTGATACTCAAACCGTTTAACCTCTCGACGCTTTGTATCTACCGGTGACTGTAACGTCAGCACGCGACCTCGACTCGACTGCCAAAAAAAGACGCTTCAACGCCTCCAACTCTCTTTAGCGACCAATACCTCCTCGAGCGTCGATCATCATGCCATTCTCCAGGTCGTGATCCCATCGTCGCTACCTTCATTGTCATTCACCACCTTCAATGTGAGATCTTCCATTCGCGAGTTATCTCGGCACCACTTCCAATCCATCAGCACCGCAGCCACCTGCGGTAGGATCTTAGCTGCCAAGCGTCTCATTGCGTTCGTCTCCTCCATAACATTTAGCGGCAGAATCTCCCACCGTTGGCGGCATCTGGTTCCACTTGTGTCTTGCTGAACTTCGGCACGTGCAAAGTTCAATCAGCGTGGCCACCATCGCCTCCACTAATGTTACCCATCTCGTGGTGACTTTGCATCTCGTTGGGTTTGCGATTAATTGCCACCATACTTCATCGTCAGCATAGACCTGTTCCTGAGCGTGCTATTGTTGTCCCAAGAGAAGACTTCTTTTCTACTTTGTTCTGTAGTTTTCATGAGAATTTTATAAATTTTAAATCTTTCTGGAACTTTTAGATGTTTATTGAATAGTTGTTTACTTCCTTTTTATTGTGTGAAAACTGCAAGTCTAGATTTCTCAAGTATTTTAATCACTCACAAGATTATTTAAATTACAACTCAGTTCCTGTATTTTTAATAGTCTGGCATTCATCCCTTATTTCTCTTATATACTCACAAATCAGCCCCTGATTTCTCTATTTTGTGCATAAATATACCAAGAAAAAATGCAATGCTTTCTACGTCTCTGTGGTTCGAACCTCAACTTGCCCTTTACATTCTCTTATGCCTATTTTGTGCAAGTAATTGTAATATTATTTGTTTGACCTTGACTAATCGTGGTTCACAACGACTTGATAAAATCACTATTCTAAACTGCGAAAAAGCTTGTCAACATTTTGGCGCCGTTGCCGGGGACTTAGGCAACATTTGTAATTTTTCTTCTTCGTTTTTAACTTGTTTTTGATATTCTAATCCGTGCATTTTTTTTATTTCAGGTACTTGAACTCCGAAAAAAAGAAGAATCCATGCATTTTTTTGCGAACTTGTAATTTGTTCTAAGTAGAATTTTTTGTAATATTAATTTCTCCCCCATTCTTGAAAAAGCTCGCCATCAGCAGGACATAACATTACGGATTTAGCGCCAGAAGTTCAGGCACTGTGAGCTTCCTTTTTCGCTGAGGCATCCTAAGATTTACATTTGTTGCATCTGTTTGCGCATCGAATTAAATCAAAAAAATTAAAAAAGAATTCTTGATTGCATCATCTCCATGGTCTTCTCCCCTCTGTGATAATCTAATTCAAAGACCACCAAATCGTGTTTTGACCATATAAAAAGATAAGCTCGAAAAATCACTGCAGTGATCCGAGCGAAAGCGGACAAAAATTTGAATACTTGTTTGATTCACATGGTGAATGACATAAAACTCACAAGCACATAGAAGCCTATGGTAGAGATAAAATTCCTTGGTGCTACTTGGGATTGCAGAGAGAAATCATAACTCCTCGACGCGTTGGGCACAGGTTCTTGTGGAAGAACAGATCATTGATTCGAGTACCGCACCCTGGATCCCCCAGCCGGATTAGGACATCGATTTCTCACAATTTTCCACACCCACCTCTTCATTAAGGACTCTTAATTCTCTGATAATATTTATTGAATCACTAAACTAAAATAAAAAAGATAACCACTTCCGTGGTAATTTTTGTGTGAGTTGGTGAATCAACAACTTGTCTGGTGTTTGTACTGTGTATGCTAGGTTGTAGGTCTCTGAAAAATCCGTTACAACATCTGCTTGATTACGACCCGTTGTACCGATCAAAAACCCGTCCATCCCTTCCTAGCAAGAAAGCTGAATCTGACATAGAGGAAAAGGGTAAAGAAAATCGCCCCAATCCAATGCAGATAGTCCTGCAACAATTGCAACTGTTGAGAGAGGAAAATACCATGATCCACCAAACAATCGCTCCATTAAATCGACCACCACCCATTAGCACACATTACAATCCTGCGACTGAAGATCTGATTCATTGGGTCCAAATTCCACCAGAAGAAGGAGACTTTGAAATAAAACCAACATCTATCTCCTTGATACCCAAATTCTATGGAAATGAGAGTGAGGACCCCTTCCTACATATTCAAGATTTTCGATCTGCTTGTGATACAGTTAGCATTCCTGGATAGGAAAGGAATACATTTATATGAAGGCCTTCACATTCTCTCTAAAAGAACGAGCACTACAATAGCTTCGAAACTATGGAACTCCACTCATATCATGGGATGCCTTGAGAGAAGCCTTCATAAAAAAATATTTTCCCGTGGGAAAGACCAATGCTCTGAGACAAGCTATCTCAGCATTCACTCAAAAGAACAAAGAACCCATTCACGAAGCTTGGGAGCTCTTTAAAGAGCTACTTAGGAAATGCCCTCATCATGCAATCCCTAAATGAAAACTAGTTCAAGTATTTTATGAGGGCATATAAACTTCATTCAAGAGAGTCATCGACGGCTCTTGTGATGGGAATTACATTAGCTGCGATGAACATTTTGTGTGGACTTTATTTGAAAATATGGAGGATAATTCAATGAACAACTCATCCATTGAGCAGTATAGTGGGCACATGAGACCTGTCAATATAATCAATCATGAGAACTCCACCAGCAACTCATCCAAACAAAGTCATGATAAATGGGAAATTCTTTCCAAACAGATGGATCTCATGACCCAAGCCATAGGTAACCTAGCTCTGAATAAAGCTCCGAACAAAATCTGTGGGGTTACGTCTGACCCTAATGTTCAGGACTTTGACCATTTACCATTCTCTCATGACCAAGAATTGACTCCTGAGACTATAAATTGGGTACAAAGAAATTCAGGAGGGTCATTTTCAAACACTCAAAATCCAGAATGGAGAGAGCAATCCAATTTTGGATGGAAAGGGCAACACAACAAATATCATTTTCAAAATCACTCACAGCCCCAACAACCAACATGACTTCCAATGACTCAACCTCCCATAGCTGTAAACTTTGACGCATTGACTCAAGCTATACAACAACTTGCTGCAGCGCAGCAATAGGCCAACCAAGCGCAACAACAGGCCAACGCTGAGAATGCTCGACAATTTGCTGAGATCCGATCTTACATTCCAGCATTATCACCTCAACCCCTGCCCAATCCTAAGACAAACAGAGCTAGCTCCTCTGGATCATTCCACACCACACTACCAGCCAAATCTTTCACTTCACCCCCTGGATTCCAAGCTCAAAATCAAGGATTTTCTGCCCCAACTCATAAGACCAATAATTTCAGCCAAGGAACTCATCCTCAAGGTTTCTCTACATCCACCCAAGGATCCACCCTGCAACAACCTAAAAATTAAGTGACATTCAAAACACCAAGTCAACCCAACCAGTCAGCTAATGTCGTGATTCTCCGAAATGGGAAAAACACATATGTCTCTACCATACCACAAACTAATACAACTGATGAGGCTCAAATTGAGGAATAAGAAGAAATTGAGAATGAAGAAGGACAAACTGAGACCACCACACCTCCTCCTTCCTCCCCCATAGCCATCCCCTTTCCTGAAGCTTTTCGCAGGAAAAATACCAAATCACCCATACTCGATCTTGAGTTAGAGAAACTCTTCTCTGACATTGTCATTGAGATCCCTCTTCTGAAAGCCCTTGAACAATTCCAGCTTTCTCTCGCTTTCTAAAAGATAAATGCACACCTAAAAGGAAATCAAAGGGAAAGAATAAAAAGAATCATGAGGACATCGAAAAATATGTTCTGCCTCAAGCAACATCAAATGTCATTTCACATCTCCTACCTACAAAGAAGAAAGATACAGGGCACCTTGGTAAAATGCACTATCGGGAAGCTGACCTTCGAACGTACATTGTTGAATAATGGTGCTTCAATTAACATCCTCCCTACTGCTATTCTGGAGCAGTTTAACTTGGAAAAACTAAAAGCTGTCTCAATGATTTTACAGATGGCTGATCGTTCTGTGAAAAGGTCAAAAGCATTACTTGAGGATGTAATAGTCACGATTCAGGGACACCAATTCCTGGTTGATTTTGTTGTTATAGATATGGATCCGGCTAATACACTAAGTAAAACTCCTATCATACTTGGACGACCATTCTTGGCCACTACCAAGGCACACTTTGATTATGAGGATGGAAGAGTGGAGTTTAAAGGTAACGGTAAGGTCATTCATGTAGATCTTATCATCCCCACTTCTATTGACTCTGAGACTGAAGATTGTGGTTGGATAGAAAATTGTGCTATGCTTGACATTCGAAATGATTTTGTCCTTGTCCACCTTACCAAAGATCCTTTAGAGATTAGTCTGAATGCCTCCCGATCCACCTATAAAGATATGTCGCATCAGATTGCCACATACAATCTGAATTCTTTACTTGAAGAACCGCCATGCCCACTCTCTGGCAAAGAAATCTTTGAATTAGATGAAATTTGGGATACACTAGATACTGAGCTCACACTGATGTCATCCCGAGTCATGCCAATGATGGAATCACCATTCAAGTCCATATGCTCATATAAAGAATCACTTTTGTCTTATTCTGACCAACCCCATTCTCACACTACTACATTGATAGATACACCAATGGAAACCACTGCTATGACACCACCAACTGCCCTTGTTGAAATGAAACCCTTACCACAAGACCTGAAATATGCTTTCCTTGATGATGCACATACTCTACCGGTCATCATTAATGCCAACTTAGATAGCACTCAGGAAAGCCAACTCATGGAAGTGTTGAAAAGGAATTCTCAGGCTATTGGGTGGAAAATGCTTCTTTGGCAAAATGCGAGGCTTAGATGTCGCTTTCAGGTCCTGCAAACATAACAGAAAGCACGACAACACATGGGATTAAAGACCTACCTATTATTGGCGGCTGGTCGACATGTCATGGAGTGGTCGGAGCTCAAGAGCTCCAGCGAGGGCTTAAGATCTAAATCTAAGCTAAAATTAGTGATTAAAACACAAGAAAAACATGTAAAACGAAACCTAAGGTTAAACTACACTAAAAAGCTAAGAAAGAAGGACTTCTAGCAGCCAGAGCTACAAGGTAGACCTCGACAACGAGCCTCGTCGGATATGGTGGGAAACTACCTCTACCTCACCTTCCTCATCACAAAATCAGCCGGCCGAGCCTCCTATCATGATACTCTAGACCTAGGGCACAATCTGAGGTAAGAATTTGGAGTTAAGGGGACCCGAGGAGCAAAATGGTGAATGGAGGTATTATGTACATGCAACGAAGGAGGGGAGTTTGAGGGGGTGTAGAGATCGAAGGGAGGCAGCATGGTGTGAGATATGCACTCGACGAGGATCATGGGTGTACAGAGATGAATCTCCATGAAGCGTCCAATCGGTCTCGAGCAATGCATCATACGATAGAAAATTGAGAAGAGATGGGAAGAAGTCATTCTGACAAGGTCTAGGGTTAGGTCAGAAGAGTTGACCTAAGTCAATACTCAAAGCCACTTGATTGGTCCATGCGAACCAACCGAGAAAAACGAGCCCCAAAACTCATTATGAATTCTTTAATAAATGATAAATGATTTTAAAAGATTTAAGTTATAAAATGTTTTTTATATTATTTTCTATAGTACTTTATTATTATTTTTATTTATTTTTTTGAACTTTATTTATTACAAGTTTATTTTTAGGGTTATTTTATAGGTATATTTATTTAGCTATGTTTTGGGGTTTTATTTGTAATTGTATTTTTTATTTTATTATTTTCTAAAATTATAACTTATTTTATACACATAAATATATTTTTATTATATTTTTTTGATATATCATGTATACTTTAATTAATATAGGCATTAATTGTAAGGTATACGTATAGGTAATTCATCTATGTATTTTGTATACATATTTTATTTTTGTGTTCTATTTATGGTTTTAATTTATTTTAAATATCTACAATACTATAAAAAATATTTACAAAATTATAAAAATAGGAAATTATAAAATTAACAAAGAATAAATAAAATGAATATTTTATATAGGTAAATATACAATAGGAGTCCAAAACCTTACTTGTACATCTTAACTCCAAAAAATATGAAACCACCTTCATTAAATAGATTATTAAAAGTTATATACAACTAAAAATGATTTTTTTATACATTTTGAGTTTTATTTTGGAGATATGGGTCTAGGAAGTTGGGATTTTGGCTTTTTATTTAGAGTATAAAATGTACCCTGAATATTATTTTTCTACAAAATTAATTTTGTATTTTTATGTGTATTTTTACCTACTACTTTCATGTAAAAAGTTCATTTATTTGATGAATGAATAATAAAGAATAAAATATGTGTCAAAATTGAATAAATGATGAATAAAATAATAAGTTTTTTATTCTATTTTTAACCCTTATCTCCCCCTACTTTATTCCTTGTTGGCCCATTCATCAAGATGCCTAGGTCTCAAGGTTTAGGATCATAAAATACCTTTGAAATTTTATTAATTTCTTTTATTTTCTTTATTCTACAATTTTGGTATTAAAACAATATTTTATACTGTATTTATACACCAAAGAATGAATCTTAATTTGTACAAAATAATGCTATTACATGAATTAACTAGGATTTTTAAGGACAAAATGATAGAATAAAGGTGATGAAATAGATATTCATAAAAACTCTCTCTCTCTCTCTCATTCTCATCACATGCCCCATCTCTCTCTCTCAAGAGTGGTCCTCCACCTCTTGACTTAGAGAAAGTCGATGACATCGCTATGTCATTGTGTTGCCGCCTCAACTGCTTGTGGATCTCCATCTTCTTCAGTGCTCCATGCTCGTGAAGAAGGTGTCAAATTTTGTGAGACAAAATCAGGAGATTCGTTGCTCTGATCTTTGACTTGGATTGTGAGAAGCACAGATCTCATCCACACACTCGCAATTGTCTCCTCCATCGGATCGAACTTGAGAAGGAGGTCTCTTCCTTCAGACACATCGATCGCAATCATGCTACAAGCGATATTCCTATAACTTGTTTGTGATCTTGATGAAATGATTTGAGAAGTGTTCTCAAATCATGTTATTTCATCTCTTTAAAAATTTTTAATTTCCACTGCCTCATGCAACTAGTATGACTAGTCGCTCTAGATCACATTTGATGCGATCTTCACGCTTCTGTGATGCGCTAAGGCCCAAACCCTAGCATTCAACTTATTGATAGGCACTTGTGATTACATCTTATATATTGTAGGAATTCAAAGATATCAAGATCAAGAGACTCTCAAAGAATATCTAGGGGAATATACAAGAAGACATAAAAAGGAAAGAGCAACTCGGGTCACTCACCAACCTATACTGAGGATCTGATCATCCTCATATACACAAATGAAAACAAGATGAAACTGGGGTAAGATATGCCAATCATGTGAGATATAATGAACAAAATAAAAACATCTACACGGTGAAAGAGGAATATACATGCATAAGGAGATTTGCGACAAATATTTTTCTGGGACCTGGGTTGGATAGAATGTACATCGTGTTTGTCAAAATTAGAGTCCTCTGTAGAGTATAAGGAATAATAGTCATATACAGAAGACTCCCACTCTAGATTGACGCACAAGCACTTGCTCAGATGTGGTTTAAAGTAAACTAAACTGACCTCAGAAATGTAAATCACACATTCTGATTAGATGAGGAAGTTAAGACCACATTAAGGATTAATTCAAGAGTTTGCACGCAACTTAAGTCTAAGACCGAGTCTAAGGAAGGATCTTCAATTTGTTTTATGGGAACTTAATCAAGTAGAGGAGGTGAGTATCGATATGACTCAAGAGGTTCAGAGGAACTTCTTAAGGAACTGATACGTCTTCCCTCTATACTAGACAACCGATGGCTGGAAGATGATACATCTTTCATGTGATGGTCTATTATGGTGTCATAGCTCTTTTAGATATGATTGTGTTCGTTTCAAGACAAATGACTAAAAATGTCACTGGGGTCTTGGTCTTGGTGGCATATGCAGATTACATCACTAATTTATGATATTTGATATGGTCAATGTAGATCCATGCTTTATAGATCCTCAACACCATAGATTGGCTTGATGACTACCTCATCAAGGATTTCACCTAAGGTCATGTATGGAGGGAACATGGTGTCATCTAATAGGTCCTTAGCAATGCCTGAACAAAAGATACATTGAGGCACTTATCAATAGGGATAACCTCTGCAAGATCATGGCATTTATGCATACAATACGAGGTGGGGGGGGGGTGAATTGTGCATTATACAATATCCCATAATAATATCCAAATAAAAATGCATACAAACCGCAGAGATATAAGTAGATACATTCAAATCACAACACATAATGATTTTACGTGGACACTGAAGCAACAAAAACCACGACCCATGACCATGTTCTAAGATTTCTCCTTCAATCTCTCAGTGAATCTTTTTTCCACTACACAAAAATTGATCACTCCTAATAAAAAATCCGTTGTATCCCCCTTACAAGAACAGCCAATAGAGTAAAAAATCATAGTTAACTAAAGAAATCAAGCAAGCAGGTTCGTATAACATGCACCCTTCCTTAGACAACTTCAAAAGGAAGATTTTATCTCTCTCAGAGAAAGGAATCCACAACTTCGATAGATATAAAAAAAACTGAACAAAAAATATATTTTTGGAATGAAACTTGAATTCATAAGCTTACAGACTTTCAAGGTATATGATTGAGGATGATGAAGACGATCGCAATAGAGCATAGAGAGCACAAACAAGTTCAGTATTTAGATAGCTTCAGATTGGAGAGAGATAAAGAGCATAGAAACATGGTAAGAACTCAAATATCACAAAAAATAAGCATTCTTTCTTTTCTTTTGAGAGTAGAAGATGTCTCTCTTGGTTGTACGTCTCAAACAATGAGCCTAGGGTCCCTTATACAGGGTTGGCTTCAAAAGATTCGTTGGTGTGGAAAAATGGAAAATACAATGTTTTAAAGTTCATGAAATGATCGATCATAAGAAATAAGATGATCAATCAGATCAGCAACAATGATCGATCAGTTTTGACTATTGTCTTCTAATTTGAAAAGTGATCGATTATGGTAAAAATGATGGTCGATCAAGGTTGATCGATTATGAATAACAAGATATACGATCAAGGGTGATCGATTAGGCTGTAAAGATGATCAATCATGTATCTAAAAATCAATTTTGTGACACTGATGATTATGGCTTAAGTTTGCTTGCTGATCAAGAATATGCAAAAAACTGTTAGACTATTTTTCAACATAAAATAAAAGCTATGTAATATGTCACATCAGCCTTCCAAGTCTTCAAATCTTGAGCTTTTAGAAATGAGTCTTTCTTTGAGTCTCTCTAGAATATAATTATAAGCCTTAAGCTTTCAGGCCGAGTCTTTTAGAGTTCACTTTAAGATTTAGACTGGCTTCTAATTTTTCTACACTTTTCAAAAATGAGCTTTTACTTGAAAATTAATCAAGCTACAAAATAAATATGCAACATGGTCATTAGCAAAATCTAAGTCACTAAATATTTAGAGTCATAATCAGGTGCCCTAGTATGGAGTGATCTCTCATTGGTCTCAAGAGGTCTAAGCTCACCTTGCTTATGAAATGTGATTGCATTTGTCACGCAATCAATTACGATCTTAGTAGATGCCAAGAATGGCTTCCTAAATATAAAGGGATATAAAGACAACTCTCCAAGTATGCAATGTCCAAGACCATGAATCCACTTTATGTTGTATACCTTCGAAGGTCACGATGACATCTTTCAAAATTCATTTTGATCTTTTAATGGATCGATCAGTCAGCTAAATTGTCACTCTATATTTCCTTAATGGTCCGAGTTTGAGCTTTTATGAACATAAATTTTGCGAGAATAATTATTTATGAGACATCATATGCCAGAGCATGAGTAAATGAAAGGTCCATTATAATGCATTCCAATTTAGGCTTCCTTTTAACTATTCGCTCATAGTGTTGCTCCTCAAAATCATGTAATTGTCCATAGACAAGATGTATCTTTCGGTTCAATTCCTCTTTTTTCTCTTTTTTTTTGGTGTACGCAAATGCTTCACATATTACTTGAGGTCGGGCAGGTGGTCTATGGCCGCTATCAATGGCATCTAACAAATAATGTGATGCATTGATTCCTCCACGCCAACTACTTCAACCATTATTTGATTTTTTTTCATTTTTATTTTTTTTATTTTATTGCAGAAAGAGAAGTGTGGAGTATGCATGGACTTGCCTCAGACTAGACTAAAGGGAAAATTATTTGTATAAGAGGAAGATAAAATCGTGGACTCCAGTTGTATAATGCTTTTCTTTTCTTCAATGGCTCGCACTGCCGTGAACTATAATTTTACATTCTCCGTTCATCTATTCTTCTTGACTAGCAGCATAAATATCAAACATCTGGGCTATGTACATAATCTGGGACTTGGTGCTTTTCCTTTGGCCTTTTTAAGTATATTTCTTGAGTAGTTGTGGAGTGATTGTTTCTTATATAGCTGATAATCGAAATGGAGCAAGTGGAGTAGATGGGACAGGTAAAGAAGCGAAGAGCTTTGTTTGAGTTTTGACCTCAAATGTTAAATATGGAACGGCTCAAATAAAGGTCCTTTTTGAATCCTCTCTTTGTGTCAATGGATGAGATGTGATTAGGGAAGAAACCAAAGATGGTCAGAACATGTTGGAGCGATCTCAACATGTGGAATTTGAGTATGGATACCAATATCATTCAGTCTTCATAGAGTGGGTGGGATCGAAAGCGAATTAAGAAAGAGAATGTGCAAGTGCATTGAAAACACACACAAATAGTATGTATGATCAAACCCCCAATTCACATTCAACATAATGAAAGCCGTCAGGGTCCATCTTATTCAAATCTTTTTAGTTTTAGTGTGAATTTCAAGTAGTCGTAATTAAGCGAACTCTCATTTGATATCTTCTAAGATGGCAAATGTATATGTGTATTTTTTCCATCTCAAGCCTACCCTCTTCCTAGATATAGCGGATTTCAAAAGTGCTCCAACATCGAGACGTTGAACAACCACAAACACTGACCTTACACTTAAATCTCCTGTTTATGATTGGAGGAAAGTGATTTCAATTTATGTACTGGAGGGTCAGGCTACTCACATCTAGGACAAAACGTCCAGATGTTTGGACTCTAGACTTAAGTGCACATGCATCGCTTAGTCTAAAGTGTACGTGCATACAAATAATAGGGTTGCTCTCCCACAAACAATGAAGTTCAGTTATTTTTTATTTTATTTTTGGTAAGCATGTTTAGCAGTCTCCTATTTTGTTTAAGCTTATCATTTAATTTGAGTAGAATTAGAACACATCTACTAGTTAGTGTGGTTCACTTTTCAATCTAATGTGAAGGGAAAAGGGGGACAAAAATGGAAATGCTTTGCAATGAGTAAGTGATGATGTATGTAGAGTGAGATTTACTTATAGTGATTCCTTTAAATCTCCATATAGAATGTAGAACATGATTTATAAAACCTAATCTATCACATTTTATTAGTGAGAGGTGTGGTCATAGTTCTATGAAAAAATTCAAAAATCCTAGTACCTCTAATAGTCGTAGTTCAATCTTAGAATCACCATAAAGTATATATGGGCCCCAACAACTCAGTTGGGGGTCGAACCAGGCCAAGTACAAGTCCAAAATATACAACTATGACTCTCCAAATGGAGTCTGCTAAGTGTTGCAAAATAACATATAGAAAATTAAAATGCTAAACATAGGGCTCTCTCTGGACTCTAAACAAGCAAAAATGTCTTTTTAGTTCTTCTACATCGCGTTTAGTCTATGGAATCACCCTCCTCTAGATCTCCTTAGTTGCTTTAATTTCCTAGAGAAAGTCACTCAAGATTTCTGTCCCTATTCAAGAAGATAGAGTGAATTAGCTAAAGAGAATGGATTAAAAATGATTCAAATAAAGTAAGTGTGCACTAATAGAAAATGAGAAAACACGTATATAAAAAATAATGCAATGGAACATAATATAAGTGAATTCACCATTTTTAAGAGTGATAAAAAGCAGCTAATCAAATGGCACTATTGCTGGGCTCCTCATATATGACCGAGGAAACGCGAAGCTTCAATCATGTACTTCATAATTTAACAATGGTATGAAGCACCTTTGGTACTTCACTTGAATCGCAAGAAGACTCGATCACTTGTGAAAAATGCTTACTACTGAGGGCGACCAGGTTTTCAGCGAAGGTTGTACAATTTGTATGAGCCATTGGATCGGGGCTCCTACGCATGGTTTGACCTATGAACCTTGCAAGAAAAAGGTGAAACTCGAGCTATCATGCTCAACAAAGGAATTAGTAGAGGGATAAGGGTGATCACTAGCTCCTTTGAAGGTGATAGGCCAGGGCATAAACTTTGGGCTTGTCTCAGCTAGAGAGAAAGGCTCTAAGGGGTAGCAGTAGTAATGTTGTGGAGATGGAGGCAATCGTTAATGGTATTAGAGAAGGTTTTTGAGGTTTCTAAGTCACAAAAAGATGAGAAGAAGAATTGGGCTGAAAAAAATAGATCGAAGAGGAAGAAGACAATGGAAAAAATAAAATAAGAAAATTGGAGAAAACAAGCATTTTACCCAGAGATAGGTTTTATTCGCATGGGGTATATGGTGCTCGATGGAGCTCCACTAATTCCTAGCCTTGACTAGCATGACGAAAAAGGTCTCTAAGAGACTCTTTAGAAGCTCAAGCTGCTACAAGTCTTGATGAAGATCTTGGATCTCGCCATTGATCAGAGTCAGTCGTCATCGTCTTCAATGCTTCTTGCAATATGCCACCAGAAGAATCCAAGTTTAGACCTCTCCCTCTAAGATATGGCAGATAACAGATGCAAATCATGCATCAAACATGTGATTTATGGGTTGGCAAAGTGATGGGTGTGAATGGGTGCGAGGCTCGAAGACGAATTACAACAATGATGGGTAGTGAAGCAATCACGGACTTGATCTTCGGAGATGGCATGGAAAAGGAGGTGATGGGGTTAGAGAGCGTGGATATAGTTGGTGATTCATTAGGAATTAGCAACGGTAATGGTGATGGAAATGTGGTCATGGAGAATTGGGTTGCCAATAGGAGATGGCAAAAGACGAAGGTTTGTCGAGAGAAGGCTGGCGATGGTTGGGCTATAGTGGATAGTCATGGGGCTTGACTGCATTGCATGATTAATGAAGGAGAAGGGAGAAATTAACCAAAGGGTCAACTTATCCAATGGACGTGGTGCATTATGGATGGAGCAGATGAAAGGAAGCCACGCATTGGTCGTGGGCAAACTGTGGCTAAAATGGAGAGGTCATTGACCACTAATGTGATGCCATTTGACAATGTTGACCAGGACTTTGACAAGTTAAAATATAAATCTACATTAGACCTACATCTTCAATGAAGACACTAAAATAAAAATAGGTCATATATACACATTAGGATTTTTTGAGTATTTTATAGGTATAAATTACATGTATTTTTTAGTATGTACTATTTCTTTGATTTTCTCTTAATAATATACGTTACATATTTTTATTAAATATTTATATATTAATTTATTTTTTTATTTTTAATAATTAGTAAAAGATAAAATAAACAATGATATATCATGTATGAGTTTCTACGTCATTATATGAAGGTTTGGTTTTGATCTATTTATTGGATTTTATTTTTTTTGGAATTTTAATATCTTATTAATTACTTAGAACATAAACTAAAGACAATAAATGAAAAAGGAATAAATTAGACTAATTAAAAAAGATACATAAGATATTAGATGTAAGTAATTTAATGCACATTAATTCAAAAATAAGTAGAGTTTCATAGGAAATTGTATGAGGGAGATACTCAAAAGTTTTCATCTTTTCAAATAGGATTTAGGTTTATTTGTAATATTTTTTTAGCGATTTTTTCTTTATTGAAGTATATTATATACACAATGAATTTTATTTGATGTTGTTTAGATTTAACATGAATTTATTAAAAATGTGAGGAGAATGAACAATATGTACAAGTTAATTATTTTTTTGTGATTGTTATATGCTAATGCATGCTTCATGCTTATATGCATGACTGCTAAGAATGCAATATAAGCACAAGAATGCATGTATTTGCTAAGGGGCTGAGCTCTATTTTTCAGCTCTTTTGTAGAAGAAACAAGGTCTCATTATCTCGTCGCCTCTTTTCCTGACCTACGCTTCCCCGTGAGGAAACCATTACATGGTAATTGTCTTTTAATTGGTATCTTGGATGACTTCACATCCCTCTGAAGAATGGGAGAAGAGGCCATTGAATGCAAGTAAGCAAGGCTTTCCGCTTTCTTTACCACAATCATTAACCATGTTTCTAAGGAGATATGGAGATTGTTCTTGTGATGGATGAGTTGAAAGAGGATCTTTGTTGCTTTTCTTCTGATCAATCAACATGGATCTATTGATGGCCACAACTCTACCATCACTGAGTATTTCTTTGTACACTATGGCATTCCCTCATTTAATATAGGTAGATCCTTCATTGAAGTCACTCATTGTACTCTTCACGACGACTATGTTGAATATGCTGAATGCATATGACTGAACAAATGATATATGCTTCTTTAAGAATATGACATCAATTTGTTCAAGAACTCTTGTTTAATCATGAGAAAGTTCATCCATAGGCATCCCTATAAAAGAAAAAGAATCTGACACTGAATCCTACTAGAAATGCACAAATCAAACTGATACATAACAGTTAATGTATGTGTTTATAACTAGTACAGCGAGCACTAATTAATTCCAGTTAGATTATGGTTGATGAGGAAAATGGGATCTTAGTTCTTATCCATCATCAACTTTGCATAGAAAGGTATTTTTATCCCATTATCAACAAGATCAGGAATGCATTGTTCAAATTTAGGATTGTTCGCATGGATGCCAGATTTGCAGGTGTAGTTGTAATCACTAGGAGTGTCCACATAAATATTCTTGTACCGCATGTGTTCATACACCAACATGATCTCTCCCCTCCACCAATAGTAATCTAGGAGTTGCACGAGGTTCGGGTGTCGTATGTGTTTGATAGACACGAACTCCTCGAATTCCCTAGTCCCATGCGAGATTCATGTAAGATACCCTTGATGACGACTTGGGTATTGGAATTTGGAAGATACTGATTTATAAACTGCGGAATCCATTGGAACCAAACAACTCTAAGGACAGGAACCTTTTGGTGGCATCAAACATAATTTTGAAAGGAAATGTATAGGGTTTCCTCGCATTTCTTGACGAGCTCTGAGAACTTGATCATGTCCATGCCAAAGGAGCATATTACTACAAGAATATTATGTTGCTCTTCTTCTGATCAATCATCATGGATATATTGATGGCTGCAACTCTACCGTCATTGAGTAGTTCTTTGTGCACTTTGTCATTCTATCATTTAACATGAATATATCCTTCATCAAAGTCACTTGCCATCCTCTTCATCTCCACTATGTTGAATATCCTGAATATAGATGTCAGAATGAAGAATATATGCTGCTCTAAGAATAGACCATCATTTCGTTCAAGACCTCTTGTTTAAGCCTAAGAAAGTTATCTATAGGCAACCCCAATAAAATAAAAGGAATTCGGCACTGAGTCCTACTAGAAATGCACAATTAAATCAGATTGGTACATGATAGTTAATTTCAGTGGTTTATCACTAGTACAATAAACAATAGTTAATTCCAGTTAGATTATGGTTGCTGAGGAGAAGGTGATGAATCTCATATTCATCATGCTAAAATTGGTCAATTAAGCTCTATTCCCCAAAATTCACATGCATTTAATCATTAATAGAGCATCATTGGCATTCATACATGTGTAAATAATATTTGCATTTCATCATGCATAATTGCATTAAAAATTCCAAGTGTAAATTAACCCAAAAAACAGCTAGCTTCTCATATTTTTAGTTAATTCATCCTAACTCCGATCGACCCCAAATCACCTCCATTTTGTAGATATTACCAACAAGAATAAATAAAAAATACAAAAAATTACTAACTCAAATAAGTGTCAAATAATCCGAAAATCTAATTTCACATCCGACTGACTAAAACGCGCATATCTTCCGCATAATGTGTTTGATTTTGGTCTACTCACTTTTAAAGCACTCCATTTCCAAACGCCTTCAAAACAAGGCCAATTTCATAAAATTCGAAGCTCATATGTGAAAGTTAGGTTTTGGGCCTATTTTGCACATTTTAACTTTTTGCTATTTTTGACCAAAGTTTTTACGTACATAAGTAACCCTTTTAATTTTATTTCTTCTTCATTCGTGTTCTTTGATGAAAGTTTTAATAAGCAACAAAAAAATCCAAATCTAGTTACAACTGAAATCAAAGAAACTGACGGTGTCCAAGTGTCCGTTGGGAGTCTGTACAAAAATCCCATATTTCACACTTCTATTTTATTTTCCTATTTTATTATTTATTAAAAATAAAAAAATCAAACTAGTATGTAATTAATTTTCTTGTATTTTATCGTATTTTTTCTAGATTTTTATCGTCTTTAAAACCACCAAAAAATTACAAACTCCAACAAGCCAGTGTTCTATACACATGGAAACCACAAAAAATACCACTTCGCACAGATGACATCTTTTGCTCCTGAGTCCTTCATGAAAGTTGTAGATCTTATCGAGACGAACAATTTCATCGAGGAAATTTTTCGATCAAAGGTCTCCTCTTATTTCTTTTTCATTTTTCTTTCCTCTTTAATTTTGAATTTTTTTGGGGGGTGACACGTGGCAGCCCCTGGGCGTGCCACGTGCACCCCCATTCCTACCTTCTCTCTCTTCCCCCGGGTCACGTGCCTAGCACATGACCCCCCTTTCCCCTTCCTCCAGTTGTTCCATGCCTCCCCCCCGCTCTCCCGCTACCATTAAGCTCTCTGCCATACGCGGCCGTCGGTCGTTACACGCCTCCCCTCGCCAACCGTTCCACCCTCTTCGCGTAATGCACCTCCACGCACCTCCCTATAAATACCCATCGCTGCCGTCTGCACAGCCCATCCACCCTTCCTCATGAAGATGGTGACAGCGGCCTCTTTCGACGAAATCCGCGGAGCCGAGCTCCGTGTCGCTTCCCCTTCCGGCAAGCACAAGCTTCGTGGCTTCCTTTGCCGACCACTGAGGCAAGAATCGGAGCAGGCCTCCGCCTCCTCCATCTTCCAGGCAACCCATCTTCCTCCTTTAACCTCGACATCCTAGAGCATCGCTCCGCCCGCCGCACACCACCATGCCAACCGCTGTCACCTCCGCCTGTCCGCACCGAGCTTTGTGCCCTCACGTACTGCAGGTCGCCAGCCACTGCACTTCATCGTGCCATCTCCTCCGTGCTCCTTTCCTGGTCACATGCTGACATTGACCTCCGCCCTCAAGCCACGGCCACAGCAGGCCACTGCACCGCCTCCACGTCGTCTCTGCCTTGCCCCGCCCTGGCTCACCTCTCTAGGCGCCTCAGTTCTCGCGCCACCGTCCGCCCCGACCGGTGCTCTGCCCTTCACGCTCGACGTGGCTTCGCCTCCGCCCTCCATCACGGAGACCGGTCACACCCTGCCACCGCTCGGTCGTGTGTCAGTCGAGCTCCGTCGTGCGATTCCGCCCCACCTTGGCCGGTCAGGGCTACAGCTCCAACCGCCTCGATGATCAGCAACCGCTGGATCAAAGGCGATGCCTTGATCCAACGGTCTGTGTCTCGCCACGTATCCCCCTCCCGAGCCTCGGCCCAGCCTCAAGGCTTGGGGCCTCTGAGCCTCTCAAGCCTGCCACCTCGGCTCGGGGACATCGAGCCTCAGCCTCCGGTCTGTGCCTCCGCTTTGGAGCTCCCGAACCTCCATCAGCTGCCACGCAAGCTGGGTGGCCGAACCTCCGCCATGTGCCGAGCCACAGCTTCGGGTCTCTCTGAGCCTCCACCCCCCCTCTGAGCCTCCGGGCGCACGTACGACGCACATGCACTAGGGGTAAATTGCAACAAAGCCCCCACAAGCTCCTGAATTTGCAGATATACCCCGCCTGGGGTAAATTATGAAAGGGCCCCTCTAACTTCTTGATTTTGCAGATAAGCCTCTCCAGGGACCTCATTGAAAGAAAATTTTTTATTTTATTTACATTTCAGTCCCTAGAATTTTTTAGCATATCTTCTTCATATGAACTCCATTTTTAATGCATAATATGTCGTTTTGAAGCTTATTTCATGCTCTATTTCTTAGCATAATTTATGAACACATCAGAGGTATTTTATTGATAATTATTATTTAAGGATCTCTATTGACATATGCAGGCTAATTTTGACATATTTGTGTTATATTTTCATTGAGAAATTAACGACATCTTTTGCAGGAATTCGGATGAGGATTTCAATTTGATTAACTCTTTGTGATCATTGTTGATTATTCTCAATAGTTTAATTTTCATAGGGGAATAATTTAGATTTATTCCTTTAATATTATTGTCGACTATTCGAGGAATTGAATCACAGAAATTTAGAGGCAAGATATTTTGCTTCAAATTATTCTAAGTATCAATTGATTTATTAACCTGATGCATTGAGTCAGTTTGAATATCTCTTGAGTTCAATACATTTTGATTTGTGATTAATTTTGCAGAATTATAAATCATATTATTCGGGGAAAATCACATATCATCGGCATAATCTTCTCTGTTTATTTTCTTTGCCTCGCATCTTCATCATTGCATTGTATTATATTTTTCTAACACAGAAATTAAACAAACATTAATTAATTATTTAATTTAATTTAAAACCGCACAACTAAGAATCATCGTTCCCTATGTTCGACCTTGGTAGACATGCCAAGTAAAAATACTCCGTAACATTCAAAGATTGTGGTTTTTTAATCGACCGAAATTCGCCTCCTATACTACAATCAACTATTATTAAAGAAGTAGGATTTCGCGTTCATTAAATGGCGCCGTTGCCGGGGAACGGTGAATTTTTAGGGTTTTAAAATTATTTTTTGTAATTAATTTTTGTGAAACTAATTTTTGTGTCATTTTCTTCTGCATTTCATTTTACATTTTTTTCTCGCTACATATACTAACTGCATCGTCTCTCTTTGCAGATATCTTGGAGCGATTTTTGGATATTATTCAAGGATCTGCAAAGAAGACTGAATTTTTATTTTTATTTTTTTATGTGTGAGAGAGTTAGTCTAGATTTAATTCCCACATTATTTCAAGTCCCTCTCTTTGAACCATGTTAATTTGTGATATTCAGGACTGGACTCTCTGTGGTGTGGCGTAGAATTTAGGAGCACATACACTAGATTAGAATTATTTTTGCTCGTGCTCGTTAATTTTAGGAAACACATTATTCACTAACTAGACGCACAGGTAGATCGTTCAACTTAGCCAAATTTTGAAATCAATTCTTCCCGCTAATAGAACTATCAGCTTAGGGCGTCTTTCATTTGTGCATATGATTTAGTAATAATTTTAAAATTCCTTGTATTGCATCCCGCATGAAGAATGTGAGGATTCACTATAAGTCTTCTTCTTAAGCATGCATCATTTATTTACGATTTCATTGGCTTTTTCGAATCTCCCTCCTCAGTTTTACAACGTAAGAATTAAAGGAATTGGGATTGCTCATTAGGCGTTAATTTCTGTGCTCACATAAACTTCAGTGATAACCCTAATCTAAAATTGGGATTGCTAATTATGGCGAATGTAAATAAAACTGACATAAAATTAACATGTGTCTGGTGGAGAGAAACCCACTCATTGTTTGTAAGGAAAAGATAGCACACCTTAGGATAGAGCCAAAAACCGAAAAGTTTCATTCAGATTACTGATTTTAAAAACAATTAGCTACTTTTCAGTGAGGGTCTTGGATAGTTGTTTTACGGTCTGACTTCCCTTAGCAGAGTAGGTGGTTTAGAGGACACTACAGAAGGATCCGTCCTCAAGTAACATGGGTAGCTATTTAAACGATCCGTACTTACACCTATACTGACTGAAAATAGGTGCAACTAGTTGTATGAACTCAGGACAGTCTTTGTGAAATATTTCGGCACCTAACAACTCCGCTTAATTTTCAAGATTATTTTGTCATTAAATTAAAATTGAAAAGATAAGCGGTCGGACCCTAACGTGCCTTCACCAGTATTGAGTGGGTGAATCTACGTGTTTGTTTTGTGTTTGATTTGTGTGTATCAAAGACCTTGCAATCGCAAGCAAAACTTGGTTTGCAGATCATTCCATCCATCTCTTGAGAAAATGTCGGCACGATGGTCTTCTTTCTCGATCTCCATGATCATGTCCCGATATCCTTCTTCTCACACTTCTCAGGGGAACATGCTCTTCAAATCAGGTTCCCCTCAGCCATCATTCTCTTCCCTCCCTTGCATCCCAACCTATGACCACACTTCTTCATGCAATAGATCTCTCTCACATTCTGACAATCTTATGGACATGAGATAGCGAGCAGAATTGAGGATGAATAATAGAGTAATCGATATTTACAGTAGAATAAGATTTCCGGTTACTATGATCTCACAGCCTCTTGAACCATCCCCTACTCAGGATGACTATCCTCTTGAGTACAATCAATTTTCCTTCGACAATACACGAGAAAACCAGAGTCAAGGAAATATAAATCATGACCAGACCATAATGATTATGAACAATCAATACTCTACTTGAGGTTACATGCCAGAATCATGACACATAGAGAATGATATTCAATCACTAGTCATGAGATGTTTGAGGATGAGATTGCTCAGATTAATCAAAAAGCAGATACTTTAGCTGAGAGAATATACGATCTCATATAGTCTATGCAGAATTCAGAAATGTGAGGCCACTACCATGCGAACCACTGAATCATCATGTGACTCACAATCAGGCACAACCACCGCTGACCTCTGACCCCCTACTGACCATATCATAGAAAATACCAAAAAATTCGAAAAAATAGAATATTCAAAAAAGTTGGACAATTATGAAATGGAAGCATTTTGCAAGAGCCTGATCTTAGAACTTCCATCGATCAAGGTCATAGAATATGTGCCCGATCTTAAGCAATTTGTGAAAAGTCGACTTAATCCTAAAAAGACGGGCATGAAACGATCCAGGATGGAATATCATGTCATATCTATGGCCAGTTCCTTGGTGATGAATCGAAAAACCAAGAGCCACAAAGTCAAGCGGTCGACTCGGATCACATGTGAAATTGAGGATTCTACATTCACTCATGTTTGATTAGACAACGACTCCACATTAAACATCCTCCCCAAGTCCATCTTTGACAAACTCAAACTCATACAATTGAAAAAGACTAGGGTGATCGTTCAATTACATGATCGATCCACCACAAGGCCACGGGGGATCATTTTGCTCGTCGTAAACTTTCAGGATGATAGACATAAAGTGGACTTTATTGTCCTTGACATTGACTATGTCGAAACATTGCTTGAGTCTCCAATCATTTTAGAAAAACCGTTCTTAGCCTCTGCTAAGGCGATTGTGGATTGTGAGACTCAGGTCATCATGTTCCTGAACTCAGACCACAATGAACAAACCCTCAATAACACGTCCTGTTATGAGGAAACCAAACTTGAAACTGATAGTCCTGATCGGGAGACAAACACTTCACATGATCAAACCTCTCCTCGTGAAACACCGACACATGTCCTAGGAGAGACAACCATGAGACCAGCTATTGGACAGACCTCTGATTCTCACCACACCTCCTACCCTGAAACTGCTCCTAAGAGAAAAATTATTTTGGAGCTTATTAAGAAGACCATATTTTTTAGGATCGCCACGATTATTTAAGAGGTCCAATCTTTGAGTCAACAGTGATTCACAAGATACTTGAACCATATAAAGAACCGACTCAGGAAATCTCTGATGTCACCAAAATCACGATTATCCAAAAGTGACATAAACATCCCCAGCCATAACTCACAAACCCACTAGGAACAATCTCTCTCAACCGAAACAATGTATTACACTACAAGAATTAATCGACTTTTATGGGGATTCATCTGATGAGGAACTAATACATGCCACACCGGTTACTCAAGAAAATGAAGACTGTCTAACTTCCTACCAATACTTCTCAAGGAAACAAACCGAACAAGAAAGTCACCTTTGACCTTATACACCAGGTGATTTCTGAAGAGTCCTCGTCCGGTCTTGAAGTGGTTCATCAAGTAAGTGCAATAGTTACAGCTCTGATCCAAGGGCACTTACCTCTGATCGATAATAGTTGGAGATCCTCTGCATAAGACTACTATTCTCCTAAGGATGACTCCGACGATGGCTGGTCTTCTTCATCAACCCCCTCTTCATCGCCCTCCACATCTCCATACTATCTCCCTCCACACTCCTACAAGAATGTCTGTCGCAAACCTCCTTGAACTTGTATATACGTATATCTAGACCCGGTTCCCCATCTGTATTTATCCAATCATATTTAGGCTGAACCGAGCCTGAGTATAGGGGGACTGGTACGATTGTTTATACATCACTTCTCTCTTTTTCTTTTTGCCTCATCTATATGAGCTATGTCTACATTTCACTTTGTGCCATGAGGACATAGGACACGCTAAGTATAGGGGGGTGTTTGTATATATTTTACCTACTTTATCCATAGTTCGTACTTTAATTATTTTCATCTAACATCGGGGATGGGTACAACTAGTGTATATTATGTTTATAATACTAAATGCTTGCTGTATATAATATATGTTTTTAAAAAAATTGCATAAAAACAAAAAAACACACAAAAATAAAAAAATCACTCATGGTCTTGCATTTCATCAAGCATTTCATGCATTCCTTGGTTGGATTATTCCTGACACATTAACTATCACTCAAGGCTTGAGGATTTTGAGGATACTTAATTTCTGTGATCTTGAGAATCTGAGTTAGCCAACCTTAGTCGTTAGGATTTTGAACTTAATAATCCGCACTTCCCTAGTTTGAAAGATTTGAGCGCTATAGTGCAATCTTCATCTCTACCTTCAAAAGAATATGATCATCATAAACACTTTCACAACTGCATGATTGATGAGATGAGTTGAGATATTACTTAAGGAACTTGGACTAGAGATTTAAGTTTAGACCTAATCATTAGATATTCAAGGATGGGATAAAGGTAATGAAGGCTTCAGAAAACCTGAGTGTCAGCGAAACCCTAGCCAGTATGTGAACAAGTTCGTATGCTATCTCTTTGATATCTACCTATGTGCCAGGGTGTGATGAAACTTAATGAAAATTATTGATCAATATGCGCCAACTTTTGGTAAAAGCAGCGGAGCTAGCCAACAAAATAAAAGAAAAAGAAATGTCAAGGAAAAGCTCTGTCATCCAAATTCAAATTACAAATGAGCTTCCACCAATGACGAGCGCTCCCAAACATTTTCAAAGTGTTCACTTGGACCAAGCGTTAATTAGGACCAAGGAGTTGGGCTGACACCATAAAAGGGCTCTGCATCGTAAGCGATACAAGTCTGGGTGTCGAAGGTATCTTAGATACTCAAAAGAGACACACCCCGGTGTACTCACAGAAAAACAAGTGCAGGCAACTCCAAATTCTCTTGACAGACACAATGATGAACAAAATAAAAATATACTAGTGTTGAGTAATAAGGCACTCGAGAGGCACCTTGTTCCAATGTGAGGGAAAGAAAATTAGACACAATTCTATGCCCTCCATCATCTGGTTGTCCATCTACACTTTCAAGTCTGACAAACTAATGAGATGGTTGACTGAAGCAAGAATAGACTTATTCCCTAGTATTGAGGATTAGGTCTATAGGAGAGTCTCTTGGATTGGAACTTTGGGTGATGTCTCGACTTGACTCTCATGAATGCAGTACACTAAAAATCATATCCTTATATTATATGTACAAACAGAGACTCTGAAAATTAGAAAAGTTGGATTCCTTCTGGTTAAAGCATGGTTGAGTCCAGAATTTTAGGATCACTCAAATTAAGGGTCTTCTATGGATTGATCCTTGAAAATTCACATGCATAGTCAGGGATGTATTCAACTAAGTCATTCATTCATTGATGCTTGGGGATGAGCATGGTTTAAGTATAGGGGTGAAAACCTGACAATTCAGGCTCACTGTCGTTGAGGCTACTACTCAAACCTTCTCGTTGATCAACAATTAACCCACACAAATAATCAAGCAATTGAGAGCAAGAGTTAAAATTTATTATACCCTACTAAGAATGTATAGTGGCAAGCAAGTAGGGGTTGAACACATGAAGCAGGGTGTAGAGCAATCGAGATAAAGAAATGATGCAACCAATATCCTTTCACACACTTAGCCAAGTGGAACCTTTTTTGTGGGTTTTTAATTTTATATTATTTTTAATTTTTATATTTTTATTTTTTAAATTTTTTGATTTTATCTTTTCTTGTTATAATTTATATGTTTTTAAAAAATAGGATAAAATAAAGTATAGATACAACAAAGAAAAGAGAGAGGTAATATATATATAATAGGTAAAAATAAGCAAAAATTCATGAAATAGAATATTTTTATGCTTTTTGTAATTTTCTAATGTTTTTGTGATTTTTCTATCTTTTTTCTAATTTTTTGGTTTCTTTTTAAAGTAAAAAATACTAAAAACAATGAATAAAATAAAAATCCGAAATTAAAATAGAGAAATAAAATATCAAACAGGAATCAAAATTCTCCAAATTAATTTTAAAATAAATATACTAAAGTAAGAAAGTTCAGAGATAGAAAATAGATTTTTAGGATTTTTAAGAATTTTTACTATTTTTATGAAGTTTTTTGGAGTTTCGTAATTTTTAGGCATTTCCTTTTATATTTTTTAGTGTTTTTTGGTCTGAAGTCAAAAGATGCAAAAACACACGGAATATAATTTTGTTGGAATTTTTTAAAATGTTGTCTAATTTTTATATTTTTTTAATGCAAACAGGGGTGAAAATGCATGTTTTTGATTTTTTTATAAATAATAAAATGTAATAGAAATGCAAAATAAAAATATGGAGTAATAGAGCAATACAACTGGAAGCTAGGGTAATTTTTTTGGCTTTTTTTAGGATTTTATAGATGCATAAAATAAATGCAAACAACAAAAAGAAATTACATTGCTAACATGTGTAGTTTTGTAATTATCCAGAAATCTGAGGGCCAAAGTGTAATTTTTCCAGAAATTATATAACTCAATAAAAATATTTTGGACCAATCACAAATAGACAAAATGCCAAGGATATGCCTGCAAAAATGCCAAAGCCAACGTGACACGCACATGCTTAGCAGGGACCAGATATCAAATAACAAAACCTAGGGAGCTAACGTGCAATTTGTCCAAAAATATTACAGCTGCATACAGAAGTTTGTGGATTAAATGGCAATAACAGAACTACCAAGGACTTGGCTGCAAAATGTCACACCTCACGTGCACCAATCACGTGAGGTGACATGGCCAGGACCTAAACATAATATAGCAAAGTTACATGGCCTATTTATAAATATTACAAAAGTTATTAAACGACAGATGAAAGATTTAAGACTATTAATTAAATACAAAATCTTCTCAGGTAAAGTTGCAAAATACCCAAGAATAATGGATCCGATGGCAGATGCACAATTACTTGCCATGTGGCGGTCGCTGGAGCGTCAATACTGCTTCGTAGATGAGCGATCAAGATTAGATCCCGGTCCTTAATCGGACGGTGCTGGCGAAGCAGAGCGGACGGTTGCTGAAAGATCTGGGTGCATGTTCTTGATCCAACGGTCGAGGGATCCCTTCGACGAACTGGGAAGAACTCGCGAGGGGCGAGTTTCCCCAGCTCCGATCTTCCTCCTCCGCTGCTCGGTGAAGCTCCAAAAGGGCCCAGGATGCTCCTGCAGGTCTCCTCTAGGCACTGGAAGCAACAAAAGGTAGGTACCCGGGTGGTCTGGCATGCTCGCACGAAGGTGGCGCAGTTGGGGGGATGTAGGACCTCCGATGAACAACAAAATTTTGCTCAAGACGATGCTTTGTCCTCTATATCTGCAAGAAAGAGTGGGGGAGTCGGGGGCAAGGTGCCTCGACTCCGTCGGAGGGTGGAATGGGTTGGGGAAGTGTACGGTGATGACCGGCAGAGGCCGGGAGAACCCAAAGTCCGGTTGTGCACAATGAATGTGATTCCGTGATGATTTGGATGAGGTCGATGATCGATTTTTGCTAAGTCTGACTCCTAAAGTCCTAAGGAACTTAAAGGGGCGTAAAAGAGAAGAGAGAACACTCACCAGGGCGGCGCTAGCGGTGCACTCCTACGAGGTGGATCGACTCGATTCGACACCTCCACGGCCTCCTGAGGGACGCAATCGGTTCCTGCTGTCACCAGGAAGATCGTCGAGGTCCTAGGTTAGGGTTTGGACGGTGGAAGAGTGATCAAAGAACCAAGGAAAGATTGGAGGTGTTTTTGAATAGGGGACAAAGGTGCTCCAAAGATGAAGATGGCCGGAGCGATACAGTGATCCACTCCCCAAGGAGAGATCTCAACATGAAAGAGCATTAGACGAGGAGCAAAAGTCGTGAAGAAGTTGACACGAAATAGTGAAAAATTTGACCTTGAAAAATCCACAAAAACAGACAAAAAACAAGGTCTGACGACATGGCAGACCTTGATTAGAGAGTTGACCGAGGTCAACAACGGTTGAATCTGGTTGGTCCACGTGGACCAACCAAGAAAATTGTTGGAAAAATAATTGAAAAATCGATTAAAAATAATAAATGATTTTATTAAATTAAGAATATAAAAGAAGAAATGTCTATTATTTTCTGAATTATTTTATTATGATTTTTATTTATTTTTTCGAGGATTAGAATTATAAGTTACCTTTTACGGGTTATATACAGGTATATTTATCTATGTATTTTAATATTTTATTTTTTTGTACCTTTAATTTTATTTATGTTTTTATTATTTTATATATTTATAACTTATTTTTATACACTTAAATAATTTTTTATTTTATTTTTCTGGTGTATTATATACAACTAAATATATAGAAGTGTATCTTTATAGGTATATTTATAGGTATTATACATGTGTATTTTATACAAGTATTTTATTGTTATGTTTTATTCATGTTTTAATATATGCATATATTGCAAATAATATTTACAAAAGTATAAAAATATATAATTATAAAAATAATGAATAATAAATAAAATGAATAATTTAATCAGTGCAAATATACAATAGGGGTCCAAAACTCAACTTTCACGTTGTAGCTCCAAAAAATATGAAACCACCTTCATTAAATAGCTTATTAAAAGTTATATACAATAAAATGATTTTGATACATTTTGAGCTTTTATTTGAGAGATACAGGTCTGGGAAGTTGGAATTTTGGAATCTTATTTAGATCATAACTTTTTATCTGTACATTATTTTTATGTGAAATCAATTTTATATTTTTCTATATTTAATTATCTACAACTTTCAAGTTCAAAGTTTCTTTATTTGAAATGTAAAAAGTGGAAAAAAAATAGGTCCCAAAAGTGAAGAATACATGAATAAATAAAAGGGTATTTATATTGGTTTTTGGCCCTTATCTCCCCCTACTTTATTCATTGTCGACCTCGCCATCGAGATGCCTAGGTCTCAGGGTTTCGGATCATAAAATATTTGCAATATTTTATTATTTTTCTTTTCTTTTCTTTATTATAAAATTTTAGCTTTAAAAACCGTATTTTATACACAATTTGTACAATAATGCATGAATGATAAAACACAACCTAAATTAAGCCTGTTTACACGCATTTACTAGGGTTTTTAAGGCCAAAATGATAGAATAAAGATGATGAAACATAGATTCGTCATCCCCCTATACTTGCCTTTGCTAGTCCCTAGCAAATACTTATGCAATAAGTGTAGAAAAAGAAAAACAAAGAAAAGAAAAAGAAGAAAGATGGATTGAATTTAATTATCAAACTTGTCTTCACAAAATCAAAGTTTGGAACTTAAGTCGGACCTTTGAAATTTTAATGCGGGCGGAACCTTAATAGAAATCGAATTTGAAATCCAAGAGCCTTCAAGAGTCCCAAAACTCTGCTCAAGTCTCCTCAATAGCCAGGTCAGAAATATTTCAACTCATACGTACACTGACTCGTACAGTGTAAGTGATAGTGGTTCTCCCCAACTAGATAGATAATGAGATTGACTTCTCTAGTTTGACAACCCAATGATTCCCCAATCCAACAACTCCTTCCTCGAGGAGCGGGATATTCCCTTCTAAGTTCAAGTGACAACCAGCTCAAGAGGAGGGGTGAAGAGAAGAATGGATGGTAGTCAGTGTAGCTACCTATCCTAAGATGCAAGACCAGTGTAGTCAAGTCATCCAGCTGCAGGCTCACGTGATTTGACTTTTATTCTCAAGCTTGCTTATTGACTATACAACATATTCACATGCTCCGGCAGACATTTTATTTTTGTACAGGCATGTCCACTTTTTTGGAGTTTTTTTTGAAATACTATTTGCAGCAACATATACATAAGGAGTTTTTCCTCTTGAGCCAGTAGACTATCCTTCTTTTGAAGCTTTATTGCAACCCACACTCTCCTATCTTTAGAATTCCTCATCACTGGACGGGTTGGGGTGCACTTCCCTCCCTAGAGGAGGACAAATGTTTCCACTTATGTGCGTCTCATACCAGCAAATCCAACCCCCTCACCACTCCAACTGAGTTGAGCCATGTAAAAGGTGTAGGTGTCCAAGTTATGTCATTATCAACAAGAGTTGTGCGTGTGCTCCGAAATACTCTACTTAGGCAGTCAAGAATCCATTGAACCAAGTCTCGTGATCCTCAAAGAATTAAGTCAACTAGACCTGAAGTACCTCGATTCCAGCTCCTATAAGGTTCATGTTATTAGGTAGATTTTAAGGTCCAATCAAGCTCCAATCTCCGGATTTTACTTAAACTTGTTCAACTATCAAACTTAATCCGAAAAATATCATTTTTAAAACAAAATATTATACAAAGGTTCAAAATATTTAACAAAATGTTTCCAAATAGTTTTGAAAATATTTTTCAAACGGATTTCAAACATTTTGCAAAAAAAAATTCACTTGATTTACTAATCGGTAAATAGAAAAAGAAGTTGAGGGAATAATAACATCTTTTTATTAAGTGATTTTATTGAATTTTATAAGTGTTATTAGCCATAATTATTAATAAAAATATGAAAGTACAAGTTATGGCTAAAGTATATATGCAGTATATACAACCCCCCTATACTTAGCTTGAGCTATGTCCTCATAGATCAGAGAGAAAAAGAGAAGACATAACTCGTACTGAATATAGAAAAGTATAAAGAAAGAATGAAGGAATGAATAAACGAATGAGAAGTCGACCATCCCCCCTATGCTTAGGATCAAATAATCCTAAGTATAGCAGACTGTACACAAAGCAGGGAGGGTCAAGGGTGGGAATGAACTGATCGTACTCAGACTGTCTCATCCTATACTTAGGGTAAGATATCCCTAAGTATAGACAAGAAGATGAGACAATGGAGAGGATCGAAAAATCGAAGAAATGGGGTTTACACCCCCTATACTTAGGACAAAGTACGTCCTAGGCATAGAAGACTGACACAAAGGGGCGACACCTTTTTCGGTTAGATAAAGAATATAAAAGAGGAACAGAAGAGAAGAAGAAAAGAGATTAGAAGATGGAATATGAACAACTCGGAATGCACATCCCCCCTATACTTAGGATAAATCACATCCTATGTATAGCAATGATGAAGGGGGGTGACATCTTGTCGGTAGAATAAGATATGAGAGGAGGAAGAGAAGAAAAAAAGAAAAGTCATTCAAAAATATTTTGCTCTGCTTTGTCTTCTACTGCTACTTCAGAATTATTAAGTTCGTCCTTATAGATCACCTGAATAGAGTCAACGATAGACATGAATGTATCATGTTCAAGATAAGGCTTCAGAAGCTGTCCATTGACTACAAATGGCTGTATGTCAGCAGACAAACCAGATATCAATACACTTCCGTTGTCACGCACATGCTTTACCATAAACGACCCATTCCATTTGCTCTTTAATTTTCCTGGAAATATCTTTAATTTTGCATCAAACAACCACACCTTCTGACCCAGCTCGAAGGACTTGCGACGGATATGCTTGTCATGCCATATTTTGACCTTCTCCTTGTACATTAGGTTGTTGTCGTATGCATAGTCTCTGAATTCCAATAATATGTTCAGATCCAGTTTTCGGTTCTTCCCAGCTTTCTTAGAATCCAAATTACAAATGTTGATAGCCCATAAAGATTTATGAATCAATTCAACGGGCAGATGACATGGCTTGTCATACACCAGACGGTAGGGAGACATTGCCAAGGGTGACTTGTACATGATTCTGTAAGCCCAAAGACCTGAATCAAGTAGTTGAGACCAGTTCTTGTGATCTGGATACACAAGCTTCTGTAAAATTGTCTTGATCTCCTTGTTTAACCATTCAGCTAAGCCATTAGCTTGTGGGTGGTAAGGTGAAGCAACACGATGTTCGATGCAGAATTCTTGAGCTAGCTTCTTCGCCTCTTTGTTTATGAAATGGCTATCCCCGTCAGATATTAGAATCTTGGGGATATCGAATCGTGCTATGATGTGATCTCTCAACAATTGACAGATAATCCTACTATCGGCAGTTCTGGTGGGGATAGCCTCCACCCAGCGACTTACATAGTCGACGACAAGCAGAATATATTCATAGCCCTCACTGTTGGGAAATGGGCCCAAAAAGTCGATGCTCCATGCGTTGAAGACGTCTGATATCTGAATGAATTTCAGAGGCATCGTGTCTCTCATTCCTATGGTTCCTCCCATCTTCTGATAGTCAGTGCAGCATTTGACATAATCGTCTGCATCTCTGAATAGTGTACGCCACCAGAGGCCACTCTGAAGAACTTTTGTTGCCGTTCGTTTTCCTGAATGAAGTCCTCCAGAATCTTGATCATGGCACAAGACGAGGACACTTGGAACTTCCTCTTGAGGAATGCACCTTCTCTTGATACAGTCTGCCCCCTCTCGAAATAAATATGGATCCTCCCACTGGTAGAAATGGATTTTAGACAAGAATTTGTCTATTTTCAACTTCGGCCAATCATATGGGATTCACTTGGTCACGAGATAATTTACAATGTCCGCATACCATGGAAGCGAGGTGACTGACAGAATTGCCTCGTCTGGAAAGGTCTCTGTGATTGGTTGCAGGCTTAGCTCAGGAGATTCTGGTTCACGAAGCCTCGATGAATGGTCAGCCACCACATTTTTTACCCCAGGTTTATCTCTGATTTCAAGGTCAAATTCTTGGAGGAGAAGGATCCACCGAATAAGGCGTGGTTTGGCATCCTTCTTCTGTTGTAGATACCGGATGGCCGAATGGTCAGTGTAGATGATCACTTTGGATCTAAGGAGATAGGATCTGAACTTCTTCAAGGCAAAGATTACCGGTAACAGCTCCTTTTTGGTGACAGTGTAGTTTTGCTGGGCTTCATCGAGCATTCGAATAACGTAGTGAATTGTAAATGGTACATTATCTTTCCTCTGTCCAAGTACAGCAACGATGGCATAATCTGACGCATCGGTCATTACCTCAAAAGGCTGAGTCCAGATTGGTGGCTACAAGATAGTGGCATGAGTGATAAGTTCTTTCAACTGATTGAAGGCAAGGACCACACGGTCATCCACAATAAATTCATTTTCCTTGTCGAGCAACTCAGTCAAAGGTCTGACCAATTTACTGAAATCTTTGATGAATCTTCAGTAAAAACCGACATGGCCCAAGAATGACATGACTTGCTTGATTGTTATAGGTGGCTCAAGTTTAGAAATCACCTCCACCTTGGTTGGGTCAACCTCCATGCCACGTTTAGAAACAACGTGGCCCATCACGATTCCTTCGATCACCATGAAGTTGCTCTTTTCCCACGAGAGCACCAGATTTACTTCGTAGCACCTCCGTAAGAATCGATCTAAATAATCCAGACATTGATTGAAAGAATCCCCGTAGATCAAAAAATCGTCCATAAAGACCTCAAGAAAGTTTCCCACCATGTCGACAAATATTTCTAGCATACACCTTTAAAATGTGGTTGGGGCATTGCAGAGCCCGAACGACATCCGTCTGAAGGCGTACGTACCAAAAGGACATGTGAACGTGGTCTTCTCTTGGTCTTCAGGAGCGATAGCAACTTGATTATATCCAGAGTATCCATCCAAGAAGCAAAAATATTCCTTTGTGGCTAATCTCTCCAAGATCTGGTCGATGAAGGGTAAAGGAAAGTGATCCTTCTTGGTGGAGAGATTAAGTCTTCTGTAATCCACGCACACTCGCCAAGAAGTGGGTACTCTGGTCGCAATCTCCTCTCCTTTGTCATTCTTTACAATGGTGATCCCTGATTTCTTTGGCACTACATGCAGAGGGCTCACCCATTTGCTGTCGGAGATGGGACAAATGAATCCTGCATCGTACCATTTCTGGATTTCTTTCATAACGACCTCCCGTAGATTAGGATTAAGTCTTCTCTGAAGTTTTCGAGAGGGTTTGCAATCTTACTCCAGGAAAATGTGATGCAAGCACAAAGATGGATTGATCCCATGGAGATCTGAAGTTCTCTAGCCTATTGCCTTGCGGTTGCATTCAAGAACCTCCATCAGACGAGATTCTTGGTCTATGGTCAGATGCGCATTGATAATGATCGGGTACATGTTAGGTTCTCTCGCAAGAAAGGCATATTTCATATTGGAGGGCAAGGGTTTCAACTCGAGAGGGGTCGGAGCTGCTTCAGAAGTGACTTCAGCTATTAATTCTGGTGGCGATTCTTTCATCTGTCTGGCATCCACCATGCTCTGTTCTACCTCCTCATTCAAGTCTTTATAGAATGTTTCAATAATTTCCTCTTCATCGCAAGATTCTTCAATAATTTGCTCTTACTCTTGAAGGTACATCACCCCCACAGAAGGCTCATCCAGCATCTCAGCAAGCACCTCATCCTGATTGATAAGGGGAAATTCGACTGCAGTCTCCAATTCCTCCTCGGGGAAAAGAGTTCATGGATCTCATTGTCATCCAAGAATAAGTTGGTGTCTTGAATTTCTGCCAGAAATTCGCAGTCTTCAAAATACTCAATCACCCTTGCGCAAGATGCAGATGTTCCATCTGGTGGTGTTGCGTCGGACAGGGTCTCTACTTTGATCGTTTCACTGCCAACGCCAAAAGTAATTTCTCCAGTCCCATAATTTACCACTGTGTTCGACATTCGCAGGAATGGTCGTCCAAGTATTATTGGGGTTAGGAGCAATGCGGTGGGGACACCCATATCTAGTACCGCAAAATCGGTTGGGAACTGCTTCCCCTAAACGTGACTATTACGTCCTCCAACAGGCCCCTAGGCTGCTTAACTGATTTGTCTACGAACTGCAGAATCATCTTTGTAGGTATGAGCGGTCCTAGCCTGAATTCTGTGAGCAGTGAGGCTGGCATGAGGTTGACAGAAGCCCCGCTGTTGAACAATGTGCGTTCAAACTCCTGATTAAACATCTGACAATGCATAAGAGGTGGTCCCATATCTGGCTTCTTATCCATGAGGTTGCTGATGGCATTAACTATGGCCATAGTGAGGATGTGCTTTTTGGACTTGCCACCCTTATTTCTGGAGTTATGAGAGTGAGTCCTGTGCTTGGTCGTGCATGCATCTTTCAATCCCTTCTTCACGGTGGGCATGTACTCAAGAGCTTTCATTAATGGCATGTTCAATATAAGATTCTGAATAATCTCAATGATGGCAGGGTTGGACAAAGCATTTCTCAAATTTTTCATTTTTTGTGTTTTTTCATTGCTTCTGGGAAAGGAATATTTACAGAGTCTCCAACAATGTCATTCAAAATAGTGTCCATGTTGTTGTCTATAGGTAGATGGCAAAAAGGAATGGAATCATCTACAAGGTGTGGACCAAAAACTACATGTTCGGCTTCTAGTGCTGGCGTTGGACCCGCTGCAGGTGCAGGATTCCTCATGTCAGGAGCCGGTTCTGGGGCAGGTACAAACGTCTCCAATGCTGGTCTATCTCCACCGAAGCTGCTGCTATCTTTTTGTATTTTGTTGTTTTCTTCATTTTTTGTGATTTTCTGATTGGTGGTGCTGCTCCAAAAATACTTCTTGGCCTTTGCTTTGGCTGGATTGGCGATTCCCCGTCAGATGCAAGATGCTTTCCTTTCACCATCGCAGATGGATGGAGTGTCCACCGCTCCTGAGAGTAATAGCATTAGATAAAAAACAATTTAATTCACCTAAATAGGGTCAGACACTTCCAGCTACCTGCTCCTTGCATCAGAATTTGTTCAGATTGGCTTCGACTTGAGCAGGGATGGCTGTTTTCGCAGCCGTCAAGTCGTCAATCTTCTGGTTCATCTTAGCCATGTTCTTCATCAATTGTTCAAGGCAGGCAAGGGCTGGGTTAACCAACACAATCTCAGAAGATTCTCCCTGAGGGGCCTAGGGTGCGGATATGAAGGGTGAGACTGTGACTGGTATCCTTGTGAAAACGGGTGAGACGGAGAGTTGGAGGAATACTGTGAGTTTTGCT
Source organism: Ottelia alismoides (assembly GCA_037367405.1). Taxonomy (NCBI): domain Eukaryota; kingdom Viridiplantae; phylum Streptophyta; class Magnoliopsida; order Alismatales; family Hydrocharitaceae; genus Ottelia; species Ottelia alismoides. Next base: position 468,480 of record JAZKJV010002177.1, on the reverse strand, counting down.
GATGAAATTGGGCATCCAGTTATTGATGATATCCTTGACCGCGATATCCGGACTGCTGAGGACCGTTCTGATAATTCTGTCTCCAGGTGTTAACCTGAGACGCAGGCTGATGCTGATACGAGGGTTGGAAGGGTCTCCCACCCTGCTGTTGCTTGTGATAGGGCATGTTGCCCATGTTCTGACCCAGAGAATGTACCTGAGGATGGGTCAGTTGCGCTTCATTATTCCATACACCATTGATTTCCTAGATCAGTGGCGGGGGTGGAGAGAACTGCTCAAAATAAGTTGTCTGGGACTCTGGCTGAGATACAACCATATGTGTTTGGGGCTATGGGGGCTACTCCGGAACCTGTACATAATACACGTGCTAAATAGGCTGGGGCTATAATGGAGTCAGTTGAGGTATTTGATGCAGTGAAGGCTCCTTCTTCTTAGCGGACGGCTCGGCAGTAGCAGACACATAGTTGTACATGTTGGCGTTCAGGGCTCAAACGAGCTGCTCCAGCTGTTGGGAAATCAAGTCGAGCTTTTCCAAGCCCTGGGTCCTCTTCTCAATCACTGATAATTTTTCGAGGTCCTGCGACCTCTTCTCAATGATATCTACCTTAGACAGGTGGCTCCTGATGATGCTTAGGTTGGAGCTCTCATCCCTGTCTTCGGTATGAGTAGCCATGTTCACGGGCTTGCTGATGGCGGCTGACATCTTCATGTATGCGAGTGACGAGGATTGAGCGGCTTCTCCTTCAGCCATTTCCTCGAAGACGTTCAACACCACATCCTCATCCTTGTTAAAGTGGGAGTTGCCGCAAGCAACATCAACGAGATTTTAGCTCTCAAGTGTGAGACCACCAAAGAAGTGTTGTACAAGACTAGTCTTTGTGATCTCATGGTGGGGACACTTCTCCTGAAGATCTTTGAATCTTTCCCACGCTTCGTGGATAGTTTCGTCTGCTGACAGAAAATGGAGATACGGGCACGCATCTGATTCAAACGACCGAGAGGGTAGAATTTATGGATAAATGCATACTTCAGCTCCTCCCAGGTCATGACTACCTTCCCCAAGTGGTCGACCCAATATAAGTCCTTATCTTGGAGGCTGAAGGGAAAGGCGGTCATCTTGACTACCCCCAAAGGAATTCCAGGGTGACGAGCAGTAGCACAGATGCTGTTGAACTTCTTAAGATGGATATATGGTTCCTCAGTGGTATTCCCATGGAATGTGGAAAGCAGAGACAGAAACTACGGCTTCTGCTCGAAATGGGCCTGAATTTGTGGAATTTGGATCCACTCAGTGATGCGGCCTGCTCCAGGATTGTATGTTTGCTTTAGCGTCAGCTTCGGTTGCTGGGGTTCTGCATCCACTATATCAAACTCGGGTCTTCCCACTAAAAGTTCATCTCCAGCTCCTCCAAAGTTGAACTCTTGGTCTGGATTCAGCTCATTCTCCCTTCGACCATCTCTTACATCAGCCCTCCTCCTCAGATCATTCAGCATATCTTGGAAGGCGGTCTGGGCCAGGGCTTGGTTGGTCAACTGCTGCTGGATTTCTTGTATGGATGCCAACATGTGACTATTAACATCATTCTGAGTGGTATACTGCCCTTCCTCAGGGTTTACTTCAACTTCAGGTTGGGGATGCGGTCCCTTTCCCCTTCCATCGACCATCTCTGATTCTGCTTGACTTTATGGCTCAGAATCGGGTTCTCGGTCTGCACATGGAAGAATGCCCTGATCGGTCTGAATTGCAGCATCAGATGGAGAAAAAATATTCTATGTTAAGGTCAACACAGAACTTTATTAAGGATGGCGGCGTATAAGGAATGAAATCAATGGCCATCTAAAACGGACGGAGTTTGGGACAAGAGTGATCCCGATTTATTGAAGAAAGCAAGGAGTTTGGAGATCGGTTCACGGAGTTCGAACCGGGTTCTCGATAATCGCCCCGAATTATTGGAGAAGGTGAGTGGATGGAACTGATGTGGGTGTCGACAGAGTCTCGACTAAACTGTCGATTTGTCGCCATCTCGAAGGTCAAGCGGAAGATCGATGTGGATGAAAGATACAGAGGTCATAATAAACAAATGGAGCGTAAAACAGTAGAAGTCTCACAATGAGCAAGAGTCAAATGAAAGGAGAGCAAAATGGCGCAAATGCGCGATGTTTTTGATCTTGACCTTAATAAGACTAATTAATCAAACCTCAAAGCAATGGATTCACCAACTCGACCCGTGAAGCCATGAAGGTTCGACAATTATCTTTGTGAATTTTAGATTTGAATTCGCGCAATTTATCTTGTAACGAGTCCTTAGAGCGCTACGCCTATAGAAGAGAGAATTCTGCCAGAAAGTATCTCGTACTTGTCCTCCTCCTTTGTAACCTGTACTATGCACATTTTGAGATCCTTGTAACCCTTCCTAGATCCCTACTCAGCCAAAGAAATAAAGGGAGGAAGCCAATAGGCGAAACCAATACTTCGTAACTCGCTTGCAACGGAATCATCCGTGATGTGCAAGAACCTGCTCGGATGCAAAACGATGAGACAGACACCTCCGTGAAGGTGTGGCCTATGCTCTGTACTTTGGACAAGGTCAATGCTCTACACAATAGAGAGCATCATTGCCGACCAAGCCCTACTCGTCTACGTACGATAGAAGCGCCAATACTTTGGAAATCCATGCGATACACAAGGCATCCACAGACTGGGTTTTGGGCTCTAATCCTTACGATGCTGCTCACCTCACTGGGAAGGAGACCTTCCAATGCAACCTAAAAGAAAATGAGGGCTTTGCTCACCCGAAGGTAAAAATGCCAAAGCCAACGTGACATGCACGCACCTGGCAGGGACCAGATAGAAAATAACAAAACCTAGGGGGCTAACGTGATTTGTCCAAAAATATTGCAGTTGTATATAGAAGTTTGTGGATTAAACTGCAATAACAGAACTACCAAGGACCTGGCTGCAAAATGTCACACCTCATGTGCACCAGTCACGCGAGGTGACGTGGCTAGGACCTAAACGTAATATAGCAAAGTTGCAGGGCCTATTTATAAATATTACGAAAGTTATTAAACAACAGATGAAAGATTTAAAACTATTAATTAAATACAAAAACTTCTCGGGTAAAGTTGAAAAATACCCAAGAATAGCGGATCCGACGGCAGATGCACGGTCTCCTCTAGGCAATGGAAGCAACAAAAGGTACCAGGGTGGTCCGACGCGCTCGCACGGAGGTGGCAGAGCTGGGGGGCTGCCAGACCTCCGGCAAACAACAAAATTTTGCTCCAGACGATGCTTTGTCCTCTATATCTGCAAGAAAGAGTGGGAGAGTCGGGGGCAAAGTTCCTCGACTCCGTCGGAGGGTGGAATGGGCTGGGGAAGTGTACGGTGATGATCGGCGGAGGCCGGGAGAACCCAAAGTCCGGCCATGCACGGTGAATGTGATTCCGTGATGATTTGGATGAGGCCGATGATTGATTTTTGCTAGTTCTGACTACTAAAGTCCTAAGGAACTCAAAGGGATGTAAAAGAGAAGAGAGAACACTCACTAGGGCGGTGCCAGCGGTGAACTTGGGAGGCGCACTCCGACGAGGTGGATCGACTCGATTCGACACCTCCACGGCTGTCCGAGGGATGCAATCGGTTCATGCTGTCACCAGGAAGATCGTCGAGGTCCTAGGTTAGGGTTTGGACGGTGGAAGAATAATCAAAGAACCAAGGAAAGATTGGAGGTGTTTTTGAATAGGTGACGAAGGTGCTCCAAAGATCGAGATGGCAGGAGCGATACAGTGATCCACTCTCCAAGGACAGGTCTCGACGTGAAAGAGAATTAGACGAGGAGCAAAAGTCGTGAAGAAGTTGACACAGAATAGTGAAAGATTTGACCTTGACAAAAATGAATAAAAAATAAGGTCTGACGACATGGCAGACCTCGGTTAGAGAGTTGACCGAGATCAACCAATGATTGAATCTGGTTGGTCCACGTGGACCAACCAGAAAAATCGTTGGAAAAAATAATTGAAAATCGATTAAAAATAATAAATGATTTTATTAAATTTAGATTATAAAATAAAAAATGTTTATTTTTTTATGAATTATTTTATTATGATTTTTATTTTTTTTAGAGGAATAAAATTGTAAGTTACCTTTTACGGGTTATATACAGGTATATTTGTTTATGTATTTTAATATTTTATTTTTATTTTATTTTTTTTTAATTTTGTTTATTTTGTTTATTATTTTATATATTTATAACTTATTTTTATACACTTAAATACTATTTTATTTTTCTGATGTATTATATACAATTAAATAAATATAAGTGTATTCTTTATAAGTATATTTATATGTATTATACCTGTGTATTTTATACAAGTATTTTATTTTTATGTTTTGTTTAGTGTTTTATTCCTGTTTCGATGTATACATATATTACAAATAACATTTACAAAATTATAAAAAATATAAAATTATAAAAATAATGGATAATAAATAAAATAAATAATTTAATCAGTACAAATATACAATAGGGGTCCAAAACTCAATTCTCACACCATAGCTCCAAAAAACTTGAAACCACCTTCATTAAATAGCTTATTAAAAGTTATACATAATTAAAATGATTTTGATATATTTCAAGCTTTTATTTGAGAGATACATGTCTGGGAAGTTGGAATTTTGGAATCTTATTCAGATCATAACTTTTTATCTCTACAGTATTTTTGTGTGAAATTAATTTTGTATTTTTCTATATTTAATTATCTACAACTTTCATGTTCAAAGTTTCTTTATTTGAAATGTAAAAAGTGGAACCAAAAATAGGTCCCAAAAGAAAAGAATACATGAATAAATAAAAGGGTATTTATATTGGTTTTTGGCCCTTATCTCCCAATACTTTATTCCTTGTCGACCTAGTCATCAAGATGCCTAGGTCTCGGGGTTTCGGGTCATAAAATATTTGCAATATTTTATTCTTTTTCTTCTTTTCTTTATTCTAAAATTTTGGCTTTGAAAACCATATTTTATACACAATTTGTACAATAATGCATGAATGATAAAATACCTCAATTAAGCATGTTTACACGCATTTACTAGAGTTTTTAAGGCGAAAATGCTAAAATAAAGATGATGAAACGTAGATTCATCAAGGGGTATGATGAATCTCGTATTCATCATGCTAAAAATGGTCAATTAGGCTTTGTTTCCCAAAATTCACATGCATTTAATCATTAATAGAGCATCATTAGCATTCATACATGTGTAAATAATTTTTGCATTTCATCATGCATAATTGCATTAAAAATTCCAAGTGTAAATTAGCCCAAAAAGCCGCTAAATTCTCATATTTTTAGTTAATTCATCCTAACTCCGATCGAGTCCAAATCACCTCCATTATGTAGATATTACAACAAGAATAAATAAAAAATAAAAAAATTACTAACTCAAATAAGTGTCAAATAATCTCAAAATCTAATCTCACATCTGACGGACTAAAGCGTGCATATCTCCCACATACAGTGTCCGGTTTTGGTCTACTCACTTTTAAAGTACTCCATTTTCAAATACCTTCAAAACAAGACAAATTTTATAAAATTTGGAGCTCATATGTGAAAGTTGGGTTTTGGGCCTCTTTTGCGCATTTTAACTTTTTGCTAATTTTGATCGAAGTTTTTATATACATAATTAATCATTTTAATTTTATTTCTTCTTCATTCGTGTTCTTTGACCAAAGTTTTAATAAGCAACAAAAAAATCCAAATCTAAACTAAAACTGAAATCAAAGAAACTAGCCGTGCCCAAGTGTCCGTTGGGAGTCTGTACAAATATCCTGTATTCCACACTTCTATTTTATTTTCCTATTTCCTTATTTATTAAAATCTAAACAAAACAGATTAGTGTGTAATTAATTTTCTTATATTTTATCGCATTTTCTAGATTTTTGTCCTCTTTAAAACGACCAAAAAATTTACAAAACTCTAAAAAATCGATTTTCTATACACATGGAAAACCACCAAAAATACCACTTCACATAGATGACCTATTTTGCTCTCGGGTCCTTCATAAATTCTAGATCTCGTCGAGACAAGCAACTTTCATGAAGAAAATTTTTCGATCCGAGGTCTCCTCTTATTTCTTTTTCATTTTTTCCTCTTTAAATTTGAATTTGGGGGGGGGGGGTGACGCGTGGCAGCCCCTGGGCGTGCCACATGCACTTCCATTTCTACCTTCTCTCTCTTCCCCCAGGTCACGTGCCTAGCATGTGACCCCCCCTTTCCCCTTCCTCTAGCCGTTCCACGCCTTTCCCCTCCCCCCCGCTCTCCCGCTACCATTAAGCTCTCTACCATATGCGGCCACCGGTCGTTACGCGCCTCCCCTCGCCAACCATTCCGCCCTCTTTGCATAATGCACCTCCATGCACCTCCCTATAAATATCCATCGCCACTGTCCGCACAGCCCATCCACCCTTCCTCATCAAGACGGTGATAGCAGCTTCTTTCGGTGAGCTCCATGTAGCTTCCCCTTCCGGCAAGCATCACTTCGTGGCTTACATCGCCGGCTACTGGCGCAAGAATCGGAGCAGGCCTCTGCCTCCTCCATCTTCCAGGCGACCCATCGTCCTCCTTTGACGTCCACATCCTGGAGCATCGCTCCGCCCATCGCACACCACCGCGCCAACTGCTGTCACCTCCGCCCGTCCGCACCGAGCTTCGCGCCCTCACGTACTACAGGTCGCCAACCACTGCACTTCATCACGCCATCTCCTCTGTGCTCCTCTCCTGGTCGCACGCCAGCACCGACCTCCACCCTCAAGCCACGACTATAGCAGGCTGTTGCGCTGCCTCCACATCAGCTCTGCCCCGCACCGCCCCGGCTCACCTCTCCAAGTGCCTCGGTTCTCGTGCCACCGTCTACCCCGATCGGCGCTCTGCCCTTCACGCTTGACGCGACTTCGCCTCTGTCCTCCAATGCGGAGATCGGTCCCGCCACTGCCCGACCGTGTGTCGACCGAGCTCTGTCGTGCGATTCCGCCCTTCCTTGGATGGTCAGGGCTACAGCTCCAGCCGCCTCGACGATCAACAACCGCAGGATCAAGGGTGAGGCCTTGAGCCAATGGTCAGTGGCTCGCCATGTATCCCCCTCCTGAGCCTCGGCCCAGCCTCAAGGCTCGGGGCCTTCGATCCTTTCAAGCCTGCCAACTCGGCTCGGTGACATCAAGACTCAGCCTCCAGTCCGTGCCTCGCTTCGGAGCTCCGAGCCTCTGGCTTGGATCTCTAGAACCTCCATCAACTGCCACGCAGGCTCGAGTGGCCGAAGCTCCACCATGTGCCCGAGCCACAACTTCGGGTCTCACCGAGCCTCCTCCCCGCCTCCGAGCCTCTAGGCGCACGTGCGACGCACGTGCGTTGGGGGTAAATTGCAAGAAAGCCCCCGCAAGCTCCTAAATTTGCAGATATGCCCTCGCTCAGGGTAAATTACGGAAGGGCCTCTCCGACTTCTTAATTTTGCAGATAAGCCCCTCCAGGGACCTCATTGAAAGAAAATTTTTTATTTTATTTGCATTTTAGTCCGTAGATGTTTATTTTAGCATATCTTCTTCACATGAACTCCGTTTTTAATGTATAATATGTCGTTTTAAAGCTTATTTCATGCTTTCTCTCTCTTAGGATAGTTTGTGGACAGATCTGAGGTTGTCTATTGATAATTATTATTTGAGGATCTTTTTTGATATATGCTGGCTAATTTTGATATATTTGTGTTATATTTTCATTGAGAAATTAACGACATCTTTTGTAGGAATTCGGATGAGGATTTCAATTTGATTAACACTTTGTGATCATTATTGATTATTTTCACTAGTTTAGTTTTCACAGGGGATTAATTTAGTTTTAGTCCTTTAAGAATATTGTCAATTATTTGAGGAATTGAATCACAGAAATTTGGAGGCAAGATATTTTGCTTCAAATTTTTCTGAGTATCATCTGATTTATTAACCTGAAGCATTGAGTCAGTTTGAATATCTCTTGAGTTCAATCCATTTTGATTTGTGAGTAATTTTGCAGAATTATAGATCATATTATCCGGGGATTTAAAATCACAGATCTTGGGCATAATCTTCTCTATTTATTTCTTTGCATCGCATCTTCATCATTGCATTTTATTATATTTCCCAACATAGAAATTAACCAAACATTAATTAATTATTTAATTTAATTTAAAACCACGCAACTAAGAATCACTGTTCCCTGTGTTCGTCCTTGGTAGACTTGCCAAGTAAAAATACTCCGCAACATTCAAAGATTGTGGTTTTTGATCGACCGAAATTCGCCTCCTATACTACAATTATCTATTATTAAAGAGGCAGGATTTCGCGTTCATCAAAAGGGGATATTAGTTTTTGGCCATGAACTTCCCAATAAAGGTATTTTATTCCATTATCAACATGATCAGGAATGCATTACCATGGATGCCAGGTTTGCATGTGTAGATGTAATCACTGGGAGTGTTCAACATATATTCTTGTACCACATGAGTTCATACACCAACATGAGCTCGCCCCTTCGCCGCAGTAAACTAGGAGCTGCACGAGGTTCCGGTGTCATATGTATTTGATAGACATGATGTCTGCCACGAATTCGCTAATCCCATGTTGAGATTCATGTGAGATGCATTTGATGAAGATTTGGGCATTGAAATTTGAAAGGTCTCAATTTGTAGACTGCTGAATACATTGGAACCCAACAACTCTAAGGGGGTATTTGGTTCTAGAATAAGCAGTAATAAGAATGAGGAATAAGGATAAGGGATTTTATCACTTATGCCCCTATGAGATATCGCAATATCAGTTATGCCCCTATCTTTTTGGTAATATCAGTCGTGCCCCTCACTTCTTGCTCCGTCATCAATTGTGCCCTTCCGTCAGATTGACCGTCAAAAAACTAAAATAACCATGGTTTATTCAAACCATGGTGTGGTTAAGAAGAGTATTATGGTCAAAACAAAATCAGGGGCGGAGGAGGAGCTCGAGGGAGGAGCTCGGGGCAGACCGCGATGGAAGGAGGGGGAGGCCTAGAGGAGGGGGAGTAGGGGACAGCACCGGGGAGGGGAGGGGCGACCCAAGGGAGGGAGCACGATGCCGGGGAGGGGAGGGGAGGAGGTGCGGCGGGTTGGGAGGAGGTGCGGCACCGGGGAGGGGAGGAGGTGCAGCGCAGAGATCCTATTTATGTATGAAAGATCCAAACTTTCGTTGAAAAATCGGTGTATTTGGATATTTAGGTTTTTTCTGCAACTTCATGTTGCCCGTGGGAGTGCACGTAGTGGCGGTGACGTAGAAAGGGACACCAGAGGAGGAGGAGAAGGGGAAGGTGAAGCTAATAGGGAAGAAGGATGGGGAGGTCGAGGTCAAAAAGCCGAGGAGTAAATCCGACAGATCTGCCAACACTTCTTCTCGCTCTTCGTCTTCTTCTTCGTCATGTTCTTCCTCTAACACTAACAAGAACGCCGCACTGCCTCCCAGCACCGCCTCCTCGCTGTTGTCGCTGGCGACGACGGTATCAGCGTGGAGGAGGAGAAGGGGTAGGCTATTCGCGTCGTCGTCGGCGCGCTGGTCGCGAAGGCTTGAGAGGGGGATTACGGGGGAGAAAGTGTAAATTTCACAATAGAAATTGCAGAGGAGGTGCGACGCCAGGGAGGGGAGGAGGTGCGGGGGGAGGCGGTGCAGCGCCAGGGAGGGGAGGAGGTGCGGGGGGAGGAGGTGCAGGGCTGGGAGGGGGTGCAGCCAAGGGGGAGGGGGAGCAGGGGGCGGCGCCGGGCAGGGGAGGGGGCGGCCCAAGGGAGCATGACGCCGGGGAGGGGAGGGGGCAGGGGCAGGGGAGGGAGCACAGCGCCGGGGAGGGGAGAGGGCCGGGGTAGGGGCGGGGGCGGTGGGCTGGGAGGAGGTGTGGGGAGCTCAGGATGGAGCTGGGTGATGAATCTCGGATCTACCCTTTTAGTGTTGTCTAATTGATGGTTTCATTATAGTCGGATAAATCCAGATCGATTAAAAATAACCGCACAAATATATTAATCTTCTAATGAAATTAAGCGCGGTTTTATGTTTATTTAGCCCGGGAAAGCCCCAGGGTCGACTCAAGGAGGCAAAGGAACAACTCAGGATCAAGTTAAAGGTATTAGACTGTGGTTTTCCCCGGCAACTGCGCCATTTAATGAATCACGTTTTTATCCTTTTGATCTTGTTTAATTTATGGTTTCGTTGCAGTCGGATAAATCCGGATCGATAAAAAATAACCGCACAAATCTATTAATCGTCTAATGAAATTAAGTGCGGTTTTTGACTTCCACAAGCTTATTCAGATCCAAATCTCTCTGCTTCTGCCCAAGGTGCGTGTTCCAATTGACCTTCTTGATTGCCCATTCTTATTTAGCACTAACTCTGCGGCCAAATGGCACGGCTTTCCGAATACCATTCGGAATGGGGAGGTTTCTAACGGTGTTTTGTAAGCTGTCATATATGCCTATAGGACTTGATCCAAGATCTGAGACCAGCCCTTCTTGTCTGGGCGGACAAGCTTTTGCAATATAGTTTTCACCTCCTTATTCGACACCTCAGCCATACCATTAGTCTGTGGGTGGTAAGGACTAACGACACGGTGTTCGATGCCGTAGTCCTTCAGGAGTTTCTTCACCTCCCGGTTTACAAAGTGGCTACCCCCATCTAATATCATCATTTTGGGAATCCCAAACCTAGAGATGATATGCTCTCTGATGAATTTACAGACAGTCCTGCTGTCTGCGGCTCGGGTCGGGATAGCCTCCACCCACCTGGATAGGTAATCTACCGCAAGAAGGATGTACTCGAATCCGTGGCTAACAGGGAATGGGCCCATGAAATCGATGTCCCAGGCGTCAAAGACATCACAAATGATGACAGGCTGCATCGGCATCTCATCCTTGGAACCAACGGTTCCTCCCATTCTCTGGCATACTGGGCATGATTTCGCAAAGGTGATGGCATCGCGAAACAGAGTCGGCCAGTAAAAGCCACATTGAAGTACCTTCCATGCAGTCCTCTTCCCAGAGTGGTGTCCTCCTGCCTCAAAGCTGTGGCATAAAGAAAGGACACTCTGGTATTCCTCCTGAGGAATACACCGTCTCCAGACACAATCCGGTCCTTCAATAAAAAGGATCGGATCCTCCCAATGGTAGTGTCTAGCATCTGACTTCAGTCGGTCGATGTGGCTCTTGGGCCAACCCTCGGGAACCTTCTTGGAGACAAGATAGTTCACGATGTTGGTATACCATGGGAGTGAGTCAACAACAAAAATTGACTCGTCAGGTAAGGAGTCTCGAATAGGTGAATCCTCAGAAGTATTAAGATCTTTGAGATGAGAGAGATGATTGGATACTACGTTCTTCTTTCCAGGTTTTTCACGGATGTCCAAATCAAACTCCTGGATAAGCAAAATCCACTGAAGAAGACGCGTCTTCATGTCCTTCTTCTCCATCAAGTATCGTAGCTCCGTGTGGTCAGTGAACACAATTACCTTGGATCCAATTAAGTGAGATCTGAACTTTTCTAAGGTAAACACTACCGCAAGCATCTCCTTTTCCGTAACTGTGTAGTTACGCTGAGCGGTATCAAGCACTTTGCTTGCACAGTAGATTGTAAACGGGATGCCATCACTTCTCTGTCCTAACACAACCCCAACAGCAAACTCTGAGGCATCCGTCATGATCTCAAAAGGTAGAGACTAATCTGGGGCTTGTAGGATTGGGGCATCCATGATCATTCCCTGTAATAGCTTAAAGGCCTCAAGACATTTATGATCAACAATAAACTCCATATCTTTTCCTAAAAGCTCAGTTAGCGGTCGGGCAATCTTAGAAAAATCCTTGATGAATCTCCGATAGAATCCGACATGCCCGAGGAACAACCGCAACTGCTTGATGTTGGTTGGTGGCTGGAGTCGTCTGATCACATCCACCTTGGTAGGGTCAACCTCAATTCCTCTCTTGTAGATGACATGCCCCAACACAATGCCCTCCGTCACCATGAAGTGACTTTTCTCCCAGGAGAGCACCAGATTAACCTCACAACAATGTTGGAGGACTCGGTCCAGATTCCTAATATAGGAATCGAAGGAATCGTCGTGGACCGAGAAGTCATCCATGAATACTTCTAGGAATTCGCCGACCATTTCGGCGAATACAGCAATCATGCACCTTTGAAAAGTACCAGGAGCATTGCATAACACAAAGGGCGTGCGCCTGAAAGCATAGGTACCAAAGGGACATGTGAACGTGGTCTTTTCCTGGTCCTCCGGAGCTATGGCTACTTGATTGTAGCCCGAGAACCCATCCAAGAAACAGAAGAACTCTTTCCCTGCTAGTCTCTCCAGGATCTGATCAATGAACGGTAGGGGGAAATGATCCTTCTTCGTCGCAGCATTCAGGCGTCTGTAATCCACACAGACGCGCCACGACGTGGGCACTCGCGTCACGATCTCCTCTCCGTCCTCGTTGGTGGTCGTCTGAATTCCCGACTTTTTCGGGACCACATGGATCGGGGCCACCCATTTAGAGTCTGAGATGGGATAAATGAAACCCGCGTTGCACCATTTCTCTATCTCCATCTTCACTATCTCTCGTTAATTTAGATTCAAACGACGTTGGAATTCACGAGAGGGTTTGGCTTCATTCTCCAAGTAGATATGGTGCGAACACAGAGCGGGATTTATCCCGTGGAGATCGAAAATGCTCCAGCCTATTGCCTTGCAGTTTTTTTCCAGGATCTCTAGCAAACGAGATTCCTGTCCTTGGTCAATCGCGAACTGATGATGACCGGATATTTCTTCTCTTGACCCGCAATGAAGGTGTATTTTAGTGTTGTGGGTAAAGGCTTGAGCTCAGGTAAGGTGTGATATTCTAGGAGATCTGGCTCAATCGAATCTGGTTCAGTGTTGGAAGTGGCTGGATCTTTCTCTGTAATTACTGCCACCAAGTTATTCTACTCTGGAGTCGGATCGTCAAAGGTCTCCATGCAATCGGCAAACGCCACGTCCGACTCATCATCCTCATCTTCCGATTGTCCGAAAGAGGGAAGGACTGACAGGCCCAACTAGGCCTCTATGTCATCGAAGATGTAGGAGGATGCAGGTTCTGAGCTGTACTCGTCTCTAAGGACCTCACAAAATGACTCATGCACGTGATCATCTCCGGAGGGGAGGGACTCGTCGGTGCTGGATGGGTTCTGTCTCCATTGCCCAACTGTGTCTACATGGTCGCAGTCTGCTTCGGATGACAACTCGGTGCTAGATTCGGAATCCGGTCTCTGCCATCTGGTCTGTTTCATCTCAAGTTCCTCATCTCCGCCTGGAGTTTGGAACTGGATCTTCCCGATCTTATAGTCAAACAAGGCCCTCGCTGTCCTGAGGAAGGGCCTGCCTAAGATGATCTGGGAATCTCTCCAATTACGGGGGGTTTCCATATCTAGGACAGTAAAATCCACCATGTATTCTTGACCCTCGACTTTGATTACAACATTCCTCAATTCTCCTTGGGACCTCTTGGTTGATTTTTCAGCGAACTGCAGGAGGGCTCTAGATTTCCTAAGAGGTCCGAGATTAAGCCGCTCATAGAGGGTTGTAGGTATTAAGTTAATTGAGGAGCCGTTGTCTAGGAGAGTGCATGCAAACGCAATGTCATCGACATGACTCACTACATAATGTGCACCCATGTCTCTTCGTTTCCTTAGAAACGAGTTCTTTATTGCATAAGTCGTGGCTACTGACAGAACGTGTTTCTCAACATGGCTTTTGGTCTTCCTACTAACCCTAGTAGGTGTGCATCTCACCTTAAGGTATTTCTGGAATGCAGGTGTCATTTCCACGTACTTGTCAAAGGAGATTGTGACCTTGATATATTTCTTGCAGAACTCTGCCATCTCAGTGTCATCTTTTTAGATTTTTTTAGTTTTCTTCTTTCCACCCTTAAGAGCTCGGGGAAAAGGGATTATTGAGTCCAACTCAGCTTCTGAAACTGAAATATTTTCATTCAATGCGGGAACTGAGTTCTGTACAAGAATCGGACTCTGAAACAGACTCGGACTCTGACTCTGACTAAAAGGAAAATGCTGTAGCGAAACCGGTGATGCGTCTTCCATGACTTCTGGATGGTCCTCCTCAGATGGAGGTGCGGGCTCTTCGTCGGTTTCGTCGGACTCTCTGCTGGTGCTGGTTTGCTACTGCTTCGAGGACCCAAAAGTCCTCTTCTTCTGCCGGTGGTGGTAATGGTAGTGCTGCTCCTCTTCTGCCTCCAAGTTCTCCTCAGGTAGAGACTTGGCGGCTCCTTCCTCCGGTGCCCGTGCCCGATCAGGTATGATCACGGTCCTTTCACTCCTGAGGGACATATGGTTCACATTATCATACGAAAAGAACTCGTGTTCAGGTAAAGAATTATCTTAATAGTATACCTGATCACGAAGTTGGTTCTGGCCTTGGGTTAAGCTGTTCGGGTTGGCCTGAACCAGGGAGGGAATTGGGGTCTTTGGCGCCATTTGTTGATCATGGGTATAAGAAACACGATTCAGATCGAATCCATATCCAGATAGTCATTCTGGATCTGTTGGACCCTATCAGACAGGTTCTGGATCGTCAAGGTGAGGGACTCCGATTCGGTGGGCTAGGATGGCTGATGCTGACTTGCGGATGAGGTTCTGTACTGGCCTTGCTGGCCATGCTGATACTGCTAATGCTGATGGGATGGTGACAGGCCCTGTTGGACCGAGGGGAATGTGTGTTGTTGCTGCTGGTGCTACTGAGGCCGGTATCCTCGTTTGGGCCTGGACTGAACAAAGCGCGGTGCGGGGATGGAGCTGGTTTCTTGGTAAGCTGGGGAAGGTCGGTGAGGCTGATCGTTCCCCATCCCCGACTGTCTGCCGACGGGGACACGACTGTACCACAGCCCGTTGATCTCGAACACCTGCGGAGGCTCCTCATATCCGGTTTCCACTTGTGGGGGTGCATGCTGGTCCTGCTGGGTGAAAGTCTGATCCTCTACCCATCCACTCTGAGGCCCCGGTGCCAGTTCTTGTACAAGATGGACTTGGTGTATAGGTGTAGGTGGTGCAGAAGGGGCATGTAGCTTCATTTTAGCTACCTTCTCAGTAAGTTCCTCCACTTGCTTCGGCAGACGTGAGAGAGACTCAAGGTCAGTGACCCTCTTGTGGATCTGCTCGACCATGGTTAACTTGTAAGCTATCATCCCCATGCTGGGGATGAGGTCTTCTGTCAGATCCGCTACAGTCCTCCTAGCTTTCTCGTTGGATAGGAATGAGGGAGACAACTGATAGGCCCTGGTGGCCTGCGACATGCTTGTTTCTGCCATTTGCTCTAGTATCTTCCATACAACATTCTCGTTCTTGTTCAGATAGCTTCCTCCACATGCGGCACTGACTAATCCCTGCTTCTCCGGGGTCATGCCACAGAATAAGTTCTGGACTAAGATCGCCTTAGAAATGCCATGGCAGGGACATTTCTGAATTAGGTCATTAAACCTATCCCAGGCTTCATGGAATGGTTCACTGGGTCCCTGGGAGAAACTAGCGATCTTTGTTATCATTTGATTAGTCCTACTGAGGGGGTAGAACTTCTTCAGGAATAGGTCCTTGAACTGCATCCAGGTTGTACATATCATCCCTAAGTTCTTCAGCCAACGTGCTGCCTTATCTCCTAAGGCGAAAGGGGTGGCCTTTAGTCGAATGTAATCTTTCCCAACCCTAGGGTGACTAAGGTTGTTGCAAACCAGCTCGAAGTCTCTGAGGAAGGCATATGATTCTTCATTGGCATTTCCGTTGAACTTCGGTAGCAAGCTAAGGAAGTGGGGCTTGAGCTCGAATGCTTCGGGGGGAACAGCTGGTGCCAACCAACTGTGCATCTTGTTCTCCGCTGGGTTGTAGACATAAGCCATTGGTCGGTCGATTCCTACTGCCGTAATGATCTGTCCAATTCTAGCTGTGAGATCCACATTCTGTTGTTCGGTTGTGGCAAGGCGATTAAGGATCTGTCGCAACAGGTCCTCATCCGGTGGCTGCTTAGGTGGCATCTTGTCCTCTAGTTCTGGGTATGAAACATAGTCTGTGTTAGAGGATAAATCAAGGAAGGAATTCTTACCGAGGTGATGGTCTTCCTCGGTAAGCTCAGAGGAGAGGAAAGGGTTGGTTTGAGAGTAACCACCCTGGGTGTGATGGAACCAGAACTCAAGAGGGTCATGAGTCCTGGGTGGTCTAATTTGCGGTTGGGTCGGTGAAGAGGAGTTTCATGGGGGGCTCAAAAAGAGATTGGTGAATAAGGAGTCGATATCCCCCCAGTCACTCATCTTGATTTGGCGAGAAGAATCAGGAGTTTTAAGTGAAGATAGTATTTGACTCCTACCTGAAGCTAACAATTCAATCCAAGACCCTGTGTTCACACTCGACAAAGTGAAGGACCCGAAATCGAGTCCAATTAATCTTGTTAATTTTAAGTGTGATTTTTCATGCAAGATAGCAAGGATTTACGCGGCCTATAGGGTAGTCGGCTCAGAGCCGGATGCGTCTTCCCTTTTTAACCTATCGCCTAAGATACCGCCGGTCCTTCCTTTCTTCGCTCCTATCCCAAGTTGATGGATTCAAAGACCTGCCCCTATCTACCTGCAAGCAGGCGGAGGCTGATAAGGCCGGAACTTCACCCCGGGGGGTTACTGGCAACTTGTCGCGAAGTATCGTAATTTCGCCCCTATCTACCTGAGACAGGCGGAGGCTACTTGGTATTAGTCAGTGAACCTTAATAAATTCAACTTGTGACATTTGCTAGGATTAGTCGGAACGTGATATGAAATACCGGGATTTGGGCTCTGCCTGAAGGTGTTCACACACACTCAGGTACCCTCACTCATCCTGAAAACAAGGTCGGGGATTAGTCCCACGCAAACAGATTTTCCAATTATATTGATTTTTTGGTCAATCATGATAGCAGTCCCGGTTTTATGTTAAGTTATCACTTGTTAGTCCAACCACACAGCACGCCTATCGTCCAGTCCCAATTTTCGGCTAAATTTAAGTTTGAAAAACAGAGGGGGAAATCGAGAAAAGCCGATGCATGAAAAACAATGATGCATATGCTGAGTGAAGAATACTTACAGTGATCCCTTCGCTTTATGCAGGATGCAAAACAGAATTGAAATCTTTTTTTTACACTAAATGCAAATGCAGACGGTAAAATCCGCTCCTAGACAAGCAGATCTATTAGCGAGTGAAGTACAAGTTAATTTGACTAGATCTGCGGTCTAAGTGCATCTTTTAAGTGTATTGTGTGGTCCTAAAAATTTACGAGCACAAGCAAATCCTAGAGTGGCTCGAGGAGCCGCTAGTGTAAGCCTAAGCTACAATTCAATCCACACAACACACGGGGACACGGTTCCACTATCTTTACACACGCGAGAACCCAAACGAGAACCACTAGAAATAATGCAAAAAGAAAGAAAAAATAAAAATAAAGTACAAGTCCTCTCAAATCACTCACAGAATTACAATGCAGATTCCTCGAAGCATCTTCGACTCCTCGCGTTCCTCGCACATAAATAACTTGAGGTCAGATAAAGAATGACTCAAAAAATACAAAAATTAAAAGACATAAAATTATTCACAAGAAAATCGGGGGTCAGACTACCCGAGGACAGAAAATCCAATACTCAGAAATTACTACAAATCAACCTAAGCCGTGCCTCCCCGACAACGATGCCATTTTGATGAATCTCGGATCCACCCTTTTAGTGTTGTCTAATTGATGGTTTTGTTGCAGTTAGATAAATCCGGATCGATAAAAAATAACCGTACAAATCTATTAATCGTCTAATGAAATTAAGCATGGTTTTATGTTTATTTATCCTGGGCAAGCCCTAGGGTCGACTCAAGGAGGCAAAGGAACAACACGGGATCAAGTTAGAGGTATTAGACTGTGGTTTTCCCCGACAACGGTGTCATTTTGAAACGGCTCCCACCACCCTTATTAATTCAATCAAATTAATGGTCAAATTAATTAATTTCGTTCGTTGCAATCGGATAATGAGAGTAGATCAAAAACCACTTTTAATTAAAGCAAGTTAATCTCGAGCGGCAAATTTTTTTTACTTGGGCAAGCCCAAAGTCGAACTCAGGGAGGCAGCTGTCTCCTTAGGTAGATTTTTAGCAAAGTCCAAGGTTTGATTTTCAGGGAATAATTTTTTTTGGTCTTTTTCGGTTTTTTTATGCAAGACACATGCACAATCCAACCAGTTTACAAGTTAATTCAGATAAGTGACCAAATCGAGTCCAAAAATTATGAAACTTGGTCAGATGATGAAATGCAATGAAATTAAGGTCCTCTAATTTTTTTAGAATTTTCTGACACTATATAAATTTACTATAAATTAAAAATAAATACAAGGTGATTTTGACTAAATTATTTTAATAAATATCAAATCACAACATTTTTAGAAATAGAAATTATCCTAGATAGATCTGAAGGCGAGGAATCCAGGAAAATTATTTAACATAAATTTCTATATGAAATGATACTATTAAAAATTAATTAAGGAAATCACTAAATGATTTATTTAGGCCTCACGATACGTGCAATTGAGATGAAATTTTTATGCAATGTAAATCTAATTATCCTAGATCTAATATGATTTTTTGGGGATTTTTAGATTCACAGAGAAATTACTATCAATTAAGAGGTATAAATGGGTAAAATATAACAAAAGTCAACCAATTAATTAATAGACAAATCCACTGATATTAAAAATAATGCCAAGTGTTACATATGGAAGAGGACAATGTAAGCTACACAATGCAATTTTCCAAATTGAAAAATAAATTAAAATGAGTGCCTAAATATGCGTGCAAAGACAGGGGTGTAAATGCAATTATAGGAATTAAAATTGCTGAAAATAAAATGTGCTGATAGGGATCAATATGCAATTACAAATAATGCTGAGGGGCTGGATGCAATTTTTCCATAGAACACGTGATCCTCACGTGGGGTCTCCTGGTAGGGACTGATGAATCTGTGATTCATGACTCTAAAAGTTGAAAATAGAGCTTTGTTCCCGAGTAATTAGCTGCATATTTCCACTTATATTGCATAACTAGCATTCATGCATGCATTGATAACATCTGCATTTTAGCATTCATAAATAAGAAGCCAAATTCACTTGTAAAGATTCACCTGTAAATTCACCATAAATACCTTATTTGTATATATTTTATACTAACTCTGAATCCAATAAAACCAACTCTATAGTGTATATATTACTAACACTAATTAAAGAAAAATATCAAAAAATACTAACTTATAAAATTGACCAATAAAACCCCAATCCAAGTTTGAGATCATGAACCTTCGAATGCACATATCTCTCTCATACAACCTCCGAATTAGGTCTACTCACTTTCAAAGTTATATACATTCAGAGACCTTCGAAACAAGACCAATTTCATTAAAATCGGAGCTCGTATGCAAAACTTGGGATTTGGGCCCCTTTTGTATATTGTACAAATTGACCATTTTACCCCTGTATTTTATCTTTTTATTTTTCTTAATTATTAAAAATCCAAAAAATAGATTAAGTTGTAAATATTTTCCTCATATTTTCTCTATTTATATTTTGAATTTTCTCTCTTTTAAAAATGACAAAAAATACAAATGGAAAAATGCGGTATTTTATATCTATAAGGTATCACCAAAAAATACATTTTTGTACATATGATCTCGTTTGATTTTCGGACCTTCACAAAAGTTGTAGATCTCGTCGAGACGAGCGCCTTTTGTATTGATCACTTTTTGATTTAATCCATTTGTTATTTCTTTTTTATTTTTTTTACATTTAATTTTTGAATTTTCTAGGAGCGACATGTGGCAGCTCCTGGGGCCGCCAAATGTCACCCCTTTATTTTATTATTTTCGGATTTATTATTATTATTATTTTATTATTATTATTTTAATTATTTTAAGTAGCCTACTTATATTATTTTATTAATTTATTTCTTTTAATCCCCTTTTACCACTTCTCCTTTCTTTTCCCCCACTCCAAGCCACATCTTCTCCACTTCCTCCACCATTTTCTCCACTCTCTCCATCTCTTCTCTAACTCCATCCATCCTCTTTATAATCTCCTCCACTCCTCCATTCACACTCATCCGCCATTTCAATAGAAAAGAGAGAGAGCTCCGGCTATCTGTAGGTGACAGCTACCGAAAACCACCGTCGAGCGACGACCTCCGACCACGGCGAGATCCGAGGTGGTCTCAACCACTTCGTCGCAGCATCCCTCGCAGGAATCTGCTCCAGCTTCGAAGGACCCAGCCACCCTTCTCGAGGCCACGACCGGAAGCCGCACGACGCGGCTCCACTTCCGGCGAAACCGCAGGTAAGTCCTCTATCTTCATCTTGTCATTTCATTTTTATCTAACAAAATTTTTCCCTTGTTGTTCACCAAACACCATCACAAACACAATATTTTCATCAACCACATCATCATATTGTTCATCACACAAACAACATCTCATCTCTATCACCATTTTCACCACACAAATCATCACATAACCACCTTTATCATACATCAACCATCACAAACGCACCCATCCATAACCATTATTTTTATTACATCATCACCATCACCACAACACCACCTCTTATTGCCACATATTTCTGTTTCCTGTTAAAAAATACAAAAAAAATATAAAAAAAATCAAACAAAAAAAGATTGCAGGTCCTCAGGCCGTCCGTCGAGCGGCCCCCGCACCACCACTGGCCTCCACCGCCCCTCGCGGTCAGCCTTCAGCCTCCAGATCCCTCCCTCGCAGCCGGCTCCGCCTTCCTGCTGTTCCCGCAGCCACTGTGTGATGTCGGGGGTCACAACCGCACTGGCCCTAGCCATCCTCCCCACCGCAGCACCGGCTGCTAGCCGCCATCCGCGGAGGGCAGCCGCGTGGCCAGCCTCCCAGCAAGCCGGCGCGCCACTGCGCCTTCCACCGACCATCGGTCTCCCGCGCCCTTCCGCCAATGCACAACCACCCTCCTCCGCCTACTCCCCGCGCCGCCATCCACCTCGACCAGAGCCGCCTTCACGCCAGCCTCCAGGTGCGCCTGCGCGGTACCTCGCACGCGGCGCAACGCACGCAGCTCGTCGTCCCTAGCCGCGCCGCACCGCCCCGCCTCCTCACGTGGTGCCGCAAGCCCTAGCCGACCTTCCGCTTTGTGCTCCTGCATGGGAAGCAAGAAAAGAAAAGGTCCCTTTTGTATTATTTGAATTTTTTTTGTTAAAATTGCATTTATGTCCTTACATGTTCATATATTTGCAGAAGTGCCCTTGTGCACACTTTAACTTGTTTACTTCAGTTTCTGTATTGCAAAGATACCCTTGACTTTGCGTGATTATTTGGACTGTCATTTTGCATCATTTATTTTAAAGAAAAATAGCACGTTGTAGAGAAACTCATTCTTTATCTTTTGGCTATTTAATTTTATTTTTGTGAGCCTTAAATATTTTATTAAAAATCAGAGACCGAAAATCAAAGATATTTTGCCCAATTACGCTCTGAAATTGGCACATAGTCATTTATTGCTCCAAAAATTACAAAAAAATTGTTAATGATGCCTTTTAGGGTGCTTTAATTACTATCCAAGTTTCATCAAAATTGGAGTTGTCATTTGCATAAAACAAATTACAGAGTGATTTCAGTAGTTGATTTTTAATTAATTCCATGAATAATATTTTTGAGAAATTTCAAGTCTTCTGAATTCCTTATTAAAATATCTATTTGAGATAAATCTCTGGATAATTTGATTTCGTGGATTTATTAGGAATTAATACTCGTTATTGCTCTGATTTCAGTAAAAAATTCATAAAAAATCAAAAAGTGTCAGAAAATTCCAAAAATATTAATGTAGCTTCATCTCATCATGTTTAACTTCCACTAAATTTTTCATCAATTTTTCATACCATTTGCACGTAAAATTGCATAAAAACCCTAAAAAAGTTTGCATTTTTCATTTATGCATTTTAAATCTAAAAATTACAAAAAAATACATTTGCATTCATCATTGGATTAGGTTTATAGGAAAAATATAATTTGGTCAATTTGGACAAATTTTACATAAAAATTAAAATTGGCTAAGTCGGTTCTTTTCTTATTAACTTAATCCAATCCGTGTCCTGCATTTGGTATTTTTATTGCATAAAAAATACCAAAAAATACCACTTGGAAAACTGCAATCTAATCCCACTAACCTGATCCCGAGTTGTTCCTTTGCCTCCTTGAGTCGACCCTGGGGCTTGCCCAGGCTAAATAAACATAAAAACCGCGCGTACATTCATTCATTGATTAATCGATTCGTGCGGTAATTTTTGATCGATCGCGGATCTATTCGACTGCAACGAAATAGTCAATCATAGTCAATCATCCGACATTAAAAGGGTAGACATTTGCTTCGTCAAATGGCGCCGTTGCCGGGAGGCAAACGACTTAGGATCACTTTAGAAAATTAGATTTAGGTTTTCCAGTCACTCGGGTAGTCTGATCCCCGAACCACCTTGTAATTATTCCATTTTTTCTCTTCAATTATTTTTTTTAATTTTTTATCTCTCTGACATTTTTATATCTTTTTGTGCGAGGGCCCGGTGGACTTGGAGCGGCTTTCTTGAAGTCGACGCATCTCGAAGTGCATCGGAGGCCGACGATTCGTGGATCAAGTCGGTTGTTGAGACACCAGAAGGATTTTCCATTTTTTATTAACTTGTAAAAAATTGCATTTCCAGTGGTTCCCATTTGGATTCTCGTGAGTGTAAATATAGTGAAACTGTGTCCCCGTGTGCTGTGTGGGTGAATGGTAATTTAGCTTGCACTAGCAGCTCCCCGAGCCAATCTAGGAATCGCTTGTGCTCGTAATCTTTAGGACCACACAACCACTTAAAAGACGCACTTAGACCGCAGGACTTAGCCAAATCAACCTGTTCTTCACGCTAATAGAATTGCTTGTCTAGGAGCGGCTTTTATCACTTGCATTTGCATTTAGCGTAAAAAGTTGTCAATTCTGTTTTACATCCTGCATAAAAAAAGCGAAGGGATTACTGTAAGTCTCCTGAACTCAGCATACGCATCATTGTTTTAACTTGCATCGGCTTTTCTCGATTTCCCCTCTGTTTTTTATCATTTAAATTAAAAGGAAATTGGGACTGGCCGATAGGCGTGCTGTGTGGTTGGATTAATTCAGTGAAAACTTAACTTAAAACCGGGACTGCTAAACATTATTAACCAAAAAAATCAATAAAATTGGAAAATTGTTTGCGGGAGATTAATCCCCGACCTTGTTTTCAGGCTGAGTAAGGGTACTTGAGTGTGTGTGAATACCTTAAGGCAGAGCCCAAATCCCCGCCTTTCATATCACATTCCAACTGATCCTATCAAATATCACAAGTCGAATAATTTCAGATTCACTGACTAGTACCAAGTAGCCTCCGCCTGTCTCAAGTAGATAGGGGCGAAATTGTGGTACTTTACAACAAGCTGCCAGTAACCCCCCGGGGTGAAGTTCCGGCCTTGTCAGCCTCCGCCTGCTTGCAGGTAGATAGGGGTGTGGTCTTTGAATCCATCGACTTGGGATAGGAGCGAAGAAAGGAAGGACCGACGGTATCTTAGGCGACAAGATAAACAGGGAAGACGCATCCGTCTCTGAGCCGACTTCCCTATAGGCCGCGTAATACTTGCTATCTTGCTTGAAAATCACACTTAAAATCTACAAGATTAATTGGATTCGATTTCGAGTCCTTCACCATATTGAGTGTGAACTCGGGGTTTGCTCTTGCGTTTATCTTTGAGTCTGTCTGTGTGTGTATCCTATGTAATTGCGCATTTTCTACCTCAATCTTCTTCCTTTCCTCTTCAAGATGTCGGGATATTTGTCCCTATACCTTGTGACCTCTGGTCAATGCTCCTCGACCATATACCGTTCATCTTCACCTTCCTCTTCTTCCATGTATCCTCCGCCATCCACGGGAGATCCTTACCCGTGGTCGGTTTCACCTCAACCCGATTTCGAAGTCAGAACTTCGACTGACTTCTCCACTTCTTCGCATTTCTCACCTACTCCATATTCCCACACTCTAGATCCACTTCCATCTTGGGCTGACTGTCCTTATTCTCGAGAGCTTGCAGGAATCGACGAATCAAATGAAGAGCAAGCCACTGCTGAGATAGATGATTGGCAAAATTATATGCCCCCACATTATTCATTCTCACCTCAAGTGGGGACCATACCACCAGTTACATATAAACATCCCGACTTAACCTTAGGGCATAACTTGGTCGATCAAACAACCCGAATGGAGAGGCTTGTACATCATGATTTCCCAGACTTGATTGACTTTAGTGATCAAGATTCCATTAACCAGCCTTCATTCGGAGAGCCTATACATTCATAAGATTGGACTCGTGAGCTAGACTTATCAGTCCCCGTTTTATCATATGAGGCTCCGACCAGTATTTGCCATTTGTATGGTCCATACTCAATCCAGCATTACATGCCGAAGTCTAGGTATGTTGAGTATGAGACCCCAATATCTCACCAATACCCTCCAATTAAGCAGAACTCTCCCATGATTTATCATGAGAATTTTTTGGAGGATGAAATCTCTAGACTTATTAAGAAAAATGAATCATTTGGTAACGAGTTGAGAGATGTCATGGGAATATTGAACTCAATATCTGCCAGCCTAGGTATGAAAGTGGAGAAGGAAGTAAGTAGATCCGATGTTGAAAACCGAACAAGCATTAGGGAACCCACATCGTCTGTACAGCTGGAGTCCATTCTATCTCCCTCTTCTACTAACCCCTTGTCTTCCAATCCAGAGTCTGATCATTCATCCACTAAAAACACCAAAAAATTGAAAAACCAAAAAATCACATAAAATTGAAAATGAAAAAGACCTAAAAAAGTTGGATCCTACCCTAAGGGAAGCACTCGATGAAGAATTGATTTTCAAACTTCCCTTAATAAAGGCCATAGATCACTTTCCCAACCTCAAACGATTTGTGAGAAGTAAATTGATTCTCAAGAGGTCGGGTAATAAGATGACAAGGACTAAAAGACACATAGTGTCTATGGCCACCTCCTTGGTGATGGGGAGAAAGACCAAGAGCCGCAGAGTGAAGCGGTTGCCCCGAATTTAATGTGAAATCAAAGACACCATCTTTACCCATGCAAGAATTGATGATGACTGACTGATAAATATCCTCCTGACCTATGTGTTTGACAAGCTCAAACTCAGACCACTTAGGAACTCAAGAGAGATCATTCAACTGGCTGACCGATCCATCAAACAGTCGAGAGGAAATATTTCAGTCATCGTTACTTTTCAAGGTGCTCTACTCCAGGTGGACTTCACGATCATTGACATCAAGCACCGAGGAGAGTTTTCCCAGTCTCCGATTATTCTCGGGAAGCCGTTCTTAGCCTTGGCTAAGGCGACTATAGATTGCAAGACTCGAGAAATCAATTTTACATCATTGGGAGCGCTTCGACCTCATCCATTCTTTGATAAACTTTCTCTAAGATGACCCGCACATTCGCTGACAGTCATGACCATCAAGAGGTAGATGAGTCCCACCTCTCTGCTACACCTGAGAAACCGACTGTCCGGATGACTGTTGGATCAGAGGCTCCCCACACCTCCACTTCATCAACTGCTTGCACCACCACCGTGACAGCTTCTAAGGAGGACTCACGACCAGAAGCTATCATTGAGTCGGATACGACCTTTGTGGATTGCCTTGATCATTTCGATGATCCGACACAAGAGCCCAATAATGCCAAACCAACTGAGATCACTAGCACTTTCTCAAGACGCGTGCTGACCCTTCAGGAATATGCTAATCTATATGGTGACTCGTCTGATGAGGAACCCATGGTCAGCACCGCACCACATCCTGGACCTTCAAAGGAAACAACCAAGAATAAATTGACTCCACATAAAAACACGGTTGCTCCCTCTTCTAGTCGGCTATCTAGTGAGAGGAAGTCAAGAATTGATTCCTCGAGATGTTCCCCCGAACCTCTCCAGGCACGTCACTCTCATCTCCCTCTCAATGATTCAGGTTCTAGAAAACCGACTAAGAAAATTTCCTTCAACATTCCGGAGAGGGAATTATCAGAGGAATCCTCATTGGGTCCAGATAAGGTGATTTATATGAGTGAGCTCAGTTCAGCTGTCCTTAAGCCTTATCTAAGCAAGCAGCCGTGTGTCGACCTTCGTTGGACGATCCCTACACCTCACTATTATTCATCTGAGGATGATTCCGACAGCGACACATATGTATATTATCCACCTCCTCGCATCCACAAGAAGGTTCGTCACAAACCTTCTTAATCCTTGTATATTCTCACCCCTTCTTGTACATACATTCTCTCCCTCCCTCCCCAGTGATTCGAATCACTCGCCCCGGTTCCATATCATCTCATGACTATACTTAGGATAACCAGATCCTAAGTATAGGGGGAGAGTGACCCGCATCTATTCATTGTACATCCTCCAGATCACATCAGTTCTCATACTCACTCATGTCCTATACTTAGGTTGAGCAGAGCGTAAGTATAGGGGGGACCGATGCCCGCCATGTATATACTCATCCATTTCCCCTCTTAACCTCGTCCGCCCCATTTTTGATCTTCTTCTACACTTAGGCTGCCAGAGCCTAAGTATAGGGAGGCGGGACGACTTCTATACTTTTTGTTATTTTAGCTCTCCTACGCTTAGCACGAGCTATGTCTTTTTCCTCGCTTTTCGTGCTCTGAGGACATAGCACACGCTAAGTATAGGGGGCGTGTATATATCATATATATACTTTACCCATAGCTCGTACTTTCGCGTATTTTCACGTATTTTTGTATATTTTTTGCAATAATTACGGGTGGGTAAAAATTGAAAAAAAATTGTACTTGTATAATACTTGTA
This sequence comes from Ottelia alismoides, assembly GCA_037367405.1. Classification (NCBI taxonomy): domain Eukaryota; kingdom Viridiplantae; phylum Streptophyta; class Magnoliopsida; order Alismatales; family Hydrocharitaceae; genus Ottelia; species Ottelia alismoides. Next base: position 441,458 of record JAZKJV010002177.1, on the reverse strand, counting down.
AATCTTTTGTAAAAATTTAAAAAAAATTGTATACTTGTATATTGTATAACACTTGTATAATTTGTATAATACTTATAAAACTCTTGTAAATTGTTGTAACATAGGAGGTATACCGAAGTTTTGAAAAACAAAAAAAACATAAAAAAATATAGGCTTCTTATTTACTCTTGCATATCATTATTTCATTCAAAAAAAGAAAAAGAGTCCTTCATTTACATTCATTTACATAGCATGTCATCCACATCTCATCAGCATATCTTGCATATGCAAAGTGAAAAGCTAGTGGGTTCTGAACCTAGTTATGAGTAGATATTGAGGATGGACTTGATTTGACCTTAATCCACCTAATTTCAGAGGAACCTTATAGGAGCTGGAGTTAAGATTTCTCAGGTCAAGTGACTTAATTCTTTGAGTCCGCAAGTCTATGTTCGCATGTCATCTTGATTAGTCTAAGTAGAATATCTCGTGCACACGCATGATTCTTTTAGATAATGACCTAACTTGGACAAGCACAATGCATGTAGCTCTTCATTGATGAGGTGGTGAGGAGGTAGAATCCTTTAGCTTGGAGTAGCACACGGGTGGAAACATCCGTCCTCCTCTAGGGAGGGTAGTGCATCTCAACCTAGTCTGGTGGTGTTGACATCTAAGGACAGGATGCTGTGGGTTGCAATAATGCTTCAAAAGAGGGATAGTCTATTGGATAAAGAGGAAAAGCTCCTGATGTACATGATGCACCTTGTATATAGTTCCAAAAAAAAGAGAAAAGGAAAAAAAGAAAAAATGCAAGAACTCCAGAAAAAATAGACATGCCAAAACAAAAAAAAATATTATTGCCTGTCGGAGTATGTATATTAGCAAAGAAATGCAGCTGGATGACTTGGCTACACTGGTCAGGCATCCTGGTATAGGTAGCTACACTGGCTACCGTCCATTCTTTTCTCTCCCCCCTCCTCTTGAGCTGGTCGCACTTGAACTTAGAAGGGAATACCCCGCTCCTCGAGGAAAGAGTTACTGGACCGGGTTATTTGAGTTACCTTGTTAGAGGAGGCTGGTTCTGAGCCATTTCTGATGTGGAGAGTTACATTACACTCACAAAGTACAAGTAAGAATCATAATCATCAGAAATTTGCGTCTGAGGATTTGTTCTGACCTGGCTGTCGAGGCGTCTTGAATAGAAGACTTGTGGAACTTGAAGTCTGTTAGGTCTTAAATTCAGATCTCAATAAGGTTCTGCCACACAATTAATCCAAAGGTCGAGTCAATCTCCATTTTCAACCTTTGTTCATGACCTTGGTATGGAACCCAAAATCATTTCACTCTTGCATTTCATTTAGTTGCTCGGGGACGAGCAAGGTTTAAGTATAGGGGGGTGATGAATCTGTGATTCATGACTCTAAAAGTTGAAATAGAGCTTTGTTCCCAAGTAATTAGCTGCATATTCCACTTATATTGCATAATTAGCATTAATGCATGCATTGATAACATCTGCATTTTAGCATTCAAAAATAAGAAGCCAAATTCACTTGTAAAGATTCACCTGTAAATTCACCATAAATACCTTATTTGTATATATTTTATACTAACTCCGAATCCAATAAAACCAACTCTATAGTGTATATATTACTAACACTAATTAAAGAAAAATATCAAAAAATACTAACTTATAAAATTGACCAATAAAACCCCAATCCAAGTTTGAGACCATGAACCTTCGAATGCACATATCTCTCTCATACAGCCTCCGAATTAGATCTACTCACTTTTAAAGTAATATACATTCAGAGACCTTAGAAACAAGACCAATTTCATTAAAATCGGAGCTCGTATGCAAAACTTGGGTTTTGGGCCCCTTTTGTATATTGTACAATGACCATTTTACCCCTATATTTTATCTTTTTATTTTTCTTAATTATTAAAAATCCAAAAAAATAGATTAAGTTGTAAATATTTTCCTCATATTTTCTCTATTTTTATTTTGATTTTTCTCTCTTTTAAAAATGACAAAAAAATACAAAAGGAAAAATGCGGTATTTTATATATATAAGTTACCACCCAAAAATATATTTTTGTACAGATGATCTCGTTTGATTTTCGAACCTTCACAAAAGTTGTAGATCTCATCGAGACAAGCAACTTTCGTGTTGATCACTTTTTGATTTAATCCCTTTTGTTATTCTTTTTTATTTTTCTTTACATTTAGTTTTTGAATTTTCTAGGAGCGACATGTGGCCGCTCCTGGAGCCGCCACATGTCACCCCTTTATTTTATTATTTTCGGATTTTTTTATTATTTTCGGATTTATTATCATTATTATTATTATTTTAATTATTTTAAGTAGCCTACTTATATTATTTTATTAATTTATTTCTTTTAATCCCCTTTTACCTCTTCTCCTTTCTTTTCCCCCACTCCAAGCCACATCTTCTCCACTTCCTCCACCATTTTCTCCACTCTCTCCATCTCTTCTCTAACTCCATCCATCCTCTTTATAATCTCCTCTACTCCTCCATTCACACTCATCCACCATTTCAATAGAAAAGAGAGAGAGAGCTCTCGCTATCTGTAGGTGACAGCTACCGAAAACCACCGTCGAGCGACGACCTCCGACCACGGCGAGATCCGAGGTGGTCTCAACCACTTTGTCGCAGCATCCCTCGTAGGAATCTGCTCCAGCTTCGAAGGACCCAGCCACCCTTCTCGAGGCCACGACCGGAAGCCGCACGACGCGGCTCCACTTCCGGCGAAACCGCAGGTAAGTCCTCTATCTTCATCTTGTCATTTCATTTTTATCTAGCAAATTTTTTCCCTTGTTGTTCACCAAACACCATCACAAACAAAATATTTTCATCAACTACATCATCATCCTGTTCATCACACAAACAACATCTCATCTCTATCACCATTTTCACCACACAAATCATCACATAACCACCTTTATCATACATCAACCATCACAAACGAACCCATCCATAACCATTATTTTTATTACATCATCACCATCACCACAACACCACCTCTCACTGCCACATATTTCTATTTCCTGTTAAAAATACAAAAAATATATAAAAATCAAACAAAAAAAGATTGCAGGTCCTCAGGACGTCCGTCGAGCGGCCCCCGCACCACCACTGGCCTCCACCGCCCCTCGCGGTCAGCCTTCGGCCTCCAGATACCTCCCTCACAGCCGGCTCCACCTACCTGCTGTTCCCGCAGCCACTGTGTGCTGCCGCGGGTCACAACCGCACCGGCCCTAGCCATCCTCCCCACCGCAGCATCGGCCGCTAGCCGCCATCCGCGGAGGGCCGCCGCCTCCCAGCCGCGTGGCCAGCCTCCCAGCAAGCCGGCGCGCCACCGCGCCTTCCACCGACTGCCGGTCTCCCGCGCACTTCCGCCAACGTGCAATCGCCCTCCTCCGCCTACTCCCCGCGCCGCCGTCCACCTCAACCAGAGCCGCCTTCACGCCAGCCTCCAGGCGCGCCTGCGCAGCACCTCGCGCGCGGCGCATCGCACGCAGCTCATCGTCCCTATCCGCGCAGCGCCGCCCCGCCTCCTCGCGTGGTGCCGCAAGCCCTAGCCGACCTTCCGTTTTGTGCTCCTGCGTGGGAAGCAAGAAAAGAAAAGGTCCCTTTTGTATTGTTTTAATTTTTTGTTAAAATTGCATTTATGTCCTTACATGTTCATTATTTGCAGAAGTGCCCTTATGCACACTTTAACTTGTTTACTTCAGTTTCTGTATTGCAAAGATACCCTTGACTTTGCGTGATTATTTGGATTGTCCTTTTGCATCATTTATTTTAAAGAAAAATAGCATGTTGTAGAGAAACTCATTCTTTATCTTTTGGCTATTTAATTGTATTTTTGTGAGCCTTAAATATTTTATTAAAGATCAGAGACCGAAAATCAAAGATATTTTGCCCAATTACGCTCTGAAATTCGCACATAGTCATTTATTCCTCCAAAAATTACAAAAAAATTGTTAATGATGCGCTTTAATTACTGTCCAAGTTTCATCAAAATTGGAGTTATCGTTTGCATAAAACAAATTGCAGAGTGATTTCAGTAGTTGATTTTTAATTAATTCCACGAATAATATTTTTGAGAAATTTCAAGTCTCCTGAATTTCTGATTAAAATATCTATTTGAGATAACTCAATCTCTGGATAATTTGATTTCGTGGATTTATTAGGAATTAATACTCGTTATTGCTCTGATTTCAGTAAAAAATTCATAAAAAATAAAAAATGTCAGGAAATTCTAAAAATATTAATGTAGCTTCATCTCATCATGTTTAACTTCCAGTAAATTTTTCATCAATTTTTCATACCATTTGCACGTAAAATTGCATAAAAAACCTAAAAAATTAGCATTTTTCATTTATGCATTTTAAATCCAAAAATTCCAAAAAAATACATTTGCATTCATCATTGGATTAGATTTATAGGAAAAATATAATTTGGTCAATTTGGACTAATTTTACATTAAAATTAAAATTGGCTAAGTCGGTTCTTTTCTTATTAACTTAATCCAATTCGTGTCCTGCATTTGGCATTTTTTATTGCATAAAAAAATAACAAAAAAATACCACTTGGAAAACTGCAATCTAATCCCACTAACCTGATCCCGAGTTGTTCCTTTGCCTCCTTGAGTCGACCCTGGGGCTTGCCCAGGCTAAATAAACATAAAAACCGCGCGTACATTCATTCGTTGATTAATCGATTCGTGCGGTAATTTTGATCGATCGCGGATCTATCCGACTGCAACGAAATAATCAATCATCCGATATTAAAAGGGTAGACGAATCGTCAGGGACTGAAATGCAATTCTGGAAACCTTCAGGTGCCTCGATGCAATTTACCTAAGACTCATGTGCGGATCATGTGGGGGTCCTAGGCTCGGTGGTCTTCGGAGGCTCGGAGCGAGGCTCGGGTGGCTCTGGAGGTTTGACTCTGGCTCAGAGTAGCTTCGGATGATCCGAGCCTAGTGGTCAGGGAGGAGGCTCGAATCGGGCGACATGGCCTAATCTGGATAGTGGATGAAGTGATGATCCAACAGTGAGGAACTGCATGCATGTGGCTTGTCCGGGTCCGTTAGATCAAGATCGATCCAACGGTGATGGGTCGCTCCTGAGACGAGGACGTGGTCGATCAGTGATCGTTGGATCTAGATTGATCCAACGACACCTGGAGCAGGCAAGGGCGATGACGTGGCGCTATCGGGACGTGTAGGATCCGCCTGATCCTATGGCTGCGGGGCGTGGCGACGTGGATGGCTCCTGGCTGTTCGATCAAGGAGATCGAACGGCTGTTGGCTGTCGTCCCCAACGGTCCTCCGCCTCCTGTGGCAGAGAGGACTGGGCTCCAGCAAAGCTGACCTAGCTCCGCCTCGTCCTCCCATCGTTGGTGAAGGGTGCTGGAGGATCTGGCATAGCTCAGAAGATTCGTGGATGGTCGACGGAGCATCCGGTGAGGGTGGCTGAGGCTGTGGTGGCCTGGAGGCCACTGGCGATGAAGCGCGAAGGTGCGCCGGTGAAGCTTCCGGCCAATCAAGGAGATAGTACCTGCAGGGGGTTAGAAGATAGCCGAAGCGTGCTATGTGTTCGTGGAGTGCTGTAGAGTGAAGTGTGAGGCCTGTGGAGCAGTGAGGTGGTCCGGTGGTCGAGCTCCGCCAAGGTGGCGGAGCTAGCGTTGGTGAGAGGTGAAGTATGTCGTCGGAGGGAACGAAGGGTAGCGCGAAGATCAGAGCTCCCTTGCGGAGCTCGGAGGATGATTGGCGGAGCGGGATGGTGCTTATGGACGGCGAATTAAATGGAAGAAAACTAAGAAAAATCAAGAAGAAGATCGGGGAAGTGATGGAGGGATCTACCTGGGATCAGAAGCTCGGAGGGAGCTTCTAGGTCGTCGCTCGAAGGCTGGTAGGGGACCTGAGCTCGTGCAGCACCTTGGAGGAGCTGCGATACGACGGTGGAGGGTCGTGGATCTTGCCGGAGGTGGTTCTCGGTCTTTGCTCAATCTCGGGTCAAATTGTTGTCACCAATCTGAAGGTGGGAGCTCGGAGACACTATCCGTGGTGGCGGATGGGGGTGAAAGGCCGGAGGCAGCTTATTTATAGGATGAAGGTGATGGGGTAGCTGGCGAAGAGGTGGAGTTGGTGGATGTTGTGGAGTGAAGTTGAGGGTCGTCATGGAGATCGAGGGTGTTGGCGAAGATGAGTGGTCGGCGTGGAGCCCAAAATAGAAAGGGGGCAGCCCCCTTGCGCATGGTGAAGAACGTGGGCATGGGGTGTGCGGAGGTAGACGATGATCCCCTGGCCGTTGGATCAGACGATCCAACGACCCAGATGAAGGCGCGGATCGACACTTGGGATCAGATCTAGGGCGCGACATCGGAGGGCAGAGGACGCGTCACGTGGCGGACGCATGGGAAGGCGGAAGCGGGCGGCCGAGATCAGATCAGGCTTTCGATCGAACGGTAGAGAAACGTAGTGGAAATGGGTGGTGGAGATTAAACCTCCCGAAGATGATCGGGTGGAGGAAATGCGGCCACGTGGTGTCAGGAGGGCAAGGCGGGATGATCAGACGGTTGAGAAGAAGAAGTTGCCTAGAAGTCACTGGACCGTTGGATCTAGATTGAGATCCAACGGTCCGGGATGCAGGCAGACCGGTCAAAGGGAGCGGGCTGTGTGGCGCAATCAGAGGGCGCTACGTGGCCAACTCTGAGTGGCTGAGAAGAAAAATAAGATTAGAGGGAGAAGGAGGTCGAATTTGAAAAAACTCAAAACATGAAAGTTGTAGATCTCGATGAGATCTACAAGTTTCATGTTGATCAAAAATGGAGATGAGGTCAAATATGATACAAAAATAGAAGGATACACATATACATGTGTATAGTATACAAGGAGGCCCAAAAACCCAAGTTTTGCCTACGAGCTCCGAATTGGGTGAAATTAGTCTCATTTTAAAGATCTCTGAATGTGTATTAATTTGAAGTGAGTAGACCTAATTCGGAGTTTGTAAGAGAGAGATATTGACATTCTAAGGTCCAGGGGATTTGGGGCCTTATTGGGTATTTTACAAGAGAGGGATTTCTGGTCTTCTTCCTTAGATTATTAACTAATAGTGTACATTTTAAGGAAGGTGTTATTTCATTTTGGAGGGGATAAAATACAAATAAATAGGTGGATATTTTACAAGTGAATTTTACACATGAATTGGCTTCTTATTTAAATGCAAATATGAGTGCTAAAATGTATATCTTGTGGATTGATGCATGCATGCTATTTATGCAAGATAAAGGGAAATATGATGCTAAATACCCGGGTACAAAGCTCTATTTTCAACTTTAAGAGTGATAAATCACAGATTCATCACTGGGCTGCGCAGGGCAGGGGCGGGGGCGGAGAGGGAGGAGGAGGTTGGAGGAGGAGGAAGAGGATGGGGAAGAGGAGGAAGAAGAAGAAGAGGATGAGGAAGAGGGTGTAAAATGACCACATAACCTTTTTTAAAAAATTAATTCCGCTTATGTCCTCAAAGTTAACGTCCGTTTGCACTGTGGATGGACGATCACTAACCCGAGGGGAACAAGTGATAAAATAGCAAGAAGTGAGGGGCACAACTGATATTACCAAAAAGATAGGGCATAACTGGTATTACGATATCTCAGAGGGGCACAAGTGATAAAATCCCTAAGGATAATAAGGGTCTATTATCTGTTCGGCTGGAAAGATAGAAATAAGGAGAATAAGGTGGAATAAATGTAGGTAAGGTGGAATAAAGATATGAATAATGGTGGGATAAGGTGAAATAATGAGATAAGAATGTGAATTGCGGTACTTTTGGGAACCGTACCGGGTGGGGAATTGACCCCTATTCCAGTGTTTATTCTCCAAACGAATATGGCCTAAGGACGTGAACCCTTTGGTGGCATCGAACATAATCTTGAAAGGGAATGTATGGGGTTTCCTCGTGGCCCTTGACAAGCTATAAGAACATGTTCACGTCCACACAGAAGGAGACGATTATTACAAGAAGAACCAAGGATGTGTGGGTAGAGTGGGAAGGGAAGAAGATGACATGATTCATAAATATGAGTGTCAATTAGGGATAAATTTGTCACTTCAATACGGAAACAGTCAAAGAAAACGGTTAAGAATAACGGAAGGTAACACAAGGTTGTATCATGTAATGGGGTTAACAACAAAAAATCCCTTAAATTTATAATGTACCATTTTCAGAAATTTGAGAGAGCATATTTTATATCGACGTGAGAAATAGAGGAGGCACTCTTCCCCTTATTTTCCTTCGTATCTCCCACAATCCCAGTCAACTCACCCACTCATTCTCAGCCCCACATCATCCAATTCCCTTCCACCCCCAAATGCCTCCAATCTCCTCTTCCCACAGTCTATCTCCATGGAGGCCGCTGTCCAAGCCCTCATCGCCGCCGCCATCGCGTTCGTTGTCGTCTCCCTGTTCTTCCTCTTCCTCTCCATCGTCTGTCGACGTCGCCGGCCCTCACACCCCGTTCCTAATCTTCGCCGGCGTTCGATCTCATCCACACCCCACCAGGTCCACGTCGACGAGTGCAAGTCCTTCGACCCCTCCCTCTCGCTCTCCCTTCCGCTCCTCTCCGCCGCGACCCGCGACTTCGACAGCGAGCTCGTAGTCGGGGACGGCAGCTTCGGACTCGTGTACAAGGCCGTCCTCCCCGATGGCACCCCGCTCGCAGTCAAACGCCTCTCCTCCGACGCCTTCCACGGCCTCCGTGAGTTTCGTGCCGAGATCGATACCCTCGGCCGAATCCGCCACCCGCACCTCGCCCGCTTCCTCGGCTACTGCATCTCGGGTCCTCACCGCCTCCTCGTGTACGAGTTCCTCCACCACGGAAGCCTCGACCAGTGGCTCCACGAGCACACCCCTCCCCTCCCCCTTTCCTTCCAATCCCGCCTCAAGATCGTCCTCGGCGTCGCCAGAGGCCTTTCCTTCCTCCATCACGGCTGCAACCCCTCCATCATCCATCGCGACATCAAATCCAGCAATGTCCTCCTCGACAACGACCTCGAGGCGCGGATCGCCGATTTCGGCCTCGCCAGGGAGGTCGACATCTCCAGGTCCCACGTGTCCACGCAGGTGGCCGGGACCATGGGCTACATGCCCCCAGAGTACAGAGACGGCATGACGGCCGCGACGGTGAAGGCGGATGTTTACAGCTTCGGGGTGCTCATGCTGGAGGTTGTGACAGGGAAGAGACCGAATCTTCCTGTGGCGATGGAGGTGGAAAGTGGGAGGAAGAGGGATGTGGGGTTGGTGTGGTGGGCGAGGAGGATGGTGGAGGAGGGGAAGGAGGGGCAAATGGCCGACTTCGGGATGGATGGGGTGGAGGAACGGGTTGTCAAGGGCTACTTGGCTGTTGCGATTACGTGCACGAGCGAGGTTCCCAAGCAGAGGCCTTCCATGGCCCAAGTGGTGGAGATGCTCGACGAAGTTGCAAGGGGAGGTTGAGGTTTGCTTCTTCCCCTCTCTCTTGTGGCTATTAATAATTTCTGGGTAGTTAAATTACAGTTGTAGAAATATAAGCGATCGGGATTTTAGTTGCCATGGTGACTATCAATTGTTTGTCTTGAGGTTGTGAAATGCGATGTTGTATTTAAGAAGATGTTCCTCTCTAGTTTCTGACTAAGCGGACTGAAGTGCAGCACCGTCTATTCTCTTTGATTACGGGAAAGGATCGTATCACTCTGAAAAAAGTAAAAATGGAATAACTATGATGAGAGACCAATAGTAGTTTCGATCTTGCGTTGCGTGGTCTCCCCCATATTTATCTATTTTTACGGTTTAAAATGGGAAAAACGAGTCTTTCCTCCTCAAGAATTATGAATTAATCTTTAATAAAATACTGGATGTCGATATAGTATATTGATGTTTCGAGTAATAATGGAAGGGGCTATTAAAGTGGATGCGGGGCTGAACTAGCGACTCCACTACAGTCTCTGCAGCTTTGAGCAATTGCTCTTTCCCACTCACATCACATCTTGCGGTGATGACTGCAGCAAACTATACTTTGCGATATGATATGCGACTCATTTATTACATCCTCGCTGAAGTTGACCATCACTATCTTAAATTGCAATAAATGGGAACGAAGAAATAAACTAAATTAACTGTCTTTGACAGGATACTATAGTTGTTGTCCACGAGGGATTGTCGAGTACCTTGTGATGGTAAGAAATAATCCAAGAATCCACTAGATACTTAAAAAAGATTACGATCATTGTAGAGGACCGTTGAGGGGGTGAGCATCAATTGGATTAACCGAAACAATCCAACTAAATTGTGGAAAACAGATCAAATTAATTGGGTCTTTTGGATTTTGTGTGATGTATTCAATTTTTATTTCTTCAATGGGTATTGGGTTGGTTTTGTGTATCTAATCTATTCCTCCCAACTCACGCAAACAATCCAAATTATCAGTATGGATTATTCATGACTTGGATCCACCTGACTCAACTCGTATATATACAATATATAATGTTTAGAATTTTAAAGTCCAATATATATCTCATTTTCTACCTTTATTATCTCATTCAAGCTCCGAGTTTATTATGTTTGCTAGTCTTGCCTCCTTGTGGCATTATTTCTCATACTTTTTTTGGTGACCAGGATCGTCTAGGTGTACCACAATTCGTCTATCCCCTCGGCAACTCAAGTCTTGCCTCAATAACCCCAAAATTTTGCTCATTATCTCACAATTGACTTTGGCCTCAATGTCGTACAGGTGGCTCAAGTGTGTCATGACTATGTAGTAGCCTCAACTCAACGACGACATCAAACATCCCAAATCCTTCTTCAACCCTAATGATGTTGACTCATGTTTGCTTCGCCATTATTTGTCCTATATCAGCATCCTTATATGTTTAGCTCCCGACTCTGTCCAATCTCGATTAATTTGATTTTTCACCAACATATTCCAATTTTTACCCAATCTAATCTACCTTAACAACTCACTAAACATTAAACTGATATAATTTGGTTGGATTGGGCGGCATTGCTGGAAATAGATCTGATGAACAATACACAAGCAAACAATGATAAAAAGGGAAACAAATACAATTGCACAACACAAGGATTTATAGCTATTTGACAATACACCTACTCCATGTACTCACATGAGACTATCTCTTTGTGTTCTCGTCAATATGTTTCGGAGTAGAATATGCGACTACCTTATGACATGTTCGTACTATTAACTTAGGGAACTAAATATGGAATTATTAACATGCCACTAGTATACAGAAAAATTCACCTTGGGGGCGACCCTCGAACCCTTGAACAAGGGAGTACTATTCTCATATGACCCGCAACCAATTCATCACCAAGTTGGATTGGCAAGGTGGATGGATGTATGTACCTTGTCAATCAATCTTCTTAGGATGAAACCCAATAATCTTCCATTACAAGGCTAATATGTCGTCAAGGTTGCAATTTCACTCCATGCTTTAACCATCATCAATGATTTTAGGTGAGCTTTCCCTATGTTTTATACTTGAAGACCAGTAAAAGCTGCACATGCCTTTAAATTCTCCACCATGAAAAATGTGGTGAACATATCCTCATGATTTTCCAATTTATGGATATTCTTCAAGTCAAACTGACTATCTTCAACTACATGTAAATGTAATATTACTACACCTCAATGTGTGTGGTCCTTAAATGCAAGACATAATTTTCACATTATGAATTGCACTTTAACTATCACTGAATAGTTAGCAATCTTCACTTTTTTATTTGATTCTTTCATCAAGACCTTCAACCATGTCATTGATTTGCAAGCTTTAATGGCTTCCCCATAATGTTATGTGATCAAGATAGTTACTATCCATTGTAATGTGGATATTCAACTAACGGCTCTACTCCCTAAGGTGAAAATATGCCTTATAGTAATGTTCCAATAGTAGACAACTCCTGTAAAATATGAGTCCAAGAAACCTTCAATATAAATGTTAGTGTATTAATAATATAATGGAATGTTAGAAAAATCCCTCATGCATTTTAAAGTCCATCATATTTCCTTGTAAGGGCTTGCCATGAATTTTCTTACAACTCCTACTACACAAAGATGTCCAGTTTGTAGGAAATAATTGTGCAACAGACTACTTACACCAACTTAGTGCGATACTTTAGACTTGTACTCATGCTCCTACTTTATTGTAGATTCTTTCCCTTTTGAAAGTTTGAAATAGTTCCATAAGGGTGAGTTGATAGGTTTTGCATTTTCCTTATATAACCTTTCAAGCACCTTCACGATGTACTTCAACCTAGACTATCTCATTTTTCGTTCACCCTTTCTCTATTAATTTGCATTCTAAGAATCTTTTTTCACAGGGCGTAATTCTTCCATATCATACTCTTTGGACAACATTGTATTGAGATATGCCATCTCTTCCTCACTAGAGCTCACAATAAGCATGTCATTTACATACAATAGTTGAATGATATAAGGCAAACCAAGCTTCTTGAAGTGGTACTAATGGCCTGTACAATGGGCATGCGAGTTCATTGTAAACCATTTATGCAATACATGTTATTGCAATCCATTATTCTAAAATAAAGAATAATTAAGTTTGCATTAATAAGGTCCCTTTGTACATTATGGTTATGTAACATGGTCATCGTGATATCATACAATTATTGATCTAAAGAGTTAGATCATAGAGGCTGACGTAGGATTGTCAATCTAAAGAATTAGAACGAGGACACAACTAGCATCATCAAGTTATTTTCGAGAAGGATCTCTAGTCTAAGAAGAGATGACAATCTTCTCTAAAGACTGATATCTGACTAACACTCTTAATATAGGTCCTCTGTATAGGAATATATATTTGGAGGTGTATGATAAGTCAAGATAAAGAGTTAACATGACGAGATCAAGATACTAAAGATATGTATCATATACTATCAGAAACATCCATACATCATTCATCAAAAGACATATATGCATCTATACTTCTAAGTATGTACATTTGGCAAACTAATAGGTTGATGGCCTAACAAGGTCTATGTACAAGAAAAATAGTGTGCATACAAGGAAATATGAGATGTATAATCTCTCAAAGAAATCATATAGGTTCATATTTATTGAAGCGAACGATATGAGCTCACTTATGAGATACTGTGGTCAAGATGAATTCAATCGATTGTCATTTTGTCCTGAAAACATGACAAGAATTCGAGAGTATTGATATATGCTTTTGGAAAAGTATATAATCAATATTGTCGCCTAATAATCGATGGAGAAACTTATTTGGTAAACCCTTAAAGAAGATAGGGAAAAACGGAATTGAATTTCATGTTTATTCATGGTCTTTCAGTATGTAGGGTACGAATATTGGGAATATTCGAGGGTGATGCCATCTTAAAAGGTTTTATACGTTGAGCTAGGAGATCAGTCGGGTGTCCCTAAGAGATAGGACACTCGGTCATGGCAGTGACCAATCCTCGGTTAAACAACAATCAACTAACAAACACATATGTAAATTTATGTACGTATGTGAGTCAAATTTTATTATAACTCTTCAAAACATGTGTAAAGGTGCAAGTATGGAAGAGTATCAAACATTAGGAGCAAGTCAGGATAGATGCTTTTTTGTTATTAACTATTGCTAAATAATAAGGTGATTTAGGTTTTTGTTTTACTTGTTTTTATGACTTTTGTGGGTTTTTAAAATGTTTTTGAAGATTTTAATTATATTAAAATTTTTAAGATTTAAAATGTTTTATATTTTTTTATATATTTTCTGATTTATATTTTTTAAAATTTTGCAATCTTTTAGTCTTTTTTAATTTTTAAAATTATTGAAGTAGTTAATATAAACAAAATGGTTAAAATACTCTTTATGGATTTTCAAATAAGTCAAACAAGGTCAAAATAAATAAAATAACATGTTTTTGAGTTTTAAATATTTTTATCATTTTAGGGATTTTGTGGTAAATTTATATTTTATGGATTTTTTAAAATTATAAAAACATAGAACAATGCAAATGATAAATTCAGAAACGTGTTTAGGGATTTAAAAATATACATCAATACAAAGTGTACCCTAAGTTAGTTTTCACATAAAATTTATATAATAAAGAAAATAAGGCACGCGAATCAATATTTTTGAATTTTTATAGAATATTTTTTATTTTTATAAAGTTTTAGGGTTTTTAGATTTTTTAAGTTTTCTATTTTGAATTTTTAATGATTTTTGGATATGTGAGAAATATGATATAAACTAACTAATATATTTTCTTGGGAAATTTAGATAGATATATTTTTTTAATGAATTTTATAAGTCAAAACAGTGAAATAAGAAAAGTTTTGTATTTTAAAATATGAAAATCTAGCTAAATGCCAAATCAAATATATATGTGATATGTTAAGGTTCCAAGTGCTTATCCTAATTTTCTTATAATTTTTGGAATAATGGAAGCAATTAATTAAAATACAACGCATAAAACAATTCAAATTAGCAAAACAAGAACTTGATTGTAATATCTATAAACATTTAATGCATTTGCGAATAGATACAGAAAATCTAAGGGCTGAATGAGCAAAATATCCAATATAAAATGTTCACAGCCTGATAGGGTTCAAAATGCAATTTTAAAATAGTTTGAGGTCCAACATGCAAAATACACCAAGGTTATTACATCTCATTTCACAGTTCCCAGACTAAACTAAAATAAATAAAGGCGGGAGGTGGGGGGTTCTTGAGCAATACACCCTTGAAGACCGTGTGCATTGCACATGCGGGGTGATCGACGGCGGATAACACTTCACTTAAGTCACCAATGACTGAGATTTCGTACCGCTTCACCATGATCGAATGCCTGGGATTAGATCCAAGATGGATCAGCGGCTGCAGGGCTTCACGATCGAACGATGGTGATTAGACTTGAGGGCTCCTCTCGATCAGACGACAACCGCTTCCCGCGAAGAACATAGAAGAACAACCGCTGGAGAGAGCTTTGATCAGTCGTTATTTGTTGCTTCGGCCACCTCACGAGCTCGGAGATTGCTCAAAAGACTCATGGAAGTGCTCTGCGTTGACTGGTGATGCCAAGAAGGTTCGAACCTTATTGAGGAGAGGTTTAAAGCTTGAAGAGGCATGAACCGCCTATATTTAATCAAAAAATAAATGAATAATGGAAAGAAAAGAAAAAGAAATGAAGTATCAAAGACACTAAATGACCCTACACCCCTAGACCAAGTCAATATTGTCTTGGTTGATAAGGAATAAAATAGGGAATATATGTCCATAAAATACCACAAAAAATCCTAATTTAATTCACCAATAAATAGCCATCTGTGCCTTATTTTATTTTGCATTTTATAAACCTCAAATAAATAAATGTCCTACATGAACATTGTATATAAAATACATAAAAAATATAAAAATATTTACATATAAAAATAATGCAGAGTGTGACTGGGACACACAAAGGAAAAAGCCACAAACAAAACTTCACAGATCAATAACTCCTCTATACAAACTCAAAATTGACCAAACTCCTCTCTATTGTTCATAAAATTAAATTATCTGTCTAATGAAGGTGGTTTCATTTAAAATGGAGCTAAGATGTGAAAGTAAGCTTTTTGGTCCCATTGTACCTTATACCCTCATATTTTATTCAATATATTTTTAAATACTTGTAAATATTATTGGAAATATATTAAAAACATAAACACAAAAAAATCATTAAAAATACATTAAAATAAATAAAGTATTAAAATATACATGTATACTATACATGTAATACAAACCTCTATTTATTTAAGTAAATACATAAAATCAGAAAAATAATAGAAAAATATGTATATTTATGATTTAAATATATTATAAGTATATAAAATAGGGGTATATAGTAATAATACAATATAAAATACACAAAATAAAATACCTCAAATATAGGTAAATATTCCTATATATACATGTAAATATTAACACCTAATAATTTAGCTTATAAAAATAAATAAAATTTCCCATAAAATTTTACATAAAATAGAAAAAATATTCTTGTTTCAACTTGTATTTAATAAATTAATTTACTATTTTTAAATGATTTAATAATGAATTAATTCCCTTGAATTTCGTGGTTGGTCTACGTGGACCAACCCTGAGCCATAGCTTGTTGACCTCTTGGTCAACTGTCTTGTTGATGAATCTCCATTTCATCACTTTTATTCTATCATTTTGGCCTTAAAAATCCTAGCTAAATGCATGTAAATAGCATTATTTTGTATAAATTAACATTCATTATTTATTCCATTTATTGTATATAAAATATAGTTTTTAATGCCAAAATTATAGAATAAAGAAGAGAAAAGAAAAAGAATAAAATTCCAAAGGTATTTTATGACCCTAAACCCTGAGACCTAGCCATCTTGATGACTGGGTCGCCAAGGAATAAAGTCGGGGGAGATAACTTCCAAGAACTCAATGAAAATCCCATTCTTTTATTCATCTATAAGTCCTTTTTTGGGATTAATTTTATTTTCTATTATTTATACCTCAAATAAAGGACTTTGTACATGAAAGTTGTAGCTAAAAATACAAATAAAAATACAAAATTGATTTCACACAAAATAATATACCTATATATTTTATACTATAAAAAGCCAAAACCCAAACTTTTCAAACCTATATCTTCTCCATATGAACTCAAAATTTATCAAAATCATCTTTAATTATATATAACTTTTAATAAGCTATTAATGAAGGTAGTTTCATTCAATTTGGAATTAAGGTTTAAAAGTTAGGTTTTGGACCCATATTGCATAGTTTACCTGAATAAAATATTTATTTTATTTATTCTTTGTTATTTTAATAATTTTATTTTTTTTAATAATTTTATAAATATTATTTATAATATATGTACATATTTAGAATAGAATACAACCATAAACAAAATATTAAAATAAAATAATATACAAAAATACATAGATGAAATACCAATACTTATATATATATATTTGTATACCTGTATTTATTTAAGTGTACATAATACATCAAAACAATAATATAAAAATATATTTATATCTTTCTCTTTGTTGCTGGCCCTAACTTGACCTCTTGCTCAAGAGGAAGTAGTAGCACGGGGCAAAATTTAAGAAAATAATATAATAAAGTCAAAATTAAAAAATAAAAATAAAATGTGCAAAACATAGGTAAATATAAATATAAATATTCCATTAAAAAGTAACTTATAATAAATAAGCTCATTAAAATAAATAAAATCATATTAAAATACTACAGAAATTAACAAACATTTTTTTATAACTTTAAATTAATTAATCCATTTATTATTTATTATCAAATTTATAAATAATTTTGGCTTGCGTTTTTTCTGGTTGGTCCACGTGGACCGCCCAGGGGGAGTCAAGAGTTGACGTAGTCAACTCTTCTCCTCAGACGCGTAGCCCTGTTAGACCTGGCTTTTGACCCATTTTCACCTTTTTCTCTAGATCAATGTGATCAAAATGGATTGATTCTTTCTTTATTTTTCTTCCTCATTCATTGACCTTTCATGCACAGATGATGCCTTGACCTTCGCATCGCTGCATCATGCTCGCCATCTCAATCTTTGACCCCAGTTTTTCACATGTACATAATCAACCTCCCTACCTTTTCAGATTTTTCGAATCACTTTCAGCCACTTTCTCTCCCTCCTTTTATGCTTAATGATTGAGGAAGGTGACAGCTTCCTCGTCTAGCATTTGGTTGGCTCGAGGAGCAGCTTTTAGGCGATCTCTACCATCTCCGTTGGTGCTCCATCGCCGTGAGGTCCATCTCGCGGCCCACAACCGCTCGAGTTTCTTTTTAGTGCTTTTTAGGTAGATTTAGTTCATGCATTTAATTTCCGCATTTTATTTTCTCTTTTGATCGCATTATTTAGCCTAGATAACCACATTCATAGTTCACCGGAGATCCGCTCCAACGAACCATTTCACCGTCGACCATCGTGTCTTCGACCCATCATCTTCTTTCCCTGTCGATTCTTTACGCCCCACACACCTCTGCTTTGTCAGATCTCTCCTAGATCAGATTTGGGTGCTCCACCTCCACCACATCGCCAAAGCTCCTCCATCCCTGTCCATCTTGACTCCATTGAACACCCTAATGGGTCGAGGCAATTTTCCCTCGACCCAGAATTATTTTGTGCAGGTGCAGGAAATTTGAAGGCTAGTATAAAGAAATTTGGGATTCAGAGGAGGGTCCTGGGTCTCTTGAGCTTTTCCAACCTCTTGGACTCCTCCGATGAGTCTCAAGGCCTTTTGAGACTCCTATAGACGAAGACCGCCTTGGGGAACATTTTGAGCACCTGAGCAGCCATGGAGGTGGATGGAGCAGCCCGGAATCGGTGATATGGGGAAGGAGACCTTATTCCATATTCTTCGTGTGAAGCAATAACCATCTGATCACGCCTCCGCTCCAGTTTTGATCGTGTCCGTTCGATCTCCATTCGCCTCACCCGTTTGATCGAGCTCCAGATCTGATATCCAACACAGATCAGCGAAGCATCACCGTGCCTCCTGCGTGCGCCACGTGGATAAGTGATGTGCCCACGACCGTCGGATCTGGTGCCTTATGGGGTAAATTGCATGTGAACCTTGGAGTTTATTTATTATTACTATTTAGTCCATGCTAGGTCACCTCACGTGCGGTCCAATTTGAGATGACCATTTTGTAGGTATACCCTTACGGGTATTTGTATTTCATTTTAATCCTAGAACTTTAATTATTAGTTATATATTTTTGAGTATTTTGTAGAAAGCGTTCGATTTTAATTTTAATTACACTTATGCCCTTTCTAGTATTTGTATTTTTGTGAATATTTTTTATTTATTAAAAATATCATCCGTGATTCTAAAAAAATAGGGTTAAGTGCTTGCTTGCTTGTATATTCATGCCATATTTTTGAATTTTCATTTTAGGCAATTTTTGTATTTATTAAAAATCAAAAGAGCACATTTTTGTTACCTAATTGACTTATAAAATACCAAAAAATATTAAAACATTTTTGAAAAATTCCCCAAAAATATACTTTATTTATTTTATTATTTTTTAATTTTAAACCAAAAGCCATTAAAGTAGAAAAACAAAAGGCCTAAAAATTTAAAAGCTCTAATATCCTTTATAAAAATATAAAAACATTCTCAAAAAGTCCAAAAATATTCATTTCTATTTTATAATTTTATTTATATTATTATTGATATATTAGAATTAATTTAACGAATTTTTGACTTTATTTGCTATTTTTAATCTTCAAATCAATTCAGCCTATTTATTTAATCCTATTTAGGGATATTTTTAGCTTTAAAGATATATAAAAATTAGCAAAATTACCAAAAAATCACAAAACAGTAAAATTTTTTTAAAATACAAAACCTTTTTATTTCATGTATTTTGAGTCTTTTAATTGTATTTATAATTATATTACTTTACATTGTGTGAATAGACTTATATTCGTATATTATACATTTAAAAAGAAAAAGAAATTAAAATCAAAAAATAAATAAAAAGGAAATAAAAATTATAATATTAAAAATAATTAAAACATATAAAATTAAAATAATATATATAATTAAAAATCCACACAAAAATACTTAGACAATAAATTTTGGATTTCATTTTCCCTATCTAATGTTTGCTTCCTGCGTTCGACACTCTACATATACTTACACCTATATACACATTTATAGAGTTATAATAAATTTTAACTCCACATCTTATTTTTCACTGCTTGATTTACATTGTGGGTTAATTGTTGAATTTAACAGATTTCCTAAGTGGTCAACTCAGCGACTGTTGATCTACCTTATGGATTGACACAACCTTCTCAGTTTCTCTGTTATTTCACCTACCTCCCCGCATCCTTTGTCAGAGGTCACAAGACCTCTAACTTCTCCCAATTTTCATGCTTGATCCACTACTCGAGGAAGCATGCTTCCTTCACCAAATTCCTCCCCCTCACTTTCCTCCATCTCGCTACTCCTCTAGCTCCCACCAACCATGCTTCATCCTCATTCAATATATATTTAATTTAATCAAATTAGTTGTTGTTGTTTTATTTTTACAATAATATCATAACCATTGAAAGAAACACAAATCAATCTCATCCATTGATTTTGTGTTGTCCATGGATTGAGATCCATGGACTCCCAAAATATTGTATAAGAAGAGGAGACCCTTGCTCTTCAAAGGACAACAACTAATGCTCTCTCCCTCTCTCTCTACATGCCAAGTCTCTCTCACTCTCTTATTGTGGTCGTCCACCATGGAGCCCTAGAGAAAGTTGCCATCTCTGTCGCATCGTCGTTATGATGCCGAATCATTTGCTCTTGGATCTCCATCTCCTTCGGTGCGCCTCGCTTGTGAAGGAGACGTCGGATTTCGTGTGAAGCGATCAAGAGATTCTCCGCTTGGATCATCAATATGGATTGTGAGGAGCATGCATTTTATCGACGCGCTCGCAAGCATCTCCTCCTTCGGATTGGACTTGAGACGGAAGGTCTCTTCGTTTAGAGACTCGATTGCATCCACACTTCAAAAAGTAACCTAATAGTTGTTTATGGTTTATATGAAATGATCCGAGAAGTGTTCTTGGATCATGTGGTTTCGTCGTTCAATTTTTTAAAATTTCTCTGCCCCGAGCTACTAGTAAGACTAGTTGCTCTCGATCGCATACAATGCGATCCTCACGTTTCCATAATACGCTTAAGGATTTTCCCATATCCTTCAAGTGGTATTAGATCCTTAGGTTGGAGGTTTTGGATATGATCTATAATGCTAAGATGACTTGGGTATTTTTTGGTTGTGTGAACTTTCATCGCATTTTGTTCACGCATCCCTGTTTTGGGTGATTTTTTTCTCCTCATTTAAATGTATTTAAACAAAAAATTTCACTTGTATAATGATCCTCATAAAACAAGGAAATCGTGGGACTTGAGTTTGCGTGATTTGGTATTTGATTGCTCAAGTTATGATCTTTTTAGCGAACATGTATCCTCTGTTTTGGGGATGGTGAATCTTGATGTATATAAAGAGTTAATTATGATTTTAAAATGCCTATAAATGATTTAATATCACTTGGATCGTGTTATGAATCAAATTAGTAAACTTTTGAAACCTGTTTTGCGTAATTTGGATTTGAATTTATTGAGATATGCTAATTTTAGTAAGGGTCACTACTGAAAATTACTTTCCCAATGCCTCGTCGAAGTGTTGGCGTGGACAAGGAGTGGTCAGAGGTGGAGATCCATGCTCGTCGGAGACCCCCTTCAGATGAAGCTTTATGCTCCCTGAAACCCCTAGGTTCGAGTTGTCTTTTTATGTATTTTTAAGTTAGTTTGATCCAGAAATTTTATGTAGGTTTTATTTTCAGCAATTATTTGTTATATAGCGTAATTTAGGTTTAATATTCGTCGGATCTCTAGAGCTCAAGCTATCGTCTTGCTGTGAAATCTGACATGTTCCGACCCATCTTCACCCTTCCATCCTCAATCATTTCTCCTTCTTTCGCCCCACTTTCCCCCTTGATTCTGCAAGAATCAAGGTGAATCCTAGTTCCAATTCTGTCGCACATTGGGACTCACCGCCCCATCTGTTCCATCGTGTTTCACATCTTCAGTTTGGGTCAAGACTCTTCGCCTCGAACCCCTCTATCATTTGTGCAGGTACTCGAATCGGAGTCTCTCTCTTGAGCTCGATTCGACAACATACAGTAGCTCCAAGTCAAGCTGAACTGGGAAGTTCCCCCAGGTCCCCATCAATGGGACCTAGAATCTCTGAGAGACCTCTTGTTGACACAGAAGGAGCCCAGGAGTCTTTTGGGCCTTTCGGAGAAGAGGACGACTGCCAGAGTGATGAAGCATCAACAATTGAAGCACCACCGGGAACAAGTTCTTGACTATTATTAGAGGCAACCTCGTAGCCAAGGCCGCCCAGGTCTAATCCTGAGCGTTGATCAAGGTCGGACCATTACTCACCTCGAGACACTAGATTGTCTAAAGTGAGCCACATGGAGCTCCCACCGCCGCTCGTTGAAGCTTCTTATGGGATACTTTGCCAAACCCTCTCCGCCATTTTTGTAATATTCAGATACCCTATAAATATTTAGTAATGTGTAAATATTTCTATAAATATTTCAAGTGGACCCTCCAACATCTTTGTATTTGCACGAAAGTCCTCAACTAGGTCACCTCACATGCTTGCGCGTGTGAGCACCTGACCATTTTGCACTTAAGCCCTCGTAGATTTAAGGATTTAGGTTTAGTACTAAAATTTTTATAATTAGTGCTATTTCTGGAAAATTTTCATGCAAGGTCCTGACTTTTTGTTTAATTACATTTATACCCTTCCATGAGAATATTAAATTCGAATTTAAGTGGTTAAAATTCTCTACGTGCCCTTAAACTTTTTTTACTTGTTACTAAATGCTTTTAAACTTTATTTAAATTATAATCAGGTCCTTGTTAGAACTGGATTTTTATGTAATGTATATTTATTATTATAAATAACATACCATCTTTAAAAATTGTAGGAAAGTTACTTAAGGTGGCTACTAGCTTTATTTCTTACGTATAATTTTAGTTAGGCATTCTAAGTTAATTTCCTATTTAAAAAAATCAAAATAAGCATGCTATTCCCTATTTTATTATTAAAAATCTAGAAAATATCAAAACACTTTTAAAAATTCTAAAAAATAGTATAAGTATATAATTATGTATTCTACCTTCAGACAAAAAGTCACAAAAAATACAAAACTAAAACTGTAAAAAGTACAAAATCCTAAAAACACCGTAAAAATTAGTAAAAATAACTTCAAACATGAAAATATTGATTTATGTTCTATATTTTTCTTTATATTATGTACTACATATTTAAAATAGTTTTGGAAAATTTTGTTCTAATTATATATATTTCAAACCCAAAACTATTCGACCTATTTATTTTCTCCTTGTATTGTACGTTTTAATATTTTAAAAATATATAAAAAAATTAGCAAAAAATCTATAAAAAAATCCCCAAAATAGGGAAAACATTAAAAAACATTTTATTTTCTGAATTTTGAGTATTATATATATTTAAAATTATAAAATTCTACATGTGCTATATATACTTTATAATACTTTTATACTTTATATTATCACTATTATTATATATATTATATTTTAAAACTTTCAAAAAAATATCCGTTTATATATATTTACTATATACTATATATTTTATTTATAATGTCTACAACATAATTATTATATATAAATATCTATTATATTTTAAAAATAAAAACAAATTAAAATTTAAATAATTTAAAAGGAAATAACAGATTGAAAAATAAAAATTAAAATAATATAAAACAATTAAAAATCCATAAAATTAAATATAATTATAAACCCACAAAAAATTAGAAAAAGTAGAAAATAAGCAAAAGATTATTATTAGTTATTATTAATTAATAGTAATTATACATATCTTCAGTTTGCTCTCAATGGTTCGACTCCTACACTTGCTAACTATACACACATCTTGTAGGGTATAATGAATTTCATCTCGCACACATCGGTTTTATTTCATATATCTTGGGTTGATTGTTTGTATGATTTGAGTTGATCGGGTACCGAGTGTCGAGAGAGCGACCACTACAACGATTGTTAGATTCAACTTACCGGACACCATAGTCCCTCTAAGATCGAACATTAGGTATCTCGATATCCTCAATCAACAAAATGGCACCGTTGCCGGGGAGCAACGCGTAGATAGTGTATGCATTAGTTATATGCATTACTTTCTATTTTTTAGTTTATGTATTTAAATAATTTATCCATTTAATCACCTCTTTTGGTTGACTTTTCTGCAAGGGCCTACTATGTGAGGATAGTCTTCTACGAGACCGAGGCAACCAAGTGTAGTGGAGACTAGCTTTCTTCACTGAGTCGGTAGAAGAGAGCAAGAGAGAAGATTAAGGAGTCGAGCATCACAACGACTTTAGTGCAGATTTTATTTTATTTCAGGAGAGACTCTATTTAAAATGTAATAGTATAGGGACGAACATTCAGACATTAACATGCCCACTTTACCAAGTGTTTGTTCACATGGGGGCTTGCTCGATTTCTCACGATTTTTCCTCGCCTTCTACTTTTTATCCTCCCTAATTTTCTCTTTATTTTATTTTTTTCTCATGTTTTGATTTTTTCTCTTTCTTTTTCTTTGTGATGTGTGCTTGAATCCCCTAGTTCTAGGTTTTCATTTGATTGAGCAAGGTAGACTTAGATCCAAACACTAAATAGAATCTTTTACCTATAGATCATTAGACTTAGTCAAATCAATAACTATGTGCTTCCCAAGTAAAAGTTCCTGCTAGGATAGTTTTCACTTGCACACATATAGGATAGATTTTATTTTATGTGTGGATCATCTTGCATGCAGGTTGTTGGAGTCAAGTGTGCATCCCTATCTCTAGCATTCACATTCATTGATTTTCGTGCATCAGCTTTTCCGAATTCCTTCCCCTGTTTCTTGGACTTAGGAAATAAAAGGAATATGAAAACTCATTAGATGTTTTTTTAAAAGACCAAAAAAATGATAAATAATAAAATTGGGACTGCTAACTGAACTGACCCTAAAACTAAACATAAAGGACAAATATCATTGTTTTGGGAGAGTAACCACCTCATTGTCATTGGTACATTCCAGACTGAGTGAGGCTCACAAACATAAGGATTAGATCCTCCAACCCTGGACTTATGCCTTAAGCGCTTGGATCATCTCTTGGGCCATGCTATTGCTGAAAGTACTTGCCTTCGACTTTAGACGAAGTGATCCGCTGTTCTATGGGCGTGCTACGCCGACTCAAACACAACCATTCTAGGCGACTGCACTTGTGAGATTGTAAATAATTGCTTTGTCACCACACTCTAAAAAAGAAAAGATAAAAGACAAAACCTTCACAGTATGCACATTGTTGAGTTGGTCATTTGAGGGGTTTTGATTTGTGTTTGTTTTGTGTGTGTGTTTGATCACTCCACACATTTGTTCCTTTTTCTATTCATATTTTGATTTGACTTCCATGCTCTCCCTGGTCACCCCTCTTGAAAACCAAGATCGCTGACTGGAGCAACTTTTATCCGGACTTTGAGTATCTCTCATTCCACACCAGTCGGTGCACCTACATTTTATCAGGAGGAGTTTATTCAGTTTTTTCTTTTTGTACATATCCACCAATAAACCCACCTTTCGAGATGGACCCTCCTCTCGAATAGGCATATGGGCATCCTACACACTTTGACTTTCCGTATCCATTAGGGCAACCCACTCACCCACAATGTCAGCCATTGGATTTTAACCACCCATCCCCACCACCACGGTCACATTTCTCACCATCACCCTATTCGATGCTATACTGTTTGATCTTCCTCTCTTGGAACCAACTCTTGACTACGTGACCCGGTTAGTGGAGCAAATTCAGAAGAGGATAGAGACCCTCACCGAATAGAATAAGAACCACATCGTCGCTTCACCTTTTGGTGTGATGGAGTTGCGAGAGGCCATTCTTTAAAGATCACTATTACCAAAAATACAAAAAATGAGCAAAATATAAAAACCCAAAATACTATAATGGGAGACACCTAGCTAAGATAGATTGTGAGGAAAGGGGACCTATGCCACCCACTTTGACAAAACATATACACGCCACAGTTCCCACCACTCTACTTATCAAGAATGACATGGTACAAACTGATTCTAGTCATCCTTGTGTACGTGTTGATTCTGACTTCTTCTCGAATGAGGAAGTAATAAAAAAATAAAAAATATTGACCAATCCTGAAGTGGTGGCAACTATTCAAAATATTTTTAATTCCCCACTTCGAAAGGTCGTGAATCTTTTGCATGCACCTATGCTCAAGAAAAGGAAAAGATGATGCATGACTGAGCATCACATTCTGACCATGACCACTGCCCATGTTATCACCACCATCTTCCTAACAAGACAAGGGACCCGGTACAGCCTTCGTTAGATGTGCCATTTGTGATTATCATTTTGATAACACTCTCCTTGACAGCGACACATCAAATAATATAATGCCCTCCTCACTTGCCGAGACACTCAATCTCCGAACTCTCAAGAGAACCAAGATGATTTATTAATATGTTGACCGATCAATAAAGAGGTCGAAGGGTATTTTTGAAAATGTTGTCATTTAGATCTATGGCATGAGCTACATAGTTGATTTAGTTATATTTCCCATGGAAACCTCCACCTCTGTGGAGTGCACTCCAATCATCTTGGGGTGAACTTTTCTCGCTACGATGAAGGCTATTATTGATTATGGATCTTGATAGACATACTTTCATTCCCACAATGAGAGCATTTTGATTGAGATGATCACCATACCCACTGCCACTCAGAAACCAACCCCTGATGAGAGTGTACCTTTGTCAAGTTGAAGGACAAGCGAGAGATCTGAAGAAAGAAAAGAAAATAAAAACACGAAAAAAGATGGTATGAACAACATCACTCCCCCTATACTTAGTGTAAAGGATCCCTAAGTATAAGAAACAACAAGAGTGATGAAAGAGGACGATATGAACAACTCAAATCATTCGCCTCCCTTATACTTAGGATAGAGAACATCCTAAGTATAGAACACACACACATGGAAAAGAGGTGGATGATAAAAACAGAAGAAGAAAGAATAAAACAGAAGGATATATACAAGAGTAAATCAGCTCATGTATCAAACACAAAAGGTGTCAAAAAGTCATCGATGTTTTAAGAAAAAATATTAAAATCATCTTCTATTTCTTTTTTATTTATCTTTACATTTTTTTCTATTTTTTCATTTAGCAAGTGACGTGGACCAATGAGCATGCGACCTTGGTTTACCTGCCGGTCAACTGGCCCCTTTGCGCCCTAGGTCTATCAGAGCCGTTGACTCCTATTCTTCTTCGGTTTTTCCCATCACTAATTGCATTTTCAGGGTACGATTCCTTCTTCATTTTTGTTCCTCGATCTTTGGACTTTCACGCCAACATGATTCCTCAATCAATGGATTGAAGAATCGATCATGGCTTCGGTCCAAGTTAGCCCTGTACATATACCCCCTTTCCTCCTCCTTTTGAATTTGATCCCACCCCCCCCCCCCTCAAAATCCTTAGATTTATTGTACTTAGGCTCTCTAGTGATAGCAACAAGCTTGCCAGCCATCTTGGTGTGGAAGAAGAGGTTTGGAAGATGGAGATCCGAGGTCGACAACCTTCTCGACTGAGCTCCGCCTTGGCTCCCTCTTCTCTGAGGTAGAGCCCTAGTTTATTGATTATTTTTATCCCTAGAACTAATGATAACATATATTAGAATTTATTTTCAGTAGTTTTAATATTTTATTTTGAGAAATACCCGATCGTAGTTCGTTTGAGCTCATGCTCCGGCCATCGTTTTTACCATCTCCGGTAATGCTCCAGCCTACCTTTCACCGCCATCTTGTTCCCCTTCATCTGCTCTATGCCTTAGGCACCCCCATTCATCTCAATATTCCCCAGATCGAGCTACTGGTACTCCACCTCCACCGATCGTTGGAGTACCCTCTTCCTCTCTCTCTCCATTTGTGCTCCTCATCGAACTAGAACCAACCCAGAACCTTTCTTTTTCTTTTGTGCATCTAACTGTGTACAAATTGGGCATGGAGGACGCCATATGGCTCGAGTTTTGTTGAAATGAAGGCATTCCTAGTGCTCATTCTTCATCAACCTTCTAGGACCCCACCGATGGGTCCTGGAGATATTTGAGAACTCCAGTCAATGCAGAAGGACCTTGGCGACATTTTGCAACACCTGGGAGCTTCTTTGGTAGCCGGAGGTTCTATGGAAGATGGATCGAAGCTCAAGTAGCAGGGAGTTCTTCCCTATTCTTCCATAGGTGCTCACTGCCGTCCGATCAAGAACGAGCTCTAGATTGCATTGGAGCCGTTGATTCCATAGCACAACCGACGTCTGATCAAGCTCAGAGATCTAATTACAGTCATCATCGTAGAACCACCATCGAGTTACCAGGGAGCCACAACGTGGTTAAGTGAGAAGTCTCAACCGTCCAATCGCACGCTAAGGGGTATTTTGCACAAACCCTCTTCTACTTTCGTATTTTTATTTTAGTCCATAAAATTTATTCTCTAGTTCAAATTATTTTTATTATTTGCAAAACAAGCCATGTACTTATTTTATTTACATTTTGGTCGTGTCCATATCATTGGGATTTTTATGCATATGCCCCTATATTTTTGTTTTATGTTTTGGAATGCATTTAAAGTTTAATCAAATTACATTTAGGTCCCCACTAGAATAAGTATTTTTTATTTCTGGTATTTCTATTATTAAAAATACCATTTTGCATCTAAAAATCATAGGAAAATTATTTTAAGTGCCTGGACTTGAATCGAATCACACATATTTTTCGTAAGGCAATTAAAATTAATTTCCTATATTTAGAAATATAGAATATTGCATTTATTCCCTTTTTACATTGGAAAATACAAAAAATTATAGAAATGGTTTGAAAAAATTCTAATAAAGCTCTAGTATTTTATATTTGTAGTTTTTAACTTTAAACTAAAAATCACTAAAAATTATAAAAGAAAAAAACTGAAAAAAGGAAAAAACCTAAAAGCTTATATATTTTTTTAAAAACTATATATAAATATAAAAATATCATTTTTTATTTATGGTCTTACTAATATTATATATTATATATTAAAAATAATTTTGGAAAATTTTGAGGTATTACCTATTTTTAAATTCTAAAACAATTCAGTCGATTATCATTATTCACTATTTTGTTATTTTTATTCCTTTAAAAATATAAAAAAATTAGCAAAAATCATAAGAAAAATATCAAAAATAGAGAAAAGCATAAAAAGACAAAAATATCTTATCTTACCTATTTTGATTATTTATAAATATATTTATATATACTTTCCTATATTTTGTATATATTGTTATAAGTACTTATATTATTATCAATATTATTATGGCTTAATAATTTCCTATATATAAAACTCTTAAAAAATTAAAAGGACGATACATAGAGTATTTTTCTTATTTTTATCTATATTATATATTATATATATCCTATTTATCTACCATATTATATATAATATATATATCTTATATATAATATATATCTTATATATACATATTACATATATTAAAAATAAAATAAAAAATAAAAAATATAATAATAATAATAATAATAATAAAATTTAAAACAAATAAAAAATTCTAAATTCAAAAATTTAGAAATATAAATATTAAAACCCCAAAAAATAAAAATCTATATAAAAACACAAAAACATTTATTATCTTTTTTTGTCAATTTTGTAGTCTATTGTCGTCGCTCCTTTGTGATTCAACCCCTACATTTCCATACTATACATATCATTTTTTGGGTATAATAAATTTTATCTCACTGTTCTTCATTGCTTGAGATGTATTGCGGATTAATTGTTGATTGCAATGCTTTGATTGAGGATATCTGAGAGCGGAGAGAGTGGTGGACAAAACGATTGCTAAATCTAACTGGTTAGGCACCTCAAACCCTCTAAGACCAGATGATAAGATCCCTCCTCAATTTTAGCATTCATTAAATAACATCGGTTCTGGGGAGCAATACATAGGATATATTTTATGTGATTTTCTCTTCCATTATTTTTGCTTTATTTTTCATTCTATTTAAGATAATTGTTTATCAGTGCTGAACTATTTTTCTTATTTCTTTCCTTACGAGGGATCGTATGGCGAAGGAGACTTCCTAGGGAGTTGGAGCACCTGAGCTGCGAGGTGGTTATTCTTCTTGTTGGCCAATTGGAGAGAGCAGGAGAGGGATACATAAAGGCTTTTAGAATATCACCTTTCTTTATTTTTAAGAGAGAGAGAGAGAGTTTTATTTTCCATTATTAATTTGTAATAATAAATGTGGACACTTGAACATTCGGGCCTATTTTACCAAGTAATTGTTCACTTGGAGGCTCACCGGATTTTCCTACAGATTTTTTCGCCTTTATTTTCTTTATTTTCTGAGATTTATGCTTTTTGCTTTTATTTTTATTTGTTTTCTGTGATTGAGCCTCTAGTATTTTAGGATTGCTTGATCGAGTAGGCTAGGTCCACACACCTCATATATGCATGTACTCATAGTCTACATTTAGATCTAGTCAAACTCAAATTTTGTGCTTTACGCTAATAGAAATTCCTGCTTAAGGTGAGTTCACCGTTTGCATTTTATATAGATTAGGTTTATAAATTTCTTTCTTGCATCTCGTATGGAGAGCATTGGGAAGCACTGTAAGTCCTCTATCTGAGCATTCATCATTAAGGTATAAGGGTGAGATTTCCATACTTGTGTCACCTTGCATTGCTTTGTCTTCCTCTCCCTCTGATTTTGAGCATTTAGTTTAAATGAAAATTCAAAAAAAATATTAGGCGATTGTCATTGAAAAATACTCAAAAAATTGAAAACCAAAAATTAAAAGCAGGGGGATACTATATAAATTTCGACCCTAGTTAGAAGTCATAACAGACATCATTGTTTGGGGTTCACAAAGCCCTCATTGTATTCATGTACGCTCCTGACAGAGTGAGGCATGACCCTTAAGGATTAGAGCTAAAAATCCGATCTGTGGCTGCTTTAATTATCTCCTGGGATCGATAAAGTATTAGCACTTCTATCGTACGTAGGCAAGTAGGGTCTTGTCGACTAGGGATGGGCATTGGGCTGGGCCGGCCTGACCCAGCCCGAAGCCCGGCCCAAAAAACCCAGCCCGGCCCAAGCCCAAATGAATAATGGGCCGGGCTTGGGCTGAAAATGCAGGCCCAATTTATTTTTGGGCCGGGCCCGGGCTTCCCTCGGCCCAGCCCGACTTGGCCCGCAGGCCCGGCCCGAATATAAGCCCGAATCTAGGCCCAAGGTCCGGCCCGAAACAAGGCCCGGGAGTTAGCCCGAGACAAGCCCGCGTCCTTCCCCACTTACTATATCCGAACCGAAACCCTTCCCATTCCCTCACGCAAATGCAACACACCTCGATCCCTCCCCTTTCCCTAATCGTTCATGTGGCGCAGCCCTAGCACAGCCGCCGGCCCGCCGCTCCTTCTCATCTCGAGGGGGTTGAGCCATCAACGCATCACTCCTCCTCGGCTCCTCCACAATGCCATCGCCGCTCTGCCTCAGCCCCTTTCCCTAATCGTTCGTTCGTGTGGTGCGACCCTAACATGTTGGTCAATGAGATTTAGAGCCGAGTGCAGTGACGGATATGAACTTGGTTCCTACAAGGGAACCCATCCAACACTGCTTGCTAATCACAGGTAACATGCACGGTTTTTTTGCTTTGAATGTAGCTCTGCCTGTGTAGTTTGTGTATTTTGAGCTCCACTGTGGTCCGTGGGTGATATTAGGCTAGTTTAATTTAAAATTATTTCCACTATTCTATGTAATAAAATCATGATCTTGTGATTTATCTTGCATCAAAAATCCTGGTCGTCTACAATTGCCAAAACGTGTTCTTATTCCATGGTTGCATGCAGCCTTCATCTGCGACTATTTTAAGCAATCCGATACATTTGAGGTTTGTCTAATCTGTACTTTTTAGTAGTTATAGTCAATGTCGATGATGTTTTAAATGATTGTAGGAACATCTCTGCCTATGCTTACTTTTTCTGGTCAAAGGTTGAAAAACACACAAAATCATTAGTTGTGGTCCTGTTGTCCAAAGAAAACCACCAAAACTGCACACTATAATCCATATGGGATCCTAACACCTCCCGCCCACCGCATCCCTGAAAACCCATCGCCACCGATCTACACCAACAACCTGACGCACATAGATATGCTATCAAACACCACCATATATATAGAGAGACACGCGGCATGACTATATGGTCCCATAACACAAGACGTAATTCAACATGGCCAAGAGAGGTAGAGAGGAGCTAACGAGAGAATTATCAAAGGTGGCATACACAAGGGAGGACAGGGGGAGCAGCCACGGGCAAGGCGGCAACGGTAGACGAGACGTGGCTGCAAGAGCTCGGGTACGAGGAGTTGGTGGAGATGGGCCAGCCCGGCCCAAGCCCGACCCGAAGAAATTGGGCCGGGCCTGGGCTTGGGCCGATGGACAACAAAAATTGCGGGCCGAGGCCCGGCCCAGGGCCCGAAATATTAAGATGGGCTTGGGCCTGGGCCCTTCAGGGCCCGGCCCAGCCCGGCCCATGCCCATCCCTATTGTCGACGATGATGCTCTCGTCTTGTGTAGCGCATCCAACTTGATATGAAGTATTGAACATAGGCCACACCCTCATGGGGGTGTCTGTCTTATCATCTTGCACCCGAGTATCTCATTTTTTATAGAAGTAGTGGTTTTGCCTATCGGCTTCCTCTCTCTATTTCTTTAGCTGAGTAGCCCCCCCAGGATTGGTATTGAGGACCTTAAAAAGTGCATATCACATGATATAAAGGAGGTGGAACAAGTACGAAGATACTTTCCTAGCAGTACACACTCTCCTCTAAGGCTAGCCATTTAAGGACGTGTGACAATTTTGCATGATTCCCAACTCTAAATTTGAAAAGATAAAAATAGCTAAACTTTCATGGCTTAACATGAATTGAGTTGGTGAACCCATTTGATTTAGATTAGGATTCAAATATCAATACTACACACTTGCGCTTTTTTTGTTACTTATTCTTTTTACACTCCTCTTTAACCCTTGCTCATTATGGGCCTTCTACTGTTTTATACTCCTTTTGTTTCTTGTTCATCACCGTATCTTTTAGCCGTTGATGAAATCCAATTTCATCATCTTAATTGTCCATTATTAACCCCCTTTCTTAGTCTTTTGTCAATAAAACCCGGATAATGTCCTGTAATTAACAGAGTCTCAAATAAATTAAAAACAAAAAAAAAACAACAAAACAAAAATCTGTGGTATTTTTAGCCTTAAAAAATACCCTTAAAAATATTTCGAGTCTTTGTTTGACCTCATCTCCAGTTTTGGTCAACATGAAAATTGTATATCTCATCGAGATCTACAACTTTCATGTTTTGAGTTTTCTCAAATTCAACCATCTTGACCCTAAAAAATAATCTTTTCTCTCGGAATAATCTGATTGGGCCACGTGGCCCAATCTGGGTGAGCCACGTGGCCTGCTCCTCTTTGTCTTATCCACCCCCGTTCCTGACCGTTGGATCGCCCTCTGATTCAACGGTCCCGCTATCTCCACGTGCGCCATTCTTTCGAGCCGTTTGATCATCCCCGCTTCTAATCCTCGCCGCTCGTTGCCGCATCTCTCTCCTTACGCCACATGGCGCTTTGAAAGCCATCCGATTGCACCTTCATCCATCCATCCCAGCTGCTGCTCCCAACATCGCATCTGAGCCCTTCGATCAGAGCCTTCTTCGCATCACATCCGTCCTCCAGCGCGCAATACCTAACCACGACACGTGGCTACGTCTTGACGCTTCGATCACTTCACCTCAGATTCGATCCACGCCATTATTTAAAGCCCTTGATTTCGACCATCCGGTCATCCTTCAGAGGGGATCCGGACCGCCCGCTAGCACTGCGCCCGCAGCATGGCACGTGGCCAAATTTGAATCCTCCGATCCAACGCCTTAGACTTAATCCCAATCACTCGCTAGCGCCCGTCCTATAGCCGTTGGATCTCCAGATCCAACAGCTGACCTTCGTCGTCAACCTCCTGCAACCTCCTCCCGAGACCCACACCTCTCTGACCTCCTCCCCTCTTCTAATTTTAGCCGTTTCGCCTCACGCCTTCTCCACGATCTAACACCGAGAGCACGTAGCCCTCACATCCATCATTCTCGCGCATATCTCCACTAACCTCGATCTACTACCAGTCGCGCCATGCGCGCCCTCGAAACCCTCGACTCCACTCATCAGCTTCTCCATCACCACCTTTAAATACTCCCCTCCCACCCTCCGCCATCTTTGTCCATCTTTTCACGGGGCATAGCCCAGCCCTCCGCCTCCTACCTGTGACAGGGGGGGAGCGTGGATCGAGCGAAGATGACATGCCCCCGATGAGACCCACCGCCTATCATGGCGGTGCTGCGGAGGCCCAAAGCCCCGCCCGAGCTTGCTAGCACGGCCGGCCAATACGTGCGACGACCCCGAGGTCCTCAGATGACCTCGAGCCCATGCCACTACCTCCATCTCTGGCCATGTAAGTTCTCTGATCTTCTCTGATTTTCTTCTTATTTTGCGTAATTTTCCAGGTCTCTACAAACACCCTCGCCTCCATTAATCATCCCACGAGCTCCACCCATCATCAATCACCCTTGCCGGCCCTTCCGATCACCCCCTCCTCCGTCACGACCTCCCTCATCCCAGGCTTTCTCCTCCGTCGGAGGCGGAGGAGAACCCACCACGGCCTCCGCTTCTCCGTCGCTTAAGCCCGTCGCTCACCTCATCTCGCACGCACGCACGTCTCGCTTTCACCTAACCCCCTTTGCAAGTCCTCATCTTCATTGGCCGGACCTCGGGCGGAGCCGTGTTCTAGAGCTCCGCCTCCGACAATCAGGCGTCGACGTAGTATTCCAGACACTCCGACAGCTTCTCGACTTCGGTTCTTCATCGCCAGACCTTCAGCTTCCTTCCCCGAGCTTCATCGAGCACGGTGGGGCACGGAGGAGCTCCAGGCCTTCCACCGGAGCTCCAATCACGCCGCCACTCGACGAGGAAGAAGGAAGAGCAGCTACCGTTGGATCTCGCCCCATGATGAATATGTGATTCATCACTCTAAAAGTTGAAAATAGAGTCTTGTTCCCGAGTAAATAGCAGCATATTTCCACTTATATCGCATAATTAGCATTCATGCATGCATAACTAATATCTGCATTTTAGCATTCATATTTGCATTAAATAAGAAGCCAAATTCACTTGTAAATAGTCACCTGTATATTAGCTAAAATACCTTATTTGCATATATTTTATACTAACTCCGAATCTAATAAAACCAACTCTATAGTGTATATATTACTAACACTAATCAATGAAAAATATCAAAAAATACTAACTTGTGAAATTGACCAATAAACCCCCAAGCCAAGTTTGAAACTAGGAGCCTTAAAATGCACATATCTCTCTCGTACAGTATCTAATTTAGGTCTACTCACTTTTAAAGTAATATACATTCAAAGACCTTCGAAACAAGACTAATTTCATTAAAATCGGAGCTCATATGCAAAACTTGGGTTTTGGGCCGCTTTTGTATATTGTACATATTGACCGAAATGCCCTTGCATTTTATCCTTTTATTTTCTTAATTATTAAAAATCCAAAAAAATAGATTAAGTTGTAAATATTATTTTTATATTTTCTCTATTTTATTTTGATTTTTCTTTCTTTTAAAAAAATGACAAAAAATTACAAAAGATAAAATGTGGTATTTTATATCTATAAGGTACCACCCAAAAATACATTTTGCAAAGATGATTTCCTTTGATTTTCGGCCCTTCACGAAAGTTGTAGATCTCGTCGAGACGAGCAACTTTCATGTTCACTTTTTGATTTAATCCCTTTTGTTATTTCTTTTTGATTTTCTTTACATTTAATTTTTGCATTTTCTAGGGGCGACATGTGGCTGCTCCTGGAGCCGCCACATGTCACCCCATTATTCTATTATTTTCGGATTTTTTATTTATTATTTTCGGATTTATTTTTATCATTATTTTATTATTACTATTTTAATTATTTTAAGTAGCCTACTTATATTTTATTATTTTATCTATTTTATTTTTTCCTTTTACCACTTGTCCCCTTACTTTTCTTCCACTCCAAGCCAATAACCCCCCACTACTCCACTCTCTCCATCTCTTTTCCAACTCCCTCTTTCTATTTATATTCACATCATAATCCACAATTTTTCTTCATCCACCGTTCTTGAGAGAAAGAGAGCCCCGGGCCCCCTTTGATGTGTCATTGGTGACAGCTTTGGCACAGTAGGTCGAGCGACAACAAGGCTTAGGTGAGATCCGTTGAGCACCGCCCACGTAGCAGCAACTTCTCCAAAACCGTTGCCAAGCTTCGGAGATCGCCATCTCCTCGAGGCCACAACTGGAAGACGCACGACGTGGATTCACTTTCGACGAACCGCAGGTAAGTACCCTTCTTCTTTTCCTTGTCATTTTATTTTTATCTAACAAATTTTCCCTTATTGTTCTTCATATTCTTCATCACAATCAAAAACATCATTAACCATCACCACCACTATCATCATCGCATTCACAAGAAAAACCACTCCATTTTTTTATCCCATCACACAAACATCATCTCAACTTTTTCACCACACAAATCATTACACAAAAACCACAACACCACCTTCAATCATCATACACCACCACTCCATTGCATTTCATTTTTTTTACATTGTATTTCCTTATTATAAGAAGAAGAACAAAAAAATACAAAAAGAAAATACAAAAAAAACAAGCAGGTTCTGCACGGTCGCCCTCCTCCATCCCAACGCTGCCGGTACCGCCCCTCGCTGCGGCTGCCCCCGCGGCCTGTCAGCACACCCTCCCGCCGACGTCACCACGCTCCACGCCGCCCTCCCTCACGGCCAAGCGACTTCAAGCGGAGCCTCCCCTCTCCGCCGACCCCCTCGTCTTCGCGCACTGCCGTCTGCGCCCCTCCGCCTGAGTCGCCTCCTCCATCGACACCTCCCCCAGCTCGGCCCGCCGACCACCGCGAGGCACCTCCGCGCGCGGCTGGGCGTCGACCCGCCGTAGCCCCCGCTCTGCCATCAGCCCCTTGCAGCCGCCCTCGCGCAACAGGCCCGCCGCCCCGCGCATCTGCCTGCTTCAGCGGCGGTAGCGCGCCCTCCGCCTAGTCCATCGCAACAGCGCGACGCCGTCAGCTCCTCGTGCATCGCCACTCGTGAGCGTGCCCCCAACCGCGACACTGCACCGCCCGGCCTTCAGCCTCGTGCTCACCGCCGACCAGCGCCCCGCCCCGCGACGCGTGTCCACCAGCTGCCTGCGCCCGCATCATTCCAGACCACCGCCCTCCTCCGCCCGAGCGCGTCAGGCCGCGCCGCCATCGACAGCGATGCCGCCGCCTCCAAGGGTCCTCCACCCAGTCATCCGCCTGCGTGCCCTAACTTGGGGTCCAAGCTAGGAACCCAACAGGGTTTAGTTTTCTTATTTTATTTTTGTTGTGTAAATTGCATTAGCGTCCCTGCAAGTTTACTTATTTTCAAAAGTGCCCATGTGCACATGTTTTAATTTGTTTGTTTCATTTCTATTTTGCAAAAACAACCCTGACGTTGAGCATTTATTTAGACATTAATCTTGCATCATTTTTTTTATGAAAAATAGCATGTTATAGAGAAACAAAATCTTTATCCTCTGGCTATTTAATTGTATTTTTGTGAGTATTTATTTATTTAGTAAAAATCAGAGAAGTGAAAATCAGTGATATTTTGCCAAATTATACTCTGAAATTCGCACGTTGTCATTTATTGCTCCAAAAATTACGAAAAAATTGTTAATGATGCCTTTTAGTGTGCTTTAATTACTTTCCAAGTTTCATCAAAATTGGATTTGTCGTTTGCATAAAATAAATTGTAGAGTGATTTCAGTAGTTGATTTTTAATTAATTTCACGAATAATATTTTTGAGAAACTTCAAGTCTCCTAAATTCCTTATTAAAATATCTATTTGAGATAACTCAATCTCTAGATAATTTGATTTCTGGATTTATTAGGAATTAACACTCGTTATTGCTCTGATTTCAGTAAAAAACCATAAAAAAATAAAAAAGTGTCAGAAAATTCCAAAAATATTAATGTAGCTTCATTTCATCATGTTTAACTTCCACTAAATTTTTCATCAATTTTTCATACCATTTGCACGTAAAATTGCATAAAAACCCTAAAAAAGTTTGCATTTTTCATTTATGCATTTTAAATCCAAATATTCCAAAAAAATACATTTGCATTCATCATTGGATTAGGTTTATAGGAAAAAATAATTTGGTCAATTTGGACTCATTTTACATTAAAATTAAAATTGGCTAAGTCGGTTCTTTTCTTATTAACTTAATCCAATCCGTGTCCTGCATTTGGCATTTTTATTGCATAAAAAAATATCAAAAAAATCTTGTTTGAAAAATCACAATCTAATCCATCAAACTTGATCTCGAGTTGTTCCTTTGCCTCCGTGAGTCGACCCTGGGGCTTGCCCAGGCTAAATAAACATAAAAGCGCGCGTAATTTCATTCGACGATTAATCGATGCGTGCGGTTTATTTTTGATCGATGCGGATCTATCTGACTGCAACGCACTAGTCAATCCGACAAAAATCCGCAGCGTCAAATGGCACCGTTGCCGGGGACACGGCTCATTTCTTATATTTTTTGGATTTTTGTTTATTTAATGCAGTGTTTCTTTTATATAGGTCATTTTGTCAATATGTCGTGCATCGTAAAATTTTTCTTCTCTATGGATCTCTAACAATTTTTTTGTGGCAGGGCCCTTGATGGTTCAAGGAGGCGAAGAGCAGGTCGCTACCCGCTGTGAGGAGCCGCAAAAACTCGCTTGGAGTACGTCGAGAAGAAGGAGAAAAAAATTGTCTTGCATTTTTATTTCCATGCATGAACTT
Source organism: Ottelia alismoides (assembly GCA_037367405.1). Taxonomy (NCBI): domain Eukaryota; kingdom Viridiplantae; phylum Streptophyta; class Magnoliopsida; order Alismatales; family Hydrocharitaceae; genus Ottelia; species Ottelia alismoides. Next base: position 402,756 of record JAZKJV010002177.1, on the reverse strand, counting down.
GTAATAATTCGTCTTTTACAGTGGTCTTCGATTGAAGACTCGCGAATGTAATCGAACGATCGTGTTTGTGTGGGGATCGTCCCCACTTGTGTGTCGACCTAGGACCAGGCACACGGCTCTTTGAACGTTTTTATTGTCCGTATTTTTATGAGCTTGCTCATAGGTAGGACACACCTTAATTCAAGATGTACGTAGCATCGCTTCACTTAGTCAAATTAAAAGAAAATTTTCCCCGCTAATAGAAGCATGTTAGGTGCAGCTTTCTGATGACTTGCATACATGAGTTTTTTGATTTCAAAACAGCCCGAGTTTTCATGTATTTCTCGTCAAATCACTGCGTGTTTTCTCGCTTAGCCTAGATCGCGGTTTTCATCGAATGCACGGCTTTTTCTCGATTTCTCCCTCCTAGCTTGATCACCTAGGTTAATGGGAAAAAGGAATGAACGGTAGACGATGATTTCTTGATTTATGTACTAACCTTAATTCAGTGACAACCACAAATAATAACTGGGACTGTTAATTGCAAGTCAACCTAAAATGGAGTAAAACTTTGATTTTGGGAGGGCAATACCCTCGCATATGCATTGATTTTCACTTCACATTTTTTCTCCGCGTAAATATCTAATGTTTTATCACCAATAAAACCGACAAGATAATAAACCAACTTCGGTTGGTTTCATGTGTGAGTTGGTGAAATTGAGGGTCTTGCTTGTTTGATTGAGCCATGTTTGCTACGATACACACCCCAAAACCTTAGTCACTCCATTCATCTCCGCAGATTCAAACCGCTCACTTGTAAATCCATTCCTCTTCTTCGTTCACCTTGGGTCCCTCCCAACATCAATTCCCATCTTTATACTTAGGCTAATCTCATCCTAAGTATAGGGGGGACCCGAGTCCCTGTGATTTCTCTACTCATCTTTCCTTGCCTTTATACTTAGGTTATTTCTAACCTAAGTATAGGGGGAGCCCCTCTTAGCTCCCGTATATTTCTCTATACTTAAATGGAACTATGGACTCATATCATCTAGTGCTATGAGGATATAGCAAAGCTTAAGGATAGGGGGGTATACCGAATATACCGTATGCTTACTTTAGCTATAATCTGAAAAATTTGAAAATTTAAAACTTTTTGGCTAAGGTAAAATTCTTTGGACTAAGAGAACTCAAATGATTTCGCGGCTTTTCGATATTATGTTACGCTATTTTTTATAAAAATATTTTCGAAAATGATTTTTCCTTGTTTTGAAAAAAACTTTTGAAAATGTTTTGAAAAAACTTTTTATTTGTGTGACATAGTTTTGAAAAATCTCCATCTCTTTTCAAGGAAAGTTGAGTTTAACTCATGTTTTAACCTTTATTAAAATCCATAAAAATAAGAAAAACCCAAAATCCTTTAAGAGTCATTAGTGACTACTAAACCCAATTAAGTAAGCCGCATTCAGTGAGGGTTTGCCCTTAGCAGATTGGATGGTTTGGAGGACATCGCGTAAGGCCCCGTCCTCAAGCAACGGGCTTCGGCCTGTACTTACATCCATACTGGCTGAATTGCAGATGCTCAATTGAGTTTAGGCAGTGATGATCGCGAAATCCACCTCTTTAATAGTCGATATTTGTAGTATAGGAAGCGGATTTCGGTCGTCAAAATACCACAATCTTTGAATGTTGTGGACTATTTTTAATTGGCAAGTTTACCAAGGTCGAACACATGAACAGTGATTTTTAGTTGCGTGGTCTTGAATCAAATTAAATAATTAATTAATGTTTGATTAATTTTTGTGTCAAAAGATGAAAAGACAAAATGATAATGCAATGTTAAAAATCTCAGAGAAAGAATAAAGCGCAGGATCGGTGATGAAAATTTTAATCCAAATAAATTTATCAGTTTTCTCAAAAATAGTCACAGATCGAATAAATGCAGGTAAGATTCCAAATAAGCCTGAAATAAAAAATAGTTCTCAATTTATCTCGACATTTTCTCTGATTTAATTCTTAATTAATTTGAGTTTAATCACACTATTTAATGTCGAATGAGCCGAATCTGCTGCAAAAGGGTAATTTCTCAAAAATATCCAGAATAGAATAAAGTGATAAAATAATTTTCAGATCCTTGTACTTAACCCTCTGCAATTAACGTCAATGATCTTCTCAGTTCAAAAAGATACAAATAAATCAAGACGAAGCCTGCATATGTCAACAGAGATCCTCAAATAATAATTATTAATAAACAAACTCAGATCTGTTCACAAACTATGCTAAATGATAGAGCATGAAAAGAGCTTCGAAACGACATATTATATGCTAAAATCGGAGTCCGTATGACAAAGATATGATAAAATGAAACTTCAGGGACTAAAATGTAAATAAAATAAAGTTGTCTTTGCAAAAAGGTCCCTGGGAGGACTTATCTTTAATTAATAAAACCCGTAGGGGTCTGGACGTAATTTACCCCTGGCGGGGGTATTTCTGTAATTTCTGAAAGTCCCAGGGGTATGGCTGCAATTTACACCAAAAGCACGTGCGCCGCACGTGCTTGCGGAGGCTCGGGGACGAAGCTGGAGGCTCGAGTGCCGAAGGAGAGGCTCGGGTTCCGAGCCTGTGGTTCGGGCCGGGCCTAGAGGCTCGGGTGCCCGAGCCTTCAGACTTGGAGGCTGGCTCGGGGGCGGGGCGCGTGGCATGCGCTCGGCCGTTGGATCTGGGGTATGATCCAACGGCAGCTGGCGAGGACGGTGGCGGCAAGGAGGGCTGGAGGCGCGGCCGCAACGTTGGGGGAAACGCCTGGGGCAGCGCCGCCGCCTGCGGAGTGGCCGGAGGGCGACACGACCGTCGATGGCGAGGTCGGTGGCGGAGGCCGCGCACGTGGCGTCGCGCGCGCGTGAAGGAGATGGTTGCGCAGCCGGTGACGCACGCCTGGAGGCGCTGGAGGAAGGCTGTCAGCAGGTTGGTGGCTGCGCGGGCGCTCGGAGCGGAAGGGGGGGGGAGGGGGGCGCACAGGTTGACGCGCGAGGGGCGAGCGCTGTCTGGTGGAGGAGGGCTGATCGGCGGAGGGCGGTTGCGTCGGGAGTAAGAGCTGCGTGGGGGTGGAGGTGCGTACTGCACGGTCAGCAAGGGAGAAAAACAAAAATAGGGGGCGTGCTTGGGGGAGGGTCGCCAGAAGTTGGAGGAGGATGCCTCAACTCCGTTGTCGCCTCAGCTGCGGGCGGAGGGTGCAGAGAAGCTCAGCTGCTGAGGAGCAGCACAGAGGTCAGAAACCTATGGATCGCGCCGGCGAGGATAGGCCGCTGTCACCGGCACCTTGAAGATGGTGGATGAGCGGAGTGGCCGGTCGTGACGAGGCTTTATAGGATGAGGTGCGAGGGACGTTACAAGAGGAGGAAAGGCTGGCGAGGGAGAGGGGTGTAACGGCGAGGAGTGACGGTGAGGGGTGACGGTTACGAGGCAGGAGGAGAAACGGCAGAGGAGGGGGGCGCGGCTTGCAACGGCTGGAGGTAGGGGACGGGGGTCACGTGCTAGGCACGTGACCCAGGTGTGGCCAGGAGAGAGAGGAAAGCGGGGTGCCACGTGGCAAGCCCAGGGGTTGCCACGTGGCACCCCAAAAAAATTTCTACTTTAAGCATGGAGAAGAAGGAGAAGGAGACCTCGGATCAAAAAATTTTCTTCACGAAAGTTGCTCGTCTCGACGAGATCTACAACTTTCATGAAGGATCCGGGAGCAAAAGAGGTCACCTGTGAGAAGTGGTATTTTTGGTGGCTTTCCATGTGTACGAAAAACCGCATTTTTGAGATTTGTAATTTTTTTGGTGGTTTTAGAGGGGATAAAAATTCTAGAAAAAATACGATAAAATAGAAGAAAATTATTTACACATTAATCAAATTTTTTTGGATTTTTAAAGGATAAGAAATCAGGAAAATAAAATAAAAGTAAGAAACGCTCAACTTTTGCACAGACTGACAACGGACACTTGTACTTGGTCAATTTCTTTGATCTCAGTTTTAATCCGGATTTGAATCTTTGCATTTCTTATTAAAACTTTCAACAAAGGACATAAATGAAAAAGAAATAAAATTAAAAGAGTTAATTATGCACATAAAAACTCAGGTCAAAATTGGCAAAAAGTTAAAATGCGCAAAAGAGGCCCAAAACCCAACTTTCACATATGAGCTCCGTATTTTACGAGATTGGTCTTGTTTTGAAGGTATTTGAAAATGGAGTACTTTAAAAGTGAGTAGACCAAAATCGGACATTGTATGTGGGAGATATGCTCATTTTAGTCCGTCAGATGTGAAATTTGACTTTGGGATTATTTGACACTTATTGGGGTTAGTAATTTTTTTGTATTTTTTATTTAATAAGGTTAGTAATATCTACACAAAGGAGGTGGTTTGGGGTCAATCGGAGTTAGGATGAATTAACTAAAAATGTGAGAAGTTAGCGGCTTTTTGGACTAATTTACACTGGGAATTTTAAATGCAAGCATGATGAAATGCAGATATTATTTACACATGCATGATGGCTAATAATGATCTATTAATGAATAATTACAGGTGGATGATGGGGGACAGAGCCTAAATGACTGATTTTAGCATGATGAATACGAGATTCATCATACCCCTATACTTAGACCATGCTCGTCCCCGAGCATGAATGAATGACTTAGTTGAATACATCCCTGACTGTGTATGTGAATTTTCAAGGCTTAATTCAGAGAAGACCCTTAATTTGAGTGATCCTAAAATTCTGAGCTCACCCAAGCTTTAATCAAAAGGAACCCAACTTCTCTAATTTTCAGACTCTCTGTTTGTACATATAATATAAGGATATGATTTTAAGTGTACTGCATTTCATGAGAGTCGAGTCGGGGCATCACTCAAAGTTCCAATCCAAGAGACTCTCCTCTAGACCTGACCCTCAACCCTAGGGAATAAGTCTATTCTTGCTTCAGTCAACCGTCTCATTAGTTTGTCAGACTTGAAAGTGTAGATGGACGGCCAGTTGATGGAGGGCATAGGATTGTGTCTAATTTTCTCTCCCTTACATTGGAACAAGGTGCCTCTCGAGTGCCTTATTAATCAACACAAGTATATTTTTGTTTTGTTGATCAGTGTGTCCGTCAAGAGAATTTGGAGTCGTCTGCACTTGTTTTTCTGGGAGTACACCGGGGTGTGTCTCTTTTGAGTATCTAAGATACCTTCGACACCCAGACTTGTATCGCTTACGATGCAGAGCCCTTTTATGGTGTCAGCCCGACTCCTTGGTCCTAATTAGCGTTTGGTCCAAGTGGACACTTTGAAAATTTTGGGAGCGCTTGCCATTGGTGGAAGCTCATTTGGAATTTGACTTTGGATGATAGAGCTTTTCTTTGACATTCCTTTTTTTTTGTTGGCTAGCTCCACTGCTTTTACCAAAAGTTGGCGCACACTGATCAACAACTTTCATTAAGTTTCATCACACCCTGGCACTTAGGTCAATATCAAAAAGATAGCACATGAACTTGTTCACATACTGGCTGGGTTTTTGCTGACACTCAGGTTTTCTGCAGCCTTCATTAACTTTATCCCATCCTCGAATATCATCAGATCGGGTCTAAACTCAAATCTCTAGTCCTAGTTCCTCAAGTGATATCTCAACTCATCTCATCAATCATGCAGTTGTGGGAGTGGTTGTGCTGATCATATTCTTTGAAGGTAGAGATGAAGAGTGCAATATAGCGCTCAAATCTTTCAAACTAGGGAAGTGTGGATTATTAAGTTCAAAACCCTAATGACTAAGGCAGGCTAACTCAGAATCTCAAGATTTCAGAAATCAAGTGTCCTCAAAAATCCTCAAGCCTTGAGTGATAGTGAATGTGTCAGGAATATATCGACCAAGGAATGCATGAAATGCTTGATGAAATGCAAGACCATGAGTGATGATTTTTTTTTGGTGTTTCTTCTTTCTTTTTTTTTTGTTTTTTTTTGTTTTTTTTGTGTTTTGTTTTTTTTAATGAAAAAGCATTTTTTTGGGTGTGTTTTTTTTTGAAAACAGGTATTATACACACTACTCGTACCCATCCCCGATGTTAGATAAAAACGATTAAAGTACGAGCTATGGATAAAGTAGATAAAATATATACAAACACCCCCCCTATACTTAGCCTGTGCTATGTCCTCATGGCACAAAGTGAAATGTTGACATAGCTCGTACTAAATATACATGGAATAAAAACAAAAGAAGAGAAGTGATGTATAAACAATGGTAGCGGTCCCCCTATACTTAGGCTCAGGTCAGCCTAAGTATAATCGGATAAATACAGAAGGGGAACCGGGTAGATTTGCGGATGTACAAGATCAAGGAGGTTTGCGACGGACCTTCTTGCGGTAGTGGAGGGAGATAGTATGGAGATGTGGAGTGTGATGAAGAGGAGGCCGATGAAGAAGACCAGCCATCGTCGGAGTCGTCCTCAGGAGGATAGTAGTGGTCTGCAGAGGATCTCCAACTTTTGTCGATCAGAGGTAAGTGCCCTTGGATCAGAGCTGTACCTATTGCATTTATCTGATGAACCACATCATGATCGGACGAGGACTCGTCAGAAATCACCTGATGTGTAAGGTCAAAGGTGACTTTCTTGGTCGGTTTGTTTCCTTGAGAAGTATTGGGAGGAAGTTGGACAGTCTTCATCTCCCTGTCTTGAGTAACCGATGTGGCATTTGTGAGTTCCTCATCAGATGAATCCCCATAAAAGTCGACCAATTCTTGAAGGGTCATGCACCGCTTCGGTCGAGGGAGATTGTTCCTTGTGTTTCTGTGGTTTAAGGCTGGGGGCGCTGATGTCACCTTCGTATGATCATGAATTTTGGTGACATCGGATGTTTCCAGAGTCGGGTCCTTATATGGTTCAAGTATCTCATGAATTACTGCCGACTCAAAGATTGGACCACTCAAATAATCGTGGTGATCTTCAAAAATATGGTCCAATTCTTCAGAAGCTCCAAAATCTTGAATTTTCCTAGGAGCAGTGATAGGGTGGTGAGAATCCAAAGTTTGTTCAACAGTCAGTTTGTTGGGTGACTCTCCTATTGTTTTTATCAGTGTGTCATGCGGAGATGTCTGATAGTGTGAAATATCCTGATCATAACTGTTGGTTTCAAGTTGGTTTTCCTCAGAGCCGGATGTGTCATTGGGTTCGTGTTTATTGTGGTCCGAGTTCGGGAACTTGATTTCCTGAGTCTCGCAATCGACGATCGCCTTAGCGGAGGCTAAGAACGGCTTTCCTAAAATAATAGGAGACTCAGACATCCTTCCGGGGTGCTCAATGTCAAGGACAATAAAGTCCACTTTGTGTTTTTCCCCTCGGAAATTTACGACGACAGAAACGATCCCCCGCGGTCTTTTGGTAGATCGATCGGCTAATTGAACGATCACCCTAGTCTTTTTGAGTTGTCCGAGTTTGAGTTGGTCAAAGACGGACTTGGGGAGGATGTTTAATGTGGAGTCGTTGTCTAACCGAACATGAGTGAATATAGAATCCTCAATTTCACATGTGACCCGAGTCAACCGCTTGACTTTGCGGCTTTTGAGTTTATGATTCATCACCAAAGCTAGCCATAGATATGACATGATATTCAGTCCTAGATCGTTTCTTGCCCGTCTTTTTGGGTATCAGTCCACTCTTCACAAATCTCTTAAGATCGGGCACATATTCTATGGCTTTGATTAATGGAAGCTCTAAGATCAGACTCTTGCAAAACGCTTCCATTTCAGAATTGTCCAATTTTTTTGAATTTTCAAAATTTTCAATTTTTTTGGTATTTTCTGTAATATGGTCAGTCGGGGGGTCAGAGGTCAGTGGTTGTGTCTGATTGTGTTGATCCAGTGGTTCGCATGGTGGTGGCCTCACTTCTTCTGAATTTTGTATTGACTGGATGAGATCATATATTCTCATAGTTAAAGTGTCTGCTCTATGATTAATCCGAGCAATCTCATCCTCAAACATCTCATGACTAGTGATTGAATAATCAGTCTCCATGTGTCATGATTCTGGCATGTAACCTCGAGTAGAGTGTTGATTGTTCATAAACATTATGGTCTGGTCATGAGTTGTATTTCCTTGACTTTGGTTTTCTCGTGGAGTGTCGAAGGAAAATTGATTATACTCAAGAGGATATTCATCCTGAGTAGAGGGTGGTTCAAGAGGTTGAGAGATCCTAGTGACCGGAAATTGTGTTCTTCTATCAATAGCGGTCACTCTATTGTTCATCCTCGATTCTGGTCTCTCTCTCGTGTCCATAAAATTATCAGAATGTGAGAGAGGACTATTCCACGAAGAAGAGTGGTCATAGGGTGGGATGTATGGGCGGGAAGAGAATGATGGCTGAGGGGAAGAAGAATATCGGGACATGGTCGTGGAGATCGGGAAAGAAGACCACTGTGCCGACATCTTGTCAAGAGGGATGGACTGATCAGCGAACCACGATTTGCTTGCAATTGCAAGGTCTTTGACGCACACAAATCAAACACAAAACAAACACGTTGATTCACCCACTCAACACTGGTGAAGGCACGTTAGGGTTCGGCCGCTTATCTTTTCAATTTTAATTTAATGACAAAGCAATCTTGCAGATTAAGCGGAGCTGTTAGGTGCCGAAATATTTCACAAAGACTGTCCCGAGTTCATACAACTAGTTGCTCCTACTTTCAGCCAGTATAGGTGTAAGTACGGACCGTAAACGGCTACCCGTGTTACTTGAGGACGGAGCCTTCCGCGGTGTCCTCTAAACCACCTACTCTGCTAAGGGAAGTCGGACCGTAAACGGCTACCCGAGACCCTCACTGAAAAGTAGCTAATTGTTTTGAAAATTAGTAGTCTGAATAAAGCACTTCGGTTTTTGGTTCTACCCTAAGGTGTGCGATCTTGTCCTTAAACAAACAATGAGTGGGTTTCTCTCCACCAAACAAGAGTTAATTTTAGGTCAGTTTATTTGCAGTCACCTTGATTAGCAGTCCTAATTTTAGATTAAGGTTATCACTGTAGTTTAGGTGAGCACAGAAATTCACGCCTAACGAGCAGTCCCAATTCCGTTAATTCCTAAGTTGTAAAACTTGAGGAGGGAGAATCGAAAAAGCCAATGCAAGCGTAAATCAATGATGCATGCTTAAGAGAAGGATTTACAGTGAATCCTCGCGTTCTTCATGCGGGATGCAAGACAAGGAATTTTAAATTTACACTAAATGATATGCACAGATGAAAAACGCCCTAGACAGATAGTTCTATTAGCGGGAAGAATTGATTGAAATTTTTGGCTAATGTTGAACGATCTACAGTGCGTTTAATTAGTGAAAAGTGTGGCCTAAAAATTACGAGCACAATCAAATAATTCTAATCTAGCGTATGTGCTCCTAAATTCTACGTCAAGCCACAGAGAGTCCAGTCCTGAATATTACAATTTGACAGGGTACAAGGAGAGAGGGACCCTGTGAATAATGCAGAAATTTAAACTTATGCTAACTCTCGCTCACAAAATTAAAATTCAGTCTTCATCGCAGATCCTTGATTTAATATAAAATCCAGCTCCCAGAAGTCTGCAAAGAGACATTTTGCGGTTAGTAGCAGAAGTAAGAGAGAAAAATAAAATGCAGAAAAAAAATGGCACAAAAATTAATTTTCACAACAATCAATTATCAAATTGATTTAAAACCCTAAAAATTCGCCGTTCCCCGGCAACGGCGCCATTTGATGATCGCGAAATCCACCTCTTTAATAGTCGATATTTGTAGTATAGGAAGCGGATTTCGGTCGTCAAAATACCACAATCTTTGAATGTTGTGGACTATTTTTACTTGGCAAGTTTACCAAGGTCGAACACAGGGAACAGTGATTTTTAGTTGCGTGGTCTTGAATCAAATTAAATAATTAATTAATGTTTGATTAATTTTTATGTCAAAAGATGAAAAGAAAAAATGATAATGCAATGTTAAAAATCTCAGAGAAAGATATTAAGCGCAGGATCGGTGATGAAAATTTTAATCCAAATAAATTTATCAGTTTTCTCAAAAATAGTCACAGATCGAATAAATGCAGGTAAGATTCCAAATAAGCCTGAAATAAAAAATAGTTCTCAATTTATCTCGACATTTTCTCTGATTTAATTCTTAATTAATTTGAGTTTAATCACACTATTTAATGTCGAATGAGCCGAATCTGCTGCAAAAGGGTAATTTCTCAAAAATATCCAGAATAGAATAAAGTGATAAAATAATTTTCAGATCCTTGTACTTAACCCTCTGCAATTAACGTCAATGATCTTCTCAGTTCAAAAAGATACAAATAAATCAAGACGAAGCCTGCATATGTCAACAGAGATCCTCAAATAATAATTATTAATAAACAAACTCAGATCTGTTCACAAACTATGCTAAATGATAGAGCATGAAAAGAGCTTCGAAACGACATATTATATGCTAAAATCGGAGTCCGTATGACAAAGATATGATAAAATGAAATTTCAGGGACTAAAATGTAAATAAAATAAAGTTGTCTTTGCAAAAAGGTCCCTGGGAGGACTTATCTGTAATTAATAAAACCCGGAGGGGTCTGGACGTAATTTACCCCTGGCGGGGGTATTTCTGTAATTTCTGAAAGTCCCAGGGGTATGGCTGCAATTTACACCAAAAGCACGTGCGCCGCACGTGCTTGCGGAGGCTCGGGGACGAAGCTGGAGCCTCGGGTGCCGAAGGAGAGGCTCGGGTTCCGAGCCTGTGGTTCGGGCCGGGCCTAGAGGCTCGGGTGCCCGAGCCTTCAGACTTGGAGGCTGGCTCGGGGGCGGGGCGCGTGGCAGGCGCTCGGCCGTTGGATCTGGGGTATGATCCAACGGCAGCTGGCGAGGACGGTGGCGACAAGGAGGGCTGGAGGCACGGCCGCAACGTTGGGGGAAACGCCTGGGGCAGCGCCGCCGCTTGCGGAGTGGCCGGAGGGCGACGCGGCCGTGGATGGCGAGGTCGGTGGCGGAGGCCGCGCACGTGGCGTCGCGCGCGCGTGAAGGAGATGGTTGCGCAGCCGGTGACGCGCGCCTGGAGGCGCTGGAGGAAGGCTGTCAGCAGGTTGGTGGCTGCACGGGCGCTCGGAGCGGAAGGGGGGGGGGGGAGGGGGGCGCACAGGTTGACGCGCGAGGGGCGAGCGCCGTCTGGTGGAGGAGGGCTGATCGGCGGGGGGCGGTTGCGTCGGGAGTAAGAGCTGCGTGGGGGTGGAGGTGCGTCCTGCACGGTCAGCAAGGGAGAAAAACAAAAATAGGGGGCGTGCTTGGGGGAGGGTCGCCAGAAGTTGGAGGAGGATGCCTCGACTCCGTCGTCGCCTCAGCTGCGGGCGGAGGGTGCAGAGAAGCTCAGCTACTGAGGAGCAGCACAGAGGTCAGAAACCTCTGGATCGCACCGGCGAGGATAGGCCGATGTCACCGGCACCTTGAAGATGGCGGATGAGCGGAGTGGCCCGCCGTGACGAGGCTTTATAGGATGAGGTGCGAGGGACGTTACAAGAGGAGGAAAGGCTGGCGAGGGAGAGGGGTGTAATGGCGAGGAGTGACGGTGAGGGGTGACGGTTACGAGGCAGGAGGAGAAACGACAGGGGAGGGGGACGCGGCTTGCAACGGCTGGAGGTAGGGGACGGGGGTCACGTGCTAGGCACGTGACCCAGGTGTGGCCAGGAGAGAGAGGAAAGCGGGGTGCCACGTGGCAAGCCCAGGGGTTGCCACGTGGCACCCCAAAAAAATTTCTACTTTAAGCATGGAGAAGAAGGAGAAGGAGACCTCGGATCAAAAAATTTCCTTCACAAAAGTTGCTCGTCTCGACGAGATCTACAACTTTCATGAAGGACCCGGGAGCAAAAGAGGTCACCTGTGAGAAGTGGTATTTTTGGTGGCTTTCCATGTGTACGAAAAACCGCATTTTTGAGATTTGTAATTTTTTTGGTGGTTTTAGAGGGGATAAAAATTCTAGAAAAAATACGATAAAATAGAAGAAAATTATTTACACATTAATCTAATTTTTTTGGATTTTTAAAGGATAAGAAATCAGGAAAATAAAATAAAAGTAAGAAACGCTCAACTTTTGCACAGACTGACAACGGACACTTGTACTTGGTCAATTTATTTGATCTCAGTTTTAATCCGGATTTGAATCTTTGCATTTCTTATTAAAACTTTCAACAAAGGACACAAATGAAAAAGAAATAAAATTAAAAGAGTTAATTATGCACATAAAAACTCAGGTCAAAATTGGCAAAAAGTTAAAATGCGCAAAAGAGGCCCAAAACCCAACTTTCACATATGAGCTCCGTATTTTACGAGATTGGTCTTGTTTTGAAGGTATTTGAAAATGGAGTACTTTAAAAGTGAGTAGACCAAAATCGGACATTGTATATGGGAGATATGCTCATTTTAGTCCGTCAGATGTGAAATTTGACTTTGGGATTATTTGACACTTATTGGGGTTAGTAATTTTTTTGTATTTTTTATTTAATAAGGTTAGTAATATCTACACAAAGGAGGTGGTTTGGGGTCAATCGGAGTTAGGATGAATTAACTAAAAATGTGAGAAGTTAGCGGCTTTTTGGACTAATTTACACTGGGAATTTTAAATGCAAGCATGATGAAATGCAGATATTATTTACACATGCATGATGGCTAATAATGATCTATTAATGAATAATTATAGGTGGATGATGGGGGACAGAGCCTAAATGACTGATTTTAGCATGATGAATACGAGATTCATCAGGCAGTTCTAATATCTCTTGAAGTTTTAAAAAAAATCTTGTTTTTGAATGAAGAAGTTGGATTAATCCTATACACTTACACTTACACCCAGGACCGAAATGATCAAGGAAACTTAGCTTTTTGAGGTCTTTGAGATTTTAAGTTAACCAGCCTTAGCCATCAGGGTCATAGACTTAATCATCCACATTTCCCTAAATTTCTAGATTTGCATGCTATATGCCATGCTTAGTCTAAGACAAAGAGAATATGATCAGCACATCACATGCACGATTGCGGATTCGATAAGATGAGTTGATTTTTCACCTGAGGGATTGGGATGAGGAAGTCAAGTTTGGATTTGATCTAATGATGCTCGAGGATGGGATAAAATCTTTGGAGGCTTCATGAAACCTGAATGTCAGCAATATTAGCCAGTATGAGAACTTGGTTCTTATACTAATCTCTTGATATTGACCTAAGTGCCAGGGTGCGAATAAATAAAAAAATGTTGATCAGTGTGCGCCAACTCTTGGTAAAAGCAGTGGAGCTAGCCACAAAATTATACAAGTCAATGAAATTCCAAAGAAAAGCTCATTCCACAAAGTCAAATATCAAATAGCTTCCACTAAAGGCGAGCGCTCCCAAACTTTTCAAAGTGTCCACTTGGACCACCGCTATTAGGACCAGGAGTCGGGCTTGCACCAAAAAAGTGCTCTGCATCATAAATGCTACAAGTCTGGGTGTCGAAGGTACGATAGGTACTCAAAAGAGACACACCCCGGTGTACTCCCAGGAAAACAAGTGCAGACGGCTCCAACTTCTCTTGACGGACGCACTGATCAACACCAAAAAATTGTGTTGCGTAAAAAGGTACTAGAGAGAATCCTTGTTCCAATGAGAGGGAGAGAAGAAATGACACAAACCCATACCCTCCATTACTGGCCTGCCATCTACATTTTCTAAGTCTGACAACTAAAGAGACTGTGGATCGAACGCAAGATTTGATTTATTCCCTAGTGTTGAGGATTGTGTCCTTAGAAGATCTTCTCGAACCGAGACTTTGGGTGAAGATTTGACTCTACTCTCGAAATCACAGTCAACACTAAAGTTCATATCCTTAGTATATTGTACATTAGAGAGAGTCTGGGAAATTAGAAGAATTGGATGCCTCTTGATTAAGGCTGGGTTGAACTCTAGAATTTTGGACCTCTAAAGTTGAGTCAACTTGATCGGATTGGATCATGTACTCACATGCACAAGGTGGTTAATCCAACTTATTTATTATTTGGTGCTCGAGGACGAGCATAGTGCTCGAGGACGAGCATCGCTTAAGTATAGGGGGGTGATGAAACCCAATTTCATCATATTTATTTTTCATAAGGCAACACTGTTAATCAACCAACTCTATAAAAGACGAATTAACAGTGTTGATTGATGAAACCCAATTCTATTGGAGCTCCGGCGTAAGGCCGGGAGCTCCGCCGCACCTCGCCGTGCTCGGTGAAGCTCGGGGAAGATCGCTGAAGGTCGGGCGATGAAGGTCCGAGGTCGGAGAAGACGCGGGAGTACCTGGGATGCTCGATCGACACTGGGTCGCCGGAGGCGGAACTCTAGAACTCAGCTCCGCCCTAGGTCCGGCCAATGAAGTTAATTGACCTGCAGAAGGGGTTAGCGGTGTGTGTGTGTGCGATGCAATGTGAGCAAAGGACTTAGGTGGCGGAGAACTGGAGCCCTGAGTGTGTCCTCCTCCGCCTCCGGCGGAGGAGAAGGCCTGGGATGACAAGGGTCGTGACGGAGGAGGGTGGTGATCGGAAGGGTCAGCGAGGAAGGTGGGTTTGATGGCGAAGCTAAAGGGGTGGACAGTGGAGCGAGGTAGTGTTTGTAGAGACTTAGAAAATTATGCAAAATAAGAAGAAAAGTTAGAGAAGATCAGAGGGCTTACCTGGCCGGAGATGGAGGTCGTGGCCTGGGTTGGGCATCAGAGAAGAGGCCCGGGTCGTCGCACATACTGGCCGGCCGTGCCAGCGAGCTCGGGCGGGGCTTTGAACCACCGCAACGCCGCCTGGAGGTCAGCGGGTCTCATCGGGGAAGAAGGTCGTTGTCGCTCGATCCGAGCTCCCCCCCCCCCCCCTGTCACAGGGAGGAGCTGGAGGGCTGGGCCTCAGCCCCTTGGTGGATGGACAGAGAAAATCGAAGGGGGAGGCGACGCTTTTAAAGGAAGGGGGTGGTGGTCCAGGTGGCTGAATCCACGGATTACGAGGGAATTATGGAGCGACTGGGAGAGGCTCGCATATGGAGGACGTGCACGCGAGGATCGTGGGAGAATGGGCTCGACCGTGGGGTGGTTAGAGCATGGCGAGGATGACCAGGGCTCTGGCTAAAAATGGAAGGATGGAGGAGGTCTGCGAAGCGGGACGCTCGAGCGGAGCTTGCGGGTGGAGGAAGACGACGGAGCCTAGCCGTTGGATTGGGAGATCCAACGGTGGTGAGCGACGCGCGAAGGGCGGCGAGGATTAGATGCGAGGCGCGGTCATCGAAGGGCGCTAAATTCGCCACGTGTCGAGCGGAAGCATTCGCGCTAGCGGACGGTAGTGATGGGATTGGGGAGTAGATCGAATGGCCGATGGTGACTGCGGAATTAGCGGCGGAGATGGGTGGATGAGGGAGCGATCGTGCGGTCTACAAACCGCCACGTGGCGTGCTCTGCGTGAGGCGCTACCGTGCGGTGCAGATGAGAGGTCTGGGAAGATCAGATGGCTGAGGATCTGAGCGGGTGTAGAGAGAGTTGAACCGTTGGATTAGATGGAAATCCAACGGTTAGGGACAGGGGCGGATAATGCAAAAGGGAAGCGGGCCACGTGGCTCACCCAGAGCGGGCCACGTGTCCCAATCAGATTATTCCAAGAGGAAAAATTGTTTTTGAGGGTTAATTTGGCCGAATTTGAGAAAACTCAAAACATGAAAGATCTCGATGAAATCTACAAGTTTTATGTTGACCAAAAGTGGAGAGGAGGTCGTCTGTAGACACCAAATATTTTTGAAGGTATTTTTAAGGTTAAAAATACCACAGATTTTTGTTTTGATATTTTTTTTGTGATTTTTAATTTATTAAGGACTCTTATAAATACCAGACTTTAACAGGATTTTATTGACATTACTTTAAGCAAGGGGGTTAATTATGAAAAATAAAGATGATGAAATTGGGTTTCATCACCCCCCTATACTTAAGCGATGCTCGTCCTCGAGCACTATGCTCGTCCTCGAGAACCAAAGAATAAATAAGTTAGATTAACCCCCTTGTGCATGTGAGTACCGGATCCAATCCGATCAAGTTGACTCAACTTTAGAGGTCCAAAATTCTAGAGTTCAACCCAGCCTTAATCAAGAGGCATCCAACTCTTCTAATTTCCCAGACTCTCTCTGATGTAAAATATACTAAGGATATGAACTTTAGTGTTGACTGCGATTTTGAGAGTAGAGTCAAATCTTCACCCAAAGTCTCGGTCCGAGAAAATCTCCTAAGGACCCAATCCTCAACATTAGGGAATAAATCAAATCTTGCATTCGATCCACCGTCTCTTTAGTTGTCAGACTTAGAAAATGTAGATGGCAGGCCAGTAATGGAGGGTATGGGTTTGTGTCATTTCTTCTCTCCCTCTAATTGGAACAAGGATTCTCTCTAGTGCCTTTTTATGCAACACAATTTTTTGGTGTTGATCAGTGCGTCCGTCAAGAGAAGTTGGAGTCGTCTGCACTTGTTTTCCTGGGAGTACACCGGGGTGTGTCTCTTTTGAGTACCTATCGTACCTTCGACACCCAGACTTGTAACATTTACGATGCAGAGCCCTTTTTTGGTGCAAGCCCGACTCCTGGTCCTAATAGCGGTGGTCCAAGTGGACACTTTGAAAAGTTTGGGAGCGCTCGCCTTTGGTGGAAGCTCTTTGATATTTGACTTTTTGGAATGAGCTTTTCTTTGGAATTTCATTGACTTGTATAATTTTGTGGCTAGCTCCACTGCTTTTACCAAGAGTTGGTGCACACTGATCAACATTTTTTTATTTATTCGCACCCTGGCACTTAGGTCAATATCAAGAGATTAGTATAAGAACCAAGTTCTCATACTGGCTAATATTGCTGACACACAGGTTTCATGAAGCCTCCAAAGATTTTATCCCATCCTCGAGCATCATTAGATCAAATCCAAACTTGACTTCCTCATCCCAATCCCTCAGGTGAAAAATCAACTCATCTTATTGAAATCGCAATCGTGCATGTGATGTGCTGATCATATTCTCTTTGTCTGAGACTAAGCATGGCATATAGCATGCAAATCTCGAAATTTAAGGAAATGTGGATGATTAAGTCTATGACCCTGATGGCTAAGGCCGGTTAACTTAAAATCTCAAAGACCTCAAAAAGCTATGTTTCCTTGATCATTTCGGTCCTGGGTGTAAGTGTAAGTGTATAGGATTAATCCAACTTCTTCATTCAAAAAAAAGATTTTTTTTAAACTTCAAGAGATATTAGAACTGCCTAAACTCAATTGAGCATCTGCAATTTAGCCAGTATGGATGTAAGTACAGGCCGAAGCCCGTTGCTTGAGGACGGGGCCTTATGCGATGTCCTCTAAACCATCCAATTTGCTAAGGGCGAACCCTCACTGAATGCTGCTTACTTAATTGGGTTTAGTAGTCACTAATGACTCTTAAAGGGTTTTGGGTTTTTCTTATTTTTATGGATTTTAATAAAGGTTAAAACACGAGTTAAACTTAACTTTCCTTGAAAAGAGATGGAGATTTTTCAAAACTATGTCACACAAATAAAAAGTTTTTTCAAACCATTTTCAAAAGATTTTTTCAAAATAAGGAAAAATCATTTTCGAAAATATTTTTATAAAAAATAGCGTAACATAATATCGAAAAGCCGCGAAATCATTTGAGTTCTCTTAGTCTAAAGAATTTTACCTTAGCCAAAAAGTTCTAAATTTTTCAAATTTTTCAGATTATAGCTAAAGTAAGTATATGGTATATTCGGTATACCCCCTATCCTTAAGCTTTGCTATGTCCTCATAGCACTAGATGATACGAGTCCATAGTTCCATTTAAGTATAGAGAAATATACGGGAGCTAAGAGGGGCTCCCCCTATACTTAGGTTAGAAATAACCTAAGTATAAAGGCAAGGAAAGATGAGTAGAGAAATCACAGGGACTCGGGTCCCCCCTATACTTAGGCTGAGATTAGCCTAAGTGTAAAGATGGGAATTGATGTTGGGAGGGACCCAAGGTGAACGAAGAAGAGGAATGGATTTACAAGTGAGCGGTTTGAATCTGCGGAGATGAATGGAGTGACTAAGGTTTTGGGGTGTGTATCGTAGCAAACATGGCTCAATCAAGCAAGCAAGACCCTCAATTTCACCAACTCACACATGAAACCAACCGAAGTTGGTTTATTATCTTGTCAGTTTTATTGGTGATAAAATATTAGATATTTACGCGGAGAAAAAATGTGAAGTGAAAATCAATGCGTATGCGAGGGTATTGCTCTCCCAAAACCAAAGTTTTACTCCATTTTAGGATGACTTGCAATTAACAGTCCCAGTTATTATTTGTGGTTATCACTGAATTAAGGTTAGCACATAAATCAAGAAATCATCGTCTACCGTTCATTCCCTTTTTCCATTAACCTAGGTGATTAAGCTAGGAGGGAGAAATCGAGAAAAAGTCGTGCATTCGATGAAACCCGCGATCTAGGCTAAGCGAGAAAACATGCAGTGATTTGACGAGAAATACATGAAAACTCGGGCTATTTTGAAATCAAAAAACTCATGTATGCAAGTCATCAGAAAGCCGCACCTAACATGCTTCTATTAGCGGGGAAAATTTTCTTTTAATTTGACTAAGTGAAGCGATGCTACGTGCGTCTTGAATTAAGGTGTGTCCTACCTACGAGCAAGCTCATAAAAATACGGACAATAAAAACGCTCAAAGAGCCGTGTGCCTGGTCCTAGGTCGACACTCAAGTGGGGACGATCCCCACACAAACACAATCGTTCGATTACATTCGCGAGTCTTCAATCGAAGACCGTTGTAAAAGACAAATTATTACAAGTTCATGCATGGAAATAAAAATGCAAGACATTTTTTTTCTCTTTCTTCTCGACATACTCCAAGCGGGTTTTTGCGGCTCCTCACAGCGGGTAGCGACCTGCTCTTCGCCTCCTTGAACCATCAAGGGCCCTGCCACAAAAACATTGGTTAGAGATCCATAGAGAAGAAAAATTTTACGATGCAAGACATATTGACAAAATGACCTATATAAAAGAAACACTGCATTAAATAAACAAAAATCCAAAAAATATAAGAAATGAGCCGTGTCCCCGGCAACGGCGCCATTTGACGAACCGCGAAATCGGCCCTTTAACAGTGTTTATTAGCACTTGATAATGTCATCGCAGTCGGGCCGATTGAGCTCGTCAAAGACCATCTCATTTAGATATATACACATCAAAATGAGATGGTCGTATTTATCTTATTTTACTTGGCAAGAAACCAAGGTCGAACTCAGGGACACGCGCCTCTCTCGTATTAGTCAGATTTTTATATATTTAACTAAGCGTTGAATGATAGACAATATAGGTCAAATTATGCATAAAGGACAAGGGGACACAACAATTCATTAAAATAAAACATGCATTTTTTTATATTTTAATCATGCAGAGAAATGCATCACAAATATGCCCTAGGTCAGAATGACGAGCCAAGTTAGTAAACATCAATTTCAGGTTTAATTAAGAAGACCTACTTGATTTGAAGGTTGAACAAGGCATACAGAACACATGGCTTAACAAAATGATACATAAAAATTCAAGTATCCAGAATAAGAAATTTAATATGCCATTAGGAAGAGCATAAAACAAGCTTCAAAATGCCACTGAAATCATCTCAATCGGAGTTACGAGGCTCTAGATATGCATGAAAGTAACCAGGGGCATAAGTGAAAGAAAACATGAAAACAAAATTACAAACAGGTCCCTGGGAGGGACTAAAATGCAATTATAAAAAGGTTCGAGACTTTCCTGTAAATTACCCTCACGCACATGGGCATTTTTGCAAATATGGAAACTGCGAGGGCATCAATGCAAAATACCCATAGGTGCACGTGTGACACACGTGACACTGGACCTGGATGCAATATGCAGAACTGGCGAGGGCGCCAATGCAAAAAGCCCAGAACTCACGTACGTGAGGCACGTGAGCTCAGGCTCGGGTGGGGGCGAGGTTCGGTGCAGCTTCGGGGGCCGTAGCAGGTGGCTCGGGCCACGTGGCGGCTCGAGGTTGCCTCGGGCGAGGCTCGGTCCCACCGAGCCTCCGCGCTCCGGGACGGTCGACGTGGGTGCTCCAGGGCCGTTGGATCGCCGCCGTGGGGCGAGATCCAACGGTAGCTGCTCCTCCTTCCTCCTTAATGGCTGGCGGCGCTATTGGAGCTCCGGCGTAAGGCCGAGAGCTCTGCTGCGCCTCGCCGTGCTCAGTGAAGCTCGGGGAAGATCGCTGAAGGTCGGGCGATGAAGGTCCGAGGTCGGAGAATACGCAGGAGTACTTGGGATGCTCGATCGACACTGGGTCGCCGGAGGCAGAGCTCTAGAACTCAGCTCCGCCCGAGGTCCGGCCAATGACGTTAATTGACCTGCAGAAGGGGTTAGCGGTGTGTGTGCGTGCGATGCGAGGTGAGCGAAGGGCTTAGGTGGCGGAGAACTGGAGCCCTGAGTGTGTCCTCCTCCGCCTCCGGCGGAGGAGAAGGCCTGGGATGACAAGGGTCGTGACGGAGGAGGGTGGTGATCGGAAGGGTCAGCGAGGAAGGTGGGTTGATGGCGAAGCTAAAGGGGTGGACAGTGGAGCAAGGTAGTGTTTGTAGAGACTTAGAAAATTATGCAAAATAAGAAGAAAAGTCAGAGAAGATCAGAGGGCTTACCTGGTCGGAGATGGAGGTCGTGGCCTGGGCTGGGCATCAGAGAAGAGGCCTGGGTCATCGCACATATTGGCTGGCCGTGCCAGCGAGCTCGGGCGGGGCTTTGAGCCACCGCAACGCCTCCTGGAGGTCGGTGGGTCTCATCGGGGAAGAAGGTCATTGTCGCTCGATCCGAGTTCCCCCCCTGTCAAAGGGAGGAGCTGGAGGGCTGGGCCTCAGCCCCTTGGTGGATGGACAGAGAAAATCGAAGGGGGAGGCGATGCTTTTAAAGGAAGGGGGTGGTGGTCCAGGTGGCTGAATCCACAGATTGAGAGGGAGTTATGGAGCGACTGGGAGAGGCTCGCAGATGGAGGACGTGCACGCGAGGATCATGGGAGAATGGGCTCGGTCGTGGGGTAGTTAGAGCATGGCGAGGATGACCAGGGCTCTGGCTAAAAATGGAAGGATGGAGGAGGTCTACGAAGCAGGACGCTCGGGCGGAGCTTGCGGGAGGAGGAAGACGACGGAGCCTAGCCGTTGGATCAGGAGATCCAACGGTGGTGAGCGACGCGTGAAGGGCGGCGAGGATTAGATCCGAGGCGCAGCCATCGAAGGGCGCTAAATTCGCCACGTGTCGAGCGGAAGCATGCGCGCTAGCGGACGGTAGTGATGGGATTGTGGAGTAGATCGAATGGCCGATGGTGACTGCGGAATTAGCGGCGGAGATGGGTGGATGAGGGCGCGATCGTGCGGTCTACAAACCGCCACGTGGCGCGCTCTGCGTGAGGCACTACCGTGCGGTGCAGATGAGAGGTCTGGGAAGATCAGATGGCTGAGGATCTGAGCGGGTGTAGATAGAGTTGAACTGTTGGATTAGATGGAAATCCAACGGTTAGGGACAGGGGCGGATAATGCAAAGGGGAGCGGGCCACGTGGCTCACCCAGAGCGGGCCACGTGGCCCAATCAGATTATTCCAAGAGGAAAAATTATTTTTGAGGGTTAATTTGGCCGAATTTGAGAAAACTCAAAACATGAAAGTTGTAGATCTCAATGAGATCTAAAAGTTTTATGTTGACCAAAAGTGGAGAGGAGGTCGTCTGTAGACACCAAATATTTTTGAAGGTATTTTTAAGGTTAAAAATACCACAGATTTTTGTTTTGATATTTTTTTTTGATTTTTAATTTATTAAGGACTCTGATAAATACCAGACTTTAATAGGATTTTATTGACATTACTTTAAGCAAGGGGGTTAATTATGAAAAATAAAGATGATGAAATTGGGTTTCATCACCCCACGGCGGAGATCCAACGGTTTTGGATTTGCCACGTCGCCATCCCGGAGCGCGGAGGCTTGGTGGGACCGAGCCTCGCCCGAGGCAACCTCGAGCCGCCACGTGGCCCAAGCCACCTGCTACGGCCACCCGAAGCAGCGCCAAACCTCGCCTCCATCCGAGCCTGAGCTCACTTGCCTCCCGCACGTGGGTTCTGGGCTTTTTGCATCGACGCCCTCTCACCTTCCGCATATTACATCCAGGTCCTGATACCACGTGGCAGTCCCCGAGACTACCCCGAGCCTCATCGACACCAAGCCTGGAGGCTCGTGTATTCCGAGCCAACCCGAAGCAGCTACGAGCCTCTACCGAGCCCGAGCCGCCCTCCGAGCCTGGATGGCGCGTGCATAGCACGTGCCATCTGGGTAATTTACGCAGAAGCCCCGCCGACTTCTCCAAATAGCAAACGGGTCCTGATCACACGTGCAGACCACGTGCGCAGGGGGAAATTTGCATTGAAACCCTTGCAGGTTTTCAAAATTGCAAAAAATACGCTTGTGCGTGTGGGTAAATTAGAGGGAGGTCCTCGCACTTTTTCATATTTACATTTTAGTCCCTCCCAGGGATCTGTCTGTAGTTATCTTTTCATGTTTTCTTTCATTTATGCCCTTGTTTTCTTTCTTGCATATCTTTAGCTACATATATCCGATTGAGTTGATTTTAGTTTCATTTTGAAGCTCTTCTCATCATCTTTCTTATGGCATGCCTAAGATTTAGTTTGGACACTATGATCTGTAATGCACTATTTGATTAACTAAGTGTCCAGATTTCTATTGCCTAGATGCTATATAAATGAAAATTGCTTCATTAATTGATTCTGTTTGACTCGCATATTTTATGGCTCAAGTCATTATCATTTCGGGCATATTTCCATTACATCGCATTGCATTTATCTGCATGATAAAAAAACAAATAAAAAATGCATGTTTGTTTTAATGCATTGTTTTGTCTGCATGCATGATTTGATCTATAGGCTCTTCAACTCAACACTTAACTAGATAGATAAAAATCCGGATAGTTGATAAAGGCTCGTGTACCTGAGTTCGACCTTGATTTCTTGCCAAGTAAAATAAAAATCACTACCATCTCATTTTGATTGACATATATTTAAATAAGATGGTCTTTTGATGACCCGAATTGGCCCGACTGCTACGACAATTCCAAGTGCTAATTCCACATTTAAAGGGCCAATTTGACGCTTGTCAAATGGCGTCGATGCCGGGGATCGAACCCGGGTCACCCGCGTGACAGACGGGAATACTCACCACTACCCGTGTCAAATGTCGCCGTTGCCGGGGACACGACTCATTTCTTATATTTTTTGGATTTTTGTTTATTTAATTAAGTGTTCATTTTATAGGTCAAATTGTTCACATATTTTGCATTATAAAATTTTTCTTTTTTATTTGATCTCTAATCCTTGTTTCTGTGGCAGGGCCCTTGATCAATCAAGGAGGCGAGGAGCTGGTGTCTCCAGCTGAGAGGAACCGCAGGAGCATGCTTGGAGCATATAGGAAAGAAAGAAAAAAAATGTTTCGCATTTTTATTTCCATTCCATACATGTAATAATTCGTCTTTTACAACGGTCTTCGATCGAAGGCTCGCGATTGTAATCGAACGATTGTGGTTGTGTGGGGATCGTCCCCACTTGAGTGTCGACCTAGGACCAGGTACGCGGCTCTTCGACCTTAGTTAATTTTTGTATTTTTATGTGCTTGCTCGTAGGTAGGACACACCTTAATTCAAGACGCACGTAGCATCGCTTCACTTAGTCAAATTAAAAGAAAATTTTCCCCGCTAATAGAAGCATGTTAGGTGTGGCTTTCTGATGACTTGCATACATGAGTTTTTGTTTTCAAAACAGCCCAAGTTTTCACGTATTTCTCGTTAAATCACTGCATGTTCTCTCGCTTAGCCTAAATCGCGGTTTTCATCGAATGCACGGCTTTTTTTCGATTTCTCCCTCTTAGCTTGATCACCTAGGTTAATGGAAAAAGGGAATGAACGGTAGACGGTGATCTCTTGATTTATGTGCTAACCTTAATTCAGTGACAACCTTAAGAATAATTGGGACTGTTAATTGCATGTCAACCAACAATGGAGTAAAACTTTGGTTTTGGGAGAGCAACACCCTCGTTTACGCTTGATTTTCACTTAACATTTTTCCTCTGTGTAAAATCAAATGTTTTATCACCAATAAAACCGACAAGATAATAAACCAACCGTGGTTGGTTTCATGTGTGAGTTGGTGAATTTAAGGGTCTTGCTTGCTTGATTGAGCCGTGTTTGCTTCGATACACTCCCCAAAACCTTAGTCACTCCATCCATCTCCGTAGATTCATCTGCTTATCTGTACACCCATCCATCTTGTTCGTTCCCCTTGGGTCCCTCCCAAGATCAAATTCCATCTTTATACTTAGGCTAATCTCAGCCTAAGTATATGATTTTCTCTACTCTCCTTTCCTTGCATTTATACTTAGGTTATTTCTAACCTAAGTATAGAGGGAGCCCCTCTTAGATCCCGTATATTCCTTTATATTTAAATGGACCTATGTACTTGTATCATCTAGTGCTATGAGGACATAGCAAAGTTTAAGTATAGGGGGTATACCGTATATACCGTATACTTACTTTAGCTATAATCTGAAAAATTTGAAAAAATTAAAACTTTTTGGCTAAGGTAAAATTCTTTGGACTAAGAGAACTCAAATGATTTCACGGCTTTTCTATACTATGTTACGCTATTTAAAAATATTTTCGAAAATGATTTTTCCTTGTTTTGAAAAAATCTTTTGAAAATGTTTTGAAAAACTTTTTTTATTTGTGTGAGATGGTTTTGAAAAAAATCTCCATCTCTTTTCAAGGAAGTTGAGTCTAACCTGTGTTTTAACCTTTTATTAAAACCCATAAAAATGAGAAAAATCACAAATCCTTTAGGAGCCATTAGTGACTACTAAGCCCAATTTAGTAAGCCGCATTCAATGAGGGTTCGCACTTAGCAGATTGGATGGTTTAGAGGACATCGCGTAAGGCCCTGTCCTCAAGCAACAGGCTTCGGCCTGTACTTACATCCATACTGGCTGAACGCAGATGCTCAATTGAGTTTAGGCAGTCCTAATATCTCTTGAAGTCAAAAAAAAGAAAAAAAAAAGAAAGAGTGTCTTGTTTTTGAATGAAGAAGTTGGATTAATCCTCTACACTTACACTCCCACCCAGGATCTGAAATGATCAAGGAGACTTAGCTTTTTGAGGTCTTTGAGATTTTAGGTTAACCAGCCTTAGCCATCAGGGTCATAGACTTAATCATCCACATTCCCCTAGATTTCTAGATTTGCATGCTATATTCCATGCTTAGTCTCAGACATGAAGAATATGATCAGCACATCACATGCAAGAATGCGGTTTTTGATGAGATGAGTTGATTTCTCACCTGAGGGATTGGGATGAGGAATTCGAATTTGGATTTGATCTAATGATGCTCGAGGATGGGATAAAATCTTTGGAGGCTTCATGAAACCTGAGTGTCAGCAATATTAGCCAGTATGAGAACTTGGTTCTTATACTAATCTCTTGATACTGACCTAAGTGCCAGGGTGTGAATATTATTGATCAGTGTGTGCCAACTCTTGGTAAAAGCAGTGAAGCTAGCCACAAATTATACAAGTCAATAAATTTCCAAAGAAAAGCTCTCATTCCACAAAGTTACATATCAAAGAGCTTCCACCAAGGGCGAGCGCTCCCAAACTTTTCAAAGTGTCCACTTGGACCACCGCTATTAGGACCAGGAGTTGGGCTTGCACTAAAAAAAGGGCTCTACATCGTAAATGCTACAAGTCTAGGTGTCGAAGGTACGATAGGTACTCAAAAGAGACACACCCCGGTGTACTCCCAGGAAAACAAGTGCAGACTGCTCCAACTTCTCTTGACGGACGCACTGATCAACATCAAAAAAAATGTGTTGCGTAAAAGGCACTAGAGAGAATCCTTGTTCCAATGAGAGGGAGAGAAGAAATGACACAAACCCATACCCTCCATTACTGGCCTGCCATCTACATTCTCTAAGTCTGACAACTAAAGAGACGGTGGATCGAACGCAAGATTTGATTTATTCCCTAGTGTTGAGGATTGGGTCCTTAGGAGATTTTCTCGGACCGAGACTTTGGGTGAAGATTTGACTCTACTCTTAGAATTGTAGTCAACACTAAGGTGTCGTTCGGTTAATGGGTTAAA
Source organism: Ottelia alismoides (assembly GCA_037367405.1). NCBI lineage: Eukaryota > Viridiplantae > Streptophyta > Magnoliopsida > Alismatales > Hydrocharitaceae > Ottelia > Ottelia alismoides. The sequence goes on along the minus strand of JAZKJV010002177.1, from coordinate 376,523 downwards.
CCACCCTCGGGGTAGTTTAACTCCCCTACCCCATATTTTCTCCCTCCACGTGGGCCCCACTTTATTCCTTTTTAAAAAAAAATTAAATAAATAAATTTTACATCATCAATCCTATCAAAAAATAATATATTATACCATCATATCATATAAAAATATAAACTACTCCACTTCTACTCACTTTTTCAAACTCCAATATAATCACATCACAATAACTACTCACTTTTTCAAACTCCAATACAATCATATCACAATAAACCCACTTCTAACCCACCCCAGTTTAACCCTCTATCCAAACACCAAAACCCCAAAATGGGTTACCTACAACCAGTTTAACCCACCTAAACCCACTATCCAAACACACCCTAAATTTCATAGCCTTTAGATTATATTTACGTCAGATAGAATTTGGAGAAATAGAGGAATTGGGTGTCTCTTAATTAAGGCTGGGTTGAACTCTAGGATTTTGGACCTCTAAAGTTGAGAAGACTTGACCAGATCGGATCCTGTACTCACATGCACAAGGAGGTTAATCCAGCTTACTCATTTTCTTTGATGCTCGAGGACGAGCATAGTTTAAGTATAGGGGGTGATGAAACCCGATTTCATCATCTTAATTTTCCATTATTAACCCCCTTGCTTAGTCTTTTGTCAATAAAACCCGGATAATGTCATGTAATTAACAGAGTCTCAAATAAATTAAAAACAAAAAGAAACAGCAAAACAAAAATCTGTGGTATTTTTAGCCTTAAAAATACCCTTAAAAATATTTTGAGTCTTTGTTTGACCACATCTCTCGTTTTGGTGAAATTTGTAGATCTCATCGAGATCTACAACTTTCATGTTTTGAGTTTTCTCAGATTCGGCCAACTTGACCCTCAAAAATAAACTTTTCTCTCGGAATAATCTGATTGGGCCACGTGGCCCAATCTAGGTGAGCCACGTGGCCCGCTCCTCTTTGTCTTATCCGCCCCCGTTTCTGACCGTTGGATCGCCCTCTGATCCAACGATCCCGCTGTCTCCACGTGCGCCATTCTTCTGAGCCGTTTGATCATCCCCGCTTCTAATCCTCGCCGCTCGTTGCCGCCTCTCTCTCCTCACGCCACCTGGCGCTTTGAGAGCCATCCGATTGCACCTTCATCCATCCATCCCAGTCGCTGCTCCCAACATCGCATCTGAGCCCTTCGATCAGAGCCTTCTTCGCATCACATCCGTCCGCCAGCACGCAATACCTAACCACGACACGTTGCTACATCTTGACACTTCGATCACTTCGCCTCAGATTCGATCCACGCCATTCTTTAAAGCCCTTGATTTGGACCATCCGATCATCCTTCAGAGGGGATCCGGACCGCCCGCTAGCGCTGCGCCCGCAGCGTGGCACGTGGCCAAATTTGAATCCTCCGATCCAACACCTTAGACTTAATCCCAATCACTCGCTAGCGCCCGTCCTACAGCCGTTGGATCTCCAGATCCAACAGCTGACCTTCGTCGTCAACCTCCCACAACCTCCGTCCGAGACCTACGCCTCTCTGACCTCCTCCCCTCTTCTAATTTTAGCTGCTTCGCCTCACGCCTTCTCCACGATCTAACACCGAGAGCACGTAGCCCTCACATCCATGATTCTCGCGCATATCTCCACTAACCTCGATCCACTACCAGTCGTGCCATGCGCGCCCTCGAAACCCTCAGCTCCACTCATCAGCTTCGCCATCACCACCTTTAAATACTCCCCTCGTCCGCCATCTTCGTCCATCTTTTCACGGGGCATAGCCCAGCCCTCCACCTCCTCCCTGTGACATGGGGAGGAGCGTGAATCGAGCGAAGACGACGTGCCCCCAATGAGACCCACCGCCTATCACGGCAGTGTTGCGGAGGCCCAAAGCCCCCCCCCCCCCCCCGAGCTCGCTGGCACGGCCGGCCAGTACGTGCGACGACCCTGAGGTCCTCAGATGACCTCGAGCCCAGGCCACTACCTCCATCTCCAACCAGGTAAGTTATCTGATCTTCTCTGATTTTTCTTCTTATTTTGCGTAATTTTCCAGGTCTCTATAAAAACCCTCGACCTCTATTAATCATCCCACGAGCTCCACCCATCATCAATCACCCTCGCCGGCCCTTCTGATCACCCCCCTCCTCCGTCACGACCTCCCTCATCCCAGTCTTTCTCCTCTGCCGGAGGCAGAGGAGAACCCACCACGGGCTCCGCTTCTCCGTCGCTTAAGCCCGTCGCTCACCTCATCTCGCACACACGCACGTCCCGCTTTCACCTAATCCCCTTTGCAGGTCCTCATCTTCATTGGCCGGACCTCGGGCGGAGCCATGTTCTAGAGCTCCGCCTCCGGCGATTAGGCGTCGACGTAGTTATCCAAACACTCCGGCAGCTTCTCTGACTTCGGTTCTTCATCGCCAGACCTTCAGCTTCCTTCCCCGAGCTTCACCGAGCACGACGGGGCACGGAGGAGCTCCAGGCCTTCCGCCGGAGCTCCAATCGCGCCGCCACCCGACGAGGAAGAAGGAAGAGCAGCTACCGTTGGATCTCGCCCCACGACGGAGATCCAACGGTTTTGGAGTCGCCACGTCGCCATCCTGGAGCACGGAGGCTCGGTAGGACCGAGCCTCGCCCGAGGCAACCTCGAGCCGCCACGTGGCCCGAGCCACCTGCTACGGCCACCCGAAGCAGCGCCAAACCTCACCCCCATCCGAGCCTGAGCTCACGTGCCTCCCGCACGTGGGTTTTGGGCTTTTTGCATCGGCACCCTCGCACCTTCCGCATATTACATCCAGGTCCTGATACCACGTGGCAGTCCCCGAGACTACCACAAGCCTCATCAACACCAAGCCTGGAGGCTCGTGTATTCCGAGCCAACCCGAAGCAGCTACGAGCCTCTGTCGAGCCTGAGCCACCCTCCGAGCCTGGATGGCGCGTGCATAGCACGTGCCATCTGGGTAATTTACGCAGAAGCCCCGCCGACTTCTCCAAATAGCAAACGGGTCCTGATTACACGTGCATACCACGTGCGCAGGGAGAAATTTGCATTGAAACCCTCGCGAGTTTTCAAAATTGCAAAAATACCCCTGTGCGTATGGGTAAATTACAGGGAGGCCCTCGCACTTTTTCATATTTACATTGTAGTCCCTCCTAGGGACCTGTCTGTATTTATCTTTTCACGTTTTCTTTCATTTATGCCCTTATTTTCTTTCTTGCATATCTTGAGCTACATATATTCGATTGAGTTGATTTCAGTTTCATTTTGAAGCTCTTCTCATCATATTTCTTATGGCATGCTTAACTTTTAGTTTTGACACTATGATCTATAATGCAATATTTGATTAACTAAGTGTCCAGATTTCTATTACCTAGACTTTATATAAACGAAAATTGCTTCATTAATTGATTCTGTTTGACTCGCATATTTTATGGCTCAAGTTATTTTCATTTCGGGCATATTTCCATTACATCGCATTGCATTTATCTGCATGATAAAAAAACAAATAAAAAATGCATGTATGTTTTAATGCATTGTTGTGTCTGCATGCATGATTTAATCTATAGGCTCTTCAACTCAACACTTAACTAGATAGATAAAAATCCGGATAATTCGAGAAAGGCTCGTGTCCCTGAGTTCGACTTTGGTTTCTTTCCAAGTAAAATAAAAATCACAACCATCTCATTTTGATTGACATATATTTAAATAAGATGGTCTTTTGATGACCCGAATTGGCCCGACTGCTACGACAATTCCAAGTGTTAATTCCACATTTTTAAAGGGCCAATTTGAGGCTTGTCATCCGTCATCACTCTTTTTTTTCCTTTAAGATGTTGATTCCTGGAAGTCTTTGTCAAGACTCCGCCGACTCCCACATCGATTCCACAAGTTCAACATCTCCAATGATTTAGGACGATCCCCAAGTGCATTGTTCAGACCTTGCGAACCATCCTCAGGGCTCCCCGCTTCTTCTACCTCCCTCAGACCGAGAAAACTCTCTTCCCAAGTTTTGTTGTTTTTGGATGTAGATTGATTTCACTCCTTACCCTTCTCCATCAACAATAAAATTCAGAAATGATCCTAATTCTGAGTTATTCTCTACATCCGGTGCCTACATGCAGACTGATCGGGGTATTTTCCCAATCGCAGATCAGGACCCTGATCTGGAGCCTGATCTTTCACAATCTGATTCAGAGATGGCTTCGACTAGTAGAGGAAATGGACCACTGCTATCGAGTACAGAGCTAAGCATAGAGTAGGGCACAAATCAGAATGAAGTGAACAACTAGCTCTTGACCTCTATTCAGGCCATCCAACAACAGTTGACCAACAAAGAGCTTGACCAGATCACCTTCCAAGAAATGTAGAATGACCTGAGGAGGAGGTCAAAAGAGAGAGGAGGAAATCCATGAAGTGTATTTGTTGATCATCATGGTGATGACAAAGATAATCATTCTGTAGATGGACCTCATGGAGACGAGTGAGAAGGAATGATAGGCCGACCCAGGAAAACCTTGAAGCAGACATAAAACCCTGGGGCCGACCGCATAATCAAGTGGACCCAGATACCACCGATCCACAATCATTTTGAGTTGAAACTGCAACTCTTTTATCTCCTCCCTAGTTTCCATGGGAACTCCAATGAGGAATCATATATCCATCTACAGCAGTTTGGACACATCTACAGCACAACTCATTAACCTAACATCATGTTGGGTATAACCAAGATGACCACATTCCCCTTCACAACCTTCAGGGCAAATCTCTTCACTAGATCAACCACTTGTTGAAAGTGGTGATGACATGGTAGGAATTGAAGTCTGCATTCTTGTGTAAATACTATCCTCTCGACCATCTCGATCTCATGTGTTCCAAGATAGCCAGCATCTCCCAGGGACGTAAAGAGTCCATTCACAAGACTTGGAGAGGTTTAATGACTTGATTGAGAAGTGCCTCCACCACAACATCCTGAAGACCAACTTGATCCAGAATTTTTTCAGGGAGGGGGGTCACAAATAACAGTCAACATATGGTTGATGCTGCATGTCGAGGTTCTCACTTCAACAAGGACGAGGATGCAGTATGACACATGTTCGAGGAGATGGCCGAAGGAGAGGCCACACTTTCCTCCTCTCATTCTTTCTAGATTCAGCCACCTCCACAAATCCTTCGCAAGAATGTTAATATGGCAGATACACATGAAGTGGACAAGTGTGGTAACTCTAACCTCAACATTATTGGGAGTTAAATGTCCAAAGTAGACATCATTGAGAAGAGGTCGCATGACCTAGAGAAGCTCGTTGGGATCGAGCAAAGAATGAAGGGTCTGGACAAGCTCGACACCATCACTAAGCATCTAGATCTACTAGTGAACACCATCAATGTCTTCAATGACGTGACAACCGGCCCCGATACTCTAGCTGAGAAGAAGATCTCGAATTGAAAAATTTTCTTCACAAAAGTTGCCCATCTTGACGAGATCTACAACTTTCATGAAGAGATTAAAACCAAAGTCATTTATGCAAAGTGATATTTTTTGTGTATTCTATGTACATAGAATACCTTGGATTTTGGTTTTGTATTTTTTTGTCATTTTCAAATAAGATAAAAATACGGAAAAAATGATAAAATCAAAGATAAATATTTACACATTAATCTAATGTTTTGAATTTTTATTAAAAAAGAGAATGAAGAAATAAAATAAAATACGAAAATGACAACTTTTGTACGGACTGCTAGTGGAGACTCGGACTCAGTTAGTTTCTATGATTTCAAGCTCTTTTTGGATTTGGATTTTTGCACATTTTAATAAAACTTTTGTCAAAAAAATAAACGGAAAATAAATAAAATAAAATAAATAATTATGTACATAAAATAATAGGTCAAAATTGCAAAAATACACAATTCACAAAAGAGGTCCAAAACCCAACTTTCACATATGAGCTCCGATTCACTTGAACTTGGTCTTGTTTTGAAGGTAATTGAATGTACATAAGTTCACAATGAGTATGATAAAATCAGACAATGTATGAGGAAGATATCGGTGCTTTAGTCTCTTTGTCCTGAAATTAGGGTTTGGGTTTATTTCTCAGTTATTTCAGTTAAAGATTTTTTGTATTTTCATTTATTCTTGATAGTAATATGTACATAATGGAGGTGGTTTCATGTCATTTGAAGTTAGCATGAATTAATTAAAAGTCAGGGAAGTTAGTTTATTATACAGGTCAAATGGGTTGGACTTCTTGGCTTCTTATTTTATGCAATTATGAGTGATAAAATGCAATTATTATTTATACATGCATGAATGCTAAGTATACAGAATAATGGATGAAATGTGGATGAATTTTGGGGATTTGAGCTTAATTAATGTCTTTTAGAGTGATGAATATGAGATTCACCATCCCCCCAATGCTTAAACCATGCTCATCCCCGAGCATCTAAAGAAATGTAATGAGGTGAAATGAGACTAGGTTCCATACCAAGATCATGAATAGAAGGTGAAAATGGAGCTAGACCCGACCTTTGGATTATTATTTTGGTGGCACTCCTGTGAGAACTAGTGTTTTAAAATCAACAACATCCAAGTTCTACATATCATTGTCACAGTTTTGGCTCAGAAGTTATCTTAGATCAATCCCCTTCCCAAAGCATACCCCATGAACATTGAACAATCAACTCATGCGTGTGAAAGGGTTTAGCTCTTCCCATCCAGAATGTCGGACTACCATGTAAACCTCTCCTCCAATAACTTCTCCTCGGAGAGTCAGGTATTTCCTTCTAAGGTCTGTTACGTTGTGTTTATAATCGAGAAGAGGGAGAAATTAGAAGAAGTGGAAAAGAACGGGAGGGTGACCAGTGTAGCCACCTCTCCTTGTGAAGCTGGCCAGTTTAGCCAAGTCTCCACCAAGATCTGCAGGTTTTCTTAAAGCTTGGACCTTTTTGGTCAAATATTTATTTGGTAGTTGGATTCTTTATGTTTGAAATTTTGGTAGCTCTGCATGGATCTTGTTGTGCCCCTACGGATATGGAATCTTTTTTTCCCGAACATGTTTTGGGGTCTTGGAAATAATATTGTGCCCAGTCGTCCATCCCTTTTCCAAAGCTTTATTTCAACCCGTACTCCGGTCTTTAGATGTCCACGCTATTAGAAAAGAAATCACACAGTCTTCCAACACCCCATCTGAGTTGAGATAAGTGCATAGTGCGAGAGTACGCAATAATTTCCTATTCCAGAGTCGTACCCAGAATGAAGAGATTGGGTTAGAAACTAAGAATCAAACATTGCACTTTGTCATGTGGAACTCGAAGAATTAGGTCATGGACCTGAAGATTCTGAAATCCTCTTTCTCTATGAGGTTCCTCTGAAAATTAGGTGGATTAAGGTCAAGTCCAGACCACTCTCGATTTCTGCTCAAAACTCGGTTCAGAACCCAAGGGCTTTTCAAAAATGCATGAAATTCTGGATAAAGTGCATATGTGTGAATTGCAAACACATTTTTTGAATTTTGTGAATTGTTTTTGCAAGAATATATATTTTTGTTTTTTATGCAAAAATGATTAAGAAGACGATTTTCAAAATTTTGGTTAAACAAAATTAGACACAGTCACTGTTAGTTGCAAAACTCTCTTTTGTGTGTGTGTATTTTTTTGAAGATTTTGCAAGTTAATTACCCATCCTATGACAAATACAAATGGAAATGGAATGATAAAGCACTTCTCTTCTGGAAAAAAATTTATGCCACTTAGACTTATGGTATGGAGTCTTGTATAGTATAGAATAACCAAATTAATCCAATTTCTACCTATTATGATATTACAATCAGATTGGTTACCAAAAAAGATTCAGAATTTAATCTGTCTCTGTGAATGAGATAAAGACAAAATAATATAAATATAATTAGGAGCAGTATAGGATTTACTTTTATTTTAACACTTAATATTCAAAAAAAATTTGAACGAGAGGTTCATCTGCCGTAGACTTGAGTGGGGCATTTAACTAGCCCCACCTTCCTTTCTTTTCAAGTTGGTGAGCCGTGTGATGGGAAACCTTCCCGCACGGTTCGGAGAGCACTAAAAACGAATGAGATGTTCACCACCACATCATTGCAAGGGGAGCTCGCTCGATTCATGGTCCGACTCGTAATTCACTTCTGACCCCGTGTTCGATAGACCGACCGTAGTGATGTTAATTGTGGTTACATCCATAAGTAGCTCGGTCCATCTTTATTCCATTTCATATATGTCTGAGGATCCGCATAGCCCTCGAATTATGTGTTATTTATCCATTTCTACTTTTTATGCCAATATTGGTGACTGGAGATAACTCTCTTCAATTATTCCTGGGATGAGAGGGAGTAGGTCTTGCTTTATATTTGTTAATTCATTTCTGGTTCACACGACTTCAGGCAGATAAAGCAGCTACAAAAGCTATGCCTGTCAATCGAGTAGGTGATTTTTGATTAGCTCTTGGGATTTCGGGTCGTTTTACTCTCTTTCAAACTGTAGACTTTTCCACCATTGTTGCTTGTGCAGGGGACCCCAGAAATTCGTGGATTTCTCGTAATATGAGATTTCATGTCATCACTCTGATTTCGAATTTACTTTTTATTGGTGATGTTGGGAATTAGGAATTTTGGGTTTTTATTGGATGACAGGTAGTTTCGAATTTTGAGATTTGTTCGAAACATTTAATAAGTTAATTCATAATAATGGGATAAATTCCTTATTTGCTACTCTTTGTGCTTTCCTATTGTTCGCCGGTGCAATTGCTAAATCTACGCAATTCCCCCTTCATGTATGGTTACCTGATGCTATGGAAGGGCCCACTCCTATTTCAGCTCTTATACATGCCGCTACTATGGTAGCATCGGGCATTTTTCTTGTAGATAGACTTATTCCTCTTTTCACGATTATACCTTATACCCGTAAATACATATAGACTTACGCAGCTATAGGTAAAATATATACATAGTATATATACACACCCCCATACTTAGCGAGTGCAATGTCCTCAGAGCACAAGAAGCGCAAAGAAGACATAGCTCGGGCTAAGCGTAAGAGAATGAAAAAGAAAAAAGAAAACAGAGATCGGCCATCCCCCCTATACTTAGGATGTGAACAATCTAAGTATAGAAGAAGGGCGAGAAATGAGGCAGGCGAGGATGTATAATTTGAATGAGGAGAGTATATACAGTGGGGTCAATCGAGAGAAGAGTGAGAATGGGGCAATCGAGAGAAGGATTGGGTGAGAAAACTGGTATACACGGATGGCATCGGTCCCCCCCCCATATTTAGGCCTTGGCCTAAGTAGAGGAAGAAGATGTACAAGGGAATTGACAGGATCAGGAGAGAGGGAGGTTTGCCAATGATTAAGGCGGTTTTTGGCCGATATTTTTGTGAGCTTGTGGTGGGAGGTCATAATGATAGGAAGAAGATGAAGCATATGAGTCCCAGCCATTCTTAGTGTTATCCTCAGAGAAATCATGTTGGAGAGTAGATGAAGCATATGAATCAGATGATATCCAGCCATTATCGGAGTTATCCTCAGAGGAATAGTACTTGAAGGTGGAGGAACTCCAGATATTCTTGTTGTTAATTTGCTTTATCAAGTTGCGCTCAGTCTTGGGGTCAAGCAATTCATCCTCAGATGATGAATCCTCTGAAGAACCAGTCTCATTCAACTCATAAGACATAATTCTGATATAGCTAATGAGACCATGAGAATTGGATCCAGATGAATAATAATGAGGAGAAGGAATAGTCCAGCGGGAGTTAATATTTGGCTGCTTTCTCAGATAGGGCTTTAGAGCCACTAAACTGACCTCACTCATAAGGATTATCTTATCCGGACCTGATGAGGAATCAGAAGATTCCTTTTCTGGCATGTTGAAGGCGACTTTCTTAGTCGGTTTACCAAATACTTGATTAGATGAAGGAGAAGCCAGAATGGGCATTTTGGTATGTATTGTCTATGAAGGTGTAGGTCCTTGGAGTGAGGTGCTTACAATCAGGTCTTTAGATGAATTACCATTAAATATTCCTCCATGGTCAGCATACGTCCTACGTATGTATTCTCACTTGGCATGTCATTGGCGAGTTCCTGTGTCAGATTGAGTTGATCAATGTGACCATAGAAGGTCTTATCTGACTCAGGGAAAGCCCATGCATATATTTCCTCATCATAAAGATCATGTATCAGGTGTTTTTCCATAGGATTTGTCATAATAGTAGTTGAGGTGAAAGCAGCAGGGAATGGGAGGACGGGATGTGTCTCTGAATCAATGGTCTGCTCAACAACCGTTATCTCAGTTATAACAGCGGGGTAGGGCTCGTCTACCACTTGGTGGTTACATGTGTTGATGGCTTCGTGGGTCGCCTCAGAATATCGTGGTTCCTCAAAGACTGGATGAGATCAAAGTGCTCGTAATGCTGTAAAATTGATTTCCCGAGTCTTGCACTCTATAATTACCTTATCTAAGGCTAAGAATGGCTTTCCGAGAATGATTGGAGACTGGGTGGATTCTCCTTGATGCTCAATATCAATGATCGTGAAGTCCACCATGAGCGGAGCATCTTGGAGTGTAACGATGAATGAAATGGTTCCTCTCGACTGCTTTAACGATCAATCAACTAGTTGAACGATCTCTCTTATCTTCCCGATAGGTCCAAGTTTGATCTTGTCAAATACAGAGGTCGGGAGGATATTGATTGATGAGTCATCATCGATTCGCACATGGGTAAATGTTGTGTCTTTGATTCCACAGTCAAATCTGGGCAACCACTTTACTCTATGGCTCTTGGTCTTTCTCCTCAATACCAAGGAGGTGAACATTGATAAGATATGTCTTTCAGTCTTTATTCTCGTCGTGTCCAACTTTCTCATCATTAATTTTCTCATTATAAATATTTTAAGGTCGAGGAAGTGTTCAATGGCCTATATCAAGGGGAATTCAAATATCAATCTTTTATCTAGTGCTTCCCTTATCACTGGATCCAAATTCTTCAAATCCTCTCTACTTTCCATTTTTATGAGTTTTTCTTGTTTTCATTTTTTGAGTGTTTTTGAATATTTTGATTTTTTTGTGTTTTAAGTGTGGTGTGTAGATGTGGTGCTCTCTGTAGATGAGGAGGGGTTTTGATGTGCCGAGTAAGAGTTAGAATCAGAGTCATCCCTAGAGGAGTAATATGCAGAGGTGTTACTGTCAAAGTCGTCCCTAGGGTGAACATAGTCTATGGGTTTCTGAATATCCTCAGGGCTTTCAACATGAGATCCAATCTTTTCATCTTCCATTTTTGTCCAAGAGCTAGGAGAAGATCCTTTCTGAATATCCGACATATGATTTGACTAGTTATTTTCTTAAATTCTCTCCTGGGAAATTATGAAAGGAGTCTGCTCAGATGGCGGGAATATGTAGGTATCATACTTAACAAATCTTGACTCAGGAATGTAATGTTGGGTCGAGTAGATTCCATATTCTTGATTGTGATTAGTAACTTCCTCATACAATGGAATCATACATGGATCATGTGTGTCAATTTCATCGATCCGATCCTCTGTATGTGTAGGCTGACCGAAGGAGTGGTAGACTGGTTGGTCAATAGAGATTTGATCGTTAGGGTCAATCCAGTATGATTGATCATTAGGTGTGGGCTGCTCCATCCGATTTGAACAGGTCATCCTGTTATTCCCTAATGTCCAGTCCGGATGTATTTCTGTGAATTGTGGACCTTTCCCAACAAGATCGTTAGGAAAGAATGAAGATGATTAGGTTTGGTGTCTCGGCCAGTCATGTGCTCAAAAGTGATTTGATCTTTAAATGGTTCATGAGTTTCAGCGGGAAATCGGGAATAAGATGGTTCAGTCAAAGATGGCATTTGATCATGTGTAGGTAAGGGTGAGGGAGGTGGAAAATATGAAGAAGTGGAGAATTTAGTCGTACGATCAGATGAAAATGAATTAGAATTGATAGAGTGGGTTGGATTCATACAAGGGTCAAACTCTCCTTCAAATGTTGGAGGATTCTTGACAGAAGAGGGTTTAGATGAGGTTTGATCGAGATAAATTTGTTTTCATAGTACAGATCTGATGGGTACTCGGACCAATGCCTCATCATTTTCAAAGGATGTTTATGAACTAGCATGGCTGATCTCAGTGCAAGTAAATACGATACTCACATGAATAAACCCAAAATTTTAAATCAAGGAGGGAGAGTGATGGCACAAGTATGTGGTTTTTGATATTCGAGCTCGATTTACGCACACCAATGCAAACACAATTCAAACCCCAAGTTTACCAACTCACACAATGAAGACCACAAGAGTTCAACTAATAATCTTCTTAATTTTAGTTGTTGATAAATTCAATCTTGGAAAATAATTAGCGAGCTGGTAGGCACCAGAAATTTTATAAAAAACATGCATGAATTCCTACGACTAGTTGTACCTACTTTCAGCTAAAATTGGTATAAGTACAGATTGTAAAATGGCTACTCGTTACTTAAGGATAGAGCCTTACATAGTGTCCTTTAAACCACCCACTCTGCTAAGGAAATCCAGACCGTTTACCGGCTACCCTTATTTCCTCACTGAGAAGTAGATAATCATTTTTATAGAATCAGTAGTCTGAGCGAAGATTCCGGAGCTGGGCTCTAGACTTAAGTGTCATCTCTCGCTCAGTCAGAACAATAAATCAATCCAAGGACAGGGTTGCTCTCCTGTAAAAATTCTTGATTTTACGAGTTAATTAAAGTCGACCTTGTTTAGCCGTCCCAATTTTCATTAGGTGATCATTGAAAAATTTAAGAGAGCATAAATGCATGTCTATCGTCCAGTCCCAATTTCCTTTAAAATTTACATTACAAAACATGGGGGAGGAAATTCGGGAAAAGCCAATGCATGAGAAAAATAATGATGTATGCCCAGTTAGAAGATTTACCATTATTTCTCACAATCTCCATGTGGGATGCAATACAAGAATTGAAAAATTATTCTATATGAATGCAATCCGATAAAACCACACCTAGCAGAAAGTTCTATTAGCCGTGAAGAATTGAGTTAAATTTTGACCAAGTTGAACGATCTAATGTGTGTCTCAATTAATGTGCAGTGTGGCCCTTGGTTCTATGAGCACAATAAAAAAATTCTAGAAGCTCTAATAGACATATGTGCATATCTAACTTACAAGCCACTCAAGTTGGGCCACATCCTCACCGTAGAGTGAAACATGTCACGACACGCCACAGAAAAAGTGTTTAGGCCTTGTTACACATGTGAGAGTCCAAACAGACACCGTTGTAAATGAGCAATTGATTACAAAAAATAAAATTGCAGAAATTAAAATCCTAGAGTCTATGCTTTCTCATGACTCGACTTGATCTTAATTTTAATATGCAGTTTGGCGGTTGGTGAAGATACATCAGTTTCAAGAGAACCGCTTCACATGCATCAGGTACCTCGCATGAAAAATAAGAGAGAGAGAGAGAGAGTACAAGAGATTGACACAAAAAATACTCAAAAATAAAAGACGAAAAATAGAATAAATGTTTGAAAATAAAATGAAAAATTTATAGTGAAGATTTGGGGGTCAGACTATCCGAATAGGGAAAATCGACCACTTAAATTTCTTAAACAAAAATCCTAAGTTGTTTGCCTCCCCGACAATTGCGCCATCGGATTAGCTTGCAATTTCCCTTGTAATTTGCATGAATTATCGTTTCAAATATAATGATGTGTCTTTTCGTTGTATGTGGGCAATCGGAATCAATCAAGAAAATAATCACTTTAATATTTAGTTCTATTAGTTCGACTAATTTTTTGTTTATTTTACTTGGGCAAGTCCCAAGGTCGAACTAAGGGAGGAAAAGGAACACTTAGAATTATGTCTATCAAATTTCGTGTGCAGTTTTCAAGGTAGGATATTTTTGATATTTTTAATGCAATTTTGGAATGCATAATGCAAATGTGGTCGATTTTTAGGACCAGAAATTAAATATCAATCAAACGATGTCCAAAAATTATGAAACTTAGCCGAGAGGTAAATAATGATGAATAAATGCATTTTAATTTTTTTTGGATTTTTTGGATGCAAGATGAATAAATAATGAATTTATAAATGCAAACATTGTGTATTTTAATAATTAATTGTAGTAAATATTAAATCTACTTATTTTCAGAAAATAAAATTATCTAAGATATATCACTAGGAAATATATCACAAAAAATCCTAAACCCTAAAAATGTTGAATTTAATACCTATTAAAAATTAATTAATTAAATACACAATTTTTATAGAACAAAATATGCATGCAAATGCAATTCTTTTTGGGCACAATGTAACTAATAATTAATTCTACCATTCGTGAATTTTAGGCAATTTTTGGAGTGATGCATAATTAACTATGAATTTTCATTTGTCAATTAGGCTGGCAAATTTTCACAAAAATATTAATTAACCACAGAGAATAAAAATGTCACAAGCATGTCATAATGTAAAGAATTAATTGAGAAATAAAGTACAATTTTTTGAATAATAGAACGAAACCAAAGTGATGTTCAAAATTATATAAGAAGCTAGGGTTCTAACTGCAAATACAATAATGAATAAAATAACTAGGGACTGTAGAAGGAGGGCTAAAAGGAAATTACCAGAACCCTCTGGGTGTTTCTTCAAAATAACCAAGGGTGTTCCTTTATGAATTAGGAGATCTTTCTGGGTTGGTTCTGCAATTCACCCCCATTGCACGTAGGGGTCATGTGACCAGCTCTTGAAGAACCGCCCGGCAGAGAGGGACGTCGCTCGTGGTTGTGGAAGGTGGGCCTCCAATGGTTGATGGAGTGCTGTTGTCGGTGAATATGGAGGCAGTTCCTCTTGAAATTGGTGGAGCTTCGGGCTGATGGATGCCCTCGATGATGGTTTGAGGAAGAAGCAGTTGGAGGAGCCTTGCCTCATCTCTTTCTCTTAGGTCGTTGAAGGTGGAGTTGCTTTGGGTAATGGACATCGATGAAGGGCCCCAGGTGATGGTTGGTGATGCATGCTCGACGAGCTTGAAGCTGATCGGAGCAGTCCGCTTGGTGGTGCAATTGGAGACGACGGAACTGAAGCGAGTTGTTTCTGAAGGTGGAGCTTTGCAGTTGATGGTACGGACGTCGAGGTTGATGTCAAGGTGGAAGTGAATAGTGGAGAGGCATAGGTGGACGGTGGACTTTGGTGAAGGTGGTGTCGATGGCTCAACGACCCAAAGTCAGAGCTAGGAGTAGCTCATGCGGAGGTGCGGCAACGACCGTGATGGCCGGATCTCGTCAAGTTGAAGGTGAAGGAGTGACGCTATCACCGTCGTTCCCTCTGCATGTACGGTTATCAGTGGATGATCTTGGCAAAGAGCGGCGATGAGTGTTAAATAGGATTGGAGGTCGATGCGTGATTTGGAGAGAGATCGTGAGAGATCGATTGGAGATCTGATGAGATTCTAGCGAAGTTGGGGGTAGGGCTAATCGGGAAGGAGATTAGGTGAGATATGGAGGCCGTGGTCGGCGTAATTGGAAGGCGGTGGCTGAATGATACAATGAGGAATGGGGTTGGTGGCTGATTGGGAGGAGCAGTTTCTCCGACCAATTAGGAAAGAGGTGGCAAAAATTGCAGAGGGGTGACATCAACTCCTGATTTGGAAAGGTCATACGAGTCAGCTGGAGGTTGGAGAGGATGGTCGCATGTGTTGGGCACGTGCGGTGGAGGCATGGGCGCAACACGTGTGTCTTTTATATATTTTTTTATTTTTTTTAATTTTTAAATAATATAAAAGCCAAAAAGAGTGACACATGGAGGCTCCAGGAGCGCCACATGTCAGCTCTAAAAAATAGATAAATGAAAGGAAATAAAATTTTAAAAGAAATAGCAAACGGCCTCGGATTGAAAAATTTTCTTCACAAAAGTTGCTCGTCATGACGAGATCTACAACTTCCATGAAGAGACCAAATCTAAAATAGGTGATTTATGCAAAGTGATATTTTTTGGGTATTCTATGTAGATAGAATACCTTGGATTTTAGATTTTGTAATGTTTTTATCATTTTAAATAAGATAAAAATCTAGAAAAATATGATAAAGTCAAAGATAAATATTTAAACAGTAATCTAATTTTTTGGATTATATTAATTAAGAAATACAAAAATAAAATAAAATACGAAAACGACAACTTTTGTACACACTATTAATGAAGACTCAGACTCAGTTAGTTTCTTTGATTTCTAGCTCTTTTTGGATTTGGATTTTTGCACATTTTAATAAAACTTTTGTCGAAGAAAATAAATGAAAAATAAATAAAATAAACTTACTCAAATAATCATTCAGGAAGCTCCCAGTTACGACGTCCAACATCAACAACAACTTCAGGCCATTATTCAGGTCTAGTTCTCCTTCGTCCTCATCACGCTGCCTCCACCTCTGAGGACCTCATTATAGTGATACGTCATGGATGAACTATGCCATATCGGATGCCTCTGTTATAGCGGATTGTGTGCCTTCTCCACTTTCGCCACTATAGATGGTTCACTTCTTCCTGTATCTAGTAGTGTTCTCTGTTTCTGACTCCTACCCCCAAAAATGAAAGACCCTGGGGCACCTTTGGTGAGTTAATTATGTACATAAAATAATTGGTCAAAAATCGCTAAAAAGACAATGTACAAAAGAGGTCCAAAACCAAACCTTCACATATGAGCTCGGAATCACTTGAACTTGGTCTTGTTTTAGAGGTAATTGAATGTACATTAGTTCAAAAGTGAGTAGGATCAAATCAGACACTGTATGAGGAAGATATCAGTGTCTTAGTTGGTTTGTCTTGAAATTAGGGTTTGGGTTTATTTCTCAATTATTTTAGTTAGTGATTTTTTTGTATTTTTCATTTATTCTTGTTAGTAATATGTACACAATGGACATCATTTCAAGTCATTTGGAGTTAGCATGAATTAATTAAAAATAGGGAAAATTAGCTTACTATATAGGTCAAATGGGTTGGAATTCTTGGCTTCTTATTTTATGCAATTATGAGTGATAAAATGCAATTATTAATTATACATGCATGGATGATAATTGTACAGAATAACAGATAAAATGCAGATGAATTTTGGGGATTTGAGCTTAATTAATGTCTTTTAGAGTGATGAATCTAAGATTTATCAGAGACCACACAAGGTTGAATCCTCTGAGGTCGCGTCATACATCCATGCCTTAGATTGTTTAGCCCAGCTCATCAAGAATATGGCTGAGATGAGCCAAAAGATAGGTGACCTGATGGTCACCAAGACTACCATTCCTGCTCAGGTTGAGGCAAATCCAAATAATTGTTGTGACAAGGAGGAGGCATTCTGCAATATTCAACCCGATTCAGGTAAAAATGATATTTCTTTATCTAATGTTGTAAGTCTCAGGAGAGGTAGGACACTCCAGCCATCTTCAACTACAAAGGTAAAGAGCAAAACATTGGAAAGCAAGTCCTCAACTATTCCAGCCAATGGGGCCAAAGATTTTTTGGATGATGTCAGACCACCACACAAAAATATAAAAAAAAGAAAAAAATTAAAAACTAAAAAATAAAGCAGCAGCTAATGTGAACCCACTCCAACAAAGGAGAAGCCAACCACAACAGTCGAGCCAGAGCTAATGGAGCCAAGACTGCAGATTTTTTGGTCCACAGAATGTATATCATTTTGCACATTTTCTCCATCTGCATGTATATAATGATTTGGACAAACATTTACAAAATACATTTTCTTCTGATGTAAATATTCCTTTTCCTCAAGCAGTTAAAGCAAAACCAATAAAAAATTTAAAAATGCTTTGCCTAATCTTAAAATTGTAAAATTATTGTAAAATATCATGCTTGAAATGCCATTGTTGAAAGTCATGGACTACATTACTGCTGTGAAAAGAGGAATGAGAGAAGCATGTACAACAAGTGTCCGAAACGCAGGAACCGAAAGAGAAAATCAAAGTTGCACATTCTGACCATGGCTACTGTCAATACCTTTAGCAATTTCCCAAATAAGAAGAAATACAAGGGAGCTCCACTCGTTAGATGTTAGATATTCAAACAAGAGTTTGAGCGCACATTGCTCGATAGTGTATCGTCTATCAATTTATTGCCTTCTTCCCCGCTTATCGTATTTGGAGTAGGACCGCTTAAGCCTACGAAGATGATTCTGCAGTTTATAGATATATCTGTCAAGCGGCTTAGGTGCATGTTGGAGGATGTGATCGTCACAATCCAAGGAATGCAATTCGTTATTAATTTCATCGTCCTGGATATGGACACCTCCGCACTTTTGCTCCATACTCTAATCATTCTTGGTCGATCATTTCGTCGAACAAGTGAGGCAGTGGTAGGCAATGAGACTGGAGAGATCACATTACACTCTAGTAGCGACAAAATGTTGATAGAGACAGCCCTAAAATCGAAACCCACTGAAGTGGCATCTGTATTGAGATTGTTTGAACCACAAGGGCAAGATGACTACGACTTTCTAACTAAAATCAGAGACATCGATCTATTATTGGATGTTATTGAAACACAAGAATCCCTTTCCACTAAGAAAGACCTAGACAAAGCAGTCGGATTCACCGAAGTCTTTAATGACGAGATTTTTATTGATGGATACTCTGAGATGATTACATAGCCATCCTTATTTGAGCAGGATGATTTTATCGCTGATCTGTGTAATATCTTAATTTCTGATCTAGAATGCACAGTGGCAGACAACATGCATATGAAAGAGCCAACAACTCTCACGGTTGCTGAGGTCTCCACCAAAGGACTCCCACCTCACCAAAGCTCAAGCCTCTTCCCTCGAACATGAAATATGCCTTCCTTGCTGGAGAACCGGATAATCATCTGGTCATCATAAATTCCCATCTGACCGAAAAGCAAGATGCTCGTCTACTTGAGGTTCTTGAAAGAAAGTGCAAGGCCATAGGCTAGAACATCATGGATCTCCATGGGATAAATCCTTCATTGTGTTCGCACCGACGCGTTTGTGTGGATTATAAATGCTTGAATCTTACCAAGAAGGATCACTTCCTATTGCCCTTCATCGACCAAATAGTCGAAAGATTGGCCGTGAAGAAATACTTTTACTTCTTGGACAGTTACTCTGGGTATAATTAGGTCATCATTACTCTAGAATGTCAGGAGAAGACTACCTTCACCTGTCCATTCAGGACATGTGCCTTCAGAAGAATGACCATTGGATTGTGTAATGCACCCGCTACATTCCAAAAATGCATGTTGGACATGTTTGCTGATATGGTTGGTAGCGTCCTCGAAGTTTTATGGATGACTTCTTGGTCTACGGTGATAGCTTTGAGAAGTGTTTGGGATATGTAGATCGAGTTCTAAAGAGATGTTGCGTGGTGAATCTTGTGCTCTCTGGGAGAAGAGTCACCTTATGGTGACTGAAGGGAATGTACTGGGTTTCCATGTATGGCATGGAGGTTGACCCAGCCAAGGTGGATGTAATTTTGAAACTTGATCCACCTACAAATTTGAAGCAAGTCCGATCATTTCTGAGGCATGTTGGATTTTATCGCAGATTCATTAAAGACTTCAACACATTGCACGACCGCTGACTGAGCTACTTGGTAAGGAGGCTGATTTTGTGGTCGATGACCGGGTCCTCTAATTCGTCAATATGTTGATGGATTTAATCACATGCTCCTATCCTCCAGCCACCTGATTGGTCTCTCCCCTTCGAGATCATGACAGATGCTTCTTATTTGCAATTGGTGATGCGCTTGGACAAAGACGAGTGGGATGCCATTTGCTTTTCATTATGCTAGCAAAACATTAGATGAGAACCAGAAGAACTACACAAGAATAAAGAAAGAGCTACTAGTTATGGTGTTTGCTTTGGAAAAGTTTAGATCGCACCTCCTCAGAACCAAGGTTATTATCTATACAAATCACTATGCCAACAAGTACTTACAAAGCAAGAAGGATATCAAACCTTGTCTAATCAGATGGATCCTTCTACTCTAGGAATTTGATCTCAAAATCCGTGACAAACCTGGAGTTAAAATTTTGGTGGCATATCATCTTTATAGAATTGTAGAAGTTGCAACTGCTGAGCAGAATACCATTTTAGTTACTGAGAGTTTTCCAGATGAGGCAATCCTATCTATCACCTCACTCCCATGTATGCAGACAATGTCAACTACCTTATCTCCAAGAAGACTCTACCGGACTAGCCCAAGATCAAAGTTGACAAATTCTTGGCTAGCATTCATTACTACAAGTGGGGGGATCCGCATCTATTCCGATAGGGAGAAAATTGCATCTGGAGGAGGTGTATACCTCAAGAGGAGTTTAAAGTGTCCTAAACCATTGTCACAAGCTTGAAGCTGGTGGACATCATCCTGTAAAGAGGACGGGAAAAAAAGTACTCAAATGTGGCCTCTGGTGGCTAACTTTATTCAAGGATGCAACTGATTATGTTAAGAAATATACTAACAATCAGAGAATGCCGAAAATACAACATGAAAGACAATGCCCCTAAAATACATTCAGAACGCATGGGGCATCGACTTCATGGGAATGTTCCCTAGCAGTCAAGGCTTTGAATACATCCTGCTGGCTGTCAACTATGTAAGCAGACAGATGGACGCAATTCCTGCTCGAACCACAGACAGTTGCATTGTCTATCGATTTCTAAAGGACAATATCATCTCGTGGTCAGGATTCCCAAGATTCTCATATCTGATGGGGGATCCATTTCATAAACAAAGAGGTCAAGAAGTTAACCAAAGAATACATTATAGAACACCGTGTTGTAGCACCATACCACCCATAATCAAATGGCTTAGATGAATGCACAAACAGGGAGATCAAGACTATCCTGCAGAAGCTTGTACAACCAGAAAGAAAGAATTGATCACAATTGCTTGATTCAGTTCTTTGGGCTTGCCGCACAACATACAAGTATCCTATCGGCATGTCTCTCTACCGCCTTGTTTATGGCAATCCATGTTGATAATTAAGATCTCGCCGAAGTCGTGCCAATCCATAAGGCGGGTCGACAATCGTCGAATCAACAAATAACCCACGCATAGATCAAGCAATGAATACCAAAAACATGGAGTTAAAATTTATTATAGCTCTACAATAAGTGTGTATAGATGTAAGCATGTGTAGAGGTCGAACTCAAGGAGCAAATGGTATATGGGGGCAATTAAGCTCAAAAACTTGTCCTTTTCTCTTATCCAAATTTTATTGTTTTTGTGGGGTTTTAATTTTGTATTTTTTTGTTTTTAATTTTATATTATTTTTTATCCTTTTGTTTTTAATTTTATAATTTTGTATATTCTTTTTATATTCTCAAATTTTTATATTTCTTTTTCTTTGTAATATTTATAATAAAATATAGGAGGTTATATAAGCCATATAGAGTAATATGTTTTTTTATTACAAGCAAAAATAAACAAATACAGAAATTAAATTGTTTTGGATTTTATAAATTTTTATAGTACTTTTTGTATTTTTTCTAAAATTTTTGCTAATTTTTATGGATTTTGAAAATAAAAATTTCCCAAATCAAGGATTTAATAATAGGCCGAATTTGATTTGAATACTAAAAATAGGAAATGAGATCCAAAATTATCCAAATAATTTTTAAGTATATATAATTATAAAAGAAAATTAAGAAACAAAAAAACATATTTTTGGATTTTTTAGTGATTTTTTAGATTTTTATAAAAGGATTTTGGAGCTTTTTGACTTTTAGTCTTTTTCTATTTTTATGAATTTTTGGTCTTGAATTAAAATATGATAAAATAGATAACATATAATTTTTTGGAATTTTCAAAACATTTTTCTATTTATGGGTATTTTTATAAGTTAGACAGAAAAAATATGCTCTTTTTATTTTTAATAAATGGTTAAAATGTCCAAAAATGGAAAATAAATATGGAATGAGATAGTACATGCTACCAGGCATCTAACCCTATTTTTGCATGATTTTAGGAGCACATGTGCTATTTTTAATAGATGAATTTCAAGCATCAAAATTCATAAACTAGCAAGGGATATTTGCAATAAAAATAAATGTCAGGGGTTCATCTACAAATGTGCCAAAAGTATGCAACATATATTTAAATTTATTAAAATATTTTGAATTTAAAAAACTGTCAGGATATACATGCAATTTCGCAACCTCACGTGGGACGACACTTAAGGTGAAGTTGAATGGACCCAAGTGCAATTTATACTAAATACAACAGTCTGTATGCAAAATTTCCACATTTATTTAGACTATATATTTTATTTACAACGCTAGTTAATTAATACAAAAAGGTTCGGGCAAGATATGCAATTTATTGTATTAAGGCGCAAGAGCGGACGGTCGGAAGCCATCCACTTAGACACGTGGTGTTTGTCCTCACCCGATGATGCTTCGACAATGAAGGGGCATGATTACATCGCAGAGAGCGATCTGACGGTCGAGGCGCTGGATGATTGGACGTTCCTGGTGAAATCTGGAGCGAGGTGACAATCGAACGACTGATGCTCTTCCTGAAGAACATGGAAGAACAACATGCCAATGAACTTCTATGCACTGAATCTTCCTCCATGTTCCCCTAGCGGTGCTGAGTTGCTCAATAAATGCTCGGTGATGCTCCGTAGCTGCTGGCTACCTCAATGGGTTCGGGGCCCCTCGGATGGGCCTTGGAGCTTGATGCTTCTGGAGGCATATTCTTAAGTCTCGACTGGGCTCAGACGCCCCTTCCAAGTCTTGCAAACTAGTGCCGAAGCACCACGAGAGAACTACAAAGGCTCCTGGGTTGTTATTAACAAATATAAAGGTGAGCTGAGGTGGGATGGTCCTGCTCCGGCGAGCGGTGGAGGTTGAGCAGGGATTCACTGATCGAGGCTCGATTAGGTTGGGCAATGGGATGGTGTGGAAGGAGAAGTGGATAGGACAGATGATGGGGTTGTAATGGTGGTCGGAGACAGTGAGTGGCTCATGGTAGAAACGTGGCCAGAGCTCGAGAGCTCTGACCAGGGTAACTTTGTTAATCTAAGCTAACTACTAACTAAGACATGAAATTAAATGCAAATTAAAAGGTGATATTAAAATCTAACTAGGAAGTGAAGAAATGTAGCTCATACCTTCCGCGAAGGCAAGGAGCAGAGGTGGCCAGCGAGCCACCATGGGTGCACCTCCAGCCTCCCTCTACCGTTGTGGAAACTCAGGGGACTCCCCTGTCACGAGGATATGCTCTAGGTCGAGGTTTAAGGGTTTGGGAGTTGGGCAATGACCAAATTTGAGGAGGAAGGAGGGAGGTATTGTTTATATGCAGGCTAACTCACCCTTATTGACTGGCTAATGGGAAAGAATCTAGGCTATGTACAAGAAATCAAAAGGTCTGACGTGAATCCTGGAATATCAGAGATGAAATCTCATGAAGGGATCGAGGGTGTTTGATCGTTGGGTCGAGCGGGAAAAATGGCTCAAAATCAGGGATTCAACATTTGCATCAAATCAGGAGCTCGGGGGAGGCAATTGATCAGGAGTCAACTGGTGACTTGATGTGATTGGTCCACGTCAGCTCGTTACAGGACAAAAGAGTTCCATTTATTCGAAAATAAATAATGAAAAATAGTAATTGATTTTATTAATTTTTTATTATAAAATAAAAAATGTTTGTTATTTTATGTAGTATTTTAATATGATTTTTATTTTTTTTAGTGTTATTAATTAACAAGTTACTTTTTAAGAGAATCTTTATAGGTATATTCCTCTATGATTTGGCTATTTTTATTTTTATTTTGTATATTTATATTATTATTTATTCCCTTATAACTAATTTTTTGTATATAAATATATTTTTATTACATTTTTATGAGTTTGTTTGTATATTTAAATAAATAGCTATATGTATCATGTAAAAATAAATATAGGTATTTTATCTAGGTATTTAGCTATATTATTTAATTTTAGTATTTTTTTGTGGTTTTATTCTAGTTTTAATATCTTCATGTTATAAATAATATTTACAAAATCATAAAAATATAAAATTATAAAAATAAAAATAATGAATAAAATAAATATTTTATTCGGGTATATTGTACAATAAGGGCCAAAAACCCAACTTTCACACCTTAACTCCAAAAAATATGAAACCACCTTCATTGAATATCTTATTAAAAGTTATATACACATAGAAGTGATTTTGATACATTTGAGTTTTTATTTGAGAGATATGGGTTAGTGAAGTTTGGTTTACGGCTTTTTATTTTGTATATAAAATGAACACAGTATATTATTTTATGCAAACTTAATTTTGTATTTTTATTTACATTAATATCTACAACTTTCATGTATAAAGTTGATGCATAAATAATAAAAGAATAAAATATGTCTCCAAAAGGACCTATTTCTGAATTAAAGAATAGGGACTTTAAGTGATTTTTGGCCTTATCTCCCCCTACTTTATTCCTTGTCGACCAATTCAATTCTTGACTTGATCTCGGGGTTTAGGGTCATAAAATACCTTTGGTATATTATTCTTTTCTTTTCTTCTCTTTATTCTATAAATTTGGTATTAAAAACAAAATTATTTACATAATGAATGCAATAAATAATGAATGTTATGTATAAATTCATGCTATTTACATGCATTAGCTAGGGTTTTTAAGGTCAAAAAGATAGAATAAAGGTGATGAAATGGAGATTCATCGCCCCCTATACTTGCCTTTGCTAGTCCCTAGCAAACACTTATGTCATAAGTGCAGAAAAATAAATATAAGAAAATAAAAAGGAAGAAAGTGGATTAACTTTAATTCCCAAACTTGTCTTCATAAGTCAAAGTTTGGAGCTTAGTCGGACATTGGTGTGAGAATGTTTATGGAACTTGGTAGGGAACCAAGTTTAAAATACAACAACCTTCGAGAGTCACAGAACTCGGTTCAAACCGCCTCAATAGCCATGTTAAAACTAGTCTACATCATATGCAAAACCTTATGACTATGAAGCTGACTTGTACGATGTAAGTGATAACGGCTCTCCCCAATTGAAATGACAAAAGAACTGACTTCTCCATACTGTCAACCCAATGATTCCCCAATCCAGCAACCCTTTCCTCGAGGAGCGGGATATTCCCTTCTAAGTTCAAGTACATCCGACTCAAGAGGAGGAGGTGAAGAGAAGAATGGACCATAGCCAGTGTAGCTACCTATCTGAGGATGAATGACCAGTGTAGTCAAGTCATCCAGCTGTAGGCCCACATGATATAACTTGAAGCTCAAGCTTGCTTATTGACTATACAAATATATACACTCTGGCAGGCATTTTATTTTCAGTCAGCCTTGTCCACTTTTTTGGAGTTTTTACTTTTTACAGTTTTTTGAAATACTATATACAATAGCATTTACATAAGGAGTTTTTCCTTTTGAGCTAGGAGACTATCCCTCTTTTGAAGTATTATTGCAACCTACACTCTCTTGTCTTTAGACCTCATGGCTACTGGACGGGTTGGGGTGCACTTCCCTCCCTAGATGAGGACGAATGTTTCCACTCATGTGCGTCTCAAACCAACAAATCCAATCCCCTCACCACTTCAATTGTGTTGAGCCAAGTGAAAGGCGCAAATGTCCCAGTTGGGTCACGACCGATAAGAGTCGCGCGTACATCTCGAAAAGTTCTAGTTAGTCAGTTGAGGATTCTTGAACCCATCCCTGACTGTCAAAGAATTAAGTTTGAATAGACCTGAAATACCTTAAATCTAGTTACCATAAGGTTCTGATGAAGTTAGATGCAGTAAGGTCCTACCAAGCTCCAATCTTCGACTTTACTTAGACTGGTTCAATCATCGAGCTCAATCCGAAAAATGCAAATGTTATGCAAATGCTCTATACAATGCAGAAAAAATGATGCAAATTTAAAAAGATTTTGGAATTCACAATAAAAAGACTTGTGGCACAAAATATGAAATATGTGCAGCTATTTACATGGGAATATCTATTTTTAATTATTTACAAGAATGAAGCGTTTAAAGAATTTACAGGTTGGATATTAGTGATTATTATAAGTATGCATATATAATTGGTAGAGAATTTTTATGTATATATATTTTATTTTGTATATATATATATATTTAATGATGCATATATTCCTCAAACTTATTTGAAAATAATTTTGAAAAATATAGTACAAAGTATTTTTTGCAAATATTTACAAACATTTGATAGCTATTTTGCAAAGATTTTTCATATATATATATCAAATATTTTTGCAACCATTTTCAAAATCATTTGCAAATAGGTTTTCAGAACATTTTATGTTGCACGGATAAAAGGAATATTACAAATCTAGATATTTTTACAAATGTTGAAAACATCTTAACAAAAGTTTTCCAAATGGGTCAAACTATTTTAGAAATCATTTTGCAAAAATATTTTTAACCTAATTTATTAAGCAGTTTTATACAAAAAATAATTAGAGGAATAAAATACATTTTGTTATTAATTTGCTTAATGGATTGTATATGTATAGTATTTTAGCCATGCTATTAAAAATATGAAAGTACGAGTTATGGCTAAAGTATACACAGAGTATATACGACCCCCTATACTTAGCTGGAGATATGTGCTCATAGATCAAAAAGAAAAAGAGAAGACATAACTCGTACTGGGTATAGAAAAAACCATACTACAATGAATAAATACGAAATGAAAGAATGAAGAAATAAACGAAGAAGAACTTGATCGTCCCCCTATAATTAGGATCAAATAATCCTAAGTATAGCAGGTTGTACACAAGGTAGGAAGAGTCAAGCATGGGAATAACCAGATCACAGCTCAGTTTGTCTCCCCCTTTACTAGGGTGAAATAACCCTAAGTATAGTAGAGAAAATCAACAAGAGAGGAGACAATGGAGGGGATCAAAGAATGAAAGAACTCTGGGTGTACATCCCCCTATACTTAGGACAAAGTACGTCCTAAGCATAGAAGACTGACGAAAAGGGAGACACCTCTTTGGTAGAAAAAATGAAAACAAAAAGAAGAAAAGACAGATGAAGATAGAAGAAAAGATAGAAGAGAATGTCCGCATCACTCCCCCTATACTTAGGGTAAAAGATCCCTAAGTCTAGATAACAACAAGAGTGATGAAACAGAACAAAGAAAGAACAACATGGTAAGTGCAACCCCTATACTTAGGACAAAATATGTCCCAAGTATAGAGACACAGATATGGAGAATGATCGGGGGTACACATGGTACACAGGAGAAAGAAGGAATATAAGACAAAACACGTATATCCAACAAGTAAAGAATGGTGAAGTGCAGGGCGGTATCTGTCAATCAAATACCGTACTCTCATCATTGTCTCCCTATGAGAATGATAACAAAGTCAGAGAGAGAGAGAGAACAGATACCCTAATAGGCAGTTAAGTGGGTGTCAGCTACCAAGGTCATAAGAACAAAGTGAAGGATCAAAGCCGATACCATATGACATGGAGGAGGAAGGATCAATACAGATTCTTCCATGTCAATCGTAGTCTCATCAATAAACGAAAATGAAGAACATGAGACTCTCTATGCAGCAAGATATATGGTGGTCATATGGTCGACAGATCAAGGGTTACATCGAATACCATAACACATGGCTCAGCCTTGCGAGGGTCATCAAGGTGAGCAGATTCAAAAGGATCGAAGATCTTAGAATAATCAGAAGACTCGTTCCCGTGCTCCAACAGATTGGAGACACAACCAGAGGGGAGACTGAGTACATAAATCAGATTACTTGGTTTCGTGCTCCACCAAATTGGAGACATCGGTAGTGAAGCCGACAACCCACAAAATGATGTATCCTCCCGCAGGTAACCCTTGGGGAGTGATACATACTAGGTAAGGGGTCTTCAGAACATAACTCATCCTTGCGAGGGTTGTCAAGGAGAGTGGACTCAAAGCAGTCAGATCCCTCAAACAGATCATCAGAAATGGTCTTAGTAGGCGACAGATCGTCTACCAGTAGAAGAGACTGACAGATCTAGAAAATGCCACAACCTCTTGCAAATGACCCTCGGAGAGTAGTATAAACTAGGCATGGTATAATCATCAGAATGTGACTCATCCCTACGAGGATCGTCAAGGAGAGAAGACTCACAAAGGAGTCCAGCCGGCTAGAATAATCGGTCTCGTGCTCCAACAGATCAGACACAATCAGACAGTCAGATCGATAACAAAAATCAGACGACTCAGTTTCGTGCTCCAACAGATTGGAGACACCAAAGCCATGAATGAAACCGATTGTATAGAAAATGTCACATTCTCCCGCAGATACTCCTCGGGGAGTGATGTAAACTAAGTCGATGAAATCAAGGGAATACTAATGCTGGCACCAAATCTCAGCTCCTCAAAGAATATCATTCAATCACCAAGAGGAGGGCATAAGACCAAAGGAGGGACAAAAGATCATCGGGGTAATCACAATGTGGTCCCGCAAATCAACCAACTTAGCTGAGATTGATCAAGGTGTCAGAAAGAGGTTCTCTAATTGTTAAAGGTGGATAGGAAAGTCAGGAGATGGAGGATGGATCTATAAGAAGATGATGGAAATCATGGGGGTTTCGGGCACCATCACTCTGAATCACATATAGAGATAGTACGTCAAACCTCTGAATCAAGAAGGATGGAGCCACATGGTAAATCGTATTGTCAGAGATCATGGAATCATCATCAAGTCATGAAAATAATCACATCCTCAATCCAACGTGTGAGATAAAAAATCCTCAGTAAAGAATCACACGTGTAATCGTGCCATAATCAAAGTCCTCAATGATATCTATGCACATATTGAAGAGAGATCCACCAAGAATAGCACACCAATCTCAACATCCTCAAATCTGCCCGGCTTACTCACTGTAATCCATAAACCTTGATGCGGGCCTCATCTATGAGCGCAGCAATCCCGGTTGAAAGAAGAGATGATACTGAGGGAAACAAGGAGGGTGGGCAAGATGTCGGAACATGTACAAAATTGTGTCTCAAGGCGAGGGTCTCCTCGAACCGGACTAGAGGTAGGGTGATATGGGCGAGAGGAAAGATGCAAAGTCTGACGAAGATAGTGAAGATCAAGACCCAATATCACGACACATATGCAAAGAGGATAAATATAAACAAGGAAGATGGGAGGACTCAAATGATCAAAATGATTCACACTTATGGGACTGAAAACCCAAAGAGAGATGAAATGTAGATAGACTCAAAACCACAATCAATGTACAAAGCAAACCCCAGTTCACCTACTCAACACAGTGATGATCGAGATGGTGGTCTTTTATCTTTTCCATTTTAGAGTTAGGTGATTTTTAACATAGTTGTGCAAACATGAAGATAGGCATGGGATTTGGGCACTAATCCTTAGTGTGTACGTGGGAATAAAATGCTCATACAATGAGGGGGTTGCTCTCCCCAAAGACAATGAACCCCTTACATTTATTTTAAAGGTCCAATAGAGTTAGCAGTCTCAAATTTATTTAGGTTATAAATTTTTTGTAATTTTTCAATCCACCCACCTAACGAGTTTCTAGTTCCATTTAGCAACCTAGGTAATCAAAATCAGAGGGGGAAAGTCAGAAAAGCCATGCAAGTTGGAAATCAATGATGCATGCAAAGTCAGAAGACTTACAGTGCTTCCCTGCTCTCTCCATGCGGGATGCATAATGGAATTAAAAGCTACCCTATATGCAATGTAAGCCAATTAAATCGCCCTAAAATATTAATTATTATTATCGTGAAGCACCAGATGCTAATTATCTAGATATGAAACCTAAGGTCCGGTCTTGGGAACCTCTCGGTGCCCACCCCAAGGGATCCTGCAAGTGTTGTATGAGGTTCCTCGCGGCACGTGGTTTCAAGTCTAAACAACTGACAATTATGATATGACTAAGTTGATGAATACCCATTCATCACTCTTTATTCTTTTATTTTAGCTACAAAACCTATGCAAAACACATGTAGATATTTGTAAATAGCAATAATTATCATCTTGCATGCATTGTGTAAATATGCATAATTAGCAAGTTTTTGTGCATAAATAAAAGAATAAAGAAATAAAAGAAAAAGAGGGAGATATTTAGAATAAATATTTGAGCGACCTAATCCCAATGGAGGGCTCAGCATGGGCCTGACCGCAAAAGATCCCAAGTAGAGAGAGATAGGGAAACTCAATTATGTGTACATATACCTGTACATAAATAAAATTATTTTCCTCTTAATAAAAATAAAAATTGGTGTGTTTTACATTGTATATATTTGTAAATATAAAATTAAAATAAAAATAATAAAAAAATAATAAAAGAAAAATAAAATAAATAAAATTTCCTTCTTCATTGTACATAGACCATGTGTATAAAACCACACATCTATTTAGTTTCCTCTTGTAAATAATTAATAAAAACCTAACAAAAATATTTTCAAATTCCACATTTCATGGTGTAAATAAATAAAATAAAAACTAGAGAAATAAAATAAAAAGAAATAAAATAAAAACCAAACCCACCTTGTATATATATATCATGTATATATGTAAATAAAAGTATTTATTTCACCCTTGTAAATAATTAATAAAAATAAAATAAAAATACCCTATTATTCCAAATTTTATTCTATAAATAAATAAAATATAAAGTTGGAATAAAGTGTATAAAAATAAATAATTAAAAATCAAAAATCAAAAATTCATATTATATATACCTATATATAATAATACTATATTGTAAATACATTATTTTTATTTCAAAAAAATAAATAAAAATCACTAAAAAATAATATAAAAATAAATAAACATTTTTCATGTTTTAAGTTTTTCGAAATGATTGCATTTACTATTTTTTATTGAATTTTTAAATCTTTAATAATTGGCGAGCTCTGATTGGTCCACGGGGGATGCTGACCCCCAGTCAACTCCCCCCCCAGGACCACCAGACTCGGATCTTGTTGCCCTGACCCGATTTCTCCTATTTTTCCTCACTTGATCCGATCGCCAAATCCCTAAACCCCGGGCTCCATTTGATCCTTGCTTATCCGAGACCCTCGCCCGGGGTGGATTCTAGGGGTCCGTGCTCCATGCATCCATGCCTGACTCCATTTAGCCGGACCTGCACCACTATATAGCTCCAGCTCCGACCGCCAATTCACTCCATCTTTGGCGCTGCTCCTTCGTCCCAGGACCTCCATTGTGCTCCCCAGAATGACAGCTGAGTGAGTGTAGTGTCGAAGAGAGGAGAGGACGCCTGCTGCCACTGATCCGACGACGTCTGTCGTTGTGTGCCGCCGCGAGCTGCGCCCGAGCCTCGGGTTCAGACGACCCTTCGAGGCGACGACCCAGAGCTTCCTGAGCTAATACCCAGTCGGCTCCCGTCATCAGGTAGACCCTATCACCTTCCGTTCGCCGTCCATTTCGATTTTGATCTTTTAGCTCCGCCAACTCCGCCCTAGTGGCCGGAGCTCCGCCAGTCCCCCTTACCCGTACCGATACCCTCGCCGACTCCTCGCCACCCTTCCTCCACGATCTGATCACCTCGGTTTTGGCCACCCGAGCCAGGATCGAACTGGGCTCCTTCCGCCGCCTTCTCCGGAGCCCTCATCCGCCCCCCACGTCGCTTCTTTCATCGTCTTTGCGAATAACCCCCGCTGAAGCACTCCTCTGAGCGAGACCTTTCTTCTGTAGGTAAATAAGGAGCAGATACCCCCCTTGGCCGAGCTTTCAGACCTTCGCCGGAGCTCCTCCAGGTCGCTCGTCCCTTGCCAGATGATCTGACCGTTGGATGCTTCATCGGAGGTGACTACCCGACGCGAACTGCCATCGCGAGCAGAACCCGCTTCCCCGATCGTTCATCGGCTTCCTGGATCTCCTCTGATGAGCCGGAGAACCTCATATGGGAGGAGTTCTTCCTCATCCACCTCCATCCGTCGGATTCACCAGCCGCTCTAGATATCATCCTCGCCGTTCATCCTCTGCGGTGTCAGACCGTCAGATCGTGGTCTGACGGACACGCGCCGCCCACGTTCGCTCAATCGCCCCCACCGTTGGATCGTTCAGGCGTCTGCACCAGAGCCGCATATCAGCAGCCACTCCCGCCTCGACATCTGGCACCTTACGTGCCCCAGCACACGCCTCGGCTGGGTAATTGCACCCGCACCCCTGTAGTTTCTTGTTGTTCTAGTTTAGTTTATGAAATAAATTTTAGCTCTTGGACATATTGCACTTAGGACCTTAACATTTCTGGTATTTACATTTTCGTCCCTGCCTGTGTGATACACGTGCTTCGTCACGTGCTTTTTGGACAAATTACATTTTATGGGCTTGTAGTATCTGTGTGTGATGGAATGAAATTTATTTTCTGATATTTGCATCCATACCCCTGTGAATTATTTTATTCAACATGTGCTGAATTAGTTGGGTATTTTGCAACTTATTCCCTAGGATTTTAGCACGTATTGCTATTAAGCCCCTGGAATTAAGTTTTCTTACATCTAGGTCCCTCTGTGCCCAGTACATGTGCAGCGCATGTGCGTTCTTGGAGTTTTTGCACGAGGGACCCCACACTTTCTAGTTTTGTTACTTTAAAGCCCCTGCAATTGTTTTTTATTACGTATAGGTCCCTGTATACTGTGAGACCTTGTGCTAATTAAATTAAATATTAAGTTAGGTCTAAATTGCGTGAAAATTGGATACATGGCTCCTGCCACTGTGTAAAATTTTCACCAAAAATTTGGTACATTTTTTAGGTGTTCTGCTATTTTTAAAAATTCAAAAACAGTGGTTTTTATGTCTGTCCAGATTAGAAAATCATAAAAAAATATAAAAACTGTTTTAAAAATTCCAAAAAAAAATAAATTTTGGTTGTTTTTGTGTGTTTGATTTTCTTTGCATTTTTGGCGATTTTGGATATAGAAAAATCTTAAAAATTAAAAAACACTTAAAAACTTATAAAAATTCTAAAAAATTGTAGAAAACTCAAAAATTAATAAACTCTTCTCCTGAATTTTCCTTTTTGTTTGTATTTTTCATAAAAAATTACCTCTAGCTTGTTATAGGACCATTTAATATTTTTTCATGGCCCTTTGAAGCCTGGCTGGACAGTGGCCCACTATTTCTGCCTTCTTTGATTTTTAGAAACATACATAAAAATTATAAAAATCTCAAAAATTCACCAAAAATAGTAAAAAACCTAAAAAACATAAAAATATTTTTGTTTGAATTTTTGGAGCTTTTTAGAGTGTTTAAATAATTTGTTGATTGTGCTTGTTTTTGTCTTTTTATTATTTTCCTCCATTATTAAAAATCCAAAAAAATATAAAAATAATTAAAAACCACCAAAAATATTTGTTTTCGTTTTATTTTGTTTTCTGACTACTTCGTAGGCTGCGAGGCCAACTCGTGCTTCCTGAGACCGACCCTGGGTGCTATACCAAGTTAATCACATAGCAGGACCGCTATTTTGGTTTTGATTGATTTTTGTCTTTTTGATTGGTGGTCTGATTTTGTTTTCTTGATTGAGCTTTGAGCCCCGAGTGACTGAGGTCGCAACGACCTTAGTGATATATTTACCTTAGTCTATCAGGCGGCTCGTCTATCGAGAAAACAATTCCTAAGCTTGGGCTCATTCACACAAAGTAAATAAAAACAAAATCAAAAAACAAATACAAAGAAAGCGATGAAAACACGAGAAAAAGCCAACGAGGCGCCCAACGGAACAATTCCTCAGGCATTGGACATCGTTAAGTAGCAGTGTCTATTAGAGCCGGAATTATTACAAATTAAATGTCACCCTTTCACATGAATTGCTAGATAAAAAGGAAAAGGAAATGTGAGGAAATCTGTCTTAAACAATTCCTTGATGTCCTCCTTTGCCACTCTCTCCTGTCGGCTAAGTCAGAAAATCGACTCCACCTGGCTTGGGTGTACAGGTCCTCCTAAGAATACCTCCCGTGCATGGCGGTCCCTCGCAACAAAGTTCAAACAAAAAGGAGTGTCAGAGAGTTCACAAATAGGATCAAATAATAATGCAATAGATAATATAAATATAGCTGAAAGATATATTTATATAACCTAACCCTCGAGACCAAGTCAGTATGGATTGGTCGATAAAACAACAAGTATGGGGAGATAAGAGAAGAAAACCATAAAAAATAATTAAATAACACTCCATACATTATTGACATTTATCAAATAATTACCAAATCTTCATTTATTTTTAATTAATTAATATGAACACATTTTTCACCAGACTCTTTTCCTAATTATTTCTAAAAATATATATAAATATAAAAATAAGTTAAAAATATTATCCTATATATGCCAAGAAATCCTACTTTTAAATTGTCAAAATCTCAACTTCCGAACATCAAAACTTCCTCATACGAACTCCAATTTCACTCTACTCACCTTTAATGTTCATAAAATAATATTATCTAATTAATAGAGTGGTTTCATTAAAATCGGAGTCCGTTTGCAAAAAGTCAGTTTTGGGACCTAATGACAAAGGGGTTTCTGGGCTATTTATTTTATTTAGAACACATTAATTAAAGTTTTATTAAGTTTATAATTTATAATTATTTTCATGATCTTGTATTTTCATCATGATTTATTTCAGAATTTTTGGAGCTTATTTATTATTTTAATAAAGTCCAAAACCCTAATTTATAGATAAAATTGAACTAGCTAACCTATACCTGTATTTATTAATATATCTAAATTACTTTATTAAAACCCATAAAAATTCATAAAGACTTTGTTTATTATTCTAACAATTAAGAAAATAAAAAATTAATTAATAATTAATTATTTATTGAATAAAAAATTCATTACCAACTTATCAAGTATTATTTATACTTATTTATTAATATAATATTCAGATTTCGCATAACATTTATTATTTACGAAAATTACTTATACCATAACTTAGATAATTTAATTATTTACATTTTTCCTTTTTATACCTATTTTAAATAACGTTATTTACTATTTATTATATAATTTATAAACATTTTAACACTTTGGCCAACCAGGTGCTGACATGTGTCAGCACCTGGTTCTTCCTCCTCAAGAAGCCGGTGACGAGTTTGGCTTGCCCGGCCATTTTCAACCATTTTTCCCGCCTAACCTCTAACGCCTTCAATCGATCCAAACCCTCCACGTCTTCCTCCTAACAACCCTCCTACACGCCCTCCATTGGATCCTCCTCAGAGCTTCTCCATTTCGTCTATAAAAGGCCACGAAGTTGGCGAGATCCAACTAACTCTCCCCTAACAACCCCGAAACCAAGTTCCAGTGGCCGAGCACCAATCTTCTTCTCGTGACTCCGGCCATCCAAGGAGGTGACAGCTCCTCGTGTCAGAACCGCGTGGAAGGAGGGTGATCGGAAGAGGTTCCAAGGTGCTTTTCCGCCCTTGCATCGCCGCTTCGAGCTGTGTAAAGCTTCGGGAAGCCACCCCATCGAGCGAAGACCAGGAGGTCGTATACCTTCTACTCCCCAGGTATTTCATTCATCTTTCAACCTTTTATTTCTCGAGATGTGTGCCATAATTAGCGTGGTTAAGAGTGTCGTTAGTAAACTTAATCAACATCATTAGACGCTACCCCTTAGATCCAATTCAAACTTAATCGAATCGATTTCAATCACACCTTCTTCCTTTCCATTCACGCACTTGTTCTTAACCCCAGTTTCATATATTCTGGAGACACCTTTTGATCTTGTAAAATCCTTAACCAATCTGTCGATTTATTGCAAATCGAGCACATACATTTGTAATTTGTAGATCCAATTTTCATCTAGAGCGAATCCAAGGCAAATGGAACTCTCAAGCACATTGAATGAGACATTCAAAGAAGATACCAATCCATCATCAGTTTACAGGAGCAGCTGAACCTCCATTTTCATCAACCTTTTCCCGCCGATCGTGACCAACTCCGACCAAGTACACCCACGAGCGAAATCAAGGGGTGAAGGAGTCACCCCTCTGGCCCCGTTGGAGGCCCCAGATCCTCGTTAGTCGTCGGTGATAATTTAGAGAAGGAGGTTCCTGCGTCAGCCGTACAAACAGCCTGAAGAACACCCAAGAACTCCAGACGCTACATGTGTGCGCCACATGTCTTGCTTGGACGGTTCAGATCGTGCGACGCCTTCTAATCTCTGTCGTTCAACGCTAAGGGGTAGACAAATTGCATCATAAACCCTGTCAAGTTCCAGACATTTAAGCCCGCTCCAAAGTTTCTAGAAATTGCAATTAGGTCCTTGCGCGGGGACCTAATTATAATTGTTTTATTCTCTTTCACATTTTAGTCCCTCCAAGGACTGTTCTGTAATAAAAAGTCAACATTTTTCTTGCAGTTAGGCCCCTGGCTTGTAGGGGCCATTTGAACCTCGTACTTTTGACATTTTTCCGTGAATTTTCGAGGGTAGATCGAGAACTATCCAAGCTATTTTTCGAACATTATTCCCGAATTTTTCATCGCTTTCTTTTGTGGTTTTGATTCTTGTTTTCTTGGGTTTGTTTTAAACCGAATTTGTTCTCAATTTCTTTCATTGTAAAATCAAGAATAAAAGAGAATTTTGTTGGAATTCTTTTCTTGTCTCAAAAACCGTGGTTTGAACATTCTGCTTCCTTGAGTTCGACCTAGGCACACTCACCTGGTTAAAATTAGTAGTGAACGGTAGAATAGGATTTCATCTTCTGTTTTACCGTAGATTTTTTGTTTGATTAAAAACGTGGTTCCCTCTCTCTCTCTCTACAACCGACAACCGCAGGATTCTGGACCGCATTTTTATCAGTCACACATGATTCAATTGTATCTCCCTATAACTCCCTTGAGTTTAGGTGTATCAGGAGGAGTGAGATAGGAATGATATTTATTTCTCCATAAGGTATTCATTGAATTAATCTAATAGGTCATTGCTACCTCGATTAGATCAAAATCTTTCATCTTCCTTCAAACTTTGGTTCTAAACCAAAAATGTGAAATCTTTGAACATTTCAAAGGTTTCTAAGGTTAAGAGAAGAAAACTCATATCACAAATAATCATCAATAGATATCACATATAATTAATGTTTACTTTGATATAGATGATCCGCATACATTAATATTCATGAGATCTTGAAAACCTTGACATCTTACACCGTCCTCAAAGAAGGTGTATTTGGCATTTTTACTTTTGAATACAATATTCACAAGTATGTAAGATCTTGGATCTTTAGACAATCTAAAGTTCAATATCTTACTAGTCTATTCATCTCATTAATAGACATATGTCCAAGATTTGATGCCAGATCATTTTCAAATGATCTTCATCTCCCTATTGATCTTTAAAGGTTTAATTTCAGTATTTAGAAATGTTAATGAAACATTCATTAATTTTCTAATTTGGTAGAGTCCTCCAGATATTAGATTACTATCTGAAATATATCCATCATAACTCTTCATGATAGATTTATTCCAGAATTCGTATCTATTTCCAACATTTTAGAAATAAACTATGAATGTTTTCTAATATCTTGGTAGTAGAGACATTCTCTAAGACTAAGGGCTCTCCCACTAAAAATATGAAGTCTATCTATCCAGTAGAGATTGTTGCAACAATTGCATCAACATCTACGTGGATGACTATTAAACCTCATGATCAAATTTTTTAGTCTTCTAAAATATATGCAAACAATTGCACATGTCATCAAAAGAATGAGATACAATTATCATACTTTCATTCTTATCCAATAAGAAAGTCAATTTCAATGATTATATGTAGATGTAGATTATTCCGATGCACTATCCGGGTCCTTCTCTAAGCATCCAAGATAGAGTTGATAGTCATACTATCAATACATCGGCTTATTGCAGTATTGACATTTATCCGACTCTTTAGATGTTATATGTGTGGAAACCATAGAAGTACAACCAACTCTTTGACTTTCCTTGTAATTTGGGTCCGATCCATGCTTCCACTGTGCTCCTTTCATCTATAAACAAGCATTGCTTAAGACAAAGGATCTCTTATGTTGAATTCAGAAGACTTCAATATAAGAGTATTTCAACATTTATGCATGCTTCATTCAATTCATACAATATGAATATTATGAAGCTTCAAATGACTAGAGTATAGATAGTAAAATGATGACACTCATCGTATCTATATACATCTTAATTCTTAAGGACTTAGGTTCAGGTAGGTATTTAAATATTTTGAATACATCATCTCATATAGATCTACCATTCCGCATGATGCAGTGAACCATGTCATTCATGATTAAATGTCGAGTACACATATGAATGCCAAAACATCTTCTTAGATTTTATAAGGATTTATTGACAATTACGATCATCATTGACATGTTACTTCCAAAGTACATCCAATGAGAGATCAAGATTATAAAGACATACAAACCCTAGGGTTGTAGTCCTATTGCATATTTAATTGTCATTCTTCATTATTATGAGGAAATTGCACATTGCAACCACATACAATATGTGTCCAACTGCAAGCACAATATCTCGATCATGGATCCAATCCATGATATTTCACTAGTTATTATTAAGTATAGTATTGAATGGGTTTAATGAGGATTACCTGAAATAAGAAATTTGTGTATATATATACATACAAACATTTTACTTTGATTTAAGAATTTTTATATCAAAGTTGTCTTGCCTTGTCAACACTAAAAGTTCATTCCCTTAATCACTTTCAATGTAAGAGATATACTTACCATTATATCTCAAGCAAGATATGTGATCTCATTTCTTATCTTTGTCACATCCCAAAAATATGAGAACCTGTAACTCGAATAAAAAGAAGCGGGAACATATTTCGCCTTGCAAGTCCAACTTGCATTCCCAATTCGGTCTTTAAACACCTGGGCCCACCACCCCTAAGGTGATGTTGACCCATCATTAATTGAACCAACCATCAATAGGAATACAACTCGCTATGCACAATCCAATATTGCCCGAATCATACGAGGACCCGATATTGGGGTCACTACTCATACGTCCTTACTCTTTAGAGAAGCAAAGATCCCGCTCCAAATGGCTTGTATGCAGGAGCTGTCACTTCGGAGAGGCGTCTACGCCATACAATCTCTGGCAACGGAACCCTTTGCCTTGACGGGAGACCATGGATGTCACTTATGTGATCCTCCATATCATGCTCAAATTTTAGTTAATCATTATGAATCATATTCATTATGATTAATTCTTCTAAGGGAATTACAACTCTATTCATGATAGAGTGTTTTAATTTTAATGGGATTCCAATTAATCTAATCATATTAAATTAATGATCCAATTAATATCCAACAAACATTCTTTATTGTTACTTGAAAATATGGTATCATCTCAAATATGTATTATTTTGAATTTTAATAATTAGAAAAATACATCATGATCTCTAAAGCATTATGCGTTCCCTACCCGCTGTCATGGCCAGTATCGACAGGAGTAGGATAGACCACACACGGTGCAACCTGCTACCCCATCGCTCCCCGACTAGACACCATATCTGCTTTGGGAAAAGATAATGCCAAGTCGATCACTTTGTAATTGAGATGATAATCAGTTTTTCAACCGAGGTTATAATATATAATAATAATCAAAACTATTTTAATTAACATTATAAGAAGATTTGCTAAACAAACCCCCAATCCTATTCAAGCATCAATGTTTGTTGGAAGGTTCATATAACCAATTGTGATCTAGTTCATATCTAATCAAGTTGGTTATGGTCAATGTAATTCAAGGAAATAGTTATCATCTTTAAATATTTCAAAAATATTTATCAATAATTATCTCAGAAATTTAATCATTAATTTTCATTAATTTAATTTGAATGACAATCACAAGATTCGTGATCAAGTATGTAATTTCCAGCAGTGACCCCTACTTACTAAAATTAACATATCTCAATCTAAATCCAAATTAAGCAAAGTAAGTTTTAAAAGTTTGCTAATTTATTTATAACAGAACACAAGTGATAATCACGCATTTTTAGATGTGTCAAAACGGTAACTAACTCTTTAATTGCATCATGATTCGCCATCCCCGAAACAGTGGATATAGGTTCATTATAATTATCATATCTTGAGTTATCGGATTCCAAATCACACAAACTCAAATCCCACGGTTTCCTTAATTAATGGAGAACATTATTCAAGTGATAATTTCGTGTTTAAATATTTTAAACAGGTCCGAAAATATTCACAAAACAGGCTGTGAAAATAACATGTGACAAAACTTTTCACAATCCCTAATGAGCCCAAGTCTTCCTAGGTTCATGGATCGTATCTAAAACCTCTAACCTGGCTCTGATACCACTTGAAGGATATTGGGAAATCCTCAAACACATCATGGAAGCATGAGGATCACATCAAATGCCATCGGGAGCGAGTAGTCGTACTAGTGCTCGAGGCAGCATGATTTAAAAATTTTAATACGATGAAACCACATGATCCAAGAACATTTCTCGGATCGTTTCATTTAACCACAATAGGTATTAAGGTTACCTATCGAAGCATGGTTGCGATAGAGTCTCTAAACGAAGAGACCTCCTGTCTCAAGTCCGATCAAACGGAGGAGTACAACAACAATTGATTTAATTTAAATGAATATATATTGACAAATCAATATAATTAATTTCGAAATTAAATCATTTGATTGGTCTTGGAGATAATGAGAAGATTGACCACATTCCCTAAAGAAAAGGGGGTGGCTACCCTTTTGAGATAGAATGGGTTTATCTCCACAAAATCTCATGAGATCTAATTATCTCATGAGATCTCATTATCTCATGAGATCTCATTTTCTCATGATATCTCCAAGATTTACAACCACATTTGTTGTAAATTATTTCACAAAATTAATTCATAATTATCTTGTGAATATTACAATCATGTCATTGGAAAAATGTCAATCACATTCACATCCCAAAGTAAAATGTAAATTATATTTTCAATCAATCATCCAATGTGAATCAAATTCATATCAATAATTAATTAACAAATATGAATCACAATATGCTCTCTCTAATATATATTAAATCACATTTATAATATATCTGATTAATATGGATAGTACTATCCACATTATTCATATCCATGATAATTAAATCACTTTTAATAATCTTGGATCTCTATTCAAATATGCTCAGATAATATGGATCATATTCACGTTATTCACATCTTTGATAATTAAATCACATTTAATTATCTTAGATAACTCTCCTTATAATATGAATAAAATTCATATTATCCGTGATAATTAAATCACATTTAATTATGCATTTTTCTCAATGCTCGGATACATATATCAACAATGAAATTATCCATGAACTCTTTCAAGGATAATGCGCTTTCTCCACGGATACTTGGAAATAAGGACAGGGAGATTGTATTATTCCACCTATAGTGACATGGATATTGAGATAACATCTCAAATCGAGATCTTACGGACCTCCCATAGATGCTTGATTAAATCAAGAGCGCAAATCTAATCTTTTCATTTCATCTGAATCACATTCAGATCAATGTCCAACATTTGGACTAAGATCAGATTACTTCTCTATGAGAGGAGTCACTAAAATCCAGACATGTTTCATCACTCCCACGGAATGGAAGCGTCATGGTTATACAATCGTTTATGATCACATTCCCTCATGCATTCCTAATACATGTACATCCTGCATACTGGAAGACCTAAAATAAACCCGAAGTTTTAGATCTCTTTTTAGACCATCTCCTTCAGGATTTTATCATGAAGGTTCTCATTCGATCATTAGGAGTCAATATCGATCATATACGTTAACATATATCAATCCTTACAAATTCAGTCAAGCTTCCAAAACGAGTTGACCGCCTGCGAAATTTGATTCTTCCCAATATCTCATGAGTGAGATCATGTCTTCCGGTTCAGCAATGAACATGTATGATCCCTTTGAGAGATCATATTACTCATATGCCCTTGCATGCACACGAGCGTACCGGTTTATAAACCTTTGTTAGGTCATCAACCTATTAGTCTGCCAAATGTAAATACTTAGACATATAGTAACACATATGTCTCCGATCTGAGGATGCGTGCCTATATCGTGACAACATACGACATAGGACTTTGGTTATCTCAATCTCGTTAAGTCAACTCTTTGACCTGACTAATCTGACACCTCCGAATCTCTATTCCCATGTAGAGGACCTACATCAAAAGGTCGGTCATATATCATCCAAATGAGAAAGGATTTCCATCTCCTACTCAGGCTGGATTCTCTTAACAATCATTTGACAGTACTTGATGAGTCCTCAATCTAACTCTTTAGATATTCATCCAAGCACTAGCCTCTATGATTCAATAACTGAATCAACAGGTGTATGATCATTAAGATCGCCATGGTACATAACCCTAATTGTACTAAGGGACCTATTATGCAAATTAGTTATTCTTCATTTTAGATTAGGGAATGATATTTGCAATAGAATTTATTACATAATGGCTCGTTGTGGGCTCGCATGTCCAACAACGGGGTAAATAAAGCTTGCTTCACACCATTTCATGATTTCTTTCGTAATCATGTCTTCAAGACTAGGATTCAACCTTCGCTGGAATTCACGAGAGGATTTGCAATTGTCTTTAAGATAAATGATGTATGAACACAAGGTTGGATTTATCCAACATAGATCTGAAACTTTCCAACCAAGTGCCTTGTTGTTTTTCTCTAAATCCTCGAGCAACCAAGATTCCTGATCCATGGTTAGCCTGTTAATGCTGATAACCGAATGCATATTCTGCTCACATGTAAGAAAAGCGTACTTTAGACCTGCTGGAAGCTGCTTTAACTCAGGTAATTATTTATTCTGCTTCTCTGTTACTTCGGAAACTTTGCTGGTAGATGGATAGTCTTCTGAAACCAATGAGGTGTTGTCCACCTCTGTCACTTGTGGCTCTAATAAAAATGTACCGAATATATCTGCGATGAACCCTTCGTGTTTGGTTTGGCTTGAATTTTCTTCAAATAGGTTGATCAATGATTCTAATTCTGACTCCCAATCAGTAACAGAGCATGGGTTGAATGTGCTCTCCAGGTCCTCCTCTGAAGAGAGGATTTACTGTGTCAAAATGTCATTTAAAGAAATTTGTTGATCAGTGATATAACAATGCCACAGTCTTCAGCTGTTGTTTCTGCTCTACCTTCATCAGATGTGCTCTATGTGGCTTTTGGCACATTGATCATATCCAAAGTAACTTTTTCACTACAGGAGCAAAATGTGATCTTGCCAGACTCGTATCAACTGTCGCTTCAGTTGTTCGAAGGAATGATCGACTAAGAATAATAGGGATTTGGAATAACGGTGGAGATGAATCCATG
The DNA here is from genome assembly GCA_037367405.1 of Ottelia alismoides. Lineage (NCBI taxonomy): Eukaryota > Viridiplantae > Streptophyta > Magnoliopsida > Alismatales > Hydrocharitaceae > Ottelia > Ottelia alismoides. The sequence goes on along the minus strand of JAZKJV010002177.1, from coordinate 333,144 downwards.
TCCAGGATAATGAAGTCTGCTAGGAAGCACATATCTTGCACAATTATGATAATGTCCTCCAACAAACCTCTGGGTTGCTTTTTGGATCGATTAACAAACTGAAGGATCATGTACATGTGTTTAAGCAGACCCAACCCAAATTCTTGAAGTAGTGAGGAGGACATGAGGTTTACTGAAGACTCACTATCAAGCAAAGTTCGCTCAAAAACTTGATCAAATTTCACATTTGATTAGGGGTGCTCCATTATTTTTCTTCTTATGCGGGAGATCACCGATAGCGTTCACAGTGGCCATGGTCAGAATATGCTTCTTTACTCTGCTACGTCTATTTTTGCAGCTATGATGCTTTAATATACATGACTTTTTCAAGCCTTTCGTCACTATATGCATGCATTCCATGGCCTTCATCAATGGAATTTCCAACACAAGATTTTGAATTATTTCCACAACACTAGGGTCAGACAATGCATTTTTAACTTTTCCATTTTTTGAATTTTTTCATTACACCAGGAAAAGGAATATGCACAGAAGGAAATGCATTGTTCTTAATTACATCATTATGTACATATAACCGGCTAGAAGAAGAGCGGTCATTCAAAATAAGCAAACATGTATCCACGTGAACTTCAGCTTTGTCGGATGGCGCTGGAGTTGCTGCTAGTGCTGGCTCCTCCAGGGTTGATGCAACTTGGCTTTGAACCTTATTGTCTTTTTGAAGATTCTCTTTGTGCTATTTTTTTGTAATTTTGCTAATGGTGGTGATGATTGGTGTTGCTCCTCCATCATCTTCTTCCTCATCTGGCTCTGTTGTTGGTCTGGCTGATGCAAAAGATGACTGCTCGCCAGAATATGCTTTAATCTACCCTTTTGTGTGGCAAACGTCTGCAATGTCCTACAGCTCCTAAGAGTCGCAACATTAGACAAAACAAAATATGAAATACCCGACTCTGTAGGATTGGATGGTGTTTCACAAAATACATGCTCCTTTCGCTTGAAGTTGTTGGGGTTGGCCTTTGCATGCGTTGGAATTGGAGTTTGAGCGGTAGTGAGGTCATCAAGTTTCGGGTTCATCTCTGCTAGGCTTTTTACAAGATAAGACAAGCATTTGAGAGCGGAGTGTACTGGAGCAGCCTCAGGTTCAATGTGCTGACCACACTGAGAGTGATATTACCGTGGAGGCTGTGAGTGGGAAAACTAAGAATTATACTAAGGAGGAGGATGATGGTAACGCTGAGGAGGAGGGAGGTACTGATTGTTCTGTGAAGCAGCCAAGTAATTATGATGAGGATGGTAATGGTGGTATGTGGGTTGCTGGGATTGATAATTCCATCTCCAAGTTTTCTAATATGGTGTAGGTTGGTGTAGAGGATGCCGGACAAACTTCCCACATGAAGACTGGTGATACAGCCTGATGGCAGAGGATTGGCCATGTTATTGTCTGCCTGGACGAGCCAGTTGTGCATCATTATTCCAGATATCATTCACCTCTTGGATTTGGGTGGAGGTGGGAAAAATGGATCCACAAAAGATGAGGGTTGGGGGAATGTGCTGGTAGACGACAAGTTGCTACGACAATTGTAGTGGTGCTGGTCCAGAGCCTGTACATAGTATATATGCAAGATCGATGGCTACTCTAAACTCGGTTGAGGCGGTTGTGGTGATGATGTCTCCTTCTGCTCAGGGGGATTGCGACTGCTAGGCTCACAGACTGAACATCATTGATCTTGCTAACCAGCAGCTCTAGCTGCTTGGTGATCTAATCCAGCTTATCCAGACATTGGGTTCTCTGTTCGATCATAGATAATTATTTGAAGTCATGTGATTGCTTCTAAATAATATCAACTTTGGACCGGTGTCCCCCAATGATGCTGAGATTGGAGCTCTCGTCCCTATCATGTTCATGTGATGTTGTCATGTTCACTGGCTTGTGGTGGATTTGCGGTTGATGCCAATAAGCTCACGATGAGGACAATGTCGCCTCTCCTTCGGCCATTTCTTCATATATCTTCCAGACAATGTATTCATCCTTATTAAAATGGCATCCTCCACACGCAACATCGACAAGCTTCTGGCTTTCTTGTGTCACGCCTCTAAAGAAATGTTGGACCAAGCTGGTACGAGGAATGCCATGGTGGGGTCACTTGTCTTGCAAATCTTTAAACATCTCTGAGGCTTCATGTATGGACTTGTGCAGTCCTTGGGAGAAGTTGCTTATACATGCTCACAACTTATTTAGATGACCAAGAGGTAGAATTTATGGAGGAATGCAGACTTAAGTTCCTCCCAGGTCGTCACTACCTTTCCCAAATGATTGACATAGTATAAAACCTTATCCTAAAGGTTGAATGGGTAGGCACTCATTTTAACTACACCTAACGGGATGTTAGGGTAGTATGTGGTACCGCAGATGAGGGAAAATTGTTGGAGATGGATATATGATTCATTGTTTGTATTCCCATGGAACGAGGGCAGAAGCGCCAAGAGTTGCGATTTCATCTCAAAATGTTTGTGGATCTGAGGAATTTGGATCCACTCTGTTACTTGGCTAGTGCTAGGGTTATACGTCTCCTTCAATGTAGGCTTTGGACCCTCTATTCTTGGCTCATCGTCCCCTCCATGGGGTCCATTCCCCGATTCTTCACTCCCTCCTCCTCCTCCTCCTCTGTTCTATCTATCTCTTCTCAGGTCATTGAGCATATCACTAAAGGTGACTTGAGCAAGAGCCTGATCTGTGAGATGCTGCTGGATGGACTGTATAGAAGCAAGCAATTGTGCATTAACGGCGTTCCGATCTAGCTGAGGGCCCTGATTTGGATGTTGTGGTCCCATTCCTTTTTCCTGAGGTGCTATCTCTGAATCATACTCATAGAAATTGATCTGCATGGGGTCCAGGTTTGGCTCTTGTTATGCACATTGAAGTGTACCCCAATCAGCTCGGTGTTGTGCACCAAATGAAGGGATGGATATGGAATTTGGATCATTTCCAAACAAATGTGTATGAAGATAAATCAATCTCCATCCACAAGGGAAGAATGTCGAGACAAGAGTGATCCTCATTTATTAAGGAATGAGAAGATGGGGAGTCTAGAGAGTGGTTCGCAAAGTACAAAACAGGCTCTTGGGAATCACTTCGAATTATTGAAGATGCCAAATACATGGAATCGATGTTGGTGTTGGTAGGGTCTCGACTAAACCATCCATGAGTAGACATCATGGAAGAGAAGAGGAATGGATGAAGAGTAGAATACATAGATAAACAAGAGGATGAAATAAGTAGGAAAATAGAAGAAGGCTCAAAATGAGCAAGGTACAAATGAATGAAAACAGATGAAAAGAAAAATGTCACAAGTGCGCTGGACTGATCTTTAACCTAAAACTAATTCAAACAAACACCTATGCAATTGATTCACCAACTCACGCCGTCTCTGATTTGTCATCAAAATATTCATCTATTATCCTCCTAGCTTAGATAAATCAATAAAATTCATCTCTAATTAGTCTTAATTAACAACTAACCCTATTTTAATAATTAACCCTAATTATTATGCATAATTAAAAATTTTTTAGTTTTTTATTTCCCTTTTTTTTATTAAAAAATCCAAAAATTAGATAATTATTATATGTATTTATTTTGGATTTTTCTATATATTAAAAATACAAAAAACTACAAAAGAATTAAAAGAGGTGTTTTTATTTATTAAAAATACTTCCAAAATTTCTAGTTTGTACATATGATTTGTTTTGAATTTTTGTTCAACATGAAACTCGTATATCTCTTTGAGATATATGACTTTCATGTTTTGACTTTTTTCTGATTCAATTTGTACTTATTTTATTTTGATTTTTATTTATTTTTAACTTTTTCTATTATTTTCATTGGGCTAAGTGGTGCCCTCTGGGCTGCCCACATGGCTGCTCCTTCTCCCGCCATTCGTATGGCCCCTCTACCATTCGATTAGATCTTCCGATCTGATATGGTCGTTCCTTCCGACCCCTCTCATGCCATCAGATCCTCAGGATGGATCTCATCCTGACCTGTGCACTTCATCCTTAGTCATTGGATCATTAGATCCAATGGTCATTACCTGTCGTCTACCTCCAACACCCCCTCTCTAACACAAAGTCTGTCCTAACCCCACCTTCTTCACCCAGTTATCCTGACTGTTACCCATGTTCTCTCCACTCTCTAACCCTACTCCGACGTAGTCATGTCTTCCAACCTTCTCGTGTGTCCTTCATTGTCCCACGACCTTCCATTTTGGGCCTCCATCCAACGATTACAAATCACTACATCCATCTTTTGTAACTGCCAGAATTCCTCCATAAATCCACCACCTCCGCCTCTCTTCCATGATGTCCACCATTCACGGGCCAAGGACGAGTCCTGCTCCTCCCTTTTATGATAGAGGAGCGGAGGATCGAGGGGACGAAGACCCCTTCGAGCCTCGGTGTTGAGACATGGCTCCGACTATTGATGAACCCCGATTTTATCCTTTTTAATGTTGTCTAATTGACTATTTCGTTGCAGTCGAATAAATCCGGATCGATCAAAAATAACCACACAAATCGATTAATCGTCGAATGAAATTAACGCGCGGTTTTATGTTTGTTTAGCTTGGGCAAGCCCCAGGGTCGACTCAAGGAGGCAAAGGAACAACTCGAGATCAAGTTAGATGGATTAGATTTTTGTTTTCCAAGTGGGTTTTTTTTAATTTTTCTTATGCAAATAAAAATGTAGATGAACTGATGCGAATGAACTAGGTTATTAAGAAAATCAACAACTCAGCCAAAATTAATTTGAATGTGAAATTAGTCCAAATTGGTCCAACTATATTTTTCCTGTAAACCTAATCCAATGATAAATGCAAATGTATCTTTTTATGAATTTTTGGATTTAAAATGCACAAATGAAAAATGCAAACTTTTTTAGGGTTTTTATGCAATTTTTCATGCAAATGATATGCAAAAATTATGAAAACTTTACTGGAAGATAAACATGGTGAAATTAAGCTATACTGAAAACAGAGTGATTGTGAGTCTTTAATTCTTAATTAATCTTATCCAGAGAACTATTTATCTCAAATATATATTTTAATAAGGAATTCAGGAGAGTTGAAATTTCTCAAAAATCTTATTCGTGGATTTAATTTAAAATCAATTATAGAAATCACTCTAGAATTTATTTTAAGCAAACGATAACTCTGATTTCGATGAAACTTGGATAGTAATTAAAGCACAAATAAAGGCATCATCTACAATTGTTTCACAACTTTTGGAGCAAGGAATATGTCAGTGCAAATTTCAGAGCATACATGGGTAAAATATCACTGATTTTTAATCTATGATTTTTAATAAATAATTTAATGCTCACAAAAATGTAAATAAATAGCCAGGAGATAAAGATTTTGTTGCTCTACAACATGCTATTTTTAACTAAAATAAATGATGCTATTTTGAAGTTCAAATTACCACTCAAAGACAGGGGTCTCTTTGCAATACGAAATGAAAGCTGAATGAATTGAAATGTAAACAAGGACTATTTTGAAAATGAAGAAATACGACAGACTAAGTATGCAATATGTCCAAAACAAATAAAAGAATCATTGAGAAGAAAAGAACCCACCCATTCCTTCTAGGGCACGCACGATGCGCACAAATAGTGGGATGCGGGCTGCGGCAGTTGCGGCAGCCACGCACGGCGGTGCAGCCGCCGATGGAGGAGGAAGGAGCATGGCACGGCCTGATGGGCGGAGGGGCGCGCGGAGACGGAGGCGACGAGGAGGCGGCGCACGGTAGAGGCGCAGCAGAGGCACAGCCGCCGGATGACTGTTGTGGGGCCGCGGGGTGCGCAACTGTGCACTGGAGCACGAGGCTGGCCGTTGAGGATGACCTGGCATGGTGAGCGTCCGTGCGCGGCCAAGGCGCAGGCGTGGCGGCTTCTAGAGGGTTGTGGCGCACCACGGCGAGCGGCGCGAGACCGGCAGCCGCCTGCTGCTGCGCTTCGGGGGCGAACGCATGGTTGGCGGTCGCGCGGGGGCGCAGTTGTTGCTGGTTGTACCGCGCACGGCTGAGGTGCAGGACGGGCGGAGGGGTTGACTGCCTGGCGGGTTGGAGCAGGCAGCGCGCGACGGGCCGGCGGCGCTGCGTGGGCAGAGCGGCGGCCTCGCCCAAGGGAACAACGGAAGCTCCTGTTTTATTTTTCTGTATTTTCTTTTGCAATTTTTTTTGTATTTTCCTTGTAAACAACAAACAATAGTAGAATAAAATAGAAAAAGTGGTGAATGATGTGATGATGATGGTGGTGGTGGTTGTAAATGTGGTGATGGTGATATGAATCAACAAAGAAAAAATGTTAGATAAAGAAAATTGATAAGGAAAAGAAGAGGGATTACTTGCCCAAGATTTTACCATGTGGAGCTGCGATATGCAGCGCTCATCTTTGTGGACTCGATTCGACTCGGTAAACAAATCGGAGAAGCTTTGCGATCTTGACGGGAAGTTCGCTACGCAGATATCAACCATGGATCTCGCCTGCAGGTCATCGTCGCTCAACGTCGAAGGGGGAGCTGTCACCTCACGACTTAAACGGGGCTAGAACCTCTCTCACTCGTAGAATGGCGGATGAGGAAAAATGGAGAGGAAGATGAGAATATAAAGAGGAGGAAAGGGAAGTTGGAGAAGGGATGGAGAAGATGGAGGAGGTGGTGATAGTGGTGGCTTGGAGTGGAAGGCAAGTAGAGAAGAAGAAGTAAAAGAGAATACAATAAATAATTAATAAAATAATGAAAGGATGCTATTAAAAATAAAGATGAGAAAATAAAGGTAAAATAATAAAGTAATAAATAAAAATTAAAATAAATTAAAACAAATAATTAACGAAAATACATAATAATAAAATAAATAAAATACGAAATTAATAAAATAATAAAAAATGGGTGTGACACGTGGCGGCTCCATAAGCTGCCACGTGTCGCTCCCAGAAAATTCAAAAATTAAATGTAAAGAAAAATCAAAAAGAAATAACAAAAAGGATTAAATCAAAAAGTGGTCAACATGAAAGTTGATCGTCTCGACGAGATCTACAACTTTCGTGAAGGATTGAAAATCAAAAGAAGTCATATGTACAAATGTAATTTTGGGCGGTACCTTATAGATATAAAATACCGTATTTTATCTTTTGTAATTTTTTTGTCATTTTTAATTAAGAGAAAAATCAAAATAAAGTTAGAAAAATATAAAAAGAATATCTACAACTTATTCTAATTTTTTTGGATTTTTAATAATTAAGAAAATAAAAAGATAAAATGAAGGGCAAAACGGTCAATATGTACAATATACAAAAGGGGCCCAAAATCCAAGTTTTGCATACGAGCTCCGATTTTAATGAAATTGGTCTTGTTTCAAAGGTCTTTGAATGTATATTATTTTAAAAATGAGTAGACCTAATTCGGAGGTTTTATGAGAGAGATATGCGCATTTTAAGGTTTATGGTCTTAAACTTGGATTGGGGTTTTATTGGTTAATTTTACAAGTTAGTGTTTTTTTGATATTTTTCTTTTATTAGTGTTAGTAATATATACACTATAGAGTTGATTTTATTGGATTTGGAGGTGGTATAAAATACCGATAATTATGTGAATATTGGTGAATATTTACAAGAGAATTTGGCTTCTTATATAATGCAAATATGAATGCTAAAATGCAGATATTATTTATGCATGCATGAATGCTAATTATGCAATATAAGTGGAAATATGCATCTAATTACTCGGGAACAAAGCTCTAATTTCAACTTTTAGAGTGATGAATCACAGATTCATCAACCTCCTATACTTAAACCTTGCTCGTCCCCAAGCATTAAAATGAAATGCAAGAGTGAAATAAGATTGGTAACCATACCAAGGTCATGAACAAAAGTTGAAAATGGAGCTTGACTAAATCTTTGGATTAATTATGTGGCGGAACTTTATTGGGACCTGAACTTAAGACCTAACAGACTTCAAGTTCCACAAGTCTTCTATTCAAGACTCCTCAATAGTCAGGTCAGAACAAATCCTCAAACGCAAATTTCTGATGGCTATGATTCTTACTTGTACTGTGTAAGTAAAATATAACTCTCCACATCAGAAATGGCTCAGAACCAGCCTCCTCTAATAAGGTAACTCTGACTACCCGGTCCAGTAACTCTTTCCTCGAGGAGCGGGGTATTCCCTTCTAAGTTCAAGTGCGACCAGCTCAAGAGGAGGGGGTAAAGAAAAGAATGGATGGTATCCAGTGTAGCTACCTATCCCGGGATGCCCGACCAGTGTAGCCAAGTCATCCAGCTGCATTTCTTTGCTAATATACATAGCCGACATGTATTTTATTTTCACTCGGACCTGTCTGATTTTTTTGGAGTTTTTGCATTTTTTTTCTTTTTTTTTCTTTTTTTTGAACTATATACAAGGTGTAGCATGTACATCAGGAGTTTTTCCTCTTGAGCCAGTAGACTATCCCTCTTTTGAAGCATTATTGCAACCCACAGCATCCCGTCCTTAGATGTCAACACCACCAGACTAGGTTGAGATGCACTACCCTCCCTAGAGGAGGACGGATGTTTCCACCCGTATGCTACTCCAAGCTAAATGATTCTACCTCCTCACCACCTCATCAATGAAGAGCTACGTGCATTGTGCTTGTCCAAGTTAGGTCATTATCTAAAAGAATCATGCGTGTGCACGAGATATTCTACTTAGACTGATTAAGATGACATGTGAACATAGACTTGCGGACTCAAAGAATTAAGTCACTTGACCTGAGAAATCTTAACTCTAATTCTCATAAGGTTCCTCTGAAATTAGGTGGATTAAGGTCAAATCAAGTCCTTCCTCAACATCTACTCATAACTTGGTTCAGAACCCACTAGCTTTTCACCTTGCATATGAAAAATATGTAGATGAGATGCAGATGACATGCTATATAGATGAATGAAATGCAAGACTCTCTTTTTTGAATGCAAGGATGATATGCAAGAGTAAATAAGAAGCCTATTTTTTTGTTTTTGTTGTTTTTTTTCAAAACTTTGGTATACCTCCTATGTTACAATAATTTATAAGAGTTTTGTAAGTGTTATACAAATTATACATGTGTTATACAATATACAAGTATAATTTTTTTTTAATTTTTACAAAAGTTACAAATATTATACAACAAGTACACATTTTTTTTCAGTTTTTACCCACCCATAATTATTGCAAAATATATACAAAACTACACGAAAATATGTGAAAGTACGAGCTATAGGTAAAGTATATATGTAATATATGCATGCCCCCTATACTTAGCTTGTGCTATGTCCTCAGAGCACGAAAAGCGAGGAAAAAGACATAGCTCGTGCTAAGCGTAGGAGAGCTAAAATAACAAAAAAGTATAGAAGTCGCTCCGCCCCTATACTTAGGCTCTGGCAGCCTAAGTGTAGAAGAAGATCAAAAAATGGGGTGGGCGTGGTTAAGAGGCGAAATGGAGGAGTATATACACGGCGGGCATCGGTCCCCCCTATACTTAGGCTCTGGTCAGCCTAAGTATAGGATAGGAGTGAGTATGAGAACCAATGAGATCTAGAGAATACACAGCGAATGGTAAAGAGACTCGGGTCACTCTCCCCCCTATACTTAGGATTTTGTCATCCTAAGTATAGCCATAAAATAAAATGATATAGAGATAGGGAGAGTGATTCGAATCACTGGGAGGGAAGGAATATATATACAAGAATGAGTGAGAATATACAAGGATCAAGAAGGTTTGTGACATACCTTCTTGCGGGATCGAGGAGGAGGGTAATATACAAGTGTGTCGTTGTCAGAATCGTCCTCAGATGAATACTAGTGAGGTGAAGGGATCGTCCAACGAGGGTCGACACACAACTACTTGCTTAGATACGGCTTAAGAATAGCCGAACTGAGCTCACTCATATAAATCACCTTATCCGGGCCCGATGAGGATTCCTCTGAAACTTCCTTCTCCGGAATGTTGAAGGAAATTTTCTTGGTCGGTTTTCTAGAACATGAATCATTGAGAGAGAGATGAGAGCGACACACCTTGAGAGGTTCGGGGGAACACCTCAAGGAATCAATTCTCGAGCTCCTCTCACTAGATAGCCGACTAGAAGAGGGAGCAACCGTGTTTTTATGTGGAGTCAATAGTCGTGGTTGTTTCCTTTGAAGGTCCGGGACGTGGTGTGGTGCTGACCATGGGTTCCTCATCAGACGAGTCACCATATAGATTAGCATATTCCTGAAGGGTCAGCACGCATCTCGAGAAAGTGTTTGTGATCTCAGTTGACTTGGCATTATTGGGCTCTTGTGTCGGATCATCGAAATGATCAAGGCAATCCACAAAGGTCGTGTCCGACTCAATGATATATTCTGGTCGTGAGTCCTCCTTAGAAGTTGACACGGTGGTGCAAGCAGTTGATGAAGTGGAGGTGTTGGAAGTCTCTGATCCAACGGTCGTCCGGACAGTCGGTCTCTCAGGTATAGCAGAGAGGTGGGACTCATCTTCCTCTCGATGGTCATGACTGTCAACGGATGTGCGGGTCACCTTAGAGTAAAGTGTATCAAAGAATGGGTGAGGTCAAAGCGCTCCCAATGCTGTAAAATCGATTTCCCAAGTCTCGCAATCTATAGTCGCCTTAGCCAAGGCTAAGAATTACATGCTTTGTGTAAATAGCAATAATTAGCATGTTTTTGTGCAAAAATAAAAGAATAAAGAAATAAAGAAAGAGAGGGAAATATTTAGAATAAATATTGAGTGACCTGAACCCAAGAGAGGGCCCAATAAGGGCCTGATCGCCAAATAAAATGAGTAGAGAGAGATAGGGCCATTCAACCTTGTGTAAAAACACCTCTTATGTATATATTTTATTTTTCATAAAAACAAAAATAAAATGTGTTTCTAATATTTTGTATATATATATAAAAACAAAATAAAAAATCAGAAAAAAAATTTAAATAAAGACAAAAAGAAATAATTTCTCTCTCTTCATTGTACATAGACCATGTACATAGGAATAATTCACATATTTATTTTACCCTTGTATATAAATAATAAAAACCAAATAAAAATTATTTGATACTCTACATTTTATGTTATAAATAAAATATAAAATTAGAGTAATTATACAAAAATAAGAAATTAAAAATAAAAGTATAAATACATAGGTATTTTATACATGTATATAATATTATATTATGTATATACATTAATTTAATTTTCAAAAAAATAAAAAAAAATCACAAAAAAATAAATTGAAAAATAATAAACAATTTTCATTTTGTAAATATTTTTAAATAAAATCGTTTTCTATTTTTTATTTAATTTATAAATAATTTTTGGCAATCTTTATTCTGATTGGTCCACGGGAGATTGTTGACCCTCGGTCAACTCTCCCCCCGGACCACTTTTCACAACGATCCAGTTCCAACCCGATTTCGTTAATTTTTCTAGAACTGATCCGTCAACCATTTCCATCAACCTGAGGCTCCGATTGTTGAGGAGCCATCCGTGATCCACGCCGGCCTATTCTCTTAGGGATCTGCTCCTTAGACTGCGCGCCCGATCCCCATCTTCTCGGACCTCTGCTCATATAAAGCTTTGCCTGGAGCCGCATTTTCACTCAGCTTTGGCCTTCCCCCTCGCCTCCGATGAGCTCCTCCATTTCGTCTGAGTGAGGTAGCGAGCAGCCGGGAACCTCAGATCTGGCGAATCTTGGCCGTGCTCCGCCACCGGCGAGCCCGAGCTTCTGGAGACGTCGCTCCATTGAGGCGAAGACCCCTGGAGGTCCAACACCTCCAGCCCAGACGATTGTGCCCGCCAGGTAACTTAGTTAGCCATTAGTTTTCAGTAGATTTTGATTTTTAGTTTTCCGACCACCAGACGTTCATCGGACCACCGTGACTTATCCGTTCACCTATTCCCCATTCCGACCGTACCTTCACCTTTGCCGGACCCCTCTCCATCGTCTCCACCCCTTCAGCCACCCTAGTTCTCCCCGGAACAGGTCTTTCGCTCTCCTCCATCGCTGCCTCACCAGAGAGCTCCGCTCCACCCCACACATTCATCCCCTTCGCCCGCTAACGGGTCGAGGCAATTTACTCTCGAGCCAGTGAGCTTCCTGTGCAGGTTTGGAGGCAAATGAACCTCATCTGGAGGTTCGACCATTGAAGAACAGGAGCTCCAGGTCTTCCTCGTCGCCGAAGCACTCTAGTTGCTCCCGGCCTCATCGGAGATCACCATTCGCTGCGGACAGCCTCGAGCTTCCCTTCGCCTATCAGAGCAACACCGGAGGGGCACCTAGACGCGTGTATTGGCTGGACGAACTTTGCCGGCGTCCTGTTCATTCAGAGCCCTCCTCCGCCGTCCGATCGAGCTCCGCCGCCAGGTCTAATCTCCACCATCCATCTGAGGGGAGCTCGTAGCCGTCCGATCCATCTGAGTATCTGATCCGAAGCGTTGATCATCGAAGGGGTATCCGCGAATCATAGCCATCAGATCTTATGTGGACCTCCTTCAGCCGTCGAATCTTTAATAAAGGGGTAAAGTTCACTTAGGCCCTTTCTGTTTTAGCATTTCTTTTATAAGCCTGTAATTATTTTCGAAGTTATTTTAGTTTGGAAAATTTGCATATAGGACCTTGTGTTTATTTTATTTGCAACTTAGTCCTCCTGTATGTGGAGCACGCGCATCGACACGTGACTTGTGGGTTAATTGCATGTTTTCCCTGGATTTTCTTGCTATTATGAATTTAATCTTTATTAATTGGAATGACATCCATACCCCTTTTTGTGTGAACCACGTGCCCTCCGCGTGTCATTTTGGGCTTTTTGCGATTCCAGTCCGGATTTCTTGTGTGTGTTATTAATTAGCTGAAAACTTTTCACTATTTGCAATTAGGTCCTCATGAGCTGTTTGTCTTTGATTCGCTAAATAAAATAGCAAATCAACTCCCAAAATCGTGAATTTTGGACACGTGGCCCCTGCCACTGTGTAAAAATTTCACTAATTTTTTGGGACATTTTTGTTGCCATTATATATTTTTTTAAAATAAAAAACACCTGTTTTGTCAACTGTCTAGTTTGAAAATCCATTAAAAATATTAAAAACCTCTCGAAAATTCTAAAAAAATAAATTTTGTTTGTTTTGTGGCCTTTTTGTTTCCGTATATTTTTTGTTGCATTTTGATATATAAAATCCACAAAAATCGAAAAACCCAAAAAAACTTATAAAAATCGTTAAAAATTCCTAAAAATTCAAAAAAAATCTAATTTCTTTTTCTGTAGTTAGCTTTGAAATTTATAGTTTTTCATAAATTTGTTGCTAGATTTTTAGAGGCTATTTTTATATTTTTAAATAGCCTTTCAAATCTGGCTGCATAATAGCTTCCATTTTTAGCTCTCTTTTATTTTTAGAAAATCCATTAAAAATTATAAAAATCTGAGAAAATTACCAAAAACACTTGAAAACCCCTAAAATCCAAAAATATTTTTATTTTAATTTTCTGATTTGTTTTTGTGTGTTGAATAATTTGTTGATTGTGATCTTATGAGTTTTCTTTTACATTTTCTTTATAATAAAAAATAAAAAAATTTAAAACTCTTAAAATCCACCAAAAATATTTATTTTATTTTATTTTTGATTATAGAATACTTCGTAGGCTTTTTAGCCATCTCGTGCTCCTTGAGTTCGACCCTGGTCTCTATACTAGGTTAAATAAAATAACGAGACCGCTATTTGAGCTTTATGTTACTTGATTTATTTTCTGATTTGGTGGTCTTCTTTTCTTGTTGACTGAGCTTCGAGGTTCAGGTCGCAACGCCCCGTATTTTACCTTTACCCAGATCACGAAAGTCTCGTCATCAGAATGGTGTTGTTGCTGGGGAGAATGACTTAATAGTCTTTTTTCTTTTTTAGTTTTAATTTCGTGGCTTTTTCGCGGTTTTTCTTTCTTTTGCGGTTTTCACGGCTTTTTGATTTTCTCTTATTTTCTTTTTATTTTCTTTTTCTTTTATTTCATTTTATTTGTTTTTGTTTTTGTTTGTTTTTATTTCCTTTTATTTTATTTGTTTTCATTTTTGCATATATTTTATTTTATTTTATTTTATTTTTTGTTATTATAATAACATTGGTTTGACACACATCTGTTTATCTTCTTTGCGAGGGCCCGGCGACCGAGGCGGCTCTCTTCGGAAAGCCGACGCAACCGCAGGGATCGGAGGTGGCTCTCTTCTGTACGGAGCCACAGGAGAGCACGAGGCAGGGCGAACAGAAGTGCCTGGGAGCGTAATTTAGACTTAGTATAGTTGAGATTAGTTTATTTTCATACTTATTATTATAATAATACAGGGACAAACCAGGACTTTCATACTTGTGGTTGACTTTTCGAGGTATGTTTCACCGAGCATCGGTGTACTCGGGGGACCCCACAACGGTTTTGTTTTTCTCGCTTTATTTTCTTTTGATTTTCGTGGATTTTTGTGCTTGAGCCCCTAGACTTAGGTTTTTATTTGACTGAGCCAGGTAGAACTAGGTCCAAAGCCCCTAATAGAATATCCGTTCCTATAGAATACGCTTGGACTTAGACAAATAAACCGATGCTTCACGATAATAGAAGTTTCTGTTTAGGATGGTTCTCGCCTTTGCATCCATATAGATTAGTTTAAATTTATGCGCGGATCATATTGCATGTAGACTGCTGGAGCAAGGTATGCCTTCTATCTCGTGCATGTATCATTGATTTCATCGCGCATCGGCTTTTCCGTCTTCTTCCATCTGTTTTCTGGACTTAGGAATAAAAAAGGAAATCAGAAAATTCGTTAGACGATTATTTGATTTTTGAAAAATATCTAAAAACAAAAACAATAAAATTGGGACAGTTAATCAAACTTGACATTAAAAGACACTGACTTAATAACTTGTCTTGGGAGAGAAATCCCCTCATTGATTGGTTTGGATGAGCGAGAGAGTGACTCGTACCCTAGGTTAGAGCCACATCTGACCCCTCTTCAGATTACTGATTTTAAGCTAGTCGTTCTCCAGTGAGGATCGCTCCGGTTTCCGGTAAAGCGGGCTGCGATATCCTTAATAGAACGAGCTGATCGGGTAGCCGGTAAATGGTCCGCGGCTTGTACTGGCTGGGAAAGATCTAGTTTGGGATCAGGACAATCTCCTGGGGGTGTTGGATTCTATCAGCTCACGTAATCGCTCTTAAAGACTGTTTGATTCACCTAATAAAATCGACAAGATAAAAGACCGAACTTTCATAGTCATCAGCTCTGTGTGCGTTGGTAAATAGAGGGTATTGTTTGACCGATCTTGTTTGATTGCCAGATCCCATCCGCCTTCTTCCCATCTATTTTCTCCTCCAGTCTTCTATCTTTCTCCCTCCCACACTCCCTTCAGTTTTCTCTTCTCTACCCCGGGATGATGGATCACACTACTTTCTTGCCGACTCTTGCTACTTCTTCTTCTCATATCCATCATTCCAGTCCACCTTTGAGGGAGGTCGGATCTCCGACCGACCATCCAATCCCTCCCTCCCCTCCCTTTCATTCTTTTGGGCGAGTTGCGCTACATGTCCGCGGAGATCAGATTGAGCAGATACCAGACCCGGATGATTCCACTGCTGGATTGAGAGTGCACTCCATACGTGATGATAGAGAGCAGATACGAGTATCAGATACCTCCGATGCCAGGATGATGGATGAGCAGACAATTCAGGAAGCTCAGTCAGCTTCTACATTAGGTCCATTCATTCTAGATTTAGAGTACATTCAGAGACTACCGATATTTTCAGGGGAGGTGCACGAGGAGCCATATCTTCATCTGGCCGAGTTCGAGAAGTTTTGCGAGAGCCAAACATATTCGGATACCACTGCGGAGGAGCTTATACTGAAGACCTTACCATTTTCACTTCAGGGCAGAGCCATGAAATGGCACAAACATTTGGGAAGGAGATTCGCTACGTGGGGAGACTTACGATTCGAGTTTCTACAGAGATATTTTCCCCAGCGTAGAGCAGATATGATGCAATCTTTGATCATGGATTATTCAGTAGACCCCCAAGAGCCAGTGCATGATGCATGGCTGAGGTTTCTTGACCTTTTGAGGAGATTTCCAGAGCATGGACTTTCACCGACCGACCTTTATCGAGATCTCCATGAGGGGGATGACCGCTGATCAGATTGCACTGGTCATGACCTCGTTTGGTGGTTCACACCGCAGTTTCGACATTGAGTTACTTGATGCCATCTCGAGATCACTTTCACAGAGACCACCTTCACGAGATGCATTAGTCGGGACAACACACGAGGATGATGCAATACCAGTGGGGTGTGCCACACTTCAGGAGGACACAACTATCACACACCCAATCGAGGACATGGATTCTGATAAAGTACATATGATAGAGGAGATGACTGCCACAGTGGAGGTTCTGACCCAGAGTCTACTCAAGTTCCCGTTGGTCTTCCAGCTAGAGTTCGAGTCAGC
Source organism: Ottelia alismoides (assembly GCA_037367405.1). Classification (NCBI taxonomy): domain Eukaryota; kingdom Viridiplantae; phylum Streptophyta; class Magnoliopsida; order Alismatales; family Hydrocharitaceae; genus Ottelia; species Ottelia alismoides. Next base: position 316,620 of record JAZKJV010002177.1, on the reverse strand, counting down.
CTCAGAGTTTTCAGTTGACGAGTCTCGGATATCAGATCTTCTGATATTCCAGGAGATAGAGGAGCCCCCGCTATTACAGCCATTAGCCGAAACATTCAGTGTCCAGTCCCAGACGACTCAACTTCTACCTTGCAACGCTACTTCTCCGACTTAGACAGATATCAGGACTCATCCCAGCAACCACAACTCAATATGGGACACCACTTTGGGATGATAGATGTAGATAGTCCCGTATTTGAGCCTTTTCCCTCCAGTTTGTAGAGATAGACACATTTCAGGAGGAGCTGATGATAGCCAGCACTGCCACAGAGCAAGGATCAGTTGCAACCACATTACTAGCCTCCGCAGTGTTGACCAGTACCTTCTCCTTCTTCCAGATTGACCAGAGATAGACTTCAGATGATGATGCATTCTGGTGCACAGAGTGGGTGCTTGACAGCAGCACATATGCCCTTATAAATTCTGATCCTCTCCTCACTGATGATCTTGCATTTCTCCCAAAGGGTTATCTGCGGGAGAATGCCCCTTGCGATGTGTACTCGGTTTCATTTCTTGAGAGTGTATCCGATCTGTCGGATCACGAAATCGAGTCTTCTGATCCTTCTGATTCTGAGTCATCTCACCTCGACGACCCTCACGAGGATGAGCTGATCTTTGAGATATTCGATGATCTTTCCAATTTTTTTCAATTATGTGCATCAAATATCAGTTTTCTTAGAGAGTCTCCTAATCCTGACTTTCCACACCTTTTTGAGACACTGATTGATGTGGAGGATTCCATGACCGATCCTTCTTTCTCTACATTTGACTTCTTCGGCTCCACACTTCCACTCCAGTCTGATCTGGAGCCGATGACTTCTTTTATGCTACCGGATCCTGATTACATCATCCCATATCACTGCTCGGTAGCAGACACCCGCTTGATTGCTTATTTGAGTGTCTTCATTTACACTGTTGAATTCGTCGTTGTTCTCATACCGAGACTGCGACGACAGTACGGCATTCGCCTTACAGATGCCATCATGAACCTTGACACAGCTTTGTCCTAGCCTTTGCACCCATCTAGGAGCGTAAAACCTAGCGCTTGTTGATAGGCACCTCAACATTGTCCACTTTTGTATATACGTGTTTCGTCTTGATTTGTTCTTTGCTTCTTCCATTTTTGTTTTCACCCCAGGTCTCGTTTAGGATTATCTTTGCTATACTTAGGATATACCTCATCCTAAGTATAGGGGGTGTAAACAGCGAGTTATTCATTTCGTTCTATTTCATTACTCCTATAGTTGCCTATACTTAAGGATTCTTCACCTTAAGTATAGGGGGGAGTGATGCCCCTCCATCTTATATATATTTGTCTTATTCGTCTTTTTCTACCTCTGTTTTGCTGCTTATACTTAGGGATATTTTACCCTAAGTATAGGGGAGGTAGACCATGTACATTATCCACTCAGATGTCCCTTTGTGTACAGCATGTTATACTTAGGATTACTTAATCCTAAGTATAGGGGGAAACCCCGAGATCCTTTTCATTTCTATTCTTTCATTCATCTTTGTATATAGCCTTTCGTTTCACATCCCTATACTAAGCATGAGTTATGTCTTCTTCATCGCTCTTGATTCACTCTGAGGACATCGTTCGAGCTAAGTATAGGGGGGTGTCGTATATATTCCATGTATACTTTAGCCATAACTCGTACTTTGTGTGAGTATGTTAATAAATAAAAATGGCTAAAAACCCTTAAAATTCACAAAAATTAAAAATTTTCCTTGTAAATAAAAATTCTTTATTGCACATACATAGCTATGTACAAAATTATTTTTGTAAAAATGTTTGTAAAAATCTTTTGTGTAAATAGTTTGTAAATATTTTTCATATCAAAATTATGTATATAGTACAAAATTTTTGTAAAATGTTTTGAAAAACAAAAGTTTGCAAAAACCTTGTGTAAATTTGTGTAAATATTTTGCAAAACTCGCATTCATGCATACATCCATGTTTTCAAAATATTTTTCAAAAATTTTGCACATTTGTAAAATTTTATAAAAATTGCATCTTTGTAAATATTTGTATAATTTTTCTTGAATCATAGTTGACATTTAAACTAGCATGGAATTAAATTGAAAAATGGAGCTTGGTTAAGATCTTAATCCACCTAATTATAAGAGGAACCTTATAGGGCTTAGGGTTGAGACTTTTCATGTCCATGGTGACTTAATTCTTTGAGTCCACTAGGCTATGATCATATATCATCTCGATGAGCCTAAGTAGAGCACTTAACAACACACACATGACTCTTACAGACAATGACTTTACTTGGACCAGCACTTTACACCGAGCTCTCTACGGATGAGGTGGTGAGGAGGCAGTCTTCTTTGACTTGGGGTAGCATATGAGGGTAGTACTTCTAGGCCGAACCTCTCTTCTTCTTCTAGTGAAGGAAGTGCGTCTCAACTTGGTCTGGTAGCCGTGAGGTCTAACGACAGGAGTTGTGGGTTGCAATAAAGCTTCAAAAGAGGGATAGTCTACTGGCTCAAGAGGAAAAACTCCTTATGTATATATGCTGCACTTTATAGATATGTTGTATATATACACATCAAAAAAATGCAAAAAGAAAAGAATAACTCCAAAAAAGTGGTGGGTCTGAGTGAAAATGATAATCCCACCGGAGTGTGTATAGTGCAATAAAGCAAAGCCTATGTTATTCATGTTCCATCTCATGAAGCTTGCAGCAGGGAGACTTAGCTGCACTGGTTGAGCTCCCAAGGATACATGTCTACACTGGCCATGGTCCATTCTCTTCTTCCTCCTCTTCTTGAGCCGGTTGAACTTGAACTTAGAAGGGAATACCCCGCTCCTCGAGGAAAGAGTTGCCATACTAAGGTATTAGAGTTACCTTGTTGGAGGGTTGTCACTTTGCTACTTCTGAGGTGGAGAGCTATACCTCACTTACACAATACGAGGAAAGATTCATGGTCTTTAGAGTTTGTGCATGTAGACTTGTTCTGATCTGGATTGTTGAGGAGTCTTGACTATAGATTAGTGGAACTTAGAGGCTGTTAAGTTTTAAACCTAAGTCCGAATAAGGTGCCGATAAATTAATAATCCAAAGATCTGACTGAGCTCCATACTTCAATTTAATGAAGACAAGTTTAATCATTAGTATTGATTCCTCTTTCGTTCCCTTCTTTTTTCTTTTCTTTCCTTTTTCACTTCTTTTTCAAATAAGTGTTTGCTAAGGGACTAGCAAAAGTAAAGTATAGGGGGTGATGAATCCTCATTCATCACTCTTTATTCTTTTATTTTAGCTATAAATCTTTGCAAAACACCATGCAGATAGCTGTAAATAGAATAAATCACCAAATTACATGCTTTGTGTAAATAGCAATAATTAGCATGTTTTGTGTAAAAATAAAAGAATAAAGAAATAAAGAAAAAAGAGAGAAATATTTAGAATAAATATTGAGTGACCTGAACCCAAGAGAGGGCCCAATAAGGGCCTGATCGCCAAATAAAATGAGTAGAGAGAGATAGGGTCATTCAACCTTGTGTAAAAACCTCTCTTATGTATATATTTTATTTTTCATAAAACAAAAATAAAATGAGTTTCTAATATTTTGTATATATTTATAAAAACAAAATAAAAATCAGAAAAAAAAATAAAAAAGACAAAAAGAAATAATTTCTCTCTCTTCATTGTACATAGACCATGTACATGGGAATAATACACCTATTTATTTCACCCTTGTAAATAAATAATAAAAACCAAATAAAAATTATTTGATACTCTACATTTTATGTTATAAATAAATAAAATATAAAATTAGAGTAATTGTACAAAAATAAGAAATTAAAAATAAAAGTATAAAATACATAGGTATTTTATACCTGTATATAATATTATATTATGTATATACATTAATTTATTTTTCACAAAAAAAATAAATAAAAATAAAAAAAATAATTTGAAAAATAATAAACATTTTTCATTCTGTAAATATTTCTAAATAAAATCATTTTCTATTTTTTATTTAATTTATAAATAATTTTTGGCAATCTTTATTCTGATTGGTCCACGGGGGATTGTTGACCCCCGGTCAACTCTTCCCCTGGACCACTTTCCACCCGGATCCAGTTCCAACCCGATTTCGCTGATTTTTCTAGAACTGATCCGTCAACCATTTCCATCGCTCTGAGGCTCCGATTGTAAGGAGCGATCCATGATCCACGCCGGCCTACTCTCTTAGGGATCCGCTCCTTGGAATGTGCACCCATTCCCCATCTTCTCGGACCTCTGCTCATATAAAACTTCGCCTGGAGCCGCATTTTCACTCATCTTTGGTCTTCCCCCTTGCCTCCGATGAGCTCCTCCAATTCGTCTGAGTGACAGCTGACGCGAGCGTGAGTTGCAGTGAGGTAGCGAGCAGCCAGGAACCTCAGATCCGGTGAATCTTCGCCGTGCTCCGCCACCGGCGAGCCCGAGCTTCTGGAGACGTTGATCCATTAAGGCAAACACCCCCGGAGGTCCAGCACCTCCAGCCCATATGGCTGTGCACGCCAGGTAACTTAGTTAGCCATTAGTTTTCAGTAGATTTTAATTTTTAGTTTTCCGACCACCCGACGTTCATCGGACCACCGTGACTTATCCGTTCACCTATTCCCCATTCCGACCGTACCTTCATCTTCACCAGACCCCTCTCCATCTTCTCCACCCCTTCAGCCACCCTGGTTCACCCCGGAACAGGGCTTTCGCTCTCCTCCGTCGCCGCCTCACCGGAGAGCTCCGCTTCGCCCCACACGTTCATCCCCTTCGCCCGCTAATGGGTCGAGGCAATTTGCCCTTGACCCAGTGAGCTTCCTGTGCAGGTTTGGAGGCAAATGGACCTCATCTGGAGGTTCGACCATTGAAGAACAGGAGCTCCAGGTCTTCCTCATCGCCGGAGCACTCTAGTTGCTCCCGGCCTCATCGGAGATCACCATTCGCTGTGGACAGCCTCGAGCTTCCCTTCGCCCATCAGAGCAGCACCGGAGGGGCACCTAGACACGCGTATTGGCCGGATGAACTTCACCGGCGACCTGTTCATCCAGAGCCCTCCTCCGCCGTCCGATCGAGCTCTGCCGCCAGGTCTAATCTCCGCCATCCATCTGCGGGGAGCTCGTAGCCATCCGATCCATCTGAGGATCTGATCCGAAGCGTTCATCATCGAAGGGGTATCCGTGAATCGTAGCCGCCAGATCTTAAGTGGACCTCCTTCAGCTGTCGGATCTTTAATAAAGGAGTAAATTTCACTTAGGCCCTTTCTATTTTAGCATTTCTTTTATAGTCCTGTAAATATTTTTCGAAGTTATTTTAGTTTAGACAATTTGCATGTAGGACCCTATGTTTATTTTATTTGCAACTTAGTCCTCCTGTATGTGGAGCACGTGCATCGACACGTGACTTGTGGGTTAATTACATGTTTTCCCTGGATTTTCTTACTGTTATGAATTGAATCTTTATTAATTGGAACGACATCCATACCCCTCTGTGTGTGAACCACGTGCCCTCCACGTGCCATTTTGGGCTTTTTGCAATTTCAGTCCCGGATTTCTTATGTGTGTTATTAATTGGCTGAAAACTTTTCACTATTTGCACTTAGGTCCTCGTGAGCTATCTGTCTTTGATTATCTAAATAAAATAGCAAATCAACTCCAAAAATCGTGAAATTTAGATATGTGGCCCCTGCCACTGTGTAAAAATTTCACTATTTTTTTTGGATATTTTTGTTTCCATTTTATATTTTTTTAAAAATTCAAAAACCCATGTTTTCTCTATTGTCTAGTTTGAAAAATCCATTAAAAAATATTAAAAACCTCTCAAAAATTCTAAAAAAATTAATTTGTGTTTGTTTTGTTGCCTTTTTGTTTTTGTATAATGTTTGTTATAATTTTTGTTGCATTTTGATATATAAAACCCACAAAAATTTAAAAACCCTAAAAAACTTATAAAAATCATTAAAATTACTAAAAAATTCAAAAAAATCTAATTTCTTTTTCTGTAGTTAGCTTTGCATTTATAGTTTTTCATAAAAGTGCTGCTAGATTTTTAGAGGCTATTTTTATATTTTTTTAATAGCCTTTCAAATCTGGCTGCACAGTAGCTTCCATTTTTAGCTCTCTTTTATTTTTAGAAAATCTATTAAAAATTATAAAAATCTGAGAAAATTACCAAAAAAATTTGAAACCTAAAATCCAAAAATATTTTTATTTTAATTTTCTGATTTGTTTTTGTGTGTTGAATAATTTGTTGATTATGATCTTTTGAGTTTTCTTTTACATTTTCTTTATAATTAAAAATAACAAAAAAATTAAAAACTCCTAAAATCCACGAAAAATATTTGTTTTATTTTATTTTTGATCTAGACTACTTCATATGCTTTTTAGCCATCCCGTGCTCCTTGAGTTCGACCCTGGTCGCTATACCAGGTTAAATAAAATAGCGAGACCGCTATTTGAGGTTTGTGTTACTTGATTTATTTTCTGATTTGGTGGTCTTCTTTCCTTGTTGACTGAGCTTCGAGGTTCAGGTCTCAACGACCTGTATTTTACCTTTACCCGGATCATGAAAGTCTCGTCATCAGAGACCCCAAATCCATGGATTCTAGGCCTGGAAGCAGCTCTAGGTTGCTTCTGAACCCAGAAGACCCCAGGTCTCATTCGAGATGACCTGGAACCATTTGAGCGGCACCTGCAGGCACGGAGCTCCCCCAAGAAGGATTTGAGACCTTCAGTGGCGTCAGAGGAGGCCGGAGTAAGGAGCAACGACAAATCGAAGGAGCTTCAAGAATTGTTCTTAGGGTGTTCTTTGTGGCCCCTCTTGTGCCATTGGATGATGAATGCTACCCAGGTCTAATCCTGTGTGTTAGATCATTATGAAACAAAGCCCTCCATCACCGTCAGATTAAGTTAACGAGCCTACGTGGTGCCATGCCCACCATCGATGAATGCCCATTAAGGGGTATATCTCACTTTAGCCCAGTCGTTTTTTGTATTTAATATATAGAATTGTAAATAAAAATAGTAGTTTAATTATTTCTATAATATTTGTGTAAGGATCCCTGAACTGTTATCTATTTGCACTTTGGTTCTTTTCCAGGTCACCTCATGTGCCCGTGCACGTGAGGTCATGTGCTTTTTACATATAAGCCCTTGCAGCTTTAGGTATTTATATTTAGTCCTAAAATTTGTATAAATAGTGTTAGATTTCTGGATATTTTGCATGCAAGGCCCTGATATTTATTTTATTTGCACTTATACCGCGGCCAGATACGTATTAAATGTGAAATTAATTGGGTAAATTTCTTGGTGCCCTTGTACTTTGATTTTAGGGTTATTAAATGCTTTCAAACTTTACCTAAATTACATATAGGTCTCTATTAGTTGCAGATTTTTATTTCTTGTATATTTATTAATAAAACTAGCTTTTTATTTCTAAAAGTTATAGGAAAAAAGTATTTAAGGTGTCTACTAATGAATCTCCATTTCATCGCTTTTATTCTTTCATTTTGACTTTCATTCCCTACTAAATACATGTATATATCATTAATTTGTCAAAACAAACACTTCGTAAATTGTATAAAATAGTGTATAAATTATTGTATAAATAATGTATTTATTGACAAAATAAAAGAATAAAGAAAATAAAAGAAAAGAAAAAAGAATGAAGTGTCAAGGACACTGAATGACCCTAGCTTCTGAGACTCAGTCATCATGATGACTTAGACGACAAGGAAAAAATAGGGGAGATAGGGCAGATGAATTGTACATAAATAACATAATAACCTCCTTTTTAATTATACAATAATTCATTTTTGGAACCTATTTTATTCTTTATTATTTTTCATCAAATTATCAAACTTTCTAAATGAAAGTTGTAGATAAAAATACAAAGAAAAATACAAATTTGATTTAATACAAAAATAATATACAATGTTCATTCTACACTCAGAATAAAATTCCAAAACCCAAACTTCCCAGACCCATTTCTTCTCCATAAAAACTCAAAATGAATAAAATCACCTTTAATTATATATAACATGTAATTAGCTATTTAATGAAGTGGTTTCATTTAATTTGGAGTTAAGATGCAAAAGTTAGATTTTGGACCACTATTGTACAATATACTAGAGTAAAATATTCAATTTATTTATTCTTTATATTTTTCATTATTTTATATTTTTATAATTTTGTAAATATCATTTATAACACTCGTACATATTGAGAATACAATAAAATAATTTAAAATAAATTAAAATAAATAGTTATATAAAATATATAGATGAACTTCCTTAACTTATACATATATAATAAATACATCTAATTATTTAAGTGTATAAATAACATCAGGAAAATACAATAAAAATATATCTTTATATATATCTAAATTAGTTATAAATATGTTAATTAAGTGTATAAAATAATAAAATCTAGAATACAAAATAAAAATAAAATATTCAAAACATAGGTCACTATACCTATAATTATACTTGTAAATAGTAATTTGTAATAAATAACCTAATAAAAATAAAATGGAAAATAATAAACATTTTTTTATTTTATAACCTAAAATTAATAAATTTGTTTACTATTATTTATTGATTTTACCAATATTTTCCTCTGGGATTTTTCTGGTTGGTCCATGTGGACCAATCAGAACACTCCCCGTGTTGACCTAGGTCAACACCCCCTCTCTCTTCCTCGAGTTACCACCCTGTCAGTACATATATTTTTGCCATTTTTATGCTTGATCTCAAGATGTTCTAACTAGGAGTGATGCACATTTCATGGAGATTAAACATCCTTGAATCACGCCCTAACCAAAGATTAAATCGAGTGTTCTTGAATCAGCTGCGATCCTCGATCAAATTTCATATCTTCACCAGCCTATAAGTAAGATCCTCTGAGCATTCTTTGACTCTTCGATCACTCTTCAAGCCTTAGATCCTCTCGCTTTGCATGTGTGTGTGTTCCCGGTGACAGAGAGAGCATCCCTCGAGGTCGAGGCATCGCTAAGAGGAGAGGAGGTCGTCTAACGCATCGCTCCGGCGATGTCTCTGCTCCTTGGTGCAAAAAAGGTTTGAGATGCATATTTTCTTTATTTTTAGGTAGATTTATTCTTAGTTAGTTTATTCTTGTCATTTATTTCATACGTAGATCATTAGTTTAGTTTAAATCTCGATATTAAAATCGCTGGAGTTCATTTCTCCAGCCATGTTTCACTATGACTCTGCCATGTTCCGACCCACTTTTGACGTTCATTCTGTTCCCCATCGCATGGTGCATCTTTTCCCCCACTTCGACCCAACATGATCCTTTGTGGATCAGTGAATCGGAATTTTCTCCTTTCGTAGGAGCTCCTCCAACTCGCCCACGCCCTTTGCACAACAGCTTCATTTTGGCTTGAGGCAACTCGCCTCAAGCCCTTGAGTTTTCCCGTGCAGGTATCCGACACCAGAGACCCTTGTAGGTCTGATTCCACAGTAGAAGGAGGTTCCCAGGCATTCATTTTTCATCAAGCTCGAAGTCTCTCCCCAGCAAGGCCCAGACTTTCTTGATGGTTCTAATCGATGCGGGATGCTTCCAGGAAGCTCAGGCGACCATCAACAATCCCCCAGGTGGGCGGGATGAGGAGATACACACGATCGAAGGACAAACAAGGAGTGTTCTTCCTTGTTATTCCTTATCCCTCTAGAGCCGTTGGATCCCCAGAGAGGCCCAGATCTAATCTGGGTCATTCACATCAGACGAACTAGTGCCTTGCTCCCAGCAATTGATCGCGTTAAGTGGCGCCTATGTGGCGCTACTATAGTCGTCCGTTGGCGCACAAGTATAGGTTAAATATCACATATACCCCCCATGTATTTTTATTTAATATTAAAACTGCAGTTTCAAGTGTAAATAATTGTGGTAGTTTTGCATGGAGCCCCGCACCTTTTTATGTATTTACATTAGTGTTCGTGCCAGCTCACTGGAAAACCTGTAAGTGCCCTAACTAATTATGCGGAATTGACGTTAAATTTCATTGCAGGCGGGAAATTCAGATTAATAAAAAAGACCACTTAAGAGTGGTTTGGGTTTTATTTATACACAAGAGAGGGTAGGTGGATTGGTCACGAGATGGCAATCTATTTGCCAAAGATTTGGTTAATCATAGGCATGGGCGAGATTAAGGGAAGTAAGGTGAAGGTTTTTGATGAAGGGATCAAGGCACCTCGAGCAGTGGGTTAGCACCAAAAATTCATAGAAGATAGGGGGTAGGTGAAGGTGTGGTCTGATAAAGAGGGGGGCTGGAGACCGTGCAGTTGACCTAGGTCAACTTACGGTGGCTTCTGATTGGTCCATGTGGACCAACCAGAAAAGTCAGGGGATTGAACCCTTTATTACTCTTTTATAAATAGTAAATGTTTTAATAATTAAAAGTCAAAACACAAAAAATGTTTGTTATTTTATGTAGTATTTATGGATATTTTTTATTTATTTTTACAAGCTTATTTGTTAGGTGCTAATTTTTACATGTATATATAGGTATGAATACTTGTATTTCAAGTATTTCATTTTTATTTTGTATTTTATATTTTATTATTGTATTTATATATTTTATATATTTATAATATATTTAAATACATATTTAGATATTTTTATTTTCTTTGTTGATTTTATTTATGGACCTAAATAGATAAGGGTATATTATATATATATAGTTTACCTGTTATGTTTTTAATATACTTCAAATAAGATTTACATATATTTAAAAATATAATGGTACAAATAGAAAGAATAAATAAATTGAATATAATGTACATGTATACATGATAGAGAAATTGAATAAAATATACAGGTATACATGATATTAGGACCCCAGAAAATCAACTTTTGCATCCATTATAAAAGAAACCACCTTTGTTAGATAGATAATTTAATTTTATGAACAATAAAGGTGAGTTTGGTCAATTATAAGCTTGCATCGAGGACTTATTGATCTATGAAGTGTTATTTGCTGCATTTTCCTCTCTATTTCCCAGCCACACTGTGCATTATTTTTATGTGCAATTAATTTTATATTTTTCTATGTATTTTTATGTACAATTTTGAGGTATATAAAATTCAAAACAAAATAGGGTAAAAATGACCATTATTAAATAAAATCAGGGTTTTTATGTATTTTCTATACAATTTAATTGCCTTACCTCCCTCTACTTTATTCCTTTTCGACTAAGTCCTGAGACCAAGTAAAATTTGAATGACCAAGTATTGAATGACCCTAAGCCCTGAGACCAAGTAAAATTTAGTTTTTATGTATTGAATGACCCTAAGCCCTGAGACCAAGTAAAATTTGACAATATTAACTTCGTCTCAGGGCTTAGGGTCATTCAATATTTCCAACACATCGTTTCTTTTTCTTTTATTTCCTTTATTCTTTTATTTTGGAATTAAATACATATATTTATACAGGATTTATAAGTCAAATAATGCTTGTTATTTTATACAAGTTAGTGCTATTTACATGCATTTATCTAGGGATTTATGGCCAAAATGAAAGAATAATGGTGATGAAATGGAGGTTCATCACCCCTATACTTGCCTTTACTAGTCCCTAGCAAACACGTATGATAATGAATGCATACAAAGAAAATAAAGAAAATAAAAAGAAAGAACTTAGAATACTTTTTATTCTTAAACTTATCTTAATAAAGTTAAAATTTGGAGCTCAGCTAAGACCTTTAGATTTTAAGTTTGGTCAGAACCACATTCAGGTTAGGAAATGTGACTCAATAACCCTTAGGTTCCATGCTCCTCTATCCAGTTCAACTCAGCAGCCTGGTCAGAACCATCCTTTCAGTCGTATACTCCCGTAACCTTGAAATGACAAGTACCATGTGTGTGAATTGTGTTAGCTCTTCCCAAACAAATATCCGAACTATCAAGTAGTCTCCTCCTCTGGTAACTCGTCCTCGGGGAGATGGATATTTCCTTCTTAATTCAAGTGCATGCTAGTTCACAACAAAGGAGTAGAAGGCTAGAAGAAAGGAAAAGAAGTAAAAATGGACCAGTGTAGTCACATTTCCTTGTGAAGCTTGGCTAATGTAACCAAGTCTCCACCAAGAAGTGGGCCTTTTCTGGAAGCTCAAAAGTTTTGGAATTTTTGATGTAGGCTTCTTTTTGGATATTTTCTATGTTTGGCATTGCTCCGCATTCTTGTTTTTACCTCGACAGATATAGAATCTTTTGTCCCGCCCATGTTTTGGGGTCTTAGAAAAAATGTTCTAGCATATCATTCCTCATCCGTAGCTTTATTTCAATCCAGTCTCCAGTCATTAGATGTCCATGATATCAGAGAAATAAAGGGTTAAAGTATCGATTTCGGCAGTCCCCAAGAATGGTTCCTGAGCTACCCTTGACGAAGCGGCCTAGTATCATCCTAACTTAGACTCCAAAATATTTAAACAATCCATCTTGGTTGAGCTATATGTTAAGTGTTAGGTAAAAAAGTCAAACCATTATCTCAAGAGTCGTAAGAATGACATGAAAGGTTCTAGTTAGACACATTGAATCGACTCATGAACATAGTCTCATATAACCTAAAAAATTAAGTTAAAGTGACGGAAGCGTCCCAATTCCAATCCTTTACAGGTTCCTCTGAAATTAAGTAGATTAAGGTCTAGACCAAGATCCAATCTTTAGATTTTATTTAGACTCGTTCAATTGCTCATTATCACTCTGAAAAATGCACATGCAAGCAATGTAAGAAAATATTTTTGTGATACTATTTTCTAGTTTTGAATTTTTTATGAATTTTTGACAAGGTTTTGGAAATTTTTATGATTTTTGAATTTTCTATGGATTTTTGATAAATGTTGGTGTTTTTGGTAAGAAATTTAAGGTTTTTTAATTAATTAAATGGAAATGTCGAAGTAACCCTAAATCTCCCTTAAACGAAAATTTATTTAATCAGCTCTCAAGAAAAAAATAAAGCAATCAAATGTAAGCAAGAGAACAAATTTTGTTATTTATTTACCTTTATAACATACAATATCGAACTTAGGGAGGCTACAAAATCCTGAGGGTTATTCAATTCAAAGAAAGATCAATGAATAAAAGGAGTCTTTTATGAAGCAAATTCTTGGTATTTTGTGGGTTTTTATCTTTTAATTTTTTATGGATTTTTTTTATTTTTTTATTTTTTATGGTTGTCTAATTATGTATTTTTTTAATAATTTTTAATTTTTAAAATTTTTAAAATAAACAAAATAAGGAATATAAACAAAGAAAGGAAAAACTCTTTTTGAACTTTTTTAAAATATAGCGAAAATAACCAAAAAATCAAGTAAAACTATTTTTTATAATTTTTTTACTGTAAAAGATCGACGACTTAATGGTTGCCAAAAATATCAGTCCAGCCCAGGTCAAGGCTAATCCAAATAATTTACGATGCAAGGAGTAGGTAACTTGGGGTGTTCTATTTGATTCAGATGAAAATAACTTGTTTATTTCTAACATTGTTACTCTCAGGAGCAGTAGAACACTTTGGTCGTCGGTGACTGCGAAGGGAAATCATCATGCATCTGATGGCGAGCCATCAATCGAGCCAGCAACAAGATCCAAACACCATTTTGGATGAGCGCCATCTACAGAAAATTCGCAAAAATTGAGAAAATATAAAAATACAAAAAAAAACAGCAGCAACACCATACCAGGTGGAGACCAGTCAGCCTTGGAGATGCCAGCACTTGCAGCAGACCTAGGGCCAGTCAAGGAAGCTGAGCCTGCATTTTTGGTCCACCAATTGTAGATGATTTTGATTCTTTTTTCCATCTACATGTACATAATTATGTGGATAAAATTTTTAATGACAAAGCTTTTACTTTTGTACATATTCCATTCCCTGAAGCAATGAAAAAGACCAAATATCAAGAATTTTAAAAATTCTTTGCCTGGTCCCTCGATTGTGGAAATCATTCAAAACTTGATATTTAATATGCCATTGATGAAAGCCATGGAGTACATGTTAGCTGTAAAGAAAAGACTAAATAAGCATGTACAGCAAGGCGCCAGCCTCGGCCACATAATTCTAGACGCTAGAGTGGAAAGAATGAGAAGTACATCCTCACCATGGCAATTGTCAACACCATCAGCAATCTCCCTGGTAATAAGAAAGAAAAGGGAGCACCACTCATCATGTGCAGCATGTTCAATCAAGAGTTTGAGCGAACATTGCTCGATAACAGGTCTTTTGTCAATCTTATGCCAGCTTCGCTACTCACAGAATTCAGGATAGGACCGCTTAAACCTAACAAGATGATTCTGTAGTTCGTAGACAAATTAAGCAAGCAGCCTAAGGGCATGTTGGAGGACTTGGTCGTCATGGTTCAGGGAGTCTTGTTCCCTGTTGATTTTGTTGTACTAGACATGGACATCTCCGTACCTTTGCTCCACACCAACATCTTCCTTTGTCGGTCGTTCCTCCGAACAGCCGAAGCAATAGTAAACTACGGTATTGGAGAGATCATTTTTATCTCCAGCAACTACAAAGTGTAGATAGAGACCATAACTAAATCGAAATCGATGGAAGCTGCATCTGAGCTGAGTGTGCTTGCACCTAACTGCCAAGAAGACCGTGACTTTCTTGTAGAAATTTAAGTTACAAACTTATTCATGGATGACATTGAGATCCATGAAATCCTCTTCCTCGAGGAAGGAGTGGAGACAGCAGTAGAATTTCCCTTTGTCAATTATGATAAGATCTTTGTTGATGCACTCGATGAATTCTGTGTGGGCCCCTGAGCCTCAAAGACCAAGAGTAGATTATCGAGGATTTCTGCAACCATGAGGATATCATTAAAAAATTCTGCAAATTATTGAATGAAGAAGTTGAACAGACACAGGTGGACACTGAACTGATGAAAGAACTAACACCTGCAGTGATCGCCGAAGTCACCACTGAAGTAGCTCCCACTCCTTCAAAGCTCAAACCTTTGCCCATCAACATGAAATACGCCTTCCTTGCGGGAGAGTCGAACATGTATCTGATCATTGTCAATGCTCATCTGACTGAAGACCATGAATCTCGCCTGATGGAGGTTCTAGAACGAAACCATAAGGCAATAGGTTAGAAGATATCATATCACCATGGGATCAGTCCAACCCTTTGCCCGCATCACATCTACCTCGAAGATGACAACAAACCCTCCCGCAAATTCTTGAGGAGACTAAATCCAAACCTCTTGAGGTCTTCATGAAAGAAATTCAAAAATGGTGTGATGTGGGGTTCATATATCCCATCTCCGATAGTAAATGGGTGAGTCCCCTGCACGTCATGGAAAAGAAGTCCGAGATCACCATTATTACTAATGACAAAGGAGAGGAGATTTCTAACTAGAGTGCTAACCTCATGGCGAGTCTGTGTGGATTACAGACATCTGAATCTTGCTATAAAGAATGACCACTTTCCATTGCCCTTCGTCGACCAGATTCGCAAGAGACAGGCTGCGAAGGAATATTTCTACTTCTTGGATAACTATTCTGGATACAATCAAGTTACCATCGCTCCTAAAGATAAAGATAAGACGAAGTTCACCTATCCATTTGGGATGTACACTTTCCGATGGATGTTGTTCGAGCCGAGCAAAGTCCCCACTACATTCCACCAATGTATGCTAGTTGTATTTGTCAACATGGTGGCCAGTTTTCTGGAGGTATTCATGGACGATTTCTCAATCTATAGTGATTCCTTTGATCATTTCCCGGACTATCTAGAATAAGTATTGCGGAGGTGCTATGAAGTCAATCTCGTGCTCTTATGGGAGAAGAACAACTTCATGGTGAAAGAAGGGATTGTGCAGGGTCACATTGTATCAAAACGTGGCATGGAAGTTGACCCAGCCAAGGTGGAGGTAATTTCAAAACTCGGGCCACCTACCAACCTTAAACATGTCTGGTCATTCCTAGGGAACGTTGGTTTCTATCGATGATTCATCAAAGATTTCAACAAGCTTTCCCGACCGCTGATCGAATTGCTAGGCAAGAAGATTGACTTTATTATTTATGACTGTGTGCTCCAAGCCTTTTCACAGCTGAAAGATTTGATCACTCGGGCCCCTCTCCTGTAGCCATCGGATTGGACACTGCCATTTGAGATCATGACAGATGTATTATATTATGCCATCAGTGCCATGTTGGGACAGAGGAAAGACAATGTATCTTTTGCTATTCACTATGCTAGAAGAACACTAGATGAAGCTCCAAAGAATTACACTATCATCGAGAAAGAGCTGCTAGCGGTAGTTTTTCCTTGGAAAAGTTCAAATCCCATATACTTGGATCCAAAGTTATAGTTTACATGGATCATTCTGCCATCTGATGCCTGCAACAGAAGAAGGATGCAAAACCACACCTTATCAGATGGATTCTTCTACTCCAGGAGTTTGACCTTGAGATCCGAGACAAGCCTGGAATAAAAAATATGATGGCAGATCATTTCTCAAGTCTACCTGAGCTTGAATCTCTTGAACTGAATTTGAGGCCAATCACCAAAACTTTTCTGGATTAAGCCATACTATCAATCACCTTACTCTCCTAGTATGATGATGTTGTGAATTATCTTGTGTCCAAGATAACTCCACAAGATTGGTCGAAACTGAAAGCAGACAAATTCTGTCTGATATCCATTTCTACCAGTGGGAGGACCCTTTTCTCTTTTGTGAGGGGGGAGATTGTATCTGGAGAAGGTGCATTCCTCAGGAGGAGATTGTAAGCTTCCTCTCACATTGTCATGATCGAGAATCGAGAGTAAACCATTCAAGCAGAAGACAGCAGCAAAAGTACGCCAATGCAGCCTTTGGTGGCTGATCGTGTTCAAAGTTGCAGAAGACTATGTGAAACACTACACTGACTGCCATAAAATGGGCGGAACAATTGGAATGAGAGACACAATGCCCCTGAAATTTATTCAGATTTCAGATATATTTGATGCATAGGACATTGACTTCATAGGCCCATTTCCTAATAGCAAGGGATTCGAATACAATCTTCCCGTTGTAGATTATGCAAGTCATTGGGTGGAGGCTATCCCAACCGAGCCGCTGATAGTCGCACCGTCTGTCGTTTTCTGAAAGATCGTATCATCTCCAGGTTCGGGGTACATAAGATTTTCATATCGGATGGTGTTAGCCACTTCATAAATTAAGAGGTTAAGAAGCTAACTCAAGAATTATGCATTGAACATCGTGTATCTTCTCCCTACCACCTACAGTCCAATGGCCTAGCAGAATGCTCCAACAGGGAGATCAAGACAATTCTTCATAAGTTTGTGCATCTGGATTGCAAGAACTGGTCTCAGTTTCTTGACTCCGTTCTTTGGTCTTACATAACAGCGTACAAGTCACCTTTGGGAATGTCCCCCTACTGCCTGCTATACGGCAAGACATGCCATCTTCCCATGGAACTCATTCATAAATCCTTGTGGGCAATCAATGTTTGCAATTTGGATTCCAAGAAGGCCAGAAAGAACAGAAAATTGGATCTAAATAGAATGTGTGAATTCTGTGACTACACATATGATAACATCTTGATATACAAGGAAAAGGTCAAGAAGTGGCATAACAAGCATATCCCTCGAAAGACTTTTGAGCCAGATCAGAAGGTTTAGTTGTTCGATGTGAAGTTGAAGATTTTTCTAGGAAAGTTTAAAAGCAAACAGACTGGGTCATTTACAACGAAGCATATGCGTGACAACGACAACATAATGACATCAGAATTGTCAGTTGATGCACAACCTTTCGTGGGCAACGGACTACTGCTAAAACCGGACCTAGAGCATGACACCTACTTTTCCGTTGTAGATTTGATTCAAGTTGCATATGAAGATGAGCTAAATGCCACCACATAAGAACCAAACAAAGCCGATAAAAATATTTTTGAATGGTCTTTCTTTTCTTCTTTTTCACTTTTCTTATTTTGTTTTTATTTTCTTTTTTCTTCCGATACGGTATCACCCCTTTCATCATTGCTATACTTAGGATGTACTTTATCCTAAGTTTGGGGATTGATCGCCTCGAGTTGTTCATTCTTTGATCCATCACATTTCCCCTCAACTCTTGACACTTTATCTATACTTAGGCATATTGTATCCAAATTATGGGGGAGCACAAGTCAAACCGATGATTTCGTACATTCCCACCCTTGACCCTCCATGCCTTGTGTACAGTCTGTTATACTTATTATTATTTCATTCTACGTATAGGGGGGACGGTCAACTTCTCATTCATTCATTCTGTAGTTGTTGTCATATTGACTATCCTATACTTAGTACAAGTTATGTCTTCTCTTTTTCTCTCTGATCTATGAGGACATAGCTCATGCTAAGTATAGGGGGTCGTATATACGTTGTATATACTTAGCCATAACTCGTAATTTTGTATTTTCAATAAGTATGGCTAAAATATAATTAATTAAGTGTAAAGAACATACTTGTATAAAATTCATTAAATTATTTGTATATACTGATTAATAAATTGGTAAAAATGTTTGGCAAAATATTTGAAAAATGGTTTGAAAATTTCTTTGAAAAATCTTTTGAAAACTATTTTGAAAATGTCTTGTAAAATGTTTCAACCTTCGTAAAAATGTTTTGTTTGTAAAAATTTCTTTTCTTAGTTTGAAATAAAATGTTTTGAAAATCTATTCGCAAATGTTTGAAAAATGGTTGCAAAAATAGTTTGAAAAATCTAAACATATTGTTTGAAAAATATTTACAAAATGGTTTCCAAATTTTGTAAATTTTGTAAAAATTATTTGTCAAATTAGTTTACAAAATAAAGTTTTCAAATTATTTGTGAAAATCTTTTTAAATTATTTTGAGAACTATGTACATAATCCAAGCAAGTAAAAACCTTTTACAAACTTAGCACGTTAACTTGGAAATAATAACTAAATCCTTGTAAAGATATAGTATAAATTCTTTTACCTAATTCTTGTAAATTACAAATATGCACTCTCGTGTAAATAGATGCACATAATTATTTGCCCAACTTTTTGGTTCTTGAAAAATCCCTAAAAAATTGCAAAATTAACAATCCCAAAAATATTTGCAAAATCATTTTCAAAAGTTCATAAAAATTTGCAAAACTTTTTCAAAAATCCATAAAAATTTCAAAATCAGAAAATTTCTTCAGAAATATTTTCATGCATTGTACATAGCATCTGCATTTTTCAGAATAACCTAGACAATTGAATAAGTCCAAATAAAGTCTGAAGATTGGAGCTTGAAATAGACCTTAATACACTTAATTTCAGAGGAACCCATTGAGGGCTAGAATTGGAGATATTTTATGTCACCTTGACTTAATTCTTTAGGTTCCATAAGACTATGTTTATGAATCAATTCAATATGCCTAAATAGAATCCTTTGTATCATCTGTATGAGTCTTGAGACAGTGACTTGACTGGAAACCTCGCACCTAGCACTTTGCTTAACTCAAATGGACTGTTGAAAGATCTTGGAGTCTAAGTTGGGACGATGCATGGTCGCTTCGTCAAGGGTGGCTCAGGAACTATTCTTGGGGATTGCCGACACCGGTACTCTAACCCAATTCTTTTGATAACAACAATATCTAAAGACTGGAGATGGATTGAGACAATGCTTCGGATGAGGAATGGTCTACCAGGGCAACTTTTTCTAAGACCCCAAAAAATGTGTGGATCAAAAGATAGTATATCCACTGAGATACAAGCAAGAATGCAGAAAATATACAAAGTCAAAGAAAATATCCAAAGAAGCTTACAACTAAAAATTCCACAAAAATTTGAGCTTCCGAAAAAGCATGCTTCTTGGTGGAAAATCGATTACACTGATCGATATCACAAGGGAATGAAGACTACACTGGTCCATTCCCACCTCTTTTCCCATTCTTCTAACTTCTTCCCCATTAGGTTGTAAATACCGGGAGCACCTGACCTTAGAAGGGAATATTTGTCTCCACAAGGATGAGTTACCATAAGAGCAGATGCTTTGATAGTTCATCAGTTTTGTCTGGAGAGATCTGAAACATTTCACACGCATGGTTCTATCACTTCAAAGTAGCAATAGTATACGACTGAGAGGATGGTTTTGACCTAGATGTGAATTGGACTGGATGATAGGAGTATGGAACCTAAGGGATGTTGTATCACACTTCCTAACTTCAATATGGTTCCGAACACACCGTTAATCCAAAGGCCTACTCTTAGCTCCAAACTTTGATTTTATTAATACAAGTTTAAAAGTCATCAATTATTCCTATTTATTCTCTTTTCTTTTTTTTATTTTCTTTTATGCACTTATAGGCATAAATGTTTGCTAGGGGCTAGTAAAGGAAAGTGTAGGGGGTGATGAATCTCCATTTCATTTCCTTCATTCTTTCATTTTAGCATTTAAACCCTAGCTAAATGCATAAATAACATTATTGTGCATAAATTAACATTCACTATTTATTGTATAAATATTGTATAAGAGACATTATTTCAAGCAAAAATAAAAGAATAAAAAAAGAAAAAGAAATAAAATGTCAAAGGTATTTTATGACCCTAAACCCTGAGACCTAGGCATATTGATGAGTGGGTCGATAAGGAATAAAGTAGGGGGAGATAAGGGTCCAAAAACACCATAAAATCCTAATTTTTATTATCCAATAATACATTTTGGGGCCTATTTTATTCTTTATTATTTTTACCCCAAATCAATAAACTTTGTACATAGAATTGTAGATATGAACACATAGAAAAATATAAAATTGATTCCACACAAAAATAATGCACAGTGTACATGTTATACTCAGAATAAAAAGCCAAAACCTAAACTTCCCAGACCCATATCTTCTCCATATGAATTCAAAATGTATCAAAATCACATTAAATTGTATATAACTTTTAATTATCTATTTAATAAAGGTCATTTCATTTAATTTTAATTTAAGAAGCAAAAGTTAGGTTTTGGACCCCTATTGTATAACATACTTGAATAAAATATCCATTTTATTCATTCTTTATAATTTTAGTTTTTTTTATTTTGTGCATATATTATGAATATTATTTATAATGTATGTACATAGTTAGAATAGAATAAAACTACAAAAATAATAATAAAATAAAATAGTATACAAAATACATAGATGAATATACTATACTTAAACCTATATAATAAGTATACATATTTATTTAAGTGTATAAAATCCATCAGAAAAATACAATAAAAATATATTTATTAAGTAATAAATATATAAATTAAGTATATAAAATAATAAAATTAAAAATATCATATAAAAATAAAATACCTAATACGTAGATAAATATACCTACTTTTATACATGTAAAAAGTAACTTGTAATAAATTAACCCATAAAAATAAATAAAAATCGGTTTAAAATACTACATAAAATAATAATATTTTTTATGTGTTAAATAAAAATTAAATAAATCATTTACTATTTAGTTTCTATTTATTTCTATATTTTTAGTTTCCATTTTGTCCTATTGCGTGTGACGTGGCCCAATCAGGGTCTGTCGTCTGTTGACCTTGGTCAACTCTCTGATCGAGGCTCTAATATGCATCGGACCTCATTTGACCCTACTCTTCTTGATTTTTTCATGATTAATCCTTGCATCCATTCAGCTCGATCTGTACTTGACTTTTAATCCTCGATCATCGAGCTTTCATGCCCAGATGATTCCTTGTTCATGGAGCCTCTAAATCAATCACCGCTCCATGAGAAAGACGCCTTGTATATAGAGTCGCCCCCGACCTTCCTTCACCCCTTGATCCTTCTTCCACCACTTAAACCCTAAAACTCATACATATAGTGAATCCTG
This sequence comes from Ottelia alismoides, assembly GCA_037367405.1. Classification (NCBI taxonomy): domain Eukaryota; kingdom Viridiplantae; phylum Streptophyta; class Magnoliopsida; order Alismatales; family Hydrocharitaceae; genus Ottelia; species Ottelia alismoides. The sequence continues at coordinate 294,743 of JAZKJV010002177.1, read as the reverse complement.
GGGACAGTAGGCACTCCTAGAAGGCTTTAGCGAGCTCATGTAGCGTTGATTCAAAGCCGGACCAGCTCAACCACCTTCTCCGCCTGAAGCTCTACTCCAGGTTGGTCCAAGTCCAACTAGCTCTTATTTCCTTGTTCTTTCTGTTCCGTAGCGTAATAGTAGTGTAGGGTTAGTTGTTATACTGTTTGATTTCTTTCATTTCCCATAAAATCAAAAATTCCCATTCACCGGAGATGCGGCTCCTCCGCTTGTTTCAGACCACTCCAACCTCCCTCTGCCATCCCGATCAACTCCATCATCTTACCCATCACCTGCTCTTTTCCCCACACACCTTCGTTCACCCTGGTCTCGCTCAAACCATGAGATCAGGGCCTCCCTCTCCTCCCTTCACCAGAGACCATCACCTAAGCCATTAACGCCTCGCATCTGTAACCTTAAGATCCCCTGAGCTCTGCCTTTTTTGCTGCTAACACTCTCCTGCAGAAAACAAAGAAAAACTATGACTTTGCAAGGGACTTCAAGTCTAGTTTTGTGGCTCCGGGTCTTGAACTCTGCCAGACATCGTTGGAGCACCTCCAGCCATTTTGAGCCCTCTAGTCACTGAAGGAAGCTCCCAGGAACGTTTTGAGAAGAACCGCAACAAGGAGGAGGACCGGAGACCCGAGCTCTAGCCGATCGAAGCTCGGAGGAACTCGGTTCTTCCCTATTCCTCCAAACTGTCTCTCAGTCGTCTGATCAGCCTCCTTCGCCTAGGCATACAGCCACCATCCAATTGGAGAGCCTAGCACTGCCGATCTCCCTTGTGAGATCAAATCTCAAATGTTGGCACCCAACCATCATCGCGTAAGGAGAGCACGATACATGGATTAGTGAGGTGCCTTGCACCATTCGACCTACTCCTTGAGGGGGTGTTTTGCATCTTCTATCCCCTTCTTTAATCTATTTATATTTTAGTCTTGTAAGTTTTTAAAGCAGTTTAAATTTTTTGGTAAAATTTGCAAGCACACCCATGTACTTAGGTCATCTTTCATTTGGGTTTGTGTTAGGTCACCTTACGTGCGGTCCCACATGAGGTGGCCATTTTGTGTGGAAGCCCCTGTGGATTTTTGTATTTCTATGTAGTCTTTAAAATTCAAATATTAGTTGTAATATTTTAGATATTTTATGTTGAATCCATAACTTATATTTTAATTACAAATATACCCTCGCTAGTTCATTTATTTTTGTATTTGTATTTCATTTATTAAAAACATCATCTGTGCTCAAATATGAAAAAATAGAGTAGATGCATGCTTGCTTTATCTTTCATGCATATTTTTATATTTGCATTTTAGGCATTTACCTATTTATTAAAAATCAAAAATAGCATGGAAAGTCCCTATATGTAGTAAAAAAACCCATAAAAATATAAAACTATTTTGGAAAATTCCAAAAAAAATATGTATTTTACTATTTTATGCGGCTAGACTAAAAATCCCTAAAAAAATAAAATGATTAATTAAAAAGATACAAAATCCTTTATAAAAATATAAAAAATCATCAAAAATCCCCAAAATATTTATTTCTTCTCTAAATTTTCTTTATTTTATATATTATATACTAAAATAGATTTGGAGAAATTTTGACACTTTTTGCTATTTTTAATCTTCAAATCAATTCAGCCTGTTTATTTAATCCTATTTTGGGATATTTTTTGCTTTAAAATTTATTAGAAAAAATATCTAAAAATCATAGAAACTGTACAAAAATATTTAAAACACAAAAATATTTTATTCTGTGATTTTTTGTTATTTTTGGTTGTATTTATAAATCGATTACCCTATATTGTATGTATAGTTATATATTCCTATATTATATATTTAAAATAAAAATAAATTAAAAATCAAAATTTATACAGTAAAATAAAAAATATAAAGTTTAAAACAACAAAAATAAATAAAAAAAATCCATAAAAAATAAATTAAAAATCCACAAAAATTCCAAATATCCTAAAAAGCCCGAAGTCATTTATTGTCTTTCTTTGCCAATTTTTTATTGTCTATCCTTAGTTATTTCATGTGTTCGACCCATATTATACTTGTCCACTATATAATCTATTTTAGGGTTAATAAATCTTGATTCATATTGTTTGCATTGATTTTCTATACATTGTATGGGTTGATTGTTGATTAGACATGACTGTTGAGAGGTCGTCACACCGACTGAGTCCTCACCTTGCGAGGCTCATTTTAGTCCACTTGATTCTCGCATTTATCACGTAGCCATTTCAGAAATAAAGAAGTCAAGAAACTTGTGAAGGAGTACGTCATCAATTACCATGCCACATCTCCTTACCACCCACAATCCAAAGGCTTGGCTAAGTTATACAATAGGGAGATCACGACTATTATGTCGAAATTTATTGTGTCGTATAGGAAGAATTGGTCTCAACTTCTTGATATCGTTCTATGGGATTATAGGACCGCCTACAAGTCTCCATTTGGTATGTCTCCCTATCGTCTGGTTTATGGAAAGCCATTCCATCTACCAGTTGAGTTAATTCACAAATCTTTATGAGCAGTAAACATCTATAATTTGAACTCACAACAAGGTGTTCAGAACTGAAAGATAGATCTGAACAAACTCCTGGAATTCCGATATTACACATTGATGAATCCATGATTCATCATCTTAATATATTAATCTTAGCAAAATACCTGAGTAAAATCTCAAATAAATATTCCTAAAATCAATAAATTAATTAAATGACTCTTGTAAATAAAATACACTAATTATTGTATATTATATTATACAAAATAAATTAATAATAATAACCCATAAAATAGACGATTTTTCACTTGTAAATATCCCAAACTTCATATATTTTTAATAATTTCATTTCAACTTCTTTTCGGATAATTATTTATCTAATTTGTTATAAAAATGTATATAAAATACAAAAATATAAAATAAATTTCATCGTAAATAAATACTCCTAGATCCCAAAGAGAAAAAATCGTAAAGTCTAACTTCCTGGCCAAATTTCCACTCCTTTGAACTCCAAATTCACCAAACTCACTTTCAAAGTTTATGTTAGAAAATGATCTATCATGAACATGGTTTCATTAAAATTGGAACTCGTCTGCAAAATTTGAGTTTTGGGACCTAGTTGTATATTGTACATAATGCAACAAATGTGACTTTGATTTTTTTGTACAAATCTAACCTTTTTTTATTTATTTCTTTTTCTTTTAATTTCTTCATTGTATATTTTAATAAATGACATGATTAGAAAATCTCAAAAAAAATATTTTGTCATTGAAAATAAGGCAAAGTGACTTTGTATATAATGTACATATTTTTCATTTCTTAGTTTTTTTTTATTTTTCTTAATTACAAAAAAATCCAAAAAATCATTTTTATGTTTTATTTTATTTTTAGTAATTTATTTTTATTTTGTAAATAAATTTAAAAAAAATATTAAAATTAGAAAAGTAAAAAATGTACATATTGTTGTTTTATTCTTTTGTGGGCTTACTTTTGTAAATTCTCCACTCTCTTTTCTCTTTATTTTATTTTTTTAGTAGCCAACTTTTAATTTATTTTAATTTTATTTATTTTCCTTTCTCTACTTTAACTTCTCATTCGACCATCAACTTCCATTCAACTCCGTCATTTTTTTAACCTCCCATTCAACTCCACCATTCCACCATTTCTCCAACTTCCTGTTCTACTTCTTTTTATTCATCTCCTCTTCTTCATTATCTTTTTATCTGCCATTCTTAGAGAAAAAGGAGAGAGCTCATTGAGGTCGATTGGTGACAGCGTTCCACCACAATATGAATTGACGACCTACTTTCAGACGAGATCCGTGACGACCACAATCTCTGCGTCGCGAGTTTCCCGTCAAGCTTGCTCAGCTTTGCGGTGCATCCATCATGCTGCTCGAGGGCACGACAGGAGTCCAACGTAGCTACTCTACAATTTTGGCTAACCATAGGTAAGTTTTCTATCTTCTTCTTTTTTTATTATCTAACATTAATTTTTTTGTCTTGGTCACCTTCATTCCTTTTTTTTACACCACATCCAAATCACCATCACCCATTCCATCATCACAATTATTCATCACATCACCTCCCCTTCATTCTCATCTTCATTTCCCTTCCATGTTCTTTCTAAAAAAATTCAAAAAAAAAGAAAAACATGAAGAAAAACATAGCATGTTTCCTCCGCCCGCAGCCGCCGTCGCACCCCCCCCCCCGGCTACTCCTCAGCTCTCGTGGCAGCCTACGGCTCCTTCCCTACCCAGATTATCTGCAATGTGCATGGCCACAGTCCCACCGCAACCTTTCATCACCGTGTAGCGCACCCCCACGTGGAGGAACCCCAACGCCCCCACATTGATGTGCCACCCCTCCTCCCGTCGATGCCTCGCCACAGGGCCAGGCCCTCCTCTTCCTCCAGATCACCTCCACGCCAGCACCCCGCACCACTATGCTGCCAAGCACAGCCGCTTCGTGCCACTCCGTCGCCGCCCTTCTCCCTGCCGTGCCCTAACTTCACCAATGAAGAAGGTCTTCATTTTTGTTTTATTTTTGTAAAAATTACATACTTTGTCCTACATGTTTTAATATTTACAAAGTAGTCCACGTGCATGTTTTGTTTGATAAATTTACATTCTGAATTTGCATATATCCCCCATATTCATGCATTAATTTGGACATCTTTTTAGCATCATTTATTTTAATGAAAAATGTAATGTCATTGAGCAACTAATTCTCTATCATTTGGCTATTTATTTGGATATTTGTGAGCTTTGAGTAATTAATTAAAATTGTATTAGCGAAAAAATTGCTTATTTTACCCAAATTGTGGTCTTAAATTCGTATTTAATTCATGGTTGTTCCAAAAATTCCTCAAAAATCAGAAATGATGCCTTAAAATATGCTTTATATACTATCCAAATTTCATCTAAATTGGAGTTGTTGTATGCTTAAATAAATTGTAGAGTGATTTTAGTAAATGATTTTTAATTAAACCACGCACATTATTTTTGTGAAATTTCAACTCTTCTAGATTTCTTTTTAAAATACCTTGTTGAGACAATTTGTTCTCTGGTTAAATTGATAATATGGATTTATTAGAAATTAAATACTTCTCGTTACTCTATTTCCATTAAAAAGTTCATAAAAATTCATATATTGTCGAAAAATTCCAAAAATTTATTGTAGCCCCATTTCATCATGTTTAAGTCCATAAAATTTTCATATTTTTTGCATTCTATTTGTGTGAAAATTTATTTGAAAACCCATAAAAAGTATGCATTTTCATTGTTGCATTTTAACCCTTAAAATTCTAAAAAAAAGTGTTTTGCATTCATCGCTGGATTAGGTTTCTAGAAAAAATATAATTTGTCTAAATTAGGTTAATTTCGCATTAAAATTAATTTGGCTAAGTTGTGTGTTTTATTATTAATTTAATTCAATCATATTTTACATTCGCATTCATTTTGCATAAAAATACAAAAAATCCGCATTTGAAACCTAGAGCTAAGTGTTCTCAATTGACTCAAAGTTATTTCTTTGCTTCCATGTGTTCGACTCCAGACTTTCATGGGATATTAATTAAAAACCGAGTCCTCCTCGCAGAGATCTTTTCTCGATTCTGATTAACTGGTTGAGTGTTGTGCTACAATGAGTACCTAATATACCCACTCAAGCAGATTTATCAGATGGCGTCGTTGTCGGGGAGGCAAACATCTTAGGGTTTAATTTAGAAAATTAGATTTAGGTTTTCTCGCACTCAAGTATTTTGACCCCGAGCCACTGTGTAATTAATTCATTTTTTATTTTTCTTCCTCTTTTGCTTATTTTTGTATATATTGTGTTGTTATCTCTCTAATATAAATTTCATTTTCCTTGCAGGGCCCGGTGAACTTGGTGTGCATCAAAGGTCGACGGAAGTGACGTGTGCCGACTACTGAAGATCAAGGAAAATTCAATTTATTTTGAGAGCATTTTTATTTTTGTAATTTTTTGTAATTATTGTGTTGTAATAATTTAGGTACTTCGTTCTTTACAACGGCTCTTGTTTGAGAGCTCGCGCATGTATCAAGACTGGACATTTGACCCATTCGTGGTTATATGGTTGATTGACGTAGAATAGGACTTGCACTCGCAGCTCTTAGAGCTTTTTGACAAGAATAATTTTGTTGCTTGTGCTCGTAATCTTTAGGACCACACATTACATTTAATGAGACGTACTCAGATCGCAGAGCTACTAGTCCAAATTAAATTGTTCATCACTCGCTAATAGAACAACCTTTGTAGGAACGATTTTCTCGTTTGCATCTCATATAGTATAAATTTTCAATTCTATGTTGCATCCCACATGTAGAGTGCGAGGATCACATAAGTGTTCTGAACTAGATATGCATCATTGATTTCACTATTTGCATCGATTTTTCTCGACTCCCTTCCCCTTGGTTTTGAAACTTAGGTTAAAAGAAAATCGGGACTGATCATTAGGCATGTTGTTTTGGTGGAGTAATCAAGTGATAATCAAACTTAAAATCGATATTGCTAATAAGAGTTTATAAAAAAATTGGCTAAAATTAACACTTGTTTTCAGGAGAGCAAAACCCTCATTGTATGTTTGTGATATTATGATTGTTGAGAGGTGAGGACACATCCCTAGGATAGTGAGCAAAACCTACTTTTAAGCCTTGCGTAATTAGATGTATATTTTTATTTATCACCTAATTAAAATTGAAAATATAAACGGCCGGACTCTTGCAACCATCACAGTGTTGAGTAGGTGAACCCATGGTTTGTTCTTGTGTTTGTCTATTTTGTGTGTTATTCGGTGCACTTGCACACTTTTTCTTCCTCGATCCACTTCATTTTCCCATCTCTCTTCGAAGATGTCGAAATATTGGTCGTCATATCTAGGTAACTCTTCTTCGACCATATTCCGGTCATCTCCACCCTCTTACTCCTCCTAATACCCACACCATGACCGTGAAGACAGAACTCCGACTGACTTCCCCACTTCTTCGTACTTCTCACCTACCCCAAATTCTTACACCCCTGACCCACATCCACCTTGGATTGATTTGTCATATTCTCGTCTGATTGTTGGAATCAAGGAACAAATCGAAGAGCAAGCCACTGTTGAGATGAATGATTAGCAGAATCAGTTGCCCCCACAGACCTCATTCTCACCTCAAGTCAGGACCAGACAACAATTGACCTATACACATCCCGACTTGACCTTAGGGTCCAACATGGTCGACCAAACAGACCAAATGGAGAGGCTTGCACTACATGATCTTCCTGACTTGATCGACCTTAGTGATCAAGACCACATTAACCAACCTTCGTACCACCCATTCAGAGAGCCGACATATACAGGGGATTGGATTCATGCGACCAATTTACAGACCCCCTTCCTACTGACTCCACCATATGAGGCTCCAACCAACATATGCCATACAGATGGGCTATACTCAACACAGCATTACACGCCTGAGTTAAGGTGTGTTGAGTGTAAGATCCCGAGTTCTCAGCAGTATCCTCAAACTAGGCAGACTTCTCTCATGATGTCATGAGAATTTATTGGAGGATGACATTTCTATACCGATCTAGAATCCATGTATGAAAGTGGATCATGGATTTTGTGGATTGAATTTTGGAAACTTGGAAGACATCAGATTGACCACACGTCATGTACAGTTGGAGTCCCTTCTACCTCCCTCTTCTACTAACCACTTTCCCTCCAAACTAGAGTCTGTACATTCTCATATTCCTTCTTCACCTATCAAAAAGACCAAAAAATTGAAAAATCTGAAAACACCATAAAAATTGAAAATGGAAAGACCTAAAAAAATTGGACCCTGCAGTTAGGGAAGTGATTAATAGAGAGTTGATTTTTGAACTTCCCTTAATAATGATCATCGAACACTTTCCTAGCCTCAAAAGATTTGTGAGAAGTAAATTAATGCCTAAAAGGTCGGGAAATAAAAGGACAAGGACTGAGAGATACATAGTGTCTATGGCCACCTCTTTGGTGATAGGGAGAAAAACAAGAGCCATAGAGTGAAGTGGTTGCCCAGTTTTGACTGTGAAATCAAAGACACTACCTTTACCCATGCAAGAATCGATGATTACTCACCGATAAATAGACTCCCTTCCTCCATCTTTGCCAAGGTCAAACTCGGATCAAGCAGTAAGACGAAAGAGATCGTTTAGCTAGTTGATCGATCTATAAAACTGTCGAGGCGAACCATTTCAATCATCATTACTTTCCAATGTACTTTACTCCATATATACTTCACGATCATTGACATGGAGCACCAAGGAGATATCACCCAGTCTCCGATCATTCTTAGGAAGTCGTTCTTAGTCTTAGTTAAGGCAACTATAGATTGTGAGACTCAGGAGATCGATTTCACTGCATCAGAAACACTCCGACCCCACCCAATCTTTAAGGGCACTGGGACCAAATTAACCAATCTCGATAAATCGATTGCTCCATCCTCTAGTCGTTCATATGGTAAGAAGAAGAAGAGTATTGATTCCTCGAGGTGTTCCCTCGAACTCCTCAAGATGTATCACTCTCCTCTTCCTTTTGATGCTTCAGATTCTAGAAAATCGGCTAAGAAAATTGCCTTTAACATACCAGAGTAGGAGTTTTCTGAGGAGTCCTCATCATGTCCGGATGAGGTGTTCTATATGAGTGAGCTCAGTTCGGTTGTTCTTAAGCCATATCTGAGCAAGCAGCCGTGTGTCGACCCTCATTGGACATTCCCTATCCCTCACTATTGTTCCCTTAAGGATGATTCTGATAGCGACACATATGTATACTACTGATGATCGTGAAAATCGCCTCTTTAATATTGATGAGTTGTAGTATAGGAGGCGAAAAACGATTCAGCAAAAACCACAATCATTTGAATGTTGTGGAGTATTTATACTTGGCAAGTCTACCAAGGTCGAACACAGGGACACGAGCTACTCTATCTATTTATCGAATTTTGATCAGTTCAGAACATGTGTGAATCATTTCTTAATTACAGGTCTCCATGAAGATGCAGGATGCATTATGCAGATTATAATGCAATAGAGTGATGTATGCAATTTTTAGTTGATTTTTATGCAAATTTAGGATGATGCATGAAAATAATGCAAGATTAAGTGCATGCAAAATAAAGGATTACGAAAATGCCCTAAAGGATAATTAAATTGATCAACAGATGATGAATTGAAATCAGAGTCATTTTGAGCACAGAAATAAGGGCATTCAAATATTCAGGGCTAATCTAGGTAGAGCAAGGAACTCATCTAACATAAAAATTTCACTTCATTTAAAATGGTGGCAGATGAGAAAATTAACATGTCGTGAGATAGATGAAGAAACAAGGATCAAAACGACACTAAAATCATGCAATTTGGACCTACGATGCTCAAGTTATGAAGAAAACAATGCAGGGGCATAATTGTAATAAAAATGCAAGAAATAAAAGATAAATATAACAAATAGGTCCCCGGAGGGACCTAAATGTAACTTCTAAAAAATGCATGGGCCCTTATGAAAATTTTCCATGCGCGCAGGGGCATTTCTGCAAATTCCAAAGGTTATGAGGGTCTCCCTGTAAAATACCCAGGGAAGCACGTAAGGCATGTGTCTTGGGACCAAAGTGCAAATACCAAAAGTATCAGGGTCTGCTCTGTAATTTACCAAAGCCCCCCACGTGGGGTGCACTTGAGGGCCTAGGCTCGGGACTCCCAATTGGTTCAGGACACGTGGTGTCAGGTGAAGGCTCGGGGCGAGATTCGGTAGACCCGAGGCTGCTGGATCGAATTGAGGCTCAGGTCGTCCACATGTCTTCATCATGCCGTCCGATCCAGATGATCAGACGGTATCTGCTCTTCGTTGTCCACCGCAGACCGCCGGAGGAGACGGGGCTCCGACGAGCATCCCTGCACTCCGTCGGGATCTAGACGCGCTCCAGATGCTCAATGAACTCCGTGAAACCTGGGCGTTGAAGTTCGGACGACTGAGGAGGCATGGGGACAACTTGGTGTTGCTGACAATGAAGATTCGCCGGAGGCAGAGCTGCAGAACTTGCCTCCGGCCAAGCTCCAGCCAATGAAGACCCTGCAAGGGTTAGTCATAGCCGAAGTATGTCGTGCGTGCGAGGTCAATGAAATGGTGGTTCTTGGAGGTGGCTGGAGTGGTGGACGAAGATCTTCAACTCCGGTAAGAGGGAGGTGAAGTTGGCTGAGGTGATTGGGGTCATGGAGAAGGGAAGGTGATGTCGGAAGGGGTTGGCGAAGAAAATGGTGGAGTTGTGAAGCTCATGGCTTCGACAGGAATCATTGAAAGTGAGCGGAGGTGTGGTGATAATTTAGAGAAAATTAAAGAAAAGTAAAGAGCGGATTACCTCACCGGAGAGAGGAGAGAAGCAGGTGGTTGGGGAGGCTTGGGTTGAGCTCCGTTGGAGCTTGGATCGTCGCACGTCGTACTCAGCCTAAGGCATAGTGCTCAGCGATGCACGGGGCGGTCGCAGCATGGTCTTATGACCATGGATCACACCGGGGGACGGCGTCCATCGTCTCCTCGACAAGACCTCCCTCCGCTGTCACCGGAGGGCGGAGGAAGCTAGGGTGGAGCCCCGTGGATGGTGGATGGGGATGACGTCAGGTGGAGGAGTAGGATTTATAAGGTGAGTTGGCGGTCGGTTTCAAGTGATGGAGGAGATTTTGAACGGGCGACTTGAGGGCTAGGAGTAATGGCTGGGTGTAGTGATGATGTGTTTGAGGATGGCGGAAGAACGGGTGTTGTGTAGGTGGCATTACGACGAGGAGGGAAGGTCGGGGTGATGGTTATAATTGGAAGGGGGTGGTGTGCGCACGAGTTGTAACGCTTAGGAAGGGGATAACGGGAGGTAGGAGATGATCTTCCAGTCGTTGGATCATATGATCCAACGGTTCTGCTGGAGGCATTGGTGAACGATCAGGATCTGATCAGAGATCAGATCGGATGGTTGATGGTGAAGTGGGAGCGAGTGGTTAGGATGGAGGCAGGGCGAGATCGGATGGTTGAAAATAAGAGGGTTACATGGCGAGATGAGGTCCTTAGGATGGAAGTCGGATCGAATGACTAGAATTTAGGCGGAAAGGAGTGGCTAAAATTTCATCTGGAGGATAATCTGATGGCCGGGATTGCGTCAGAAATGAAGGGCTGGGATGGGGGCAGGAAGGAGCAGATCTAACGGCCCAGGAGAGTACTGGGTGGCGGAAGGAGGATGGGCCATGTGGGTGGCCCAGAGGGCGCCACGTGGCCTAATCAGAAAATTACAAAAAGCAAAAATAAAGATAAATACAAAAGAAATAGTTAGAGGCAAAATTAGGAAAAAGTCAAAACATGAAAGTTGTTCGTTTCAATGAGATCTACAAGTTTCATGTTGGATAAAAAGCCAAAAGAGGTCATTTATACAAAAAGTATTTTTGGGGGTATTTTTAAGGGGTTAAAAACACCTGCTTTTTGGTTTTGAGTTGTTTTTGTATTTTTAGTCTCTTTTTAAATGTTAGGAAAATTATAGACAGTTGTTCAACTTGATTTTTAGGGATTTTAATAATAAAATAATTACAAAATAAATAATAGTTATTATATACAATTATTTATAGATTAATTATGCATAATATATACAATATAATAATGAGGAATTATTGATGAATTTTATTGGATTGATTAAGCCAGGGGTTTAATTATTGACTTTTAGCATGATGAATTCGAGATTCAACTACCCACCCCCTCGCTCCCGCAAGAAGTTCTGTCACAAACCTTCTTGATCCTTGTATATTCTCACTCCTCCTTATATAGTTTTTCTTTCTTTTATTTTCCTCCCTCCCTCGTGATTCGCATCACTTGCCCCGGTTCCGTGTCATTTTCATTTTATGGCTATACTTAGGATGACTAGATCCTAAGTATTGGGGGGTGAATGACCCGAGTTACTATGTCTCTTCTTTTTATTTTCTTTTTGTATATTCATTCCCACCCTCGTCGGTCCCCCAATCTTGTGTTCTCTCCAATACTTAGGCTGACCAGAGCCTAAGTATATGGGGTCGATTCCCATTGTGTATTCTCCAATGCTCTTATATTCTTCTTCTCTTCTATTCTTTTCACCCACTTATGCTTAATACGAGCTATGGCATTTTGTCACCTAGTGCCATGAGGACATAGCACATGTTAAAAGTAGGGGGCATGTATATATTACATATATACTTAACCTATAGCTCGTAATTTGACTTGTTTATAATTAAAATAAGGGGTTATGGGTAAACTGTTGTAAATAAGAGGTACAACAAAAAAATTCATAGAGCAAAACTTTTTCAAAAAAAATAAAAAACTCAAAACTCTTATTTTTCAAAAAAAAATCTCTTCTTACAATTTTTAAAATATACACTTTTTGAAAAAAAATCAAAAATATTTTCAAAAAAAATCTCTTTTCAAAAAAAATCAATTTTTTTCTTCCTCTTTCTTTTCAAAAAAAATGTGTGTCATTTCTTATATACCTTTCTTTTTCAAAAAACCTCTTAAAAAAAGCAAAAACCTTTTCAAAAAAAATCTTCTTTCTTCTTTTCCTTTCTTTTTCAAAAAAATAAAAAAAAACTTTTTCCCACTATTAAAAAATAAAAAAAATCACAAAAACCAAAATCACAAAAAACATAACTGATGAGTTGGTTTAATCCTTGACACTTACACATTCACACAAGACTAGTGAAGTTCAAGAATACTTGGTTTATGAGGTCTTGAGATTTTGAGTTAACCAACCTTAGTCATTAGGGTCTTTGGCTAATTATTCACATTTCCCTAGTTTGAAAGATTTGTGTGTTATATTGCACCCTTAATAATATGATCAGCACCTCACATACACGATTGCAATTGTGATGATCTGAGATGAAATTTCACTTGAGGAACTAGGATGAGGGATTTGAGTTTGGACCTGATTTTATGATGCTCGAGGATAGGATAAAATCAATGAAGGCTTCATGAAACCTGAATGGCAGCACCTTTAGCTAGTATGAGAACATGGTTATTGTACTATCTCTTGCCATTTACCTATGTGCCAGGGTGTGATGAAATCGAAAAAATTGTTGATCAGTGTGCGCCATTTTTTTGGTAAAAGCAGTGGAGCTAACCAAAAGCAAAGAAAAGAATGAAAGAAATGCTAAAAAAAGCTCTCACCATATAAAGTCAAACATCAGAGAGCTTCCACCAAAGGAGAGCACTCCCAACCATTTCAAAGTGTCCTCTTGGACCCTTGCTATTAGGACCAGGAGTTGTGCTAGCACCCAAAAAGGGCTATGTATCATAAATGCTACAAGTCTAGGTGTAGAAGGTACAATAGGTACTCAAAAAGGTACACCCTGGTGATTCCTGGAAAACAAGTGTAGATGACTCTGAATTCTCTTGACGGACACACTGATCAACACCAAAAAATACATGTGTTGCGTTAATAAGGCACTCGAGAGGATCCTTGTTCCAATGAGAGGGAGAGAAGAAATGACACAATCCTATGACCTCCATCAACTTACCTCCCATCTACACCTTTAAGTCTGATAACTAAAGAGACGGTGGATTGGATGCAAGAAATGGTATATTCCCTAGTGTTGAGGATCGGGTTCTTAAGAGAGTCTCTTAGGCTGGAACCTTGGATGAAGTTGCGACTCTACTCTTGTAAGTGCAGTCCATACTTAAAGTCGTATTCCTATTATATATGTATACAGAGAGAGTTTGATGGTTAGGAAAATTGGATACGTTTTGATTATCAGCTTATAATTCTAAGATCATAAAATCGAGAGTTCTGCAATGGATCAAGTCTTGTATTCACATGCACAGTCAGAGGTTAATCCAACTTATTCATTCTTTATTTGCTCGAGGACTAGCAAAGTTTAAGTATAGGGGGTGATGAATTCACGATTCACCATCTCAATATATTAATCTTATCAAAATCTATGAGTAAAATCTCAAATAAATATTCCTAAATCAATAAATTAATAAAATGATTCTTGCAAATAAAATACACTAATAATTGTATATTATATTGTACAAATAAAGTAATAAAAAAACCATAAAATAGAGGTGTTTTTTACCTGTAAATAGCCCGAACTCCATGTATTTTTAATAATTTCATTTCAACTCCTTTTCGGCTAATTCTTTTTAACTTGTATAAAAATGTATAAAAAATACAAAAATCTGAAATAAATTTCATCGCAAATAAATACTCCTAGATCCCAAAGAGAAAAAGTTGTAAAGTCCAACTTCCCAGCCAAATTCCTGCTACGTTTGAGCTCCAAATTCACCAAACTCACTTTCAAAGTTTAAGTTAGAAAATTATCTACCAAATGAAAGTAGTTCATTAAAATCGGAGTTCGTCTGCAAAATTTGAGTTTTGGGACCTGGTTGTATATTGTACATAATGCAATAAATGTGACTTTGATTTTTTTATACAACTCTAACACTTTTTATTTATTTCATTTTCTATTAAATTCTTTATTATATGTTTTAATAAATGACATAATTTAAAAATTGCAAAATAATATTTTACCATTGAAAATAAGGCAAAGTGACTTTGTACATAATGTACATATTTTTCTTTTCTCATTTTTTTATTTTTCTTAATTACTAAAAAATCCAAAAAAATAATTTTTGTGGTTTCTTTTATTTTTATCATTTTATTTTTATTTTTTAAAATATCTTTTATTAAAAATACAAAAAAAATAAAATTAAAAATTAAAAAATGTACATGTTGTTTGTTTTATTTTTGTGTGGACTTACTTTTGTAAATTCTTCACTCTCTTCTCTCTTTATTTTATTTTATTTTATTTAGTATCCAACTTTTAATTTCTTTTTATTTTATTTATTTTCCATTCTCTACGCTAACTTCTCATTGTACCATCAACTTCCATTCAACTCCACCATTATTTTTAACCTCTCATTCAACTCTATCATTCCAACATTTCTCCAGCCTCCCCTTCTTCTTCTTCTTTTTATTCATCTCCTCTTCTTCGTCCTCTTTTTATCTGCCATTCTAAGAAAAAAAAGGAGAGATCTCATCGAGGTCGATCGATGACAGCATTCCACTATGATACGAAGCGACGACCTCCTTTTAGGCGAGATCCGCGGCGACCACCGTCCCCACGTCGTGAGTTTCCCATCAAGCTCGCTCTGCTTCACGGTGCATCCACTACACCGCTCGAGGCCACGACAGGAGTCTAGCATAGCTGCTTTGCAAATCCGGTGAACTAGAAGTAAGTTTTCTATCTTAATTTTTTTTAATGATCTAACGTTAATTTTTTTATCTTGGTCACCTTCATTCCTTTTCGTGTACACCACATCCAAATCACCATCACCCACTCCATCATCACCATCATTCATCACATCACCTCCCCTTCATTCTCATCTCCCTTTCTATTCCCATTTCTTTTAAAATATTCAAAAAAAAGAAGAATAAAACAAAAAAAAGAAGAAGAAAACACAACATGTTTCCTCTGCCCGCAGTAGTCATCGCACGCCCCCCTTGGCCGCTTCTCGGCTCCCATCGTGCCCTCGTTGCAGCCACACCTCCACCACTACCGCCTGTAATGGCTCCATCCTCGCTCAGATCATTTGCAGCGTACGTGGCCATAGCCATGTCGCAGCCTTCCTCTGTCGCGCAGCGCACACCCGCATGGAGGAACCCCGGTGCCCCCACGCCGGCATGCCACCTCTCCTCTCGTCAACACCTCGCCACAGAGCCAGGCTCTCCTCATCCTCTATGCCATATCTACGCCATCACCCTGCACCACTTCGCTGCCAAGCGCAGCCGTGGCGCACCACTCTGCCACTGCCCTTCTCCCCTATCGTTCCTAACTTCACAAACGAAGAAGGTCTTCATTTTTTATTTTATTTTTGTAAAAATTTCATATTTTGTACTGCATGTTTTGATATTTATAAAGTAGTCCATGTGCATATTTTGTTTGTAAAAATTAATTTCTAAATTTGCACGGATATCCCTATATTCATGTGTTAATTTGGACATTTTTTTAGCATCACTTATTTTAATGAAAAATGTCATGTTGTTGAGCAACTAATTCTCTATCATTTGGCTATTTATTTAGATTTTTTGAGAACTTTGAGTAATTAATTAAAATTGTATTAGTAAAAAATTACTTATTTTACCCAATTTGTGGACTTAAATTCATATTTAAATCAGGTTGCTCCAAAATTTCCTCAAAAATCATAAATGATGCGTTGAAATCTGCTTTAATTATTATCCAAATTTCATATAAATTGGAGTTGCCTTGTGCCTTAAAAATTGTAGAGCGATTTTAGTAAATGATTTTAGTTTAGATCCTTATACGTTATTTTTACGAAATTTCAACTCTTCTCGATTTCTCATAAAAATACCTTGTTGAGATAATCCGCTCTCTGGTTAAATTGATCATGTAGATTTATTAGGAATTAAATACTTGTTGTCACTCTGTTTTCATTAAAAAATTATAAAAAAACATATATTATCAAAAAATTTAAAAAATATTGTAGCCTCATTTCATCATGTTTAAGTTCTAGTAAAATTTTCATATTTTTTTACATTTTGTTTGTGTGAAAGTTTGTGTGAAAATTCATAAAAAGTATGTATTTTTCATTGTTGCATTTTAACCCTTAAAATTCTAAAAAATGTGTTTTGCATTCATCACTCGATTAGATTTCTATGAAAATATATAATTTGACTAAATTGAATTAATTTCAAATTAAAATTAATTTGGCTAAGTTGTGTATTTTCTTATTAACTTAATTCAATCGCATTTGCATTCGCATTCATTTTTCATAAAAAAAAATACAAAAAAATCCGCATTGGAAACCTAGAGCTAAGTGTTCTGAATTGACCTAAAATTGTTCATTTTCTTCCTTGTGTTTGACCCCGGATTTGCCCAAGTTATAATTTAAAAATCAAGTCCTCCTCATAGAGAGCTTTTCTCGGTTCTGATTAATTAGTTGAGTGTCGTGCTACAACAAGTAGCTAATATACCCACTCAGACAGATTTATCACACATACGATAACAACCTAATATATAAGAAGAAAGTCAAATGTTGGCACGACATGCATATTAGAAGAAAAACTTTCGAGTCTGGATAGAAGGTGTGGTTATTTGATGCGAAGTTGAAGATATTCCTGGGTAAATTAAAGAGCAAATGGGCAGCGCCATTCCTAGTGAGAATTGTGCATGACAATGGTAGCATACTGATATCCGAGTTGTCATCTGACACACAACCATTTATGACCAACATACAATTATTGAAACCGTATCTAGAGCATGATGCATTTTGTTCGCTGTCGATTTGATAAATAATATTTTTGACAAAAGATCTCACCACAACATCAAAAGATTCAGACAGTGCTTTCAATAATATTTTCAATTAATTTTTGTTTTTTTATTCTTTTTTCAATTCTTTCATTCTTACGATTATTTCATTTATCCCATTCATCTGAACTATACTCAAGATGACGAGATCCTATGTGTAGGGGGATGAGTGCATTGATTTATTCTTCATTATTCTCTTGATTATCTTCTAACTTGTTGATAATTCTTTTCTATAATTATGGATATTTTACCCTAATTATAGGAAAGACAAGCCGAGTCATTGATTTCTATGAATTCCAATACTTGATCGTCCCCACTTTGTGTACAGTCTGATATATTTAGTATTAGTTGATCCTAAGTTTGGGGGGGATGATCTACTTCTTATTCTTTGAGTCATTGTAGAATAGGCTTTTCTATACTTAGCATGATTTATGTCTTCCTTTATTGCTCTTTGATCACTATGAGGACCAAGTTTGAGATAAGCATAGGGGGTCGTATATATTGTATATATACATTATCCATAACCCATACTTTCATATTTTCTATAAATATTGATAATATACTATATAGGGTAAATAACTTGTAAAGAACAAACTCTTGTGTATATATATATAATTTTTTTGAAAATTGTAACAATTGTTTGAAAATGATTTTAAAAATGGTTGTAAAATATTTTCTAAAAATATTTTGAAAACCTTTGAAAAAACCTTGTAAAATGTTTTCAAAATATGTAAAAAAAGAATCTTTTCCTGAAATGTTTGTAAAAAGTTCGTAAAAATTATTTGTCAAAATGTTTTTAAATTTTTTTGTAAATTTATTTGCAAAATAAGTTTTCAAAATATTTGAAAATATTTGCAAAAATATTTTCAAATTATTTTGAAAACCCTGTAGATAGTAATCCTTGCAAAAATTCTTCAAATAAAACATGCACATACCTATATCAAGTTCTTTACATACTTGTATAAAATTTCTTTATATAACTTTTATAAAATTCTTTGTAAATATGTATAAAATTCTTGCGAGTATGCGAATGCATTTAAACCACTCAACCCTTTTCAAACAATTCCAAAACATTTTACGAAATTCCAAAAATCCTAAAAACTTGAAAAATGTTTTCAAAGCTCCATAAATTTTTAAAAAAAATCAAAAATTCCATAAAAAGTTCAAAATCATAAAATAATTTCACAACTTTTCTACCATTGCATAAGCATTTTTCAGAATGATGTGACAATTGAACAAGTCTAAATAAAATCTGAGTCTGGAGCACAATCTAGACCTTAATACACTTGATTTCATATGACCCTTATAGGAATCGGAATTAAGACTTTTCATGTCAATGAGACTTAATTCTTTGAGTCCACAAGACTATGTTCGTGTGTCATCATGACTAGCCTAAGTAGAGTATTTCAAATTGCATGCATGACTCTTGCTACTAATGACCTAACTTGAACACCACACTTTGTACTTAGCTCAACCTTGAGGAGGTGGTGAGGGTTGGATTCTTAAACTTGAGGAAGAACACATATGGAAACATACGTTGTCCCAATAGGTGGTCAGTCCCCCCCCCCCAACCTGGTCTAGTTGCATGGATGTCTAAAGACAGGGCGTTGTGTGTTGCAATAAAGTTTCAAAAGAGCGATGTTCTATTGGCTCAAGAGGAAAAATTATTTATGCAAATGCTATAGTGTGTACTAAAAAAATGTAAAATCAAAATCTCCTAAAAGAATTGACGGGCAAAAGTCAAACAAAAAAACCAATTCCCGTCGGAGTATGTATGAAATAAGCAACACATTATGCTTTGAAGTCAATACATCAAGGTTGCTTGCAACAGGAGACTAGGCTACACTAGTCAAGCTCCATAGGAAAAGTTACTACATTAGCCAATCCATACTTCTTCTCTACCCCCTTTTCCTGACCTAGTTGTACTTGAACTTAGAAGGAACTATCTCGATCCTTGAGGAATGAGTAGCTAGATTGGGGAATTAGGGTTATCATGTTAAGGAAAGCTGTTCCTTGATATTTCTGATGGAAATATCTACATTCACATACAATGTACAAGTGAGATTCTTAGTCATAAGGGTTTATGTATGAAAAGACTTATTCTAACCTGGCTATTGAGGCCACCTAAACAGAGAATTGTGTAACTTGAGGGATGTTAAGTTTTAGACCATACTCCCAATAAGGTTCCGAACACATTAAAAATACATAGGTATTAATTGATCTCCAAACTTTGATTTTGTGAAGATAGGTTTAATAATCATTATCATTCTAACTTTCTTTATTTTCTTTTTCTTTATTTTTCTCTTTTGCATCACTTATTCTTTTAATAAGTGTTTGCTACAGACTAGCAAAGGTAAGTATAAGGGGTGTTGAATAGCCATTCATCTACCTTTATTCTTCCTTTTTGTCTTTAAATCCCTATCAGAACACCTGTAAATACAATAAACTTGTATAAATAAGCATTCATTACTCATCTATAATTAGTTTTAAATTATTGTACAAATACATGTATTTAAATCCAAAATAAAAGAATAAAGTAAAGAAAAACAAATGAAGTATCAAAGATACTGAATGACCCTAAACCCTGATACCAAGTAAATATTGACTTGGTCGACCAGGAATAAAGTAGGGGGAGATAAGGGCCCAATACATTGTATAAAACCCTTAATTATTTACTCTGTAAATACCCTTTTTTCTTTATTTTATTCTTCACATTACACACCTAAAATAATAAAGTTTCAACATGAAACTTGTAAATAAAAATAAATAAAAAATGGTGAAAATAATTGCCAATAAAAATAATGCACAGTAAAATTGGACATACATATGAAAAAGCTGCATCCGAACTTCACAAATCAATATCTTCTCCATATGAACTCAAATTCAATAAACTCACCTTCATTGTATTCCAAATTAAATTATATATTTAAGAAATGCTTTCATCAAAAATGGAGTTAAGATACAAAAGCCAGCTTTCTAGGGTACCATTGTACTATGTATATGTATATTATAATCATTAATGTCATTCTTTATATTTTTGCCCTTCTTATATTTTCAAATAATTGGATATATTATTTAAAACAAAATAAAAATATAAACACTAAATAAAACTATTAAAATACACTTAAAATAAATTAAACATTATAATATATAAGGATAATATACTGATAATATATACATATATTTATTTATGCTTGTAAATAAAATCTAAAAAAATAAAACAAAAATATGTAAATATGTTTTTAATTATATTATAAATAAGTAAATTATGTAATTATAATACTAGGTATTAAAAATACAAAATAAAAATAAAATACATAAAATATATGTAAATATACTTATAAATATACATGTAAAAATTAACACCTAATAAATTAAGCTGTCAAAATAAATAGAAATTATGATAAAATAGTTTGAAAATAAGAAACACTTTTTTATGTTTTAAGTTTTAATTAATAAAAACATGTAATATTTATTACAGAATTAATAAAATATTTAATTTCTATTTTGTCCTCATCTAGTCTTATGTGGACCAATGAGGGGCCTTCAAATGTTGACTGCCTAGTCAACTATACATCCTTCACCTTTGACCCCTGTCAGAGTCACGAGATGCCTTTTCTCCAAATTTTCACTCCTCGTCCATCTCTCCTTCCACCCCAAGCCTTCCACCTCTCTAATCACCCCATTATAATCTTCCGCGCGCATCTCCTTGCCTCCACCAATCACTTCTCCTCCACATGCCACCTCCTTCTCGATCCAACCGTCCACCATTGTTTATAAATAAACCCCTCCAACCGTTTTGACTTCTGATTCATTTCACTCCACCGTAACCCAAAATTGACTCAAGGTCAAGCTCCTTTGTGACAGAAAGGGCAACTCCCTGATTTGCGGCATGGACAATGCGAAAGGGATGAGATCGAGCCATCGACGAAGCTCCGCTCAAGCGAGGTTCTTCTGCTCAAGGTAACCCCCATTGAGCTATTAATTTAGGTTAGTTAGCTTGCAATTTTTATTCTTATATTAGTTTAATCATCAAGTTAGTTTAATTTTCAGTCATTTATCACAAAATCTTAAATCGTAGTTCGTTGGAGCTTAGAGCTCCGGCCACTGTGTTACTATGCTCTGACCTCTGTATCGACCCGCAACCACATCCATCACCTTCCCTCTTCAGTTCTTCATCTAATCCTCCATATAGATCCTCCTGATCTTGCCTAGATCAGAATCTCAGATCTTCATTATCTACATGCACTGGAGATCCACCATCCACTTCAATTCCCATGCAATCCAGCTTCAAATCAGATCTAGGATGTTACCCCTTGAGCCCTCTTCAATTTTTGTAGGAAGGATCACTAGATAGTGTACAAGGGCAAGGATTCAAAGGAAAATCATGCTTTCAGATCACCAGAGCAAGAACTTCATTCCAAATCTCCTCTGACGAGGCCCGGAGCTCATTGAGCCCTCTTGCAGGTGTGCAAGGCCCCCATGAAGAAGAAGAGACAAACAACGAGATGTTAGGTAGCCAGAGTATCAAGAAATCACTGATCAAAGGTCCAACGGGGAAATGTTCTTCTATGTTCATCCTCCTCCTTTCATCGCCATTGGATGAAGATCGAGGTACAGGTCTAATCTTGGCCGTTGATATCAAGCAAAGCGATACGCCTCCAGAGCCCTTGTATCTTAAGTGATGATGTGTGGTGACCGCTTAGCCGCCCATCTCCTCCAGCATAGGTAAGGCACGTGCCCTTATGGTGTACATTGCACAATTTCACTGCTTATTTTTGTCTTTATAAGTAGTCCTATAAATATAAAAATAGTGTAATATTCTTAGTAAAACTTGCACGAAGAACCTAGTATTTTCTCATAATAATAAATAGGTCTTTCCATCTCGTGTGTAACGACATGTGAGGCTTGATTTTATCGGAAATCGATGTGGTTGTATCGACTCACAAGGCGAGTCAACAGTCGGTGTTTGACCACACAAATTCTGAAATTAATCAACAATTAACCCACACTAAAGATCAATAAATTAGAACTAATGTGGAGTTAAAATTTATTTTTAACTCTACATAAAAGATGTATAGGTGCAAGTATGTAGAGAGTTCGAACACAGGGAGCAAACAGGGCAGTTCAAACAAGTGTGCACAAGTATGTGTGTGATGAGTCTACACTAAGCAAGCAAGCAAATACAATTTTTGTGGGTTTTTAATTTTTAATTAATTTTTTTTATTTTTAATTTAATTTTTAATTTTGATTTTGATTTTTAGTTTTCTGATTTTTATAATTTTATATTTTATATTTTTCTTTTTCTTTTTCAATATTGGAATTTAAAGACAATGTAATGAAAGGCAAGATAAGATATTTATAAAAATGTGCAAAAATAACTAAAAAATTCAGAAATAAAGTGTTTTTGATATTTTTAGGATTTTCTACTGTTTTTGTGATTTTTGGGGATTTTTCAAGGTGTTTTTGGTATTTTTAATTACTGCAATAAGTCAAAACAGTGAAACAAGAGCTGGCTGTGAATAAAATAGGATTTAAAAATAGCAACCAGTACTCAAAATTTTTCCAAATAATTTTCAAATCAAAAGAACAAAATGAGGAACAAACAGAACCTGAGTTTGTATTTTTTAGAGTTTTCCTTGATTTTATATATTTTTTTGAAGTTTTTGAGTGTTTTTAAATTTTTAGTGTTTTTCTTTTGAGATTTTTAATGATTTTTGGACTGACACTAAAATAGGATATAATAGACACTAGGGATTTTTTTTGGAATTTTTAGAAGTGTTTTACTATTTTTTGGGCATTTTCTAAACTAGACAGTAGAGAAAAAGCAAGTTTTTGATTTTTAATAAATATAAAAATAAAAGAAAATCAAAAACTAAAATTAGGGCATCAAAATACAAGTGTCCAGAAGCTTAAGTTCAAAATTTTAGAATTTTTGGGGTCAAAATGATGCCTTAATTAATTATATCAAGCAATTAAAGATCTAAAGGTCTGGCAAGGGCATACATGCAATTAGACAAAATCCCAGGGGCATACTTGCAATTTGAACGCACAATATATAACTGAATAAACGTGTTTCTGGACTAGCTACAAAATACAAGACCCGCAGGGGTGTTTAGGCAAAAAGCCCACCCACGCGCGTGCAGAGCACGCGCCTGGGGAGGACTAAGTACAGTTATCTAAAAAGTCGAGGGCTAGATCACAAAACGTCTAGAAATTAAGTAGCTACAGCTGAAAGTTTTAGCATCGAGACTAAATACAAACAAAGGCCCAGGACACGCTTGCAAAAATGCCAAGGCTCACGCGCTAGGCACGTGAACCTGGCGAGGACTGAGTTGCGAATATAAAAAAATCTGGGGGCCTACTTAAAATTGTTACAACATATGAAAGCTTGCAAAGGAAAGTTTGAGTACGATAAAATAATTACAAGAGGCGCGAGGGTATATTGCAAAATTACCCAAGTGCGCGCAATCCGACGGAGGAAGATCTGTCACTTGTCCACGTGTCGCCAATTCGTGGCCCCGTACCCCTTCGGCGTTGATGGCTTGGATTAAAAGATCAAAATGGAGTCGACGGTCCAGGGAGGCCTTGATCCAACGGATGCTGTGCTTCACGACGAACAGAGAGGATCGGGCGGCTCTAAGGTGGCCTGGACGAACAAGGATGAAGGTCGGCCGGGGTGGACTTCCACCGGCCGTTCTCCTCCACTCCGGCGCGCAATTAGTCTCCAAAAGTGCCCACGATCCTCCCGCAGGCGTCAGGTAGGTGCTGGTGGCCGCAAAATACTCCGGTGGACACGAAGCTCGCCGGCGAGGTCCTTGGAGTCGAAGGGCTCCAGGCACCTCCGACGAGGCTCAAAATACCCCCAGGTGGCGTGAAGTGCTCCAGACCCTGCAAAATAGAAGGTGATATGGTCGGGGGCAAGTTGCCCCGACCACGTGGCGCGAGAAATGGTGATCTGCTGATGGGGGTGGCGCTGAGAACAACTGTGGCCGGAGATAGCTCCGGCGAGGGTTGATTTGGCGAATCGACCCACGTTTGAGACGAATGAATGGGGGAGATGAAGCGCGAGATGATAAGGAATGAAATGACGACGAAAACTAAGGGAAAGCACTGCCTCAAGCCCAGGTTGAGCGAGGGAAGGGGGTACCTCGACGGCGGTCGCTGGAGGTTGGAACACGCGGCGATCTGGACGCTCTCCCGCCGCTTGGATGCGTGGGGCTCGAAGCTGTCACCTCCGGGCTCCTATTGCTCGACCAAGGGAGGTGGATCTCTGAGAATTCGCGGTTCAAAATTCAAAATGGGATTCAAGGTTTGGTTTTAAGGAGTTGACGGAGGGCTCCCTTGACCGAGGTGTATCTGGAGCAGCAGTGGTCCAATGCTTGAAATGATCCAAGGGCGTGAAAGCTCTATGAAGGGGCTACAAAAGTCGTGAAGGTCGATTCACGAAAGGATGAAAGGATTCACCTCGAAAAAAGGTTGAAAACGAGGTCAAACGCAGCTCTGACACAGCCCAGGTGTTGGGCAGAGAGTTGACCGAGGTCAACTCTCCTAGCCCCCTGGTTGGTCCACGTGGACCAACCAGGAAAAACCTGGAGAAAAAGATTTCTAAAATCAATTTAAAATAGCAAACGATTTTATTGATTTTTAATTATAAAAAAAAATGTTTATTATTTTATGAATTAATTTATGGTGATTTTTATTTATTTTTATGAGACGTATTTTTACAAGTTTGCATTTATGCCCTTTATAGTATATATATCTATATATTTAAGTCTTCTATTTTTATTTAGGTATTTTTAATATTATTATTTTTATTTATTATTTTATGAAATTATAAAATACTTTTATCTACACAAATATATTTTTATTTTATTTTTATGAATTGTTTTGTATATTTAAATAAAATATAAAGGTATGGATATAGGTAGTGTACCTATGTATTCTATGTATGTTCATTTTTATTTTTCTTTGCATTTTTATTCTGATTTTAATACACATAATTATTATAAGTAATATTTACAATATTATAAAAATATGAAATTATGAAAATAATAAATAATTAATAAATTGAATATTTTATTCGGTACCAGTATACAATGAGGGTCCAAAACTCAACTTTTAAACTGTAGCTCTGCCAAATGCGAAACCACCACCATTGGATAGATTATTTTATTCTATATACAATTAAAGGTGAGTTTGCTACATTTGGAGTTGTCAGTTGTGAGATACGGGTCTGGGAAGTTGGGATTCTGGATTCTTATTCAGATCATAACTTTTTATCTGTGTATTCTTTTTCTGTGAAATCAATTTTGTATTTTTCTTTATAAAATTAGCTACAACTTTCATGTACAAAGTTTCTTTATTTGATGTATAAAAAGTGGAACCAAAAATAGGTCCCAAAATTAATAAAGAATGAATAAAATGTATAGGTGTTTTATCTGTGTTTTTGACCTTATCTCCCCCTACTTTATTCCTTGTCGACCTATTCATCAAGATGCCTAGGTCTCGGGGGTTTTGAGTCATAAAATATTTACAATATTTTATTCTTTTTCTTTTCTTTATTTATTCTATAATTTGGGCTTTAATTACACTATTTTATACACTATCTGAATGCACATGCATGAATGCTAAGATGCTCTATTTAAGGGTATTTACAGGCATTTGCTAGGGTTTTTGGTGCCAAAATGATAGAATAAAGATGATGAAATGTGGAATCATCAAGGCTCTGCAATTTTTACGCATGTACCATTATATTTTCTAGACATGTTATTAAATGAAGTTTAAGTTTCTATAATACGCAACTAGGTCCCTATTCATGTAACATTTTATTTTCTTTAATTTCTTCATATAAAATCTTTTGTGGTTCTAAAATTTGTAGCAAAATTATCATAGATTCACGATACCAAGCTTAAGCTCACATAATTTTTATTTACCATTTTAGCTAATTTTCCTATTTATTAAAAACACAAAAGATGCATTTTCGTCTTGTTTAGCATAGGATCCCATAAAAATATAAAATAATTTCCAAAAAAATCACAAAAAATCATATTATCTATATTACTTTATATTCTATCACATATCCTAAAATCACTTAAAATACAAAACCAAAAACCTAAAAATTACAAAACCCTAAAATACTTATAAAAAAGTAGAAAAATATTTAAAATCCGAAAATACTTCTTTTTGTTTGTTAATGTTCTGTATTGATACTGTATCTACTAAAATATTTTGAGTAAATTTTGGACATATTTATATTTATTAAACTCAAAACAATCTTGGATGATTATTCTATGTTCTATTTTGTATATTTTGCAATTGAAAAAATATATAAAATCATTAAAAATAGATAAAAATATAAAACCACAAACATTTTATTGTCTATATTTTAAGTATATTTTTATATATTATAAAATATAATAACCTATATTTACTATATATTACTTATATAACATATAATGTCTATATTATTATATATCTTATTTTAAAAATAAAAAGAAATATTTTTTTGAAAAATTATAAAGAAAATATAAAAATTAAAAATCTAAAATTATAAAAAAACATGGAATAATTAAAAAACCATAAAATTTAAATATAATTAAAAACCCACATAAAAATAAGCAAAAAGTAGAACAATACAAAAATAATTATTATTAATTAATAATAATTAGTAGTAATAATTACCTATACCTATGTGTTCCATGTGTTCAACCTCTACACTACTTACACCTATACACATCTATTGTTGAGTTATAATAATTTTTTACTCATATTGCTTTTATTGATTTATTTATCATATTGTGGGTTAATAGTTGGTTGATTGGAGATTGATTGTCACAACAATATGGTTTCAGCCTTATTAGTAACCCTGGATCAGTCTCTGTCCACCAATTGACATTGTTGTCGGGAGCAACGTAGTGTAGCTTGTATATAGTTTGTTTATTTTCTTTCATTATTATCTTGTTTTATTTATATATATATGGTGTTTATCTGTTCAAACCATGTTTCTTTATTGACTTCATTGCGAGGGCCCACGGATCGAGGGAGGACTTCTTAGGAGGACATGTACACCTTCATGAAGAGAAGGTCGGCCTTTCTGACCAAGCATGTAGGAGAGAGCTTCAAAGAAGATAAGAGACCGAGAGGAGCATATTAGCATTAGTGTGGTATAGTTTTTATTTTTGTTTTGGTTAGAGAAACATTATTATTAATTGTAATAATATAGGACAAAGCTTTATGAACTGTTCATGCCTATTTTACCAAGTGTTTGTTCACTTGGGGACCTGCACGGTTTTACGTGTTTTCTCACCTTCTTCATGTTATTTTTCCTTATTTCTCCCTTTGTTTTTATTTGTTTTCTGTGATCTGTGTTTTTTGATTTTTTTTATATTTTACGCCTTCTGTGCTTGAGCCCTTAGACTTGGGAATTTTATTTGTGCTTAGCTCGGTAATTAATAGGTCCAAACCTTAAATAGACTATATGTTCCTATAGACATATATGTTTGGACTTAGTCAAATTAACTGGTGCTTCCTGGTAACAGAATTCCTATTTAGGATGGTTCTCGCTTACACAACATATATATTAGTTTAGTTTATATGCACGGACACTTTCATGTAGAGTGTTAGATCATGGTATGCATTTCTAACTCTGCATGCATTCATTAATTTGTTGTGCATCAGCTTTTCAGACTTCTCCCCCAATTTCTTGGATTTAAAGAAATTGAGAATCGAAAAAATCGTTAGGCGATTATTATTGAAAAATACTCAAAAAGGTAAAAATCCAAAAAATTAAAACAAGGGGACTGATAAATAAAACTTTGAGCATAATTGAAATTTGTAATGGACATCATTGTATTGGGTTCATAAAACAAACATTATCTTCATTTACACTTCAGACTGAGTGAGGCATGACCCTTGAGTATCAGATCCCAAATTCCAACATCAAGTTGCCTTGATTATCACCTCGATCTGTGAAGTAATAGTGTTTCTACCGGTGTGTAGGCGAATAGGGCTAGGTCTACTTGTAGACTTAGAATGAATTACTTGAGCATAGGGGAATAGTTATGGCAGGTCCCAGTCTCATATTCCACTTCCTAGTACCCCACAAGAGGGAAGTACTTGATTTGCTACATTGACTTCCTCTCTCTATTTCTTTGGTAGAGTAACATGCCCAGATCCAATATCAAGGACTTTTAAAAAGTGCATACTACTGGTTACAAATGTAGTGGGAGGTACATGGCACTTATCTGGTAGTACTCACTCACCTATAGGGGTAGCGCTATAGACTAAGCTTGATAAGAATTTCATGAAAACAACAAATAAATTGACGAGATAAAAAGCCAAACTTTCAAATCTTAACTTGTATTGAGTTGGTGAACCCAATTGCTTTGGTATTTGTTTTGGATTTAGTTAGGTTAAAGGTCACAATCCTGCACACTTGCACCTTTATTTTTGTCATTCCTTTTTACTTTGCTAGTTTGAGCCTTTTTATCATTGTCCCTTCAATTCAAGTCTTGTGAATCTCCGTGCTCATTATTCCTCATCTCGACTCCTTTTGTTTCTCAAGATGTCACGTCTTGGATGGCTTAGTCTAGACTCTACAGACGACAACATCGATTCCATGACTCTAACATCTCTAATAATTCGAGGCGATTCTAGAGAGTCTGGTTTGGATTTTGCGAACCACTCTCAAGACTCCTTGTCTTCTTTGTCTCAAATAAACCATGATAACTCTTGACTCTGCATTCCTCCTTTGTGGATGGAGATTTATCTATCTCCAAACATATTACCTAATTTAATTATGTTCGGAATTGACCCTAATTCCGAACGCCTCTCTATATCTAGTGCTAAATTCCAGATTGATCGGAATTCATTTCATCATACAGATCCACAGTTTGATAAGGGATTGATTCCCTCTGATATTGATTCAGAGATGGCCCCTAAGGAGAAGGCACACCAAGTTGAGAAGAATGAAGTTAATGCTCATATGCTCGCCTCCATACAAGCGATCTAGACACAACTGACTGCACATGCTGAAGCTCAGGCTGCCTTCCAAGAGATGCTATTGGAGTTGAGAACATATAGAGATAATAGAGGAGGAGAAGAAGCACATGCAGATGGATTCTGTCTAGGGGAAGATGAGGAAAGAAAAGAGGCTCCAAAGCCTACATTGAAAGAAACCTACAATCCTAATGCTGGCCAGATAACATAGTGGATCCCGATTCCACCGATCCATGGATATTTTAAGCTAAAACCGCATCTCTTGTCCCTTCTTCCATCGTTCCATGGGAACACCAATGAGGAATCATACATCCATCTACAGCAGTTTGGTCGCAACTGTGGCACTACTCATTACCCTAACATCCCTTTAGGTGTAGACAAGACAACTATCTTTCCCATTAGCCCTCAGGATAAGGCTTTATATTAGACTAATCATTTGGGAAAGGTAGTGATGACCTGGGAGGAACTCAAGTCAGCATTCATACACAAATTCTATCCCATGGCGGTTGAATCAGATGTGCATCTGCATCTCAAATTTCTCCCAAGGACCCAACGAGTCCATCTGCTGAATCTTCAATTGGCTAAAATAGCATGCACTCGTTGTATCAGTGGACAATCAACAATCGTCAGAACCAAGTCAAATATCTCTGCGATGAGGACTCAGCTTAAATTTATATCTGGCAAGTCCAGGGTCGAATACAGGGACATGAACAAATATTTAAGTTGATGAATGAGTTAATTATCTACTCTAGCGATTTATAGACTATCTAGGTCAAGCCATATGCAAAGAACACAATGCACACATTTTTTTAAACATTTTAACGCGTGTAATATATATATATATATATGTGATAAATAGTGATGCAATGCAATCACAAAATAAATGCACAATTAACAAGTATGCTCTTGATTTAATGAATTATATACTTGAGACAACAATTGATCAATTAATAATCAATCAATGTCAAAAAGAAAGCAATCAACCTTAATACAATTTAAATTTGAGTTAACAATAAGGCTAAATAGACAAAATAACCATTCTAAAATTTAATGCGAGAATTATAAGTCAAATCCGTAATTAAATAGCACTAACTTAAAGAGCATGAAATTAACTTTCAAACAACACCAATTTCATTAAATGTGGAGAAGTGGTTCACAAGTTATTGAAGGAACAAATAAGTATAAATTGGACTAAGATACAATTACAGAAAACTGTTACGGTCTAAATGAAGTTTTTCCAAGCACAGGACTTATCTACAATTATAAAACTTCGGTGGGGTGGGATTGCAAGTTACCCACTATCACGTGTACTAAACACATGACACGGATTAGATTCAAGTAGCGGCGGCTCAGGCCATGTGTCGCGATCCGGTGCCTCGTTGCAGGTTTGGTTGGTCCATACCTCAGGTGTGAATCGTTGCTTCATGCTTTTGGCTTGGAGGGAATCTACATAGTTAGATCTGATCGGGAAGATCAGATCGGACGCTATGTGGAAATCAAGTTCTTCCCCTTCCTCCAAAGGCGGTGGCAGGCGGAGCTCTAGTGAAGCCTATCTTCCTCCTCTGTGTTGATCTTCAACGTCTGAAGGTGAAGACCCCTTTGGAATGGTCTCCTGAAAGTGTTGATGAAGAAATGGAGCTCTATATCACCATTGTTTGTATGATTGATAGAGTGGATTCGGAGAAGAAAGATGAGATTGGGTGCTTGGACTTCGCCCAATCATTGACACCTGCAATGCTAGTCAAATAGTAAAAGCACTCGTGAAGAGGTTTGAAGCAAGATGGAGTGAAATGGAGGGTTCTATTGGGGGCGAGAGATCTCAACCCTAATCGGTTATTCCTTGTTTAATGAGGAAGAAAGAGACGAGATGGACACAATCATGGAGAGCTCGAGAGGGGAAACTGGAGGTAAAGCGTGGATTGTGGAGTCGAGGCAAAGGTGATCGAAGATTTAGATTATGGATTAGTTGATGAACACGGAAGGAATAATATGGGGAAATAGAGCAAAACTAAGATGGGATATTTTACCTGGAGTAGGAACAAATAAGAAGATGGATATATGCATCTACAGAACTTGAGGAGTAGCTTGAAAGCTTCTCCGAGTCGTCGCAGATCTCCCATGATCTATTGGGATCGCTCGAGCAAAACCTGTGCAGGTCTGCAAAATGAAGTGGTTTCGTGGATCTCGTCGGAGTTTGTTCTCTGTCGTGGCTTGACTTCGCTTGAATTAACTATCACGGAACTAATGAAGAAGCTAGGAGTTGGGCCGCGAAGTGGCAGATAGAAGTTGTAGAGACAAACGATCGATCTTTGATGGAGGAGAGATGGTGGTTTGGCGGTTGTAGGGTGGTGGTATCAACCACCACTCCACAGAGCACGTGAGGAAAATGATGAACCATGGTGGTTCAGCGAAGATGAGTGAAAAACAGAGAAACGACCAGCAATGGTCTCTTGGGGAGAAGACATGTGGTGGCTTTGGAAGAATTTGGTGAAGACGGTGACGTGCAAAGGATTGCAACCCGTTGACCTGATGGTTGGAGGTAGGAGACAGTTTGTCGACTGTCTGATCAAGATCAAATGGTTTAGTTTTGGGTGCAAAGGAAGGGCGGAGATGGATTTTATCAGATGATCAAAGGGTTCTGAATCAAAGCGGGCTTGATGGAATGATGACCGTCTGATCAAGAAGATCAAATGGTTGAGATGAAAGGCAAAAATGAAGCTAAGGCCAGGTGGGTGACGGAGGTGCCAGCACGTGGCCCAATCACAATTGAAAGAAATAAAAATAATGAAATTAAGTAGAAATAAAATAGTTAGTAGCATAATTTGAAAAAGTGTTTAGCATGAAAGTTTAGATCTCGATGAGATCTTCAACTTTCATGTAGAACTCAAAGATAGAAAATGTCATCTATATACATAAAATATTTTTCAATGCAATTTAAAGTAATAAATTACTTATTTTCATTTATTTTATTATTTTTTGGATTTTTATTTTATAAATTATGTTAAAATAATTATGTATAATATTAATCTAATTTTTATTGGATGTTTGATAGATAAATAAACACATAAAATATAGGCATAATAATATGATAATTAATATACAATAATTATAGCTAATTATTTACAACACAGTGTTAGTTAATTAATGTTAATTGTTAAGGAATTTAATTGGTTTAGTTAAGCTAGAGAGATAACAGAAAAGAATAATGTATATGAATATGGTATTCTTCATCCATACATGAAGCTTGGAAGAGATTCAAAGATTTACAAAAGAAGTGTCCCCACCACGACATCTTGAGGATCAGCCTGGTCCAACACTTCTTTGGGGGTCTGGCACAAGAAAATCAGAGGCTGAATTATGTCTCATATGGTAGCTCTCATTTTAACAAAGATGAAGATGTCTTTGGCAGATACTCAAAAAAATGGCCGAAGGAGAGGCTGCCTTATCGTCATCTCGAGCATATCAGAAGCAGTCCCAGATCCACCACAAGATCGTCAATATGGAGGCATAGCATGATGAGGATAGGGACGAGAGCTCTAACTTGAGCATCAAAGGGTTACACCTATCCAAAGTGTACATTATCAAGAAACGA
Source organism: Ottelia alismoides (assembly GCA_037367405.1). Taxonomy (NCBI): domain Eukaryota; kingdom Viridiplantae; phylum Streptophyta; class Magnoliopsida; order Alismatales; family Hydrocharitaceae; genus Ottelia; species Ottelia alismoides. Next base: position 261,761 of record JAZKJV010002177.1, on the reverse strand, counting down.
TCATAGGACCTTGAGAAATTAGTTGTGATCAAACAGAGAACCAAGAACCTGGACAAACTATACCAGATCACCAAGAATATGGAGCTTTTGGTTAACAAGATCGGTACCTGCAAGTCTGTGAGATCATCGGCTACGACTCATGCCAAGTCGAAAGAACCAGCACCATCGTAGAGTCCACGACAGTCATCATCCATCCAATACATGTATTACGTGCATGCACTCGATCAGGTACCACCGTCACCACAACCACATCATCAAATGATCGTGTACCACCCTGAACCTCAGTTTTTTATTGAGCCATTGTTCCCACCTTCACCCAAATTCAGGAGGTAAATGGCGTATGGAGTAATGAATAGCAACTGACTCGTCTTGGGTGGACATCAACAGGGTCAGTCCAATGTCATTTCACCTTAGCACTAATTCTCATGGTGGGAAGTTTGTCTAGAGTCAGCCTCGATCACACCAGTCTCCACCCCAAGCTCAAACTTGGAGACAGAGTTACCAGCAGCATGTATACCGTAATATCCATTTCATCAACAGCAGTCCGGTGCTCAATTTTGCAACTAGTATCCTCCCCCTCCTCCATATTATCTCGAGCAGTATCCTCCTCAATATTTTCACAAAATAATCGATCGCAGCCTCCACAACATCACTATTAGTCTCTACGTGGCCAGCATGTTGAATCATCGGAGGTCATGCCTATGAACCCCGCCTTGGACTGTTTGTTTATCTAGTAAAGATCCTAACATAAATGAGCCAACAACTTGATGACCTCACCGCCACAAAAAAGATCATACCAGCTCAAGTCGAGGCCAACCCCAATAATTTCAAGCGCAAAGAGCAGCTAGTTCATGATTTATCCTCCAATCCCGACAAGTCAGGTATCAATGATTCTATTATGTTATCTAATATTGTGACTCTCTAGAGTAGTAGGACCTTGTAGTCATCTACAACCGCCAAGGGAAAGAATAAAAGCTCAACTAACGAATCATCATCTTTTGCATTAATCGATCTATCAACAAGGTCGGGTGAAGGAGGAGAAGGAGGAGCCACACCAGATCATTCAAAAATCCAAAAAATGAACAAATTAAAAAGACCAAAAATAGAATAAAAGCTAAGGTCGAGTTGAGCAAGCCAAGGAGAAATCCATACAAGCAGTCAATCCAGTACCGATCGACAAAGCCGAGTTTCTTGTTTTTTATTTTCACACCTGTATTGGATGACTGTACCCATTCTAGTCGTACAATTATACATGATGATTCAAATGTATATAAGAACAATGCTTATCACTCTGTAAATATACCTTTTCTTGATGCAATGAAAAATTCAAAGAAAAAATAGAAAATTAAATACAACACTATCTGATCTTACCATTGTTGAGGTCTTACAGAATATTTTTCTTGAGATGTATATATTGAAAGTCATGGAATACATGCCTTCTGTTAGGAAAGGACTGAAAGAGGCATGCACCTCAAAGCATTAGCTTTGCAAAAATAAAGCATCAGATCAGAGAGGCACATCCTGACCATGGCTATCGTGAATGCGATTAGTGACATCCCAACAAAGAAGAAAGAACATGGGAGCACCTTTAATCAGATATGAAATATCTGATCAATTTTTAAGCAAACTTTGCTTGATAGTGATTCCTCCATAAACCTTATGCCCTCATCATTACCTCACGAATTCAGGATGGGTCTGCTTAACTCACACTCACGATTCTTCGGTTTGATGATCAATCCATTAAGCGAGACAGAGGTTTATCGAAAGACGTTATCATAACCATGCAGGACATGAGATACGCAATGGTATTTGTTGTCCGAACATGGATTCCCCTATACCTTTACTCCAGACCCCGCTTGGTCGGTTGTTCCTCCGAACAACCAAAGCAGTCATTGATTATGGGTCTGGAAAGATCACGTTCCGCTCCTGTAGCAAAAAGGTCACCATAGACAGGTATCATCGAGTAGAAAACCATAGAGAGCGCATCTGAGAGAAGTGAGCTGATGAAAGGGGTTTTCTATCGATCTTGCATTCCACACAAAGCGGGAACGCAGTCGCTGAGGTGACCGACAAAAGACCTCGATCAATTAACAATTAACCCATAATAAAATATATGCAATGAATATAAAAAATGTGGAGTTAAAATTTATTATAACTCTACATGCAAGTGTGTATAGGTGTAAGCACAAGTAGAGGTCGAACACTGGGAGGCGAATGGTGATGTGGTGAACTTGGTTGTACAATTATTCAATCCAATGATCATGTCCAATTCTTATTGTTTTTGTGGGTTTTTGATTATATATATATATATATATATTTGTTTTTATAATTTTTATTTTATTTTTATATTTTATACATTTTTTATATTCTTTTTATATTTTTAATTATATAATATTGATATATATAAAGAGAGAGAGAGATATGAGGAGAGAGAGATAATATAATATATAGGTATGTATGTATATATTAATACCTAAAATTTATTGGATATAATATTTTTTAGCTTTTTATATTTTTCTAATTTTTTTGTTGTTTTTCTGGGATTTTTCTAATTTTTATGTATTTGTGATTCCAAAAAATGTCCCTAATATGGGACTAATATATAGGCCGAAAATAATTTGGGTGTTAAAATTATAAAATAAGTTTCAAAATTACCCAAATTAATTTTGATATGTTAGTAGTTATTATATAGATAATTATAAAATAGGAAAACATATTTTTGGTATTTTTGAAGGGTTTTTATATTTTTTTTAGGATTTTGGAGCTTCTTGAAATGTTTATATTTTCTTTTTCTATTTTTAGGTTTTTTACATTTTCTGGACTCAATATATATATACATCATATCTAATATTTTTGTAATTTTTCAAAAACATTTTATATTTTTTTGGTATTTTATAATTCAAACAGTGATTATTTAGGCTCCATTTGAATTTTTAAAATTAGATAAAATGCAAAAAATGCATGTTAAAAATAGGGGCGTGAAAGTTCACTGCATGGAGCATCTACACTAATTTTTGGTGGATTTTTAGGAGCTAAATAGCTATTTTTAATAAATTCATAAATATCACGAGATAATAAGTCCTGGCAGGGTCATTTTTGTAAATAAAATAACTACAGGGGGCTCTGTGCAAAAATACCAACAGTAATAAACATTTATTTAATGTTTTTGAACTAATTCACAATTTACAAAAACCGCCAGGGGTATAATGCAATTTTCACGCTCCTCACGTGGGACTGCACGTGAGGCGTGGAAGGACCTATTTGTAATTCAAAGAAACTCAGGGGCCCTTCAGCAAAAATTATAATTTATTTACAACGTTAAAACTTATTTACAGAATTAAAAATTAAATACAAAAAGTACGGGGGTTGGTTTTGCAATTTACCCCCAAAGGCGCTGGATCCGACGGCTGATCTTCGTCCACTTATCCACGTGGCGCCTCCACGTGAGCCGATGACGCTTCGCTATCTGACGTCTGAGATTAGATCATACGCGTGATCCAACGGTCTGAGCTCTGGGGGATCGGTCGTCCGTGATTCAACCTGGAACTCCATCTTCATCCAACGGCGGGGAGCTGGCGTGGAAGAACAGGGAAGCAGGCTCGTCGGGGCGAGCTTCTTCCGCCCAGATCTCGCTCCTCCGCCGGTCGTTTCCGCATCTGAAGGTCCCAAAAGCTTCCTGGAGGGTTTCTCTAACTGCTGGAGGGCTTGGATCGGCCGGAGATACGCTGGAGCGCCGCCGTGAGCTCGGAGAAGAAACGGGGCTCCAGGTACCTCCGCCAGCTGGTGATTCATCTCTGGTGCTTTTCAATGCACCTAACCTGCACAGGAAGACCACATGGCTCGAGGGCTTCACCCTCGACCTGAAATTGAAGCTGTTAGCACAAAAAATGGGCGAGGTGGCAAAGCTTCCGGCGAGCGGCGGAGTTGAAGCTTTGATTCGCGGATCCAGGGAAGATCCGGTTAGGTCGGAGTGGTCTGGAGTTGGAGAAAACGGTGAGGAACGAAATGACAGTGCAAGGATGGTCGGAAAACGACGAGGGTCACAGTGGTAAAGTCGCCGGAGCTGAGCTCCGGCGAACTTTGAATTAGCTAAACTAGGCTATTCTAATGATCTAGATGCAAAGTAAAAGACAGGAATGAAAAGCGGGAATAAAAATCTACCTAAGAAAGTAAGTGCGCAGCTCTTATACCTGGAAAAACTCCAGGGAGCAGGACGACTGTCGGAGCGCGGCCGTGGGCGCATCTCCTTCCTCTGTGAGCTTCCACAACCTTCAGGGGACCTCCACCTGTCACATGGATGCACACTAGGCCGAAGGTGGGAGCTCTAGGGCTAGGGAAATGGCCAAAAAATTTTGGAGGGGGGAGATGGGTTATTTATAAACATGTGTGTGCGCCCTTATTGACCGGCAAATAATAAGGAATCGGTGATATATACATTAGATCTAACATGGGGGCGTGTATGTACAATGTACCAGGAGCATTTCTTGTGAAGGAAGCAAAGGCGATTGATGGACGGGGCACCCGGGAAAATGGGAGAAGATGGGGGGTTTGACAGATCTGGCGGGCTGGAGGCTGATTTATTTTCGAACATAATGGGAGCCCTTATTGACTGGCCAAAAATAAGGAATCCAAGCTATATACAGGGGAAAAAAGCTATGGGCGTGTATAAGGGTTGTTTTAGGAGTAATTTCCGTGAAGGGACCGATGTCATTGGAGTGACGGGTCGATCGGGAAAATTTGGAGAAAACGCCATGTCTGACAGATTTGACGGGCTGGTGAGGCTGATGGCTGAGTTGACCGAGGTCAACGAATGCTGGAATCCTATTGGTCACGTCTGCACAAATTTGACTCATTATTTAGTCATAATAAATGACCTTATTTAATTTTGATTATAAAATAAAAAATGTTTATTAATTAATGTATTATTTATTTATGATTTTTATTTATTTTTTTGATGTGTTTTATTATGAATTTATTTTAATGATGTATTTATAAGTGTATTTACGTGTATTTATTTTTATTTTGTGTATTTTTATTTTTATTATTTTATTTTCTTATTTTTTATTTATAACTTATTTTTGTGAGTATAAATATATTTTTATTTTATTTTTATGAGTTTATTTACATGTTTAAATAAATAGGTCTATGTAATATGTAGGTATACTTATAGGTATTTTACCTATATTATATATACATTTTATTTATTTAATGTATTTTATTTGTTTTATTTAGGGATTACATTTTTAGTAAATTTTAAAAATATAGATGAATAAAGAATAAAAGAATAAAGTCCCTTTTTATTTATATACATATAGATAACATAGGTATTTTGCCTATGTATTTAGATAACTTTATTTTATTTGTGTGTTTCTTCTTGGTTTAATTACAGTTTTAATGTACACATATGTTATAAATAATGTATATAAATTTATAAAAATATGAATTTGTAAAAATAAAGGGTAATGAATAAATTGAATATTTTAATCGGTATTATGTACAATAGGGGCCCAAAACCTAACTTTTACAGATAAACTCCAAAAATTCTGAAACCAATTTTATTAAATACTTCTTGAAAAGCTATATACAATTAAAGGTGATTTTTGGTAATTTTGAGTTTTTATTTGCAAGATATGGGTCTGTGAAGTTGAGATTTTGGCTTTTTATTCTGGGTATAAAATGTACACTGTGTATCATTTTTGTACAAACTCAATTTTATATTTTATTTACATTATTATCTACAACTTTCATGTATAATATTTCCTTATTTGATGAATGAATAATTAAATACAAAATAGGTGTCAAAAATGCATAAATAAATGAATTAATAAATGAGGTATTTATTGTATAATTGGCCCTTATCTCCCCCTACTTTATTCTTGTCGACCAATTCCATACTGGCCTTGGTCTCGGGGTTCGGGTCATAAAATATTTGCAATATTTTATTCCTTTTTCTTTTCTTCTCTTTATTCTATAATTTTGGCATCAAATACAATGAATAATGAATGCTATTATGTACAAATTGATGCTATTTACATGCATTTGCTGGGGTTTTTAAGGCCAAAATGATAGAATAAAGGTGATGAAATGGAGATTCATCACCCCCCTATACTTGCCTTTGCTAGTCCCTAGCAAATACTTAATAAGTACGAAAAGAACAAAGAATAAGAAGAAAAGAAAAAGCAAAAATAAAGAATTTAAAGAATAAATTGAATTGAACATGATTATAAAACTTATCTGTACAAAATCAAAGTTTGGAGCTCATGTTAGACCTCGGTGTGAAATGTGTCTGGAAACCTGGTAGGGAACCAAATTTAAAACACAACAGCCTTCAAGAGTCACAGAACTTACAGAACTTGGTTCAAATCACCCTCAATAGCCAGGTCAGAACTAGCCTACGTCATACGCAAACCCTTATGACTATGAAGCTGACTTGTACAGTGTAAGTGATAGTGGCTCTCCCTAACTGAAATGACAAAGAGACTAGCTTCTCCAGAATGACAACCCAATGATTCCCCAATCCAGCCCTCTACCGTCGAGGAGCGGGGTATTCCCCCTTCTAAGTTCAAGTGGCATCCAACTCAAGAGGAGGGGAGGAAAAGAATGGACGGTAGCCAGTGTAGCCACCTATCCTGGGATGCAAGACCAGTGTAGTCAAGGTCATCCAGCTGCAGGCTAACATGGTATAACTTTGATGCTCAAGCTTGCTTATTTTCTATACAACATATATACATACTCCGGCAGGCACTTTATTTTTATTTTACAAGCCTGTCCACTTTTTTGGAGTTTTCTTTTTTTTTTCTCTTTTTTTTTAACATACTATTTACAGCAGCATTTACATAAGGACTTTTTCCTCTTGAGCCAGAAGACTATCCCTCTTTTGAAGCTTTATCGCAACCCACACTCTCCTGTCATTCGACTTCATTGAAACTGGACCAGGTTGGGGTGCACTTCCCTCCCTAGACGAGGACGAATGTTTCCACCCGTGTGCGTCTCAGACTAGAAAATCCAACCCCCCTCACCACTCCAACTGAGTTGAGCCAAGTGAAAGGTGCAAGTGTCCAAGTTAGGTCACGGCCGACAAGAGTCATGTGTGTGTCTCGAAAAGTTCTAGTTAGTCCACTGGGGTGACTAGAACCCAGCCCTGATTTCTCAAAGAATTGAGTCTGAAGAGACCTGAAGTACCTTAAACCTAGTCCCCATAAGGTTCCAGTGCAGTTAGGTGAAGTAAGGTCCAACCAAGCTCCAATCTTCGACTTTATTGGACTAGTTCAATTATCAAGCTCAATCAAAGAAGATGAATGCAATGCAAATAGCATTTACAAATATGCAACGAATAATGCAATTTTTTTCAAAGAATTTGAAAACAAAGAGAAGAATTTTACACAAAGAATTTTTGCAAATAAAATAATTTTGGCACTCAAAGTATAAAATATGTACAACTATTTACACGGGCGTGCCGTTTTATTTTACAAGAATTAAGAATTTACAATTTAGTTTTTATTTATAGGTATATATACACTTATTAAAGAATTTTGTTTATTTTTATTTATAATAATAAGATTTATTAATTTTTTTATTAGATGTATCTATTCCTCAAACTTATTTGACACAAATTTTTCAAATAATTTTTGAAAACTATAGTCCAAAATAATTTTTACAAACATTTTTACAAACATGTACACACATTTGAAAATCATTTTGCAAAGGTTTTTCAAAGCAGTATATATAGATTTTCAAAATATTTTTACAACCATTTTTCAAACCATTTGCAAATCATTTTTCAAACATTTTATTTCACACAAAGAAAATAAATTTTTACAAACCAAACATTTTTACAAAGGTTGAAAACATGTAACAAAACGTTTTCAAAATAGTTTTCAATAAATGTTCACAAAGATTTTCAAACTATTTTTCAAACATTTTGCAAAAAATATTTTCACCTGATTTATTAATCAGTAAATACAAAAAGAATTTGAGGAATAATCACATCCTTTTATTAAGGGTTTTTAACGAATTTAAAGAATTATTAGCCATATTATTAAGAGAATACGAAAGTACGAGTTATGGCTAAAGTATATTCATAGTATATACGACCCCCCTATACTTAGCTTGAGCTATGTCCTCATAGATCGGAAAAGAGAAAGAGAAGACATAACTCGTACTGAGTATAGACAAGTCTAAAGAATAGATGAATAAGAAATGAATTAAGAGAAGTTGACCGTCCCCCTATACTTAGGATCAAGTAATCCTAAGTATAGCAGTCTGTACACAAGTCAGGGAGGGTCAAGGGTGGGAATAAACAGATGAACAAATCAGGGGTACACCCCCCCATACTTAAGACAACGTACGTCCTAAGTACAGGAAACTGACACAAAGGGGTGACACCTTTTTATTTAGATGAAGAAATATGAAAAGGAAAAGGGAAAAAAAGAAGAAAAGATAGATATATACAGATTGATGAAAAGATTGTGGAGAATATACGCATCACTCCCCCTATACTTAGGGTGAGCTATCCCTAAGTATAGGCAACAACAGGAGTGACAAAACTGACAAAGGAAAGAACAACGCGATGTGTACCCCCCTATACTTAGGACAAGGCACGTCCTAAGTGTAGACACAAAGATATGGCGTTAGATCTGAGGCACACAAAAACATATGGAAAAAAAAGAACAAGGCACACATATATACAAGTGGTGAAGAACTGGTGAAGTACAGGACGGTATCTGGTAAGTGAATACCGTACTCTCGTCGTCGTCTCCCTGTGAGAACGAGGACGCAGTCAGAAGGTGAAAAGACGCCCGAATCTGCAATCAAGTGGGTGTCAGCTACCGGGGACAACATGTCGAAAGGATTGATATCGGGTTCGGTAGCATGAAGCAGTCAATCGGCTCATAGGGTCAGTATGAGGTAACGGAGCCGATACCCTAAGATCGGGAGGAAGAAAGAGCAGTACAGACTCCTCCGGTCAATCAGAGTCCCAGATAGATCGGACGTAAAGCATATGAGACTGTGTGGTGACGGTGGTGATATAATCTGAAATTCACAAGAATACACTGAACAACACAATACATGTCTCACTCCTGCGAGGGTCCTCAAGGTGAGCACAATCAGAGAACAATCAAAGTACTCGGCTTCGTGCTCCAACAGACAGGAGACACAACCAGTGAGGAGACCGAGTATACAAGTCAGAAGACTCAGCTTCGTGCTCCACCAAATGGAAGACACCAGAAATGAAGCCGAGTACCTAGAAAATGATGTACTCTCCCGCAGATAACCCTCGGGGAATGGTACATACTAGTTAATGAATAATCAGAGAAAGACTCGACCTTGCGAGGGTCGTCAAGGTGAGTAGACGCAAAGGCATCATGATCCATCAGACGGATCAATAGGTGCGGTCTCGGTAGGTGACATATCGGCTACCAACAGAAGAGACCAGCAAGTATAAAGGATGTGGCAGCGTCCCGCAGACAACCCTCGAGGAACGTGATGCCAGCTTAGGCATGAAAATAGCAGATATTGAGGGCTCAACCTTGCGAGGACCGTCAAGGCGAGCAGACTCAAAGGAGTCTAATCAGATGGGTCCCATGATATGTAGATCGGATATGCAACTCAGGATGGGACCAAAATCATATATATCATACGACTCGGTTCCATGCTCTACAGATCGGAGACACAGTCAGAAGGGGGAACCGAGCGTAAAGAGAGTGTCGCATTCTCCCGCAGATAGTCCTCGGGGAGTAATGCAATTTAGGCAAGGAATAGTCAGAATGTGTCTCTACCTTGCAAGGGTCTTCAAGGAGAGAAAACTGCTTGAAGGAGCCGGATCCATCAGACGGACCCACATAATGGTCTCAGTAGTCGACAAATCGGCTACCAACAGAAGAGACCAATCAGATCGACAATATGTAGTTGTCTCCCGTAGATAACCCTCGGGGAGCGACGAGCTAGTCAAGGAATAATCAGAAAAGAGCTCATCCTTGTGAGGAACGTCAAGGAGAGCAGACTCAAAGGAGCCTAACCAAGTTGGTCACATGCCCCAACAGATCGAGCGCATAATCAGAAAGAGAGACCAACTGCCTATTTCAGCCGAATCGACTTCGTGCCCCAACAAATGGAGGCACCAGAAGTGAGTGAAGCCGATCGTAAAGAAAGTGTCACATCCTTCCGCAGATAGTCCTCGGGAAGTGATGTGAGCTACATAGTGAATAATCAGAGTACATCTCATCCTTGCGAGGGTCGTCAAGGAGAGAGAAGGCTCAAAGGAGCTGGATCCATCAGACGGATCCACAGAAAATGTGGCCTCGGTAGACGACAGATCATCTACCAGCAGAAGAGACCATGAGAGCTATAATGTATCATAGCCTCTCGGAGATAACCCTCGGAGAGCTATGAACTGGGCAATGAATAACTAGAATAACGAGGCTCGTCCTTGTGAGGACCGTCAAGGAGAGAAGTCCGTCTATTGGCCTCGTGTACTGACAAGTCGGGTACACAATCACAGAGGGAGGCCAATCAAGTATATCATCTGACTCGGTTTCGAGTCCCATCAACGTGGCGACCAAAGCAGTGTATGAAACCGCAGTCCTACAAATTGTCACATTCTCCCGCAAATAGTCCTCGGGGAGGAATGCAAGCTAGATAAATGTAGGTCATGGGAATGCTAGCATAAAATCTCAGGTCCTCAAAAGCAATCAATCATTAATCATTCGGAGGGCATAAGATCAGGCGAGGGAGCAAATAATCAGGTCATTCACAAGATGTCCCTCAGGTCAATCAAATCTGGCTGAGATGGCACAAAATATCATAAGGACTCCTCTAAGTGCCAGGGTAGATCAAAGAGTCAGGAGATCAAAGATGGTTCAATCAGGAAGATGAGAGATCATGCAGGATCCGCACACCTTTATCAGGAAGTCCAAGTCAGAATAATCATTCAATCCTCAAAATCAAGATGGCTGGAACCTCAAGAAAGATAGATCAATCAACACTCATGAAATCATCATCAAATCATCGCATCATATCACATCCTCAATCCGGTGTGCGAGATCTAAATCTTCAATAAAGAATCACACCTAATGATCATGCATCATCAAAAATCCTCGATAAGCTCGTATGCATGTATCCAAAGTAAAATCCACCAAATCAATCTCAGAATCCTCAACATCATTGGCCCGTCTTACACAGATAATCAAGGTAATCATGGAATCCTCGATGCGGGCTATCGATGTGCACAGCATTCTCGGGTAAAGGGAGAGGTGATACAGGGCACACAAGGAAGGTGGATCAGAAGGGTAACACAATGGGGTGGAGAAGCTGATTGAGCGTGCGTGCCAATATCATGGGAGCTAGAAGGCTGATACAGAGGAAACGAGGAGGGCGGGCGAGAAGATCGAGACACAGACAAAATTGGGTGTTCCACATAGGGCGGGAACACCGTCAAAATGGTGGTTCGAAGAGCAGGCTCTCCTCGAATCGGAGAAGATGGGGATGGTATAGTGGATACGAAGAAGATGGTGAAGAAGAGGGAAACGAAGGGCTTGGCGAAGAAATGATTGAGCTTAAGCGCCAATATCATGACTCGATGCAGATGCAGAGATGTATGTATAAGAGAGGTAGAGAGACTCAAGGATAAAAAATGCATGACTCACACGATGGGACCGACTACTCTAACAATGAATGGAAAACACAATGAACTCACAGTCACATTCAATACACAAGGCAAACCCCCGATTCACCTACTCAACACAGTGAAGACCGTCAGGTGGCGGTTATTTATCTTTTCAGTTTTAGAGTGAGGTGAGAATCACAAAGTTGTACAAACACTTAGGAGGCTTGATGGGATTTGGGCTCTACTCCTTAGTGTGCACGTAAGAAATTTAAAACGCAAACAATGAGGGGGTTGCACTCGCCAAGACAAGGAAGTCCATTATGTTTTATTTTAGGTCCAATAGAGTTAACAGTCCCGATTTTATTTAAATTATCACTTTTTTTTGGGTATTTTCAATGCATGTGCCTATCGAGGTTCCAATTTCCATCAAGCATCCTAGGTTGGCAAAAACAGAGGGACAAGATCGGAAAAGCCATGCAAGTCGGAAATCGATGATGCATGCTAAGTAAGAAGACTTACAGTGCCTCCCATATCTCTCCATGCGGGATGCATAACAGAATTTGAATCCTAAGCTATATGCAAATGCAAGCCGAAGAAATCGTCCTAGGTTCAGAAATTGCTATTATCGTGAAGCACCACAAGTCGTTCACCGATCTTTAAGCCAGGAGTCCGATCTAGGCTCACCCCTCCTCCTCTTGACACATCGAGTTCAGAAGAAGTGCTTGGCAGGGTGAGCTCGCGGCGCGTAGGCTCGAAGATGGCGAGGCGATTGTTTAGAGTTTGATCTAGGTCTAAAGCGAACTATAGGTACATGAAAATATATTAGGGTGCTTGGACCTAACTCTTCGAGAAAGCAACTCCTATGGCTAAGGCTCATTCACACAAAATAATAAAATAAAATAAAGAACAGAAAAGCGTCAAAATCATCGAGGCCCCCAAGGGAACAATCCCTCGGGCAATGGACCTCGGGAGTCGGAGTGTACTTGTGAGAGTCTTGTATTATTACAAATTTCTCAGTGTCACTCTCTCACATAAATATACATAATAAAATAAAATGCATAAAGTAGACTGCCTTCAAATATTCTCCTCCATCTGCCTTCGATGCTCTCTCCTGTTGGCTGGTGTAGAAGAGCCAACTCCGCCTTGCTTGGGTGCATAGGGCCTCCTAGGAGGTCCTCCTTCGCTTGGCGGTCCCTCGCATCAAAGATAAATAAAAGAGATGGGTCAGAACAGTCAATCAATAATCTCAATAAAAAACAAATAAAGAAATGAATAATGGACATGAGCAAAGAATTAAATAAATGAATTAAAAACCACACAAAATTCATACAAAATCCGTTGCCTCCCCGGCAACGGCGCCATTTGATGAAAGGGGTTTTCTATCGATCTTGCATTCCACACAAAGCGGGAACGCAGTCGCTGAGGCGACCGACAAAAGACCTCGATCAATCAAAAATTAACCCACAATAAAATATATGCAATGAATATCAAAAATGTGGAGTTAAAATTTATTATAACTCTACATGCAAGTGTGTATAGGTGTAAGCAAAAGTAGAGGTCGAACACTGGGAGGCGAATGGTGATGTGGTGAACTTGGTTGTACAATTATCCAATTCAATGATCATGTCCAATTCTTATTGTTTTTGTGGGTTTTTGATTATATATATATTTGTTTTTATAATTTTTATTTTATTTTTATATTTTATATATTTTTTTATATTCTTTTTATATTTTTAATTATATAATACTGATATATATAAAGAGAGATATATATATGAGGAGAGAGAGATAATATAATATATAGGTATGTATGTATATATTAATACCTAAAATTTATTGGATATAATATTTTTTTAGGCTTTTTATATTTTTTCTAATTTTTTTTGTTGTTTTTCTGGGATTTTTCTAATTTTTATGTATTTGTGATTCCAAAAAATGTCCCTAATATGGGACAAATATATAAGCCGAAAATAATTTGGGTGTTAAAATTATAAAATAAGTTTCAAAATTACCCAAATTAATTTTGATATGTTAGTAGTTATTATATAGATAATTATAAAATAGGAAACATATTTTTGGTATTTTTGAAGGGTTTTTATATTTTTTTAGGATTTTGGAGCTTCTTGAAATTTTTATATTTTCTTTTTCTATTTTTAGGTTTTTTTTTATTTTCTGGACTCAATATATATATATAAATACATCATATCTAATATTTTTGTAATTTTTCAAAAACATTTTAAATTTTTTTGGTATTTTATAATTCAAACAGTGATTATTTAGGCTCCATTTGAATTTTTAAAATTAGATAAAATGCAAAAAAATGCATGTTAAAAATAGGGGCGTGAAAGTTCACTACATGGAGCATCTACACTAATTTTTAGTGGATTTTTAGGAGCTAAATAGCTATTTTTAATAAATTCATAAATATCACGAGATAATAAGTCCTGAAAGGGGCATTTTTGCAAATAAAATAACTACAGGGGGGTCTGTGCAAAAATACCAACAGTAATAAACGTTTATTTAATGTTTTTGAACTAATTCATAATTTACAAAAACCGCCAGGGGTATAATGCAATTTTCACGCTCCTCACGTGGGACTGCACGTGAGGCGTGGAAGGACCTATTTGTAATTCAAAGAAACTCAGGGGCCCTTCAGCAAAAATTACAATTTATTTACAATGTTAAAACTTATTTACAGAATTAAAAATTAAATACAAAAAGTACGGGGGTTGGTTTTGCAATTTACCCCCAAAGGCGCTAGATCTGACGGCTGATCTTCGTCCACTTATCCACGTGGCGCCTCCACATGAGCCGATGACGCTTCGCTATCTGACGTCTGAGATTAGATCACACGCATGATCCAACGGTCTGAGCTCTGGGGGATCGGTCGTCCGTGATTCAACCTGGAACTCCATCTTCATCCAACGGCGGGGAGCTGGCGTGGAAGAACAGGGAAGCAGGCTCGTCGGGGCGAGCTTCTTCCGCCCAGATCTCGCTCCTCCGCCGGTCGTTTCCGTACCTGAAGGTCCCAAAAGCTTCCTGAAGGGTTGCTCTAACTGCTGGAGGGCTAGGATTGACCGGAGATATGCTGGAGCGCCGCCGTGAGCTCGGAGAAGAAACATCGCTCTAGGTACCTCCGCCAGCTGGTGATTCATCTCTAGTGCTTTTCAACGCACCTAACCTGCACAGGAAGACCACATGGCTCGAGGGCTTCACCCTCGACCTGAAATTGAAGCTGTTAGCACAAAAAATGGGCGAGGTGGCAAAGCTTCCGGCGAGCGGCGGAGTTGAAGCTTTGATTCGCGGATCCAGGGAAGATCCGGTTGGGTCGGAGTGGTCTAGAGTTGGAGAAAACGGTGAGGAACGAAATGACGGTGCAAGGATGGTCGGAAAACAACGAGGGTCACAGTGGTGAAGTCGCCAGAGCTGAGCTCCGGCGAACTTCGAATTAGCTAAACTAGGCTATTCTAATGATCTAGATGCAAAATAAAGACAGGAATGAAAAGCGGGAATAAAAATCTAACTAAGAAAGTAAGTGTGCAGCTCTTATACCTGGAAAAACTCCAGGGAGAAGGACGACTGCCGGAGCGCCGCCGTGGGCGCATCTCCTTCCTCCACGAGCTTCCACAACCTTCAGGGGACCTCCACCTGTCACATGGATGCACACTAGGCCGAAGGTGGGAGCTCTAGGGCTAGGGAAATGGCCAAAAAAATTTGGAGGGGGGAGATGGGTTATTTATAAACATGTGTATGCACCCTTATTGACCGGCAAATAATAAGGAATCGGTGATATATACATTAGATCTAACATGGGGGCGTGTATGTACAATGTACCAGGAGCATTTCTTGTGAAGGAAGCAAAGGCGATTGATGGACGGGGCACCCGGGAAAATGGGAGAAGATGGGGGGTTTGACAGATCTGACGGGCTGGAGGCTGATTTATTTTCGAACATAATGGGAGCCCTTATTGACTGGCCAAAAATAAGGAATCCAAGCTATATACAGGGGAAACAAGCTATGGGCGTGTATAAGGGTTGTTTTAGGAGTAATTTCCGTGAAGGGACCGATGTCATTGGAGTGACGGGTCGATCGGGAAAATTTGGAGAAAACGCCATGTCTGACAGATTTGACGGGCTGGTGAGGCTGATGGCTGAGTTGACCGAGGTCCACGAATGCTGGAATCCTATTGGTCCACGTCTGCACAAATTTGACTCATTATTTAGTCATAATAAATGACCTTATTTAATTTTGATTATAAAATAAAAAATGTTTATTAATTAATGTATTATTTATTTATGATTTTTATTTATTTTTTTGATGTGTTTTATTATGAATTTATTTTAATGATGTATTTATAAGTGTATTTACGTGTATTTATTTTTATTTTGTGTATTTTTATTTTATTATTTTATTTTCTTATTTTATTTATTTATAACTTATTTTTGTGAGTATAAATATATTTTTATTTTATTTTTATGAGTTTATTTACATGTTTAAATAAATAGGTCT
Organism: Ottelia alismoides; assembly: GCA_037367405.1. Lineage (NCBI taxonomy): Eukaryota > Viridiplantae > Streptophyta > Magnoliopsida > Alismatales > Hydrocharitaceae > Ottelia > Ottelia alismoides. The sequence goes on along the minus strand of JAZKJV010002177.1, from coordinate 245,647 downwards.
ATGTAATATGTAGGTATACTTATAGGTATTTTACTTATATTATATATACATTTTATTTATTTAATGTATTTTATTTATTTTTATTTAGGGATTACATTTTTAATAAATTTTAAAAATATAGATGAATAAAGAATAAAAGAATAAAGTCCCTTTTTATTTATATACATATATATAACATAGGTATTTTGCCTATGTATTTAGATAACTTTATTTTATTTGTGTGTTTCTTCTTGGTTTAATTACAGTTTTAATGTACACATATGTTATAAATAATGTATATAAATTTATAAAAATATGAATTTGTAAAAATAAAGGGTAATGAATAAATTGAATATTTTAATCTGTATTATGTACAATATGGGCCCAAAACCTAACTTTTACAGATAAACTCCAAAAATTCTGAAACCAATTTTATTAAATACTTCTTGAAAAGCTATATACAATTAAAGGTGATTTTTGGTAATTTTGAGTTTTTGTTTGCAAGATATGGATCTGTGAAGTTGAGATTTTGGCTTTTTATTCTGGGTATAAAATGTACACTGTGTATCATTTTTGTACAAACTCAATTTTCTATTTTTATTTACATTATTATCTACAACTTTCATGTATAAAATTTCCTTATTTAATGAATGAATAATTAAATACAAAATAGGTGTCAAAAATGCATAAATAAATGAATTAATAAATGAGGTATTTATTGTATAATTGGCCCTTATCTCCCCCTACTTTATTCCTTGTCTACCAATTCCATGCTGGCCTTGGTCTCGGGGTTCGGGTCATAAAATATTTGCAATATTTTATTCCTTTTTCTTTTCTTCTCTTTATTCTATAATTTTGGCATTAAATACAATGAATAATGAATGCTATTATATACAAATTGATGCTATTTACAAGCATTTGCTGGGGTTTTTAAGGCCAAAATGATAGAATAAAGGTGATGAAATGGAGATTCATCATGAGCCAGCACCGCCTATAGACGATTCTGACATTATTGAGCAGTTCAGAGAACCAAGTCTTTCACTGTATGATATTTTGACATAAGAAATCATCTTCCCAGAAAAGGACGTAGACAACGCAGTTTATTCTTGCTCCTTTGCCAACAAAGAGGTTGATTCTAAATAACTGATTGATTTATTAGAAAATGGTTCAAGCAAAACTGAACAAGAAGAGATAGTTCAAGCCAAACTGAACAAGAAGAGATCATTGTAAATTTATTCTATACTTTATTGTCTGAGCCAATAGTGACAGGGATGAGCAGCACCTTATTATTAGTATATTTTGCACCAACCAATTCAGTTTTCGAAGTGTCTGAGAAGCCGACTCAGAATATACAAGAATTAAAGTTGCTTCTGGCAGAACTTAAGTATGATTTCCTTTCAGGGTGAGCCAATATGTATATGGTTATCATCAGTAGAAGATTGACCACATATCAAGAATCTTGCTTGGTAGATATTCTAGAGAAAAACTACAAGGCGATGGGTTGGAATGTTTCCGATCTTCAAGGGATAAATCCAACCTTGTGTTCACATCATATCTACTTAGAGGATGATTGTAAATCATCAAGTGAATTCCAAAGAAGGTTAAACCCTAATATTCAGGACGTATTAATGAAAGAGATAACGAAGTGGTGTGAGGCTGGCTTTATTTATCCCATCTTCGATATAAAATGGGTTAGCCTATTTCATGTAGTTCCGAAGAAATCCAGAATGACTATAGTTACAAATGACCAAGGAAAGTAGATCTCTACCCGAGTACCTACTTAATGGTGCGTCTGTGTTGATTACAGATGCTTGAATTCAGCAACGAAGAAGGATCACTTTCCTCTGCCTGTTATTTATAAAGTGCTTGAAAGGTTAGCAGGGAAAGAGTTCTTTTGCTTCATGGATGGGTACTTTGGGTACAAACAAGTGGCAATTGCTCTTGAGGATCAAGATAAAATGGCTTTCACATGTCCATTTGGCACGTATGCTTTCAAGTGGATACCCTTTAGATTATTCTGCTATATTCCAAAGGTGCATGTTGGTCATTTTTGCTGACATGGTAGTTAGTTTCCTCGAGGTCTTTATGGACGATTTCTCAGTCTATTGTGATAGTTTTGATGCTTATCTTGCGCACCTCGATCGAGTGCTTAAGAAATGTTGTGAAGCCAAACTTATTCTTTCATGGAAAAGAGTCCCTTCATGGTAACTAAAGGAGTTGTGATGGGTCATGTAATCTCTAATGGAGGTTGATCCGATGAAGGTGGATGTTATTGCAAAACTTGAGCCACCTTGTACAATGAAGAATGTGAGGTCTTTCTGGGCATGTTGGATTCTATAGAAGATTCATCAAGGACTTCGGCAAGATTGCCCAACCTCTAATAGGATTTCTAGGTAAGGAGACCAAATTCATTGTTGATCAAAAGGTTCTCCATGCCTTTACTCAGTTGAAAGTACTTGTCATCAGGCACATGACCTACAGGTGCCTGATTGGTCTCTTCCATTCGAGATCGTGACGGATGCATCAGATTTCACCATTGGGCTGTGTTAGGACAAAGAAGATATGGTTTGCCTATGCCATCTATTATGTTGGCAGAACACTTGATTGCACAGAAGAATTATACAATTATAGAGAAAGAGCTGCTAGCAGTTGTTTTCGCAAAGTAAATGTTCAGATCACATCTCCCCGGATCTAAAGTAATTGTTTATATTGACCGCTCTTCTATCTAAAACCTACAGCAGAAGAATGATGCAAAGTCACGTCTACTCATATGGATCCTTCTCCTTCAAGAATTTGATTTGGAAATTAGAGATAAACCTAGAGCCAAGAATGTGGTAGCAGACCATTTTTACATAACTAAATGTACAAATGCTCTCTTAAGCAGTGTACCGATCAATGAAACTTCCCCAATGAATCCATTCTCAATATTTTTTCTCTTCCTGGGTATGTCGATATTCTGAATTATCACGTTTCTGAGAGATTTTCCACAAGATTGGACAAGAGTAAACAAGGGCAAATTTCTATCCATATTCATTTTTACTAGTGGGAAGATACCTTTTCGGGGAAGGTGTAGATTTCATTTGGCGTCAGTGCATTCCTCATGAGTACACCAGTGTCCTCTACCACTTTCATAAGTTCGAATATGGAGGATACCATTCTGAAAGCAAAAAAGCAGTGAAAGTAATGCAGTGTAGCCTCTGGTGGCCCATACTATTCAAGGATGCTGTAGATTATGTGAAAGGATGCATTGATTGTCAGAAAATAGGATGAACCCTCAATTACAAAGATTCGATGTGCCTCAAATTTATTCAAATTTATGATGTTTTTGATGCTTAGAGCATTGGCTTTATGGGCCCATTTCCTTACACTCAAGGATTTCAATGCATCCTGCTTGTCGTGGATTATGTGAGTCGCTGAGTGGAAGTTATTCCTATCCGATCCTCTAATAGTCTTACCATTTGTCGCTTCCTTAAGGACAACATTATTTCACGGTTAAAGATTCCAAAGATCTTAATTTCAGATGGGGTAGCCATTTCATAAATAAGTAAAGAAACATGTGAAGGAGTACATCACCGATCAACGTGTCATATTTCCTTACTACCCATAATCAATGGCTTGGTTGAGTTATCCAATAGGGATATCAAGACTATTCTGCAGAAATATATTTGGTCGGATAGGAAGAACTTGTCTCAACTTTTTGATTATGTTCTATAGGCTTATCGGACTGCCTACAAGTCTCCTTTGGGTATGTCTCCTTATCATTTGATTTATGGAAAAGCATGCCATCTGCTAGTTGAGTTAATTCACAAATCTTTATGGAAAGTAACATCTGCAATTTGAACTCACAACAAGGTGGTCAAAATCGAAAGATAGATTTGAACAACTCCTAGAATTTACGCATACAAAAACAGCCTAATGTACAAGAAGAAAGACTTTTGAGAAAGGACAGAAGGTTGGTTATTTCATGCTAAGTTGAAGATATTCCTGGGTAAATTAAAGAGCAAATGGACATGGCCATTTCTAGTGAGATCTATGCATGACAATGGTAGCATATTGATATCCGAGTTGTCATCTGACACACAAAAATTTATAGTCAACAGAGAGATGTTGAAGCTGTATCTAGAGCATGATACATTCTTGCCCATTATCGATTCGATAAACATGATTTTTGAAGAAGATATCACCACAACATCAGAAGATTCAGACAATTCTTTCAAAAATATTTTCGATTAATTTTTGCTTTTTCATTCTTTTTCATCCATTCTTTCGATCATTTTATTCATCCATTCATCTGTATTATACTCATGATAACCAAATCCTAATTAGGGAGATGAGTGCATTGCTTTATTTCTTCATTACTTTCTGGCTTTTCTATACCTAGGGATATTTTACCCAAAGTATAGAGGAAGACAATCCGAGTCATTTGATTTCTGTGAATTCCAATCCTTGGTCATCCCCACTTTGTAGTATAGGTTTTTCTATACTTAGCACGAGTTATGTCTTCCTTTATTGCTCCTTGTTCAATACGAGGACATAGTTCGAGCTAGGTATAGGGGAGTCGTGTATAATATATATACATTAGCCATAACTCGAACTTCCATATTTTTTAATAAATATGTCTAATACACTGCATAAGGTAAGGCTTTATGAATAAATCAACTATAAAGAATAATTGCTTATAAATATGTATAAAAAATTAAAAATTGTTTGTAATAATTGGTTTGAAAATGATTTGCAAATGATTCAGAAAAATGGTTGTATAATATTTTTTTAAAAATCTTTTGAAGACCATTGAAAAATCTTTGTAAAATATTTTCAAGTGATTTGAAAAAAGTATCTTTTTGTAAAATGTTTGTAAAATTTTTTATCAAAATGTTTTGGAAAAAATCCTTGTAAACTTATTTTAAAACTAATTTTTCAAAATGTTTCACAAATGTTTGAATAAATGTTTTCATTTTTTTGAAAACCCTATAGATAATAATCGCTGCAAAAATTCTTCAAATAAAACATGCACATACCTATATCATGTTCTTTACATACTTGTATAAAAACATTTATATAACTTGTATAAAATCCTTTGTAAATATGTATAAAATTCTTGTGAAAATGTGAATGCATTTAAACCACTAAACCCTTTTAAAAAATCCAGAAAAATTTGCAAAATTCCAAAAATACTAAAAAATTGAAAGTATTTTAAAAACTCTATAAAATTTGCAAAACTTTTTCAAAAACTCCAAAAATGTTCAAAATCAGAAAATAATTTCACAAAAATATTTCCTTGCCTTGCATAAGGATTTTTTTAGAATAAAGTGATGATTGAACAAGTCTAAATAAAATATGAAGATTGGAGCTTGGTTTGGACCTTAATCCACTTAATTTCACAGGAATCTTATAGGAACTGGAATTAAGACTTTTCAGGTCAATGAGAATTAATTCTTAGAGTCCATGCATGACTCTTGCTGATAATGCCCTAACTTGGACATCACACTCTGTACTAAGCTCAACTCTGATGAGGCAGTGAGGGTAGGATTTGTTAACTTGAGGAAGCATACGTGTAGAAACATACCTCACTCCGATAGGTGGCCACTCCCCCACCCCCACCCCCAACCCAGTCTAGTGGCATGGACGTTAAAGGTGGGATGCATTGGGTTGCAATAAAGATTCAAAAGAGGGATAGTCTACTAGCTCAAGAGGAAAATTTCCTTATGTAAATCTTGTTTTGTACACTATAAAAATGAAAAATCAAAAACTTCGAAAAGAACTGATCGAAAAAAGTCAAGAAAAAATCGATTCTCGTAGGAGTATGTATGAAATAAGAAAGGCATTATGCTTCATAGTCAATATCTCAAGGTTGCTTGCAGCAGGAGACTTGGATACACTGATCAAGCTCCATAGGAAATGTGACTACACTAGTCACAATCCATTCTTCTTCTCCACCCCCTCTTCTTGTCCCGGTTGAACTTGAACTTAGAAGGAAATGCCTCGATCCTCGAGGAAAGAGTAGCTAGATTGGGGAATTAGGGATATCTTGTTAAGGGAGTATGATGAAAATAGTAGCATTTACATACACTGTACAAGTGAGATTCATAACCATAAGGGTTTACGTATGAAAGATATATTCTGACCTAGCTATTTGATGAATCCATGATTCATTAACTTTCTGTCTGCATTTTATCTTAAAACTCGTAACAAATACATGTAAATATCCATTAATTTCTACTTTTTAACAAAATCCTATTCATGAATAAAAATGCACTTTTATGCATTAAAATCATGTAAATAAATAAAAGAATAAAAATAAAGAAAATAAAAATAAAGGTAAATTGTAGATATGTATATATGTAACGTGACTTATAAAAATAAATATAGTTGAACGGTATATTTATAACCTAATCGCCGAGAACAAGCCAGCATGGATTGGTCGACAAATAAATAAGTAGGGGATAAGGAAGAAAACAAATAAAAATAATTAATTTCACACTCCACACATACTTCAATAATTATCTAATAAATACCAAAACTTCAAAGAATTTTAATTAATTCACGTTACAGTTTTTTCACCAAACTCTTCACCTGATTATTTCTAAAAATGTATAGAAAATTATAAAAATAAGTTAAAAATATTACCTTGTATATATACCAAGAAATCCAACTAGTAAATTGTCAAAATCCCAACTTCTGAACATCATAACTTTCTTGTACAAACTCCAATTTCACTCTACTTGCCTTTAAAGTTCATAAAATAATATGCTCTAAATAATGAAGATGATTTCACTAAAATCGGACTCTGTTTGCAAAAAGTCGGTTTTGGGACATAACCATAACTGGTTTTTGGGCTATTTATTTTATTTTGAACATGATGTTTATTGTTTTAATAATTTTATAATTTCTAGTTATTTTCTTGATCTTGTTTTAACCCTAATTTATTTCATAATTTTTGGAGTTTATTTATTATTTTAAATAAATCAAAAAAATATAATTTATAGGTATAAATGAATTGTATACCTTATATAGCTATTTATTAATATACTTAAATTAATTTATTAAAATCTACAAAAAAGTTTGTAACTACTTTATTTATTAACCTAATAATTAATAAAATTTAAAAACGATATACCATATATTAATTTATTAAATTAAAAATCCAAAATATTTTTAATAAGTATTATTTATATCTATTTATTAATATAATATTTATATTTCGTAAAATAATTATTATTTATTAAAAATAATTATACCATATTTTAGATAATTTAATTATTTACATTTTTCGTTTTAATACCTATTTAAAATAATGTTATTTACTATTCACTATCTATTTATTAAGGTATTTAATTCCTCCTGGCCAACCAGGTGTTTACACGTGTTAGCACCTGGGAGCTTCTTCTCCAAGAACAAGAACAATTATTCTGTTCTATGAGCCAACCTTCTCCTTTTTCTACCCGTCAACCTCTTCCTCCTAACTCCGACCTTAACTCTCCATCGTCTACCTCCACAACTCCATCCACGCCTGCCATTGATCTGTACCTAACCCCCTTCAGATCGCCTATAAAAGCGGTATAAAGATCTCCATTTCAACTAACTGCTCCTAAGCTTCCCACTCCCAGAACTAACTGCCTGTCGACCCTACTTTCCCACCGTGCTCCGCCTCATTCCTGTTGTAACAGGGCCTGAGGATCATCCCACGTGGAAGACGAGTCAACGGAGGTGGGTTCCAGGGCAGAGCATCGCCTTGCATCGCAGCTTCGCCACCGTGTCCAGCTCCAAGAAGACTGCCTCGTCGAGCTATCACCAAGAAGGTCTTATACCTTCAAAGCCCCAGATCAATTCCTTCATCCTTTGCAATTTTCTTTCTTGATATATGTTCCTTCATTAGCCAACCTAATTAGACGCACACCATTCATAACCTTCGAACCATTTCTAGTCAACTCAAAATCGTCTCCATTTCTTTCCACTTTCATTGTTCTCCTAATATCTGGAAACTCATTATATTACTTGCAAATCACAAGTTCTTGGCTGATTTCTACTGCAAATCGAGCATACAAAATTATTTGCAGGTCGATCTTCTATCTGGAGCATCCTTTCACCGTCTAGAACTAAAATTAATCGAAGAACAATTGGATCTAAAGCATCTTTCATCAGCTGCAAAACTTGACCGGACCGCCATCTTCATAACGTCATTTCTACCACCCCTGCCGACCTTGAAGCTAGCCCATCACAGGCAAGCTCGGAGGGAGAAGGAGTCTCCCTCTGGCCCTATCGGAGGTCCAAGAACGTTGTCGACCACCTGGGAGAAATCGGAGAAGAGAGCACCATCAACATATGTACAAAGAAGAGGAAGAACAGCAAGAACAGCGGCGAAGCGCAGTTTGTTGACACGTGGACATAGTGGATGGCTCATATCGCTTTACACATTATAATTTCAGCCGTTCAGATGGAGGGATAGAATATTTGCAACATAAGCCCAGACAAAGATCCAAACTTTCCAACCGCTCAAGAGATTTCCAGAAATTGCATTTAGTTCCCCGCGCAGGGACCTAAATGCAACACTTTTAATTTGCTTTTCAAATCAGTCTCTGATAGGGACAAAATTATAACAGACTTTAATTCTTTTATTTACATTTCTGCCCCTGGGTTGTAGGGATGTTTTGGACCTTCATTTTGTTGTATTTTTCTTTTAATTTTCTAGGGTAGAACACAATTACCCTAGCGACATTTCTTGTATTTTTTCACGGATTTTTGTTGAGTATTTTTGTCGCTTTGATTTTTGTAAATTCGTGTAATTTTGAGTGTTTCTTGAGTTAGTTGTAAAATCAATAAGATAGTAAAAGCCTCGACATTTCTTTCTTTCATCAAAACTATCGTACGGATATTTTGCCTCCTCGAGTTCGACCCAGGTACCTGGGTAGATATTAAAGTGTAGATAAAATAAGAGAGATTTCGGTATGTCCAATTTTATTGATTTTTGTTTGATCGATCAAAATCCGATCTCCGTAGTTCTTTCTACATCAGACAACTCATCTTCTTTAATTAACCACGTGTCGCATTTCGGTTCATCAAAATGACGCCGTTGCCAGGGAGGCATTAGCTTTACCTAGGTTTTTGACCTAATTTCGAGATTTTCCGATCTTCTTGGTTTTATAGTTTTCTAATTCTTTTTCGATTTTTGTCTTATTTTTTTACGGCTTTTATCAATTCTCTTAGATTTTTACGGCCTTTTGTGTTTATGTGATTTCTTTTGGTTTTTATTTGTGCTTTTTACGGCTTTTTTTGTTTGTTTTTCTAACTAATTTTTGCAGGGCCTACAGGATCAGTCGGCTTCTTCGGAAGTCGAGATAGTTGAAAGTGCAGAGACTAGCCCCTTCTCCCACAAGTCGGTTGCAGAGGGCAGAATTAGTTAGGAATTTTCTTTTATTTGTAATATTTTTGTAAAAAAATTAAGGGCACTTGCTCGTTTTTTCTATTTTCTTAGAAGGGGCCCCGTATGGGCATCCCGACTTGTACCTCCCCTCCCTTATTTTCTTGAGGTTTGTTTCACCAAGTGTCGTGCATTCGAGGGAGCAGGGCACCCACCGCGGTTTTCCTTCGCATCAATGGTTTTCCGATGACTTTTTAGGAGGCTAGGTGCTTGTTTAGGAGTTTTTTCCCTCTCTTCTTGTGCCTTCGTAGTTAGTTTTAGGACTCGCGACTTAGGTGCATGCTTTTCTAGGATAAATAAAAGAAGAAGAAAAAAATTGTTAGACGATTTGTTTGAAAAAATCCAAAAAAAAAGTTAACCAAAAATAAAATCGGGACTCCTTAACTACTTCACCTAAAAATAAATGTAAGGATCATTTGATTTGAGAAAGCAACCCCACACATTGATTGCAGGTGCATTTTCCAGACATTGTGAGTGAGGAGCGACACTTAAGGTTAGAACCAAAGTCCGAGTTTCCATAGGAATACTACTTAGTCCATACACCTAATCGTTGTTCTTCAGTGGGTACTCCCAGGTAGTCGGCAATGGTCCGAGTTTACTTAGCCGAGTTGGAGGTTTAGAGGACACCGTAGTAGCACGGTCCTCAAGTAACACGGGTACCTGGAAATGGTCTGTACTTACTCCCATACTGGCCGAGAATAAGCAGATTTCTGTAAGGACTTGGGACAGTGTTTCGGGGAAATTTCAGGCACCTATCAGCTCACGATAATTTGTGAAAATATATGTTTGCTAACATAACCCTAAAACTGACAATATAAAAGACCGAACTTTTACGGTCATTGATGAATCTCATATTCATCACTCTAAAAATGATTTATTAAGCTCAAATCCCTAAAATTCATTAACACTTCTTCATTTATTCTGCATAATTAGCATTCATGCATGTATTGATAAGAATGTCATTTTATCACACATTATTACACAAAATAAGAAGCCAAAAATCCCAGCCAAAATGACCTGTAAAATAACCTAACTTCTCTTATTTTTAATTAATTCATTCTAACTGCAAATGACCTGAAACCACCTCTATTGTGTACATATTGTTAGCCATATGAGCCCGAGGCGAGCCATTCTTACAATAAATGTTATTGTAATAATTATGTTTTATCAATAAAAGTTATTGATTGTTCACTCCCTTTCTGAAATTAAGTGAATGAATGCACCATAAGGTCCCTCTGTACAATTAGGGTTATGTACCATGGCTGTCTTGATAATCATATAGCTGTTGATTCATCAAATGAATCATAGAGGTTGGTGTTTGGATGAATATCTAATGGGTTAGATAGAGGATTCATCAAACACTGTTAAATGATTATTAAGAGATGATCTCCAGCCTGAGTAGGAGATGGCAATCCTTTCTCACATAGGCTGATATCTGACCGACCTCTCGATGCAGGTCCTCTACATGGGAATAGTGATTCGAAGGTGTCAGATTAGTTAAGTCAATGGGTTGACTTAGCGAGATCGAGATAACCTAAGTCCAATGTTGAAAACTGTCACAGCATAGGCACACATCCTCTGACCAGAGACAGATGTGTTACTATATGTCTGAGTGTGGACATTTGACAGACCATTAGGTTGATGACCTAATCAAGGTCTATACACCGACGAGCTGGTGTGCATATAAGGGCATATGAGTAATACGATCTCTCAAAGGGATCATACAGGTTCGCTTATGATCCGGAAGACATGAGCTCACTCATGAGGTATTGGGACCGATCAAATTCCATGCATGGTCGTCGTGCTTTGGAAGCATGACAAGAATTTGAAGGTATGATATGTGCTTTGGGAAAGCATATGATCGATACCAAATCTCAATGACTAAGATTGAGAAACTTGGTGATCAAACCCTGAAGAAGACAGTGTAAAATTGATCTATATCTTCAGGTTGATCATTGGTCTTCCAGTATGCAGGATGTACAGGTTTTGGGAATACATGAGGGTGATGTGATCATAAACGATTGTATAACCATGACGCTTCCAGTCCGAGGGAGTGATGAAACAGGTCTGGATTTTAGTGAGTCCTCTCAGTAGAGAAGTAACTTGATCTTAGTCCAAGTGTTGGACATTGATCTGAATGTGATTCATATGCAATGAGAAGATTAAGTATACAGACTTGATTTAATCAAGCATCTATGGGAGGTCCGTTAGATCTGGATTTGAGATGAGATCTCAACATCCAAGTCACTATACATGGAACAATACAATCGTCCTGTCCTTATCTCCAAGTATCTGCGGAGAAAGCACATTATTCTTGAAGGAGTTCAAGATTAATTCCTGTGATGAATTTAGTATCCAAGCAAGAAGGTCTTGATGATTAAATGAGATTTAATTATCAAGTACAATATGAATGAAATTCATGTTCTGAGAATGATTGTCCAAGATAATTAAATAGGATTTAATTATCAAGGATAAGATCGTGGATAGTGATATCCAGAATATCTGTGTGTATTATAAATGTGATTTATAATATATCAGAGAGAGAGAAATATTGTAAATTGCATTTGTTAATTATTAATGTGGATTGGATCCACATTAGTTAATTAATTAGAAATGTAATTTACAAATTAGTTTGGGATGTGAATAGGATTCACATATTTTTCAATGGCATGATTGAAATATTCACAAATTAATTTGGAATTAATTTGGTGGATATTTTTACAATAATAGTTATTGCAATTAATTAAGAAATAATAATATAAATAAAAGGAGACAAAACCACCAAAAATCAAAGGTGGCGTCACCTATGACTTAGTCATAGGTGACGCCTCCTATATTTTAGGAGGGTTGTTGTCTCTTCTTATTTGTTGTCATATTATCTCTTAATAAATTAATTTATGTTAATTATATTATGTTGATAATAGTTCAACATATATTTAATTTAATATAAATTAATGTTGTTGGTTTTTAACCAACAACAATCATAACCATTGGATGACTCTTGGATTACAATAGCCATTGGATCCTTATGAGCCATGGATTGAGATCCATTGGATCCCAAACTAGTATATAAAGAGGGTAGCCCTAGCCCTTGAGATATACACCAAGTATATGCCTACTCTACTTCTCTCTCACCCTCTCATTCTCGTGCTCTCTCTCTCTCTCTCCCTCTCTCCCTCTCCATAGGGTGGCTGACCACCCTTGTTGAGAAAAGAGAGAAGTTCTCGCCTTCGCCATCGACTACTCGAGGATCTCCTTCTTCTTTGGGGCTGCTTGCTCTAGAGGAAGACGAGGGATTTCGCTTGACGAAATCAGGGGATCCATTGCTTGGATCTTCATCGAGGATTGCGGGAGGAACGCGACTCATCATCGTGCCCGCAAGTGTGTTCTTCGTGGATCGGACTTGAGACAGGAGGATCTCTTGTTTGGGATCCCGCGATCACTACCACGCTTCAAGAGGTATTCCTTATACTTTGTGGTTTGATGAAACGATCCGAGAAGTATTCTCGTGATCATGTGGTTTCATCGTTTGATTTAAAAATTTTAAATTCCGCTGCACCATGCGCTTCCGTGATGCGCTTGAGAATTCTCAATATCCTTCAAGTGGTATCAGAGCCATAGGTCAAAAAAGGTTTTGGATATGATCCATGAACCATGGACGACTTGGGTTTGAAAGAGTCGCGAAAGTTTTGGCGCATTTGAATTTTCGCAACTCTGTCTAATTGATTTTTTTGTCACTGTTTAAATTGTTTAAACACGAAATATTCAATTGGATTTTGTTCCTCATTAAAAAAGGAAATCATAGGATTTGAGTTTACTAAATTTAGATTTAATTTGCTCAAGATATGGCCTTTTGAATATGCATGTATTCACTGTTGCGGGAACAGCGAAATTGAACGTGATTAATTTGTTAATTACGGTTTTGACATGCCTCGAAATGCATGAATTATCACTTGGGTTCTGTTGTAAATCAAGTTGTCAATCTTAGTGCACTAATTTTGCGAATTTTGGATTTAAATTGATCAAGATAAGTTAATTTTAGTGATAAGGGGTCACTGCTGGAAATTGACATTTTTGATCATGAACCTTGTGATATTCATACAAATAAATGTTGATGAAAATTAATTGTTAATTTTCTGAAATTGGTTATTGATAAATATTTGTGAAATGTTTAAAGATGATAATCAATTCCTTGAATGACATCCTACTAAACCATAATGATAAGATAGTTGATCTTGATCATTGGTTAATTTAAAATCATCAACAAACATTGTTTTTCATGCAAAACCCTAGGACATCCTACAATAGTTGAAGGACAACTTTTACATGCAGAACCTCTTGCTTGAATAGGATTGGGGATTTGTTTAGAAAATCTCCTTATAATATAATCAAAAATGTTTTGATGTATATTATATGGTATAATTTCGGTTGAAAGACCGATGAGCATCTCAAAGTACATGATGATCTATCTGGCATTATCCTTTCCTGAGGTGGATATGGTGTCTAGTCAGAGATCGCTGGGGTAGCAGGTTGCAACGTATGTGGTCCGTCCCACTCTCGTCGGTACTGGCCATGACAGCGGGTAGGGACTGGATAATGCCGGAGAAATCAAAGTGTATTTCTAATTATTAAAATTCGAAATAATACGTACTTTGAGATTATACCTACTATTCAAGTAAAATTCAAAGTTTGTTGATTGATAATAGGATTGATAATTAATTTAATGTGATTAAATTAATTATATCCTATTTAAACACTCTATTATGAATAGATGTGTAATTTCCCTTGGAAGAATTAATTATGTGAATATGATTCACGATAATTAATTATTTCAATTTGAATAAGAGGTGGAGGATCACATAAGTGACATACATGGTCTCCCGTCAAGGCAAAGAATTTCGTCGCCAAAAGCTGTATATGGGAGACGCCTGTCCGAAGTGACAGATCCTATATACAATTATTTGGATCGGGTTCTTTGCTTCTCGAAAGAGTAAGGCCGTATACGTAGTGACCCCAATATCGGGTCCTCATACTATTGGGGCGATATTGGATTGCGTATAGTGAGTTTTAAGCATGTTGACGGTTGGTTCAATTAGCAACGGGTCAACATCATCTTAGGGGTGGTGGGCCCAGGTGTTAAAGACCAAATTGGGAAATGCAAGTTGGACTTGCAAGGCGGAATGTGTTCCTGCTTCTCTTTATTCGAGTCACAGGTTCTCATATTATTGGGATGTGATAAGAATAGAGAGGAGATCCCAGATCTTGCTTGAGATATAGTGGTAAGTATATCTCTTACTTTGAAAGACGATTAGGGAATAATCTTTCATAGTAGACATATCAAGACAAATTTGATTTAAAATGCCTTAATCAAATGTTTAAAACTGGATATATAATTATTTATATATTCTAATATAGTGCATTCTTAATTTCAGAAAGTGAAGTCCATGAACCCTCTGAGCAGACTTCTGAGGTCAATCAGTTGACCGGACCGAAGTATTCGGACTGGATCCAAAATTTAGATCTTGTCCTATCTGCAGAGCGCATCTCTTATGTGCTGACCAAGGACAACATTGCAGACCCTCTGACTGCGGAAGATAAAACTTTTAATGAGAAATATGATGAAGATCATAACTTGGCAAAGTGTTATATCCTTGGCTCATTATCCAATGTGCTTCAGAAGCAACATGTGGAAATGAACCACTGTCAAGAAATCATGCTGAATCTGAAGGAAATGTTCGGTGACGTCAATCGCACACAGCGCTACAATGTGATGAAAGAGCTTATTCGCTACAAGATGCAGGAAGGGACCTCTGTTAGAGAACACGTGCTCAAAGTGTTTGGGTACCCCTCTGAACTGGAAACCATGGGAGCTGACATGGATGCTGATATGCAAGTTGATTTTATTCTCCTGTCGCTCCTTAAGTCTTTCAACAACTTTGTTGTGTCATATCACATGTGCAAAGTTGATTTCAGTAACGCTGGGTTGTTAGCTGCATTAAAGTCTGCAGAAGACGTGATGAAGAAGGACGGCCCCTCTGCTAGTGCAATGGTTGCACAAGTGAAAGGAAAGCGCGGTCGGAAGCAAGGTTCTCGTAAGGGCCCGGCCCAGAAGAGAAAGAAGAAGAATCAAGGAGTTGGTTCATCTTCTAATGCTTCCACATTAATGACATCGAAAAAGACCGATGTCTGTCACCACTGCAAGAAGCCGGGGCACTAGAGGCGTCCCAGAATACCTGAAGTCTACTGACAAAGGTAAAGCCCCAGTAGGTATGAAATCTACTTTCATCATTGAAACAAGCTTTCTCATTGGACGAGAAGGAAGTTGGGTTGTAGATTCTGGTGCTTCTGTTCATGTATGCAATTCGTTGCATTTGTTTCAGGAAACTAGGAATCTGGAGCAAGGGGAGATAGTCATCCAGATGGGATCTGATGTAAGTGTTGCAGCAGTCGCTATCGGGACCTGCCGACTATCATTATCTAGTGGTCGAGTCTTAGTACTTAAAGAGTGTCTTTATGTACCTGAAGTTAGGAGGAATTTGATATCCGTATCTAAGCTTGTTAGACATGGATATTCCTTCCTATTCTGTAATAAGTTAGTCATAAATAAATATGATAAATTTATTGTGGATGGTGTTTTGACTTCTAGTGGACTCTATGAATTGTGCATTGATGAATGTGTCATGAATGTCACTACTACTAATAAAAACCCTAAAAGATCCAGGGAGAATGGAAATCATTCAAATATGATTTGGCATCAAAGTCTTGGTCATTTATCTGTTGATAGGATCAATAGATTGATAAAGGATGGACCCTTAGATTTTCTACAGGTCCAATCTTTACCTACCTGTGAACATTGCATTCGAGGTAAAATGACCAGGATGCCTTTCCGTAACAAGGTTACGAGATGCGATTCTTGACCTAATACATACTGATGTATGTGGTCCCTTCAGTACCGCGACTCGGAATGGATATCGATATTATTTGACATTTATCGATGACCATTTGCGATACGGGTTTATCTTCCTACTACGTCATTAATCTGAAACCTTTGAAAAGTTCAAAGAGTTTAAGGCTTTGGTTGAGAACCAAACTGATAAAAAATTAAACGGATTCGATCTGACCGAGGTGGCGAGTACCTCTCAGATGAATTCAAGGGATACCTTAAAGAGAATGGAATTGTCTCCAATCTCACTACCCCTGTAACTCCCCAACTTAATGGTGTTGCTGAAAGACGCAACAGGACCATCATGGACATGGTCCATTCAATGATGAGCAAAGCACGTTTAGCTCTTAGTTTCTGGGGATATGCAGTAGAGACTGCAATATATATCCTGAATAAGATTCCGAGCAAATTTGTGCCTAAGACTCCTCATGAGCTATGGTATGGAACCAAACCTAGTGTTAGACACTTGAGGGTTTGGGGTTGCTTGGTCCATGCAATGTGGATGCAAGTAAGCTAGAATCTCGCACTTATGAGTGCTACTTCATTAGGTATGTTAAAGATGGTATCGGATATCAACTTTATGACCCTGAGACCCAAAAGGTTTTTGTCTCTAGATATGTGAGATTTCTGGAGGATGATTTCTTTAAAGGTCAAGATAGAAATGAAGTAGAGGAACTCATCGAATCCCCTGAGGATTCTGAGATTCCTGAACCAGAAACCGAAGAGATAAATGAAGATGTAACACCCATACCTCTTCGAAGGAGTTCGAGGGTGGTTGCACCACCTGAAAGGTATGGATTCCATGTGTCAAGTGAGACTGACAATGATCCTACTTCATTTGATGAAGCACTCGCGGATCATGACATGGATAGATGGATGCTAGAAATGAAGTCAGAGATTGACTCCATGCATAAGAATGGTGTATGGACCCTAGAGGATCCACCTAAGGGGGGTGAAACCCATTGGATGCAAATGGATCTTCAAGAGAAAAAGGGGACATGATGGGAAGTAGAGACTTTCAAGGCACGGCTCGTAGCCAAGGGCTACACACAGAGAGAAGGCATCGACTACGATGAGACGTTCTCTCTTGTTGCTATGCTTAAATCCATTAGGACACTGCTAGATATAGCTGCATCTCTTGACTACGACATCTGGCAGATGGACGTCAAGACAGCTTTCCTCAATGGATACCTCGAGGAGGATATTTATATGGAGCATCCCCAGGGCTTCATAGTTGAGGATGGAAAAGTATGCAAGCTAAAGAAATCCATCTATGGGCTCAAACAAGCTTCTCGTAGCTGGAACATCAGATTTGATGAAACCATAAAGAGTTATGATTTTGTGCAGAATCCTTATGAACCTTGTGTGTACAAGAAGCTTAGTGGGAGCGCCATTGTGTTCATCGTGCTTTACATAGATGATATCCTTATCATTGGGAATGATACAGGAATGATGACCAGTGTGAAGATTTGGCTATCTCATACCTTTGAGATGAAAGATCTTGGAGAAGCCTCTTACATCTTAGGCCTGAAGTTGTTCAGAAACCGAGAAAAGAGGATGTTGGGATTGTCACAACATGGATACATCAAGAAGATTCTTGAACGATTCTGCATGGATAGTTCCAAGAAAGGATTCCTCCCCTTAAGACATGGTATACATCTGTCTAAAGGGATGGCTCCTCAAAGTGTTGTGGAAAAGAAGGCCATGGCTGGATGCCCCTATGCATCAGCTGTAGGAAGCTTAATGTATACCATGATGTGTACTAGACCAGACATCTGCCATGCAGTGGGAGTGGTAAGCCGTTACCAATCATGCTATGGAGAGCAACACTGGAATGCAGTGAAGAACATATTCAAATATCTAAGACGGACGCAAGATTACATCTTGGTCTATGGAGATGGTGATCTCCAAGTTTTGGGATATACAGATTCAGACTTCTAGTCAGATATTGATGATCGAAAGTCGACATCAGGGTTTGTATTCCTGTTGAACGGTGGTGCTGTGAGCTGGAGAAGCAAGAAGCAGGACACTACGACGGATTCAACAACAGAAGCTGAGTACATTACCGCATCGGATGCTGCAAAGGAGGCGGTGTGGTTGTGCAAGTTCATCTTGGAGCTTGGCGTAGTTTCCCCTGATACTCCCATCTCGTTACTCTACGATAACACGAGAGCCATTGCCCAGGCAAAGGAACCCATATGGCATCAAAAGAGCAAGCACGTGGAAAGGAAATACCACATCATTCGGGAGATTCAAAAGCGTGGTGATATCATCATCACCAAGGTGGCCTCTGCCAACAACGTTGCTGATCCTCTTACCAAACCTCTGACACAGAAGGTTTTCGACCAGCATGTAATGAGTATGGGTTTAAGGACTGTTCCTGAATGGTTCTGAGGGCTAATGGGAGATTGTTAGCCATGTGAGCTCGAGGTGAACCATTCTTACAATAAATGTTATTGTAATAATTATGTTTTATCAATAAAAGTTATTGATTGTTCACTCCCTTTCTGAAATTAAGTGAATGAATGCACCATAAGGTCCCTCTGTACAATTAGGGTTATGTACCATGGCCGTCTTGATAATCATATAGTTGTTGATTCATCAAATGAATCATAGAGGTTGGTGTTTGGATGAATATCTAATGGGTTAGATAAAGGACTCATCAAACACCGTCAAATGATTATTAAGAGATGATCTCTAGCCTGAGTAGGAGAAGGCAATCCTTTCTCACATAGGTTGATATCTAACCGACCTCTCGATGCAGGTCCTCTGCATGGGAATAGTGATTCGGAGGTGTCATATTAGTTAAGTCAATGGGTTGACTTAGCGCGATCGAGATAACCTAAGTCCTATGTTGAAAACTGTCACAGCATAGGCACACATCCTCTGACCAGAGACAGATGTGTTACTATATGTCTGAGTGTGGACATTTGGTAGAACATTAGGTTGATGACCTAATTAAGGTCTATATACCAGCGAGCTGGTTTGCATATAAGGGCATATGAGTAATACGATCTCTCAAAGGGATCATACAGGTTCGCTTATGAACCGGAAGACATGAGCTCACTCATGAGGTATTGGGACCGATCAAATTCCATGCATGGTCGTCGTGCTTTGGAAGCATGACAAGAATTTGAAGGTATGATATGTGCTTTGGGAAAGCATATGATCGATACCAAATCCCAATGACCAAGATTGAGAAACTTGGTGATCAAACCCTGAAGAAGACAGTGTAAAACTGATCTATATCTTCAGGTTGATCATTGGTCTTCCAGTATGCAGGATGCATATGTATTGGGAATACCTGAGGGTGATGTGATCATAAATGATTGTATAACCATGACGCTTCCAATCCGAGGGAGTGATGAAACAGGTTCTGGATTTTAGTGACTCCTCTCAGTAGAGAAGTAACTTGATCTTAGTCCAAGTGTTGGACATTGATCTGAATGTGATTCAGATGCAATGAGAAGATTAAGTATACGGACTTGATTTAATCAAGCATCTATGGGAGGTCCGTTAGATCTGGATTTGAGATGATATCTCAACATCCAAGTCACTATACGTGGAACAATACAATCGCCATGTCCTTATCTCCAAGTATCTGCGGAGAAAGCACATTATTCTTGAAGGAGTTCAAGATTAATTCCTGTGATGAATTTAGTATCCAAGCAAGTAGGTCTTGATGATTAAATGAGATTTAATTATCAAGTACAATATGAATGAGATTCATGTTTTGAGAATGATTGTCCAAGATAATTAAATAGGATTTAATTATCAAGGATAAGCAGATCGTGGATAGTGATATCCAGAATATCTGTGTATATTATAAATGTGATTTATAATATATCAGAGAGAGAAATATTGTAAATTGCATTTGTTAATTATTAATGTGGATTGGATCCACATTAGTTAATTAATTGGAAATGTAATTTACAAATTAGTTTGGGATGTGAATAAGATTCACATATTTTTCAATGGCATGATTGAAATATCCACAAATTAATTTGGAATTAATTTGGTGGATCTTATTGCAATAATAGTTATTGCAATTAATTAAGAAATAATAATATAAATAAAAGGAGACAAAACCACCAAAAATCAAAGGTGGCGTCACCTTTGACTTAGTCATAGGTGACGCCTCCTATATTTTAGGAGGGTTGTTGTCTCTTCTTATTTGTTGTCATATTATCTCTTAATAAATTAATTTATGTTAATTAAATTGTGTTGATAATAATTCAACATATATTTAATTAAATATAAATTAACGTTGTTGGTTTTTAACCAACAACAATCATAGCCGTTGGATGACTCTTGGATTACAATAGCCATTGGATCCTTATGAGCCATGGATTGAGATCCATTGGATCCCAAACTAGTATATAAAGAGGGTAGCCCTAGCCCTTGAGATAGACACCATGTAGACGCCTACTCTACTTCTCTGTCTCCCTCCCATTCTCGTGCTCTCTCTCTCCCTCTCCATAGGGTGACCGACCACCCTTGTTGAGAAAAGAGAGAAGTTCTCGCCTTCGACATCGACTACTCGAGGATCTCCATCTTCTTTGGGGCTGCTTGCTCTAGAGGAAGACGATGGATTTCGCTTGACGAAATCAGGGGATCCATTGCTTGGATCTTCATCGAGGATTGCGGGAGGAACGCGACTCATCATCGTACCCGCAAGTGCGTTCTTCTTGGATCGGACTTGAGACAGGAGGATCTCTTGTTTGGGATCTCGCGATCACAACCACGCTTCAAGAGGTATTCCTTATACTTTGTGGTTTGATGAAATGATCCGAGAAGTGTTCTCGTGATCATGTGGTTTCATCGTTTGATTTAAAAACTTTTAAATTCCGCTGCACCATGCAACTAGTGCGACTAGTCTCCCCGATCGCATATGATGCGATCGTCACGCTTCCGTGATGCGCTTGAGGATTCTCAATATCCTTCACATATTACTAACAAGAATAATAAAAATACAAAAAAATCACTAACCTAAATAAGTGGACCAAAAATACAAACCCTAATTCCAAGATTCTCGGACTAAAACCTCGATATCTTCCTCGTACAGTGTCTGATTTGTTCCTACTCGCTTTTGAACTAATGTGCATTAGGACAAGATCTATGCTAAGTATTCTCCTTGCTATGCTTGTTGCCTCTCCTACTGGCCCGGGAAAGAAGGCCAATCTCCATAAAAGCTTGGTTGCATCGACCTCTTAAAAAGTTATCCTTGCGTGGTGGGACCTCGCATCAAACACAACAAAGAGATGTATTAGCATGGACAATCACGTAATGTGCTCAAAGAAATAAAAGCTGAAATATGTATAAATCAAAAAAAGGTAGAAGAATATGTACATGAAAATAAATTAAAAAGAAAAGACAACTATGTACAAATTAGGCTACAACACGTTGCTCCCCGACAACGGCGCCATTTGATGGAAGCGATCTGGCTAGAGGGTCGTAAAACCTCACAAGGTGAGATTGCAGTTGCTGAGACAACTGATGAAACTCGATTTCATCTGCTTAATTTTCCTTTTTTTAACCCCCTTGCTTAAATGTGCATCAATAAAAACCAGATAAAGTCTTGTAATTATCAGAGTCTTGAATAAATTAAAAATCACAAAAAAATGTCAAAATTAAAAATCGTGGTGTTTTTAGCCTTAAAAATACCCTCATAAATATTTTGTATCTTCAAATGACCTCATCTTTATTTTTGGTCAACATGAAACTTGTAGATCTCATCGAGATATACAACTTTCATGTTTTCAGTTTTCTCAAATTCAGCCATTTGCCCCTTCATAATCCAATTTCTAACTCCTAATAATCTGATTGGGCCACGTGGCCCTTTCTGGTTGAGCCACGTGGCCCGACGCCTTTGACCTTGACGCCATCGCTTCCAGCCATTGGATCTCTTCTTGATCCAACGGCCCTACTATCGCCATGCATCCTCTTCTTTTCAGCCCTCCGATCATTCCCCTGAGTTCATATCCACCACCCGTTGTCGCCTTTCCCTCCTTACGCGTGTGGCACCTTTTGAACTTCACGATCACTTCCAAGCTGTTCCATCTCAGCCGCTATCTCCGTGTCTAATAACGACCTTCCGATCATTCTCCATCTAAGATCTGGACCATCCGCTGGTGCTTTGTCCCTAGTACGCCACGTGGCATTAGCTACGTCATGTGATCTCAACCCATCGATCTGATCCGCACCATTCGCTACCGCCCACTTCGTAGTCGTGGGATCATGAGATCCAACGACCACGAGGTCATCACCTACCTCCGGTTGGCCCTCTCTCCCATGTTCGCCATCTCGCGAACCTTTTCCCCCCTTCCATTTTTCTCCACATCTCCATCCACCATCTTCACTACCTGAAGACCCCACGACCTTCCCCCATCATCCCTCATCTTCGCGGCCTGTCACGCACTCCACGACGTCTCTCCATCCGCTCCATATCGTCCACTGAAGTCACAACCACCACCTCCAAAACTGTCGTCGACCACCCTTCAAATACGCCATCTCCTCCCCAATCACCGAGGTCCACCTTTACGTGGGGGATCACCCAGCAAGCCTCCGCCCCCCAGTGACAGCGAGGGGGCGGCGAGGAGCGCGAAGACGGTAGCGCCCTCCGGTGTCGACCCCTGGCCATGGTAGGCCAGGTCTGCGGTGGTTGACCCTGCCAAGCTGCTCCCCATAGCCGGGGGAGTTCAGTGATGACCAGAGGTTTCATGGAACCTCGAGCCCAGGCCCCGCTCCGCCTTAATCTCAGGTAAGAACCTCAAACTCTTCCTCTGTATTTTTCTTTTCTTTTTGCTTAATTAATTAGGTTGCTACACCCCTCTCCGTCTTCAATTGATTTCTCCTCGAGCTTTGCCTCGCATCCACCATCCACGCACTCCGTTCCGATCACGTCTTCCCTTTCTCCACCACCTAAACACCTCCTCCACCTTCATCCCTGCTCGTCGGAGACGAAGACCATCGGGGCTCCATCTCCTTTCGCTCACATGCCCTCCATTTCACTCACACACACAAGTCCTCTGCTTCGGCTATGTAATTTAACGATGCAGGTACTCGATCTTTCAATTGTCGGAAGTCATCGCCGGAGCTTCTCCACCAATCTTGTTTCCGGCTTACTTGCTTCGCCATCCTCATCCAGACATGTCAGCTGCTTCGCCGAGCTTTAAGGTTTCTGTCCAGGTGGTCAAGAGCAGTTGGGGACCTTCACCGGAGTAAGAGAAGAGCGGCGAAGCTTGGGCTCCGACGCCGGAGCTCGAACATCGCCGCCAACCGCAGACATGGAAGGAATAGCAGGTGTCGTTGGATGTTCCCTCCCGGAGTTCATCCAACGGTGCTGACTTAGCCACTTGTGGAGCCGATAAGGATGCAGCGACCGTTGGATCCTCACAATCCAATGGTCCACAAACCTCCACGCGTCAGCACCAGATGCTTCCCCGAGCCTCAGCACCAGACCAGTAGGTTTGGGTGCTCCGAACCTATCCCGAGCCCAAGCCTGGAGGCTTGGCCATTCTGAGGCTAGCCGAAGCAGCCCGAGCCTTCTCCGAGCCTCAGAGCTGCCCGAGCCTAGAAGAGAGTGTGCATATCATGTGCCCTCTGGGCAAATTTCACAATGGTCCACCGACTTCTTCAATATTGTAGGCAGGTTTTGGATCACGTGCGGACCACGTGCGCCGTGGGTATTTTGCATTTATACCCTCGTAGCTTTTCATAATTGCAAAAATACCCCTGTGCATGTGGGTCATTTATAGGGAAGGTCTTGAACTTTCTATTATTTACATTTAAGTCCCTCCCATGGACATGTTTGCTAGTTATCTTTCATGTTTTTCTTGTGTTTATACCCCTGACTTCACTTATGTATATCTTGAGCATCCTAGCTCCGATTGAGTCGATTTCAGTGGCGTTTTGAAGCTCTTTTCATTATCTTTCTTATGGCATGATTTTATTTTAGATTTGACACTACGAAGTTCGATGTATTATTTTATTGTCTAAGTGTCTTGATTTCTATGTTTCTAATGCCTAATTTTTACATGAATGAAGAGTGTTTTATTATTTGACCCTGATTTGACTTGTATTTTAATGGCTCAATTATTTATGATCTAGGGCATGTTTTCATTGCATTTCATTCATTTGCATGATTAAAAAATAAAATAAAATAATGCATGTTTGTTTAATGCATTGTTTTGTCTTTGTGCATTATTTGACCTATGGGTCTCTAACTCAACACTAAAATAAATGAATAAGAGTCTAAATATCACGAGAGAGGCTTGTGTCCCTGAGTTCGACCTTGATTTCTTACCAAGTAAAATAAATTCACAACCATCTGATTTCATTGCCATATCCAAATTTGATGGTCTTTGATGGACCGAATCCAGCCCGACTGCAACGTTCTTAGTGTTAATTCCGCACTCTTAAAGGGTTGTATTCACGGTTTATCAAATGGCACCGTTTCCAGGGACACGACTCATCTCTTGTATTATTTGGTTTTTCATTTATTTAATTAAGTGTTTCTTTTATATAGGTCAAGTTGTCCATTTGTCTTGCATTATAAGATTTTCTTCTTGATTAATCTCTAACCGTTACTTTTGTGACAGGGCCCTTGATGATTCAAGGAGGCGAGGAGCAGGTGCTACTCGCTGCGAGGAGCCACAAAAGCATGCTTGGAGCATGTCGAAAAGAAAGAAAAAAATGTCATTTTGCATATCATTTTATCATGTAATAATCGTCTTTACAGCGATCTTCGATCGAAGACTCGCGATTGTAAACGAACGAATGTGGTTGTGTGGGGATCGTCCCCACTTGAGTGACGACCTAGGACCAGGCATGCGGCTCTTCGAGTGTATTTCATCATTTTAATTTTTACGTGCTTGCTCGTAGGTAGGACACACTTATAATATAGACGCACATAGCCTCGCTTCACTTAGCCAAATTTAAAAGACATTCTTCCCCGCTAATAGAAGCATGTTAGGTGCGGCTTTTTGATCGACTTGCATACATTATTTTGGTTTTCAAACAGTCCAAGTTTTCACGAATTTTCACCAAGGCACTGCATGATTTCTCGTTTAGCATAGATCATGTTTTTATCGATTACATGGTTTATCTCGATTTCCCCTCCTAGCTTGATCACCTAGGTTAATGGGAAAAGGGAATGAACGGTAGATGATGATAGCTTGATTTGTATGCTCACCTTAATTCAGTGATAATCTTAAGCAAAATAATTGGGACTATTAATGGCAAGTCAATTTAAAATGGAGTAAAATATTATTTTGGGAGAGCAACACCCTCGTACACAGTCGAGTTCACTTTAAATTTTTTTCCGCGTATAAATAGAATGTTTTAAATCACCAATAAAACCAACAAGATAATTAACCAACATCCGTTGGTTTCATGTGTGAGTTGGTGAATAAAAGGGTCTTGCATGTTTGATTGAGCCATGTTTGCTCCGACACCCTCCCTTGAGCCTTAGATACTCCATTTATCTCCGAAGATTCATCCACTCACTTGTATATCCATCCATCTTCTTCGTTCACCTCGGGTTTCTCCCAACATCAAATCTCCATCTTTATACTTAGGCTACTCTCATCCTAAGTATGGGGGGTCCGAGTCCCTGTGATTTTCTCTACTCATCTTTCCTTGCCTTTATACTTAGGTTATTTCTAACCTAAGTATAGGGGGAGCCCTCCTTAGTTCTCGTATATTTCTCTATATTTAAATGGGTTTATGGACTTGTATCATCTAGTGCTATGAGGACATAGCAAAGTTTAAGTATAGGGGGGAATACCGTATATACAGTATATTTACTTTAGCTATAATCTGAAAAATTTGAAAATTTTAAAACTTTTTGGCTAAAGTAAAATTCTTTGAACTAAGTGGACTTAGTGGTTTTCACGGCTTTCTATATTATGTTACACTATTTTTATAAAAATATTTTTGAAAAATGATTTGAAAATGAGTTTCCCTTGTTTTTGAAAAATCTTCTGAAAATGTTTTGAAATTTTTTATTTGTGTAACATAGTATTGAAATCTTTGTTTTATTTCAAGGAAAGTTGAGTCTAACCAATGTTCCAACCTTTTATTAAAAATCCATAAACATGAGAAAATCCAAAAAAATCCTTTAAGAGTCATTATTGACTACTAAGTCCAAATAAGTAGCCGCGTTCAGTGAGGGTTCGCCCTTAGCAGAGTGGGTGGTTTAGAGGACATCGTGTAAGGCCCCGTCCTCAAGCAACGGGCTCCGGCCTATACTTACACCCATACGAGATGAATGCAGATGCATCTACTTAATTGAGTTTAGGAAGTCATAATGTCTCTTGAAGTTAAAAAAATTTTGTGTTTTTGAATGAAGGTGTTGGATTAAACCTATACATTCACATTTCCACCCAGGATCTGAAATGTTCAAGAAAACTTGGTTTATGAGGACTTGATATTTTAGGTTAACCAACCTTAGCCATCAGGGTCTTAGACTTAATCATCCACATTCCCCTAGATTTCTAGATTTGCATGCTATATTTCATGCTTAGTCTCAGACCATTAAGAATATGATCATCACATCACATGCATGATTGCGGTTTCGATGAGATGAGTTGACTCTTCACTTGAGGGACTGGGACGAGGGATTCGAGACTGGACTTGATCTAATGATGCTCGAGGATGGGATAAAATCTTTGAAGGCTTCATGAAACTTGAGTGTCAACAATTTTAGCCAGTATGAGAACTTGGTTCTTATACTAATCTCTTGATATTGACCTAAGTGCCAAGGTGTGAAACAAATAAAAATTGTTGATCGGTGTGCGCCAACTCTTGGTAAAAGCAGTGGACCTAGCCAAAAATACTACAAATCAATGAAATGTCAAAGAAAAGCTCTCATTCCACAAAGTCAAATATCAAAGAGCTTCCACCATAGGCGAGCGCTCCCAACCATTTAAAAGTGTCCACTTGGACTGCCGCTATTAGGACCAGGAGTGAGGCTTGCACCAAAAAAGGGCTCTGCATCGTAAATTCTACAAGTCTGGGTGTAGAAGGTACGATAGGTACTCAAAAAAGATACACCCCGGTGTATTCCTAGGAAAACAAGTGAAGACGGCTCCAACTTCTCTTGACGGACGCACTGATCAACACCAAAAAAATGTGTCGCGTAATAAGGCACTAAGAGAGAATCCTTATTCCAATGAGAGGGAGAGAAGAAATGACACAAACCATGCCCTCCATAACTGGCCTTACATCTGCATTTTTAAGTCTGACAACTAAAGAGACAGTGGACTGAACGCAAGATTTGATTTATTCCCTAGTGTTGAGGATTGGGTCCTTAGGAGAGTCTCTCGGACCAAGACCTTGGGTGAAGTTTTGACTCTACTCTCGGGAATGCATTCAACGATAAATGTCATACCCTTAGTCTATATGTACATCAGAGAGAGTCTGGATAATTAGACGAATTGGGTGCCTCTTGATTAAGGCTGGGTTGAGCTCTAAAATTTTGGACCTCTAAAGTTGAGTGGCCTTGAACAAATTGGATCCTGTACTCACATGCACAAGGGGGTTAATTCAATTCATTCATTTTTCTTTGATGCTCGAGGATGAGCATAGTTTAAGTATAGGGGGTGATGAAACTCGATTTCATCAGCGTAATTTTCCTTTTTTAACCTCCTTTCTTAAATGTGCATCAATAAAAATCAGATAAAGTCTTGTAATTATCAGAGTCTTGAATAAATTAAAAATCACAAAAAAATGTCAAAATTAAAAATCATGGTATTTTTAGCCTTAAAAATACCCTCATAAATATTTTGTGTCTTCAAATGACCTCATCTCCATTTTTAGTCAACATGAAACTTGTAGATCTCATCGAGATCTACAACTTCCTTGTTTTGAGTTTTCTCAAATTCGGCGATTTGCCCCTTCATAATCCAATTTTTAACTTCTAATAATTTGATTGGGCCACGTCGCCCTTTCTGGTTGAGCCACATGGCCCGGCGCCTTTTACCTTGCCGCCGTCGCTTCCGGTCGTTGGATCTCTTCTTGATCCAACGACCCTACTATCGTCACGCATCCTCTTCTTTTCAGCCCTCCGATCATTCCCCTGAGTCCATCTCCACCACCCGTTGCCGCCTTTCCCTCCTTACGCCACGTGGCAGCTTCTGAACCTCACGATCACTTCCAAGCTGCTCCATCTCAACTGCTATCTCCGCGTCAAATAACGACCTTCCAATCATTCTCCATCTAAGATCTGGACCATCCGTTGGCGCTTTGCCCCCAGTACGCCACGTGGCATTAGCTACGTCATGCAATCTCAACCCATCGATTTGATCCGCACCATTCGCTACCGTACGCTTCGTAGCCATTGGATCATGAGATCCAACGGCCACGAGGTCATCCCCTACCTCCGACTGGCCCTCTCTCCCACATTCGCCATCTCGCGAACCTTCTTCCCCCTTTCATTTTTCTTCGCATATGCATCCACCATCTCCACTACCCGAAGACCCCACGACCTTCCCCCATCATCCCTCATCCTTGCGGTCTGTCACGCACTCCACGACGTCCCTCCATCCGCTCCATATCGTCCACTGAAGTCACGACCACCACCTTCGAAACTGTCGTCGACCACCCTTCAAATACGCCATCTCCTCCCCAGTCATCGAGGTCCACCTTTACGTGAGGGATCTCCCAGCAAGCCTCTGCCCCCCAGTGATAGCGAGGGGGCGGCGAGGAGCGCGAAGACGGTGGTGCCCTCTAGTGTCGACCCCTAGCCATGGTAGGCCAAGTCTGCGGTGGTTGAACCCTGCCAAGCTGCTCCCTGTAGCCGGGGGAGTTCAGCGATGACCAGAGGTTTCATGGAACCTCAAGCCCAGGCCCCGCTCCGCCTTAATCTCAGGTAAGAACCTCAAACTCTTCCTCGGTATTTTTCTTTTCGTTTTGCTTAATTAATTAGGTCGCTACACCCCTCTCCGTCTTCCATTGATCGCTCCTCGAGCTCCGCCTCGCATTCACCATCCACGCGCTCCGTTCCGATCACGTCTTCCCTTTCTCCACCACCTAAACACCTCTTCCACCTTCATCCCCGCTCGCTAGAGACGAAGACCACCGGGGGCTCCATCTCCTTTCGCTCACATGCCCTCCATTTCACTAACACACACAAGTCCTCTGCTTCGGCTATGCAATTTAATGCTGCAGGTACTCGATCTTTCAATGGTCGGAAGTCATCGTCGGAGCTTCTCCGCCCATCTTGTTTCCGGCCTACTTGCTTCGCCATCCTCATCCAGACATGCCAGCTGCTTTGCCGAGCTTCAAGGTTTCTGTCCAGGTGGTCAAGAGCAGCTGGGGACCTTCACAGGAGTAAGAGAAGAGCGGCGGAGCTTGGGCTCTGTCATCGGAGCTCGAACATCGCCGCCAGCCGCAGACGAGGAAGGAATAGCAGGTGTCATTGGATGTTCCCTCCCAGAGTTCATCCAATGGTGCTGACTTAGCCACATGTGGAGCCGATAAGGATGCAGCGACCGTTGGATCCTCACGATCCAATGGTCCACAGACGTCCACGCGTCAGCACCAGATGTTTCCCCGAGCCTCAGCACCGGACCAGTAGGTTCGGGTGCTCTGAACCTATCCCGAGCCCAAGCCTGGAGGCTTGGCCATTCTGAGGCTAGCCGAAGCAGCCCGAGCCTTCTCCGAGCCTCATAGCTGCCCAAGTCAGGAAGAGCACGTGCATGTCACATGCCCTCTGGGCAAATTTCACAGAGACCCACCGACTTATTCAATATTGCAGACAGGTCCTGGATCACGTGCGGCGATGTGTATTTTGCATTTATACCCTCGCGGGTTTTCATAATAGCAAAAATACCCCTGTGTATGTGGGTCATTTACAGGGAAGGTCCTGAACTTTCTATTATTTACATTTAAGTCCCTCCCAAGGACCTGTTTGCTAGTTGTCTTTCATGTTTTTCTTGTGTTTATGCCCCTGACTTCACTTGTGTATATCTTGAGCATCCTAGCTCCGATTGAGCCGATTTAGTGGCGTTTTGAAGCTCTTTTCATTATCTTTCTTATGGCATGCTTTTCTTTCAGATTTGACACTATGAAATTCGATGTATTATTTTATTGTCTAGGTGTCTTGATTTATATGTTTCTCATGCCTAATTTTTACATGAATGAAGAGTGCTTTATTATTTGACCCTGATTTGACTTGTATTTTAATGGCTCAAGTATTTATGATCTAGGGCATGTTTTCATTGCATTTCATTCATTTGCATGATTAAAAAAATAAAATAAAAAATGCATGTTTGTTTAATGCATTGTTTTCTCTTTATGCATTGTTTGACCTATGGTTCTCAAACTCAACACTTAAATAAATGAATAAGAGTCGGAATATCATGAGAGGCTCGTGTCCCTGAGTTCGACCTTGGTTTCTTACCAAGTAAAATAAATTCACGACCATCTGATCTCATTGCCATATCCAAATTTGATGGTCTTTGATGGACCAAATCCAGCCTGATTGCAACGTTCTTAGTGCTAATTTTGCACTCTTAAAGGGTCGTATTCACGGTTTATCAACGACCGCTCGAGAAGATCGCCTAATCAACAAGTTCCCACAGCATATGAATATTCAAAATAAGACCAATTCAAGTGAAACGGGGCTCATTTGTGAAATTTGGGTTTTGGGCATCTTTTGTACATTTTGTATTTTAGCAGTTTTTGACCTGTTATTTTATGTATATAATTAACTCATTTTATTTTATTTCTTTTCCATTTATTTTATTTGACAAAATTTTTATTAAAATACGCAAAAATCTAAATCCAAAATGAGTTTGAAATCAAAGAAACTAACTGAGTCCGAGTCTTCATTGACGGTCTGTACAAAAACTGTCATTTTCGCATTTTATTTTATTTCTTCTTTTTTTCTTACTTATAAAAATACAAAATAAATTAGATTAATGTATAAATATTTATCTTTTATTTTATCACATTTTTCGTATTTTTATCTGGTTTCAAATAACAAAAAATTAGAAAACCCAAAAATCAAGGTATTCTATGTACATGGGATACCCAAATATCACTTTGTGCATATGATCGACTTTGGTTTTAAACCCTTCATGAAAGTTGTAGATCTCATCGAGATGAGCAATTTTTGTGAAGAATTTTTTTTTATCTGAGGTCATTTTCTATTTCTTTTTGAATTATCTTTGTATTTTTTTCGATTTTTCTGGGGCTGACACATGGCAGCTCCTGGAGCCACCACATGTCACCCATTTTTTAGATTTGTATAAACTTATTTTTTTATAAATAAAATAAAATAAAAAAAATATTAAGCCGCCACGTGGCTTCATCTGGGCCATCCGATCCTCGACCGATCAGACGGCCTAGGAGCTATCCTCCTCCTCCGTCAATCTCCTCCCCCACTTTCCCCTTTTGGGGTGGCGTCGCCGTACCCCAATTTTCATGTGACCTCCCTCAACTGTTGGGCTACCTTCCTCTTTTGTGTCGTCGCCCCTCCGGATCTCGCTCATCACCACATCCTTCCTGATTAGCACCACCGACTTCCTCCATCTCCTCATCAAATCCCTTCCCGAATCTTGTCAACACATCACCTCGATCACCTACCATCTCCGACCTCCCCCTATGTTCCTATTTAACTCCGAACATCCCTCCACTTTCAGGTATCTGCCGACTACAGCTCGAAGGGAAGAACCGGCCGGAGGTGACAGCTCCTTGCCCCCGACGACGTGGTGAGATCTGGTGGATTAGCCCACCGCTGCATTGCCCCTGCACGAGCTGCTTCTGCTCCGATCCTCTCCGACTATCGAGCCAATGATAACGCAAAGACGCTCCACCGCCAACGTTCACCGACCTCCACCTGCACGCCTGCAATTTCAACGACAAAGCTTCCAACGCCTCTGCGTTTCACCTTCAGAATCGCTTCGCCCATCCCTGCCTTCAGTCGCGACTCCAGAGCATCTCCCCCGTTGACTCCCTCTCAGCTAGGAGGCCCCGCCCTGACTCCGCCTTCACCGCCTTCTCCGATGGGAGGCGTAGCCTCCGCAAGTGGCCAGCCACCGACCATCGATCCCCGACGACTCCCTCTAAGTCGTTCACCGCCAGGAGGTCCTGCCCATCTCCGCCTTCAGCCGTGACTCCAGAGCATTCCCTCACCGCTCTGCCTTCGCCCCTCAAGACCGCCCACGACCTCTACGATCTCCTCCGCCCTACACTTGCTAACCGTATCGAGCTCCTCCGACCCTAAGGCTGGGTATAGTACCCGAGGCCCTCCCCACGTGGACGACACATGTGTGGAGGGAACTTTGCAGAGTTCACCCCCGCAAGTTCAACAATCTCCAAAAGAATCCCCCTCACGTGAACCTCAAGTATGCGAGGGGGATATTTACGCCAAAAGCCCTGGAGGACAGCCAAATTACCAGAGAACCCCCGTCGCCCAAGGGTCACGTGCCTGGCACGTGACCGCTTGGGAGGCACGTGACCGCTTGGGATTTTTATAGAAATACCCCTAAGGGTTTTAGTAATTATAAAATATTCCCTCTCTACAGTTTTTTTAATTATTTATTGTAATTTACACTGAGACCCATGTGTTCTATCTTCATTTCAAACGGCTTCATTGCATAGTTTTTATTATTTAAAAACAACATTGTGTTTCTCAATTAATTCTCTATATCATGGCATGCTTGTGACATTTTCATGGTCTGTGGTTAATTAATGATTAATATTCCTGTGATAAATTGTATATTTTGCCCACCTAGTTCTTCGAAATTCATAAGTAATTAACCATAGCTCTAAAAGTTGCCAAAAATTCACGGATCATAGAATAAGTTGTTTTTAACATCCTATCCAAAAAGAATTGCATTTGCAAGCATAGTTTGCCCTATAAAATCATCTTGCATATTTCAATCTTTAATTTAATAGGTATTAAATCTCGTATTTTAAGGTTTAGGATTTTTCTAAGATCGATCACTTAGTGATAGATCTTGGATAATTTTATCTCTTTAAAATAAATAGGTTTATTATTGATTATAAATAATTATTGAAATTCATTTTGTTTGCATTCATAAATTCATAAAATATTTATCTTGTATCCAAAAATTCCAAAAAAAGTATAGTGCATTTATAATCAGTATTTACATCTCGGCAAAGTTTTATAATTTCCGGACATGGTTTGATTGAAAATTGCTTTTTAGCCTTTGAAATTGGCCCCATTTACATTTGCATCCCAAAATTGTAATAAAAATAACAAAAAAATACAGTCTCGAACATCGTGCATGAACTTTGATAAATAAGATTCTAGGTTGTTCCTTTGCCTCCTTGAGTTCGACCTTGGGACTTATCCAAGTAAAATAAACATAAAACCACGCCGAATAAAATTGATTAATTTATTACAGTTATTTCTTGATCAATTCGGAATTCCTGACGTAATTACAACGACACATTAAGTTGAATTCACACCAATTAACGTAAGGTTTTCGGACTCGTCGGTCATCACCGGGTTGTGTTGGTGATTCTAGGGTTGTTTTGTGTTTACTTGAGAGGTGTGCATTACCATGTCTTATACGTCTTTACTTCCAATCTCTTGATTTGACATCGTGCTCTCCCGATTATTCTCTTGATATCGAAGATGGCGACTCGACGGTTTTTCTGCTCATACTCTGTGAGCTCTCGATGATCCACCATCTGTCATACGTCTTCACAGACTCGGGATGACCCTCTTCTAGAGTCAGTCACATCTAATCTCGAGATGAGTTAGACCAAAACTCCCTTGCCTCCCAGCCCGTCTTTTGAGGAGACCCCCGCCTCAAATCATCGTATCTTTCTCCTGCACAATTTTCACTGAGTTCTTACGAGACTTTTTCCTTCTCGGAAGATTCAAAGGATATGGCTCGAGGAAAGGGACTAGTCGAGGACAGAGCCACAGAGGATCGACAGACAGGAGAATAATACACTGATGGAAGACCAGATCCAACTGCAGACATCACGACGGGGATTCTAGACACGCTTCAGCAGATGAATCTACATATTCGAGATCAGTTTAGAGTCTAGAACGAGCTGCGAGACGAGATCGCTACGCTTAGAGAAGGAGCCGGGAACCCACCACCACATGTCATGGTTGCCGCAACACTCAGAGACGAGTATGACCCTGGTGCCAGGATGCTACATCATTGGATTCGGTTACCATCGAATCAAGGGCCATACGAGGTATGCCTATACTTTATTTCATTACTTCCTAAGTTTTACGGGAATGCTGCAGAGGAGTTGTTTACCTTTTATAACAGTTCGAGATTATTTGTAGTACGGCTAATTACCATGGTGTTGCGTAGAAGGCCATTCTCCTTAAAGCCTTCCCCTTCTCCTTAGCAGATAAGGAGCTTTACTGGCTCAGTCATTTGGGGAGGGAGTTCTCCATGTGGACCGACCTGAAGTTTGCGTTCCTGCGTAAATTCTTTCCTCTGAGATGGACGAACATGATGAGGAGCCAGATCTCCAACTTTACTCAGCTGCCAAATGAATCATTCCATGAGGCGTGGGATCGATTCAAGGATCTTATCGAGAGATGCCCTCATCAAGAGATACCATTGAAGGTGCTAGTGCAGAATTACTTTGGAGGACTCCAGTCGGATGTTTAGGGCCTTTTAAGCGCCGCATGTGGCAGCAATTATTTGAATCGGGATGTCGAGTCTGTCTCATCCATCTTTGAGGGGATGGCAGAGAACTCAAGAGTTGTTGACTCTACTCGGACATTCCAAAAGGCCCTACAGCCACCACACCACCGAGAGCGTCATAAGGTGGCGAATATTTCAGATTCTGAATCTAATACCAACATGGAATATATTAGAGAGAAGATAACATTGGTATATGTGATTCAGAAGCAACTTCAGGACCTGCAGCTGCTGTGAGAGTTGGAGAAACTCTCATCACTTCCTCAGCAGTTGAGCCATCCGACGAAGAAGGTGATGGAACTGCAGCTTTAGTATCAGCAGTCTCACGCTTCTTCGACCTCACAACCTGCTCGGAGATCTTTACCCGCTCCTCCCACCCGAAAAATCCACTTCGTCCAAAGCGAGCTGGGTCAGCCTATGGAGATTCTGCATATTGATTGGCATGAGGACCAGTCTTATGCCAATTCCAGCCAGATCACCAACCCTGGAGACAATGATGTTGAGCCTCAAGCCACTCTTGAGATCAACAGGATATGGTACACTCCAATTCAGCCACCATCACAGTTTACTTCTTAGAGCGTATACTACCAGCAACGGCCGCAACATTACAATCATCCACAGCATGGACGTCTGCACTATCATCACCGACAGAATTTCATGCAGCGGCAGTCTCACCAAAATGTTTATCAGAGACCACATTCTTTTCACCATCCTGCTCCGCACTCACAGCCAAATCATTACCATCAGTAGCAGCAGTCTCCATATACACCCCAACGATCTCCTCAGTCGTACGCTCCGCAGCAGCATATGCCGAGATAGGAGAGAGTAGAGAGCCAGGGTTATCGTGCTGAACCTAAGATATCTTCGCAAGCCCTGGTGTTGAATTGGATCATGGATATGCTGAGCATGCTCCAGACCGCACATAAGACTGAAATATAGTGGGTTAACCGTCGTCTAGATGAGTTAACCGCACCCAAGACCACTCTTCTAGCCCAGCCTCAGATGAATCTGAATAACAAGAGGAGGCATCCAGATCAGGTTGACACCACAACAGGTACGATCTCTTTTCCTGGATTTGTATTTAACTTCATTCATCTCAGGAGCAGTAAATCACCAAGAGCACCTAATCGGGAAGAGGAGACAGCACATGGTGAAGAGCGAGAGCCAGCCCATGATTCACACACTGATGTTGAGGAGGAGGACTGCAAGGATGATAGGGATCAGCCACTAGACGATCAGGGAGAAGGGAGTGATGTCGAGACTGTCGATATGGACTTAGGCGATTCAGACGATGATACCACATCAGGCCATGCAGACACTCCTGAAATTGATGTGTCTTTTCCTATTTTGGAGAGTTTTGTAGATAATTCTGGGATCTCGACGTACAAGTTGATCTCGATCTCAATAAAAAGAATTTTGTTTTTCATGAAATTGTTCCTTTTCTCGATGCTTTGTATGGAAAATGTACTGAAAATCAAAAAATAATAATGTTACCCCAGAGATTGATCGACTACTTAAAGATCACGTCATTCTGAAAATCCCACATCGTGATGCCATGGATCATTTTCCTACGCTCAAGAATCAGTTGAGGAACAGATGCACAACACGTAGTTATGGAGCTCACTATGTCACATGTCAGATTGAAGATGTCACATTCCATCATACTCTCTTAGATAATGGTTCCTCGATCAATCTACTTCCATCCTATTTGCTTGATAAGCTCAAGCTAGGTCCTCTCTACAAATCACGAGTGATACTTCAATTTGCAGATCGATCTATGAAGAGACCTAGAGGCATGTTGAGGAACATTATCATAACTATTCAGGGTTTGCAGATTCCAGTTGACTTTACTGTCCCAGACATGATGTGCCTGATGTAGTTACATCTTGCTCCAATCATTCTCGGGAGACCCTTCTTGCAGACAACGAGAGCACTCTTTGACTATGATGCTGGGAGAGTATCGTTCCATACAGACAATGGAGATATACACATTGAGATGGCGAGAGAATGTAGCGGTCCTAGATCAGTATTGTCATTTACTTCAGAGGACTCCAGTCTTGCAGAGGATTGTCAGAACATAGATGAGACACAATCTCTTGATTTTGAGAACATTTATTTCGATACCCATGATATCCTACAGGAGGATAGGGTAGATCACATGGTAACTAGTTCTGCAGGTGACTGTTCAATTACAGATACAGATTTTACATCAGATCCAGATCAGCAGTTAGACATCTCAGTGCCGCAGATTAAGAGTACACATATTCCAGCACGAGAGTCATCCAATTATATATCACATATCGTGTAGTCTATTCAGCGTAGAGAGTCGGATGGTGTACTGGTTACACATATAGACACCTTTTGTAGTCCGACTCCAAAGATGCATACTTCAGAAAAGAGAGCTATGTCACATACAGAGTTCATTTACAGAGATGGTTCTACTTGTTCAGCCAAGGATCGATACGCATATAAAAAGCAGAAGATTCAGTACGCCCCTAGTTGAAGTGATCTACTTTGTACAGGATGCATGACTACTCTTCCACTTCATCTCATCCTATATAGAGACCTATGAAGCCATTCGGTTTTCTGGAGTACACATATGTATATTCTCCGTAGATCACAATCGTCCCCATTTTTGTTCGTCTTCTATGCTTAGGATACCAGATCCTAAGTATAGGAGGACCGATTGCCCGCAGATTCACGTTTTGGATTTTTGATCTTTTTACTTTTCTTTTGTATATCCTTTCTTTTACTCTAATAACTGGTCCCTAATTTTGGCCACGCTCTTTTCTATACTTAGGATAACTTATCCTAAGTATAGGGGAGACCGAGTGATTTCGATGATTTTGTTTTTCTTTCTTCTTTTGTTCCTTCGTTTATATATTACTTTTCCTTAGTCACCTCATTTTTGTTCCACTATACTTGCAATGACCTGATCGTAAGTATAGGGGGGTCGACTGGCTTCTATTCTTTCGTTCTTTTTCACCCACTTTTATTTAGCACGAGTTATGTCCTCCTTTTTCTCTTTTGACGCTATGAGGACATAACACAAGATAAGTATGAGGGGTGCGTATATATTGTATATATATATATATATATATATTTGTCCATACTTGTACTTTTATGTATTTTCTATATCTATAAAATCCATAAAAAGTGGGTGAGGGTCATTTAAAATCCACCTATTTATTTAAATTATTTATAAAATCCTTGTAGAAGTAAAATATGTTTAAAATCCTTATTTAAAATCTTAATTTAAAATGTGTATTTAAAATATGTATAACACTTATTTAAAATCCTATATATTAAAATATGTTTAAAATTCATTTAATCCTTGTAAAATCTTTTGTATATAAAATTTGTAAAATCCATTAGTTATTTAATCCAAATAAAATATGGGTAATTTATCTTGTAAAATTCTTGTACATAAACGTGTTTATAAAAATCACAAAATCCATAAAAAAATAAAAAGTCTAAAATACATAAAAATTACAAAATCCTTAAAATCCATAAAAATGAGTAAATTTCAGAAAATATATTTCACAAAAACATGATTGTAATTTCAGAAAATATATTTCACAAAACATGATTGCATTTGCATTAGCATTTTTCAAAATATGTTTGATTTCTAGAACTAAAGATTGGGAAAAGTCTAAAGGATGGAGCTTGATTACGACCTTTAAATTTCATTGTAAGGAGCCTAGTTAGGAACTGGAATTTAGACTCTTCAGGTCTTTGACTTAAATCTTTGGGTTCCATGAGACCATGTTTGGGAAGTCAACTCGAAAAGTACCTAAGTAGAACACTTGGTGTCATCCGTTTAACTCTTCATCAGTGAACCAATTTTGGACACATGCACTTTGCACTTAGCTGGACTTGCATGGGGTGGTGAAGGGCAACCCATATTGGTAGTGCATTTCTATCCTTGTCTGGCGGCATTGATGTCTAAAGATCGGAGAGATTGGGGTTGTAATAATCGCTTCGGATGAGGGAAATATCTGCTGGCACAATTTTTCCAAGACCTCAAAAAAATGGACGGAATGAAAAGATGCTATATCCGTCGAGGCTTAAAGAGATGAATGCAGTGCAAGCAATACTACAAAGCCAACTCAAAGAAGAAACCATCAAATATAAATACGACAACAATAGTCCGAGCTTCCACCAAAAAACATGCACATCTTAGTGGAGACTTAGCTACACCGACTTGGCTTCATAAGGAGATGTGTCTACACTGGTTGCACTCCAGTTCTTTTCTCATTCTTCTACTTTCTCTCTATATTCGATTGTGGACACAGCACGAACTAGCCTTAGAAGGGAATACCTCCCTCCCTGAGGAAAGAGTAGCTAGATGAGGAACCAAGGGGAGTGTATAGCTGGGATGGGTGGTTTCTTCGCTTCTTTCAAAGCGGGAAGAGCTAAAACAATTCACACATGGTACAGATTGATTTCAAGGTTGATAGATTTTTGATATAAATGAGTGGATCTGAACTGGTTGTTGAGGTGAACTTAAACAAGGATTTTGTGGAACTTGAGGACTTTTAAGGCTAAAATCCTAATCCTAGTTAAGGTTTTGACAAAATGCTTGTTTCAGGCCCGATCGAGCTCTGTCCTTTGTCTGTTCTCATGAATTGGTTTGGGAAAACAAATTCATTCTAACTTTCTTTCTTTTTCCACTATTTTTTTCAAATAAGTGTTTGCTAAGGGACTAGCAAAGTTTAAGTATAGGGGTTTGATGAATCCATGATTCATTAACATTTTGTCTGCATTTTATCTTAAAACCCTTAATAAATACATGTAAATATCCATGAATTTCCACTTGTTAACAAAATCTTTTCATGAATAAAAATACACTTTTATGCATTAAAATCATGTAAATAAATAAAAGAATAAAAATAAAGAAAGTAAAAATAAAGAAAAATTGTAGATATGTATATATGTACAATATGACTTATAAAAATAAATATAGCTGAAAGGTATACTTATAACCTAATCCTCAAGACCAAGTCAGCATGGATTGGTCGACAAATAAATAAGTAGGGGGAGATAAGGAAGAAAACAAATAAAAATAATTAATTTCACACTCCACACATTCTTGATTAATTATCCAATAAATACCAAAACATCAAAGAATTTAATTAATTCATATTAATAAATTCTTCACAAACTCTTGTCCTATTTTTTTCTAAAAATGTATAGAAAAATATAAAAATAAGTTAAAAATATTACCTTATATATATACCAAGAAATCCAACTTGTAAAT
This sequence comes from Ottelia alismoides, assembly GCA_037367405.1. Classification (NCBI taxonomy): domain Eukaryota; kingdom Viridiplantae; phylum Streptophyta; class Magnoliopsida; order Alismatales; family Hydrocharitaceae; genus Ottelia; species Ottelia alismoides. The sequence continues at coordinate 205,397 of JAZKJV010002177.1, read as the reverse complement.
TGTTAAAATCCCAACTTCTGAACATCATAACTTTCTCGTACGAACTCCAATTTCACTCTACTCACCTTTAAAGTTCATAAAATAACAATCTCTAATTATTGAAGGTGATTTCACTAAAATCGGAGTCCGTTTGCAAAAAGTCGGTTACAGGACATAACCATAACTGGGTTTCTGGACTATTTATATTATTTGGAACACAATGTTTATTATTTTAATAATTTTATAATTTCTAATTACTTTCTTGATCTTGTATTTTAACCCTGAATTATTTCGTAATTTTTGGAGTTTATTTATTTTTAAATAAATCAAAAAAACATAATTTATAGGTATAAATGAACTGTATACCTTATATACATGTTTATTAATATACTTAAATTAATTTATTAAAAGCTATAGAAAATTTGTAACTACTTTATTCATTAACCTAATAATTAATAAAATATAAAAATGTTATACTATTTATTAATTTATTAAACTAAAAATCCAAAACATTTTTAATAAGTATTATTTATATCTATTTATTAATATAATATTTATATTTCGTAAAATAATTATTATTTATTAAAATTAATTATATTACATTTTAGATAATTTAATTATTTACATTTTTTGTTTTAATACATATTTAAAATAATGTTATTTACTATTTGCTATCAATTTATTAAGGTATTTAATTCCTCCTGGCCAACCAGTTGCTGACACGTGTCAGCACCTGGGAGCTTCTTCTCCAAGAACAAGAACAGTTGTTCTGTTCTATCGACCAACCTTCTCCCTTTTCTACTCGTCAACCTCTTCCTCCTAACTCTGATCTTAACCCTCCATCGTCTACCTCCAACAACCTCCATCCACGCCTGCCATTGATCTGTACCTAACCCCCTTCAAATCGCCAATAAAAGCATCCTAAAGATCTCCATTTCAACTAACTGCTCCTAAGCTTCCCACTTCCATGACTAATTGGTCGTCGACCCTACCTTCCCGCCGTGCTCCGCCTCATTCCGGCCTTGACAGGGCCTGAGGATCATCCCGCGTGGAAGACGAGTCAACGGAGGAGGGTTCCAAGGCGAAGCGTCGCCTTGCATTGTAGCTTCGCCGTCGTGTCCAGCTCTGAGAAGACCGCCTCGTCGAGCCATCACCAAGAAGGTCTTACACCTTCAAAGCCCCAAGTCAATTCCTTCATCCGTTGCAATTTTCTTTCTCGATATGCGTGCCTTCATTAGCCAACCTAATAGCGTAATTAAAACTCTAATCATCTCTATTAGACGCACACCATTCATACCCTTCAAATAGGTTCGAATCAACTCAAAATCGTCTCCATTTCTTTCCACTTTCATTGTTCTCCTAATATCTAGAAACTCATTATATTACTTGCAAATCGCAAATTCTTGGCTGATTTCTACTGCAAATCGAGCATGCAAAATATTTGCAGGTCGATCTTATATCTGGAGCATCCTTTCACCGTCTAGAACTCAGACTAATCGAAGAACAATTGGATCTAAAGCAACTTTCATCAGCTACAAAATTTGATCGGACCGCCATCTTCATCGTGTTATTCTTGCCACCTCTGTCGATCTTGAAGCCAGCCCATCGCTGGCGAGCTCAGAGGGAGAAGGAGTCTCCCTCCTAGCCCTGTCGGAGGTCCAAGAACGCCATCGACCACCGGGGAGAAATCAGATAAGAGAGCACCGTCGACACCTACGTAAAGAAGAGGAAGAACAGCAAGAACAACGGCGAAGCACAGTTTGCCGACACATGGACATAGTGGACAGCTCAGATCGCTTTATAGATTATAATTCAGTCGTTCAGATGAAGGGATAAAATATTTGCAACATAAGCCCAGACAAAGATCCAAACTTTCCAACCGCTCCAGATATTTCTAGAAATTACATTTATGTCCCCGTACAGGGACCAAAATGCAATACTTTTAATTTTCTTTTCAAACCAGTCCCTGATAGGGAGCAAATTGTAACAGACTTTAAATCTTTTCTTTGCATTTCATCCCCTGGGTTGTAGGGATGTTTTGGACCTTCATTTTGTTGTATTTTTCCTTTAATTTTCTAGGGTAGTTACACAATTACCCTAGCGACATTTCTTGTATTTTTTCACGGATTTTTATCGAGTATTTTTGTCGCTTTCATTTTTATAACTTCGTGTAATTTCTGACTGTTTCCTGAGTTAGTTGTAAAATCAAGAAGATAGTAAAAGCCTCGAGATTTCTTTCTTTCATCGAAAACTGCCATACAGTTATTCTGCCTCCTTGAGTTCGACCCAAGCACACTTACCTGGATAAATATTAAAGCATAGATAAAATAGGAGAGATTTCTCTCTCTTATTTTATTGATTTTTGTTTGATTGATCGAAATCCGATCTCTGCGGTTCTTTCTACAACCGACAACTCATCTTCGTTAATTAACCACGAGTCGTATTTCGGTTCATCACTATTGAGGCGACCTGAACAGAGAATTGTGGAACTTGAGGGTTGTTAAGTTTTAGATCCTATTCCCAATAAGGTTCCAAACACAATATCAATCCAAAGGTCTTAACTGAGATTCAAACTTTGATTTTGTGAAGATAGGTTTAATAATCATTATCATTCTAACTTTCTTTATTTTACTTTTCTTTAATTTCTCTTTTGCATCATTTATTCTTCTAATCAGTGTTTGCTAGGGAAAAGCAAAGGTAAATATATGGGGTAATGAATATCCATTCATCTACTTTATTCTTCTTTTTGTCTTTAGATCCCTATCAGAACACTTGTAAATATAGTTAACTTGTACAAATTAGCATTCATTATTCATCTATAATTAGTCTCTAAACCTGTATTTAAATCCAAAATAAAAGGTAAAGAAAATAAAAGAAAAATAAATGATATATCAAATCTACTGAATCACCCTAAACCCCGAGACTATGTCAATATTGACATGGTCGACCAGGAATAAAGTAGAGGGAGATAAGGGCCCAATACATTGTATAAGAACCCTAATTATTTACTCTGTAAATACCCTTTTTGCTCTATTTTATTCTCCACATTAGTCCCTCAAATAATAAAGTTTTCAACATGAAACTTGTGCATAAACATACATAGAAAATGCTAAAAAAATAATTACCAATAAAAATAACGCACATTGCAACTGGGACACAGAGATGAAAAGGCCGCAAATCGAACTTCACATATCTATATCTTCTCCATATGAACTCAAAATTCACCAAACTCACTTCTAATGTATTCCAAATTAAATTATCTATCTAATGAATTGGTTTCATAAAAAAATGGAGTATAAAAGTCGGCTTTCAAGGGTACCATTGTACTATGTATCTATATATAATATCCATTAATTTCATACTCTATATTTTTGCTCTTCTTATATTTTCAACTAATTATATATATTATTTAAAATATATTAAAAAATAAAAATAAAATAAAACTATTTAAATACACTTAAAATAAATAATACATTATAATATATAAGTATATTTTATATATAATTTATTTATTTATTTATTTATGCTTGTAGATAAAATTAGAAAATAAAATAAAAATATGTGAATATGTACGTAATTATATTATAAATATATAATATATGTAATTATGATACTAATATTAAACATACAAAATAAAAATAAAATACATAGAATATATGTAAATATACTTATAAATACATGTAAAAATTAACAGCTAATAAATTAGGTTGTAAAAATAAATAAAAATCATGACAAAGTAGTTTGAAAAATAAGAAACATTTTATGTTTTAAGTTTTTATTAAGAAAATCATCTACTATTTATTATCGCAATAATCAAACATTTAATTTCTGTTTTGTCCTCATTTGGTCCTACGTGGACCAATGAGGAGCCTTCAAATGTTAACTGCCCAGTCAACTATACATCCTTCACCTCTGACCCCTGTTAGAGTCACGAGATGCCTTCTTCTCCAAATGTTCACTCCTCCTCCATATCTCCTTCCACGTCTCTAATCACCTCATTATTCTCTTCTATGTCGATCTCCTAGCCCCCACCAACCACTTCTCCTCTGTACGCCACCTCCTTCTCGATCCAACCGACGACCATTGTTTATAAATAAAGCCTTCCAGCCATTTTTGACTTTTTGATCCGTTTCACTCCACCATAATCCCAAAAATCAACTGAAGATCGAGCTACTTAGTGGTAGGAAGGTCAACTCTCCGATTTGCGATGTAGAAAAGGTGGAAGGGACGAGATCCAGTCGTCATCGAAGCTCCACTCAAATGAGGTTCTTCTGGTCTTGGTAAACCTTATCGAGCTATTAGTTTAGGTTAGTTGGCTGACAATTTTTATTCTTAGAATAGTTTGATCATCAAGTTAGTTTAATTTCCAACCATTTAGCGTAAAATTCCAAATCGTAGTTCACCGGAGCTTAGAGCTCCGACCATTGTGTCACTATACTCCGACCTCTGTATCGGCCTGCAACCACATCCATCACCTTCCCCCTTAAGTTCTTCATTAATCCTCCATCTAGATCCTCTTGATCTTGCTTAGATCAGGATCCCAGATCTCCATCAGTCAACTTCATCAGGATCCACCATCTACCTCATTTCTCGTGCAATCCAGCTTCAAATCGGGTCAAGGATGTTCCCCCTCGAGCCCTCTTCATTTTACCTTATTATTTTATGTATAAAATAACTCTTTTTTATTTATTTCTTTTCATTTATTTTTTTTGATTTATGTTTTAATAAAACATGCAAAAATGAGTTAGGATGAATGTGGATATGAAGAAATTCTACTGGATGTGGATATGAAGTAATTCTACTATCTCTACTAAAGTCTTTCATGATGCATATTATTCATATTGTATGAATAGGATGAAGCAAGTATAAATATTGAAATACTCGTATATTGAAGTTCCTTGAGAACGTGTTCAATTTAAAAGATCCTTTGCCTTAAGCAATTATTAGTTAAGTGTTACGGAAGCATAGTGGAAGCATGGGTCTGACCAACGTAAGAAGGAGAGTCAAAGAGTTTATTGTACTTCTGTGACTTCCATACATATGACATCCAAAGAGTTGGATGAATGGCAATACTGCAACAAGTCGATGTATTGATAGTGTGACTATCTAGACTATCTAAGATCCTTAGAAAAGAACCCGCATAGTGCATGAGGATATTCCACATATACATATCATCATTTAAAGTGACTTACTTGTTAGATAAGAATAAAGTCCAATAATTATATCTCCTTCTAATAACACTTGCAATTGGTTGCGTGTGTTTTAGAAGACTAGAAAATTTGATCTTAAGGTTTAATAGACATCCACATGGGAGTTGATGCAATTGTTGCATCAATCTCCATTGGATAGAAAGACTACATATTTTTAGTGGGAGAGCCATCGGTCTTAGAGAATGTCTATATGATCTAGATATTAGAATACATTCATTGTTTATTTCTAAAGTTGTTAGAAATGGACATACATTCTGGAATAGACCTATCGCAAAGAGTTATAATGGATATATTTCGAATAGTAATCTAACATCTAGAGGGACTAGACTAAATTAGAATATTAATGGATGGTTCATTAACATTTCTAGTACTGATAAATATAAATCCTAAAAGATCAGCATGAGGATGAAGATCATTTGACAATGATCTGGCATCTAGCCTTGGACATATGTCTATTGATCATGGTATGAGATTTCTTCCTTTACCCATTAGAAAACTTTAAAATGTTCAAAGATTTCATAATTTTGGTTGAGAACCAAAGTTATAAGGAAGATGAAATGAATTTGATCTAACCTAGGTAGCCAGTACCTATTAGATGAATTCAAGGAATACATTATAGAGAAAGGAATATCATTCCTATCTCACTCCTCCTAATACACCTTAGCTCAATGGAGTTGTAGGGATATGCAATTAGATCATGCATGACATGATTTGATCAATGATGAATCTTAGCATAATTACCTCTTAGTTTCCAGGTATATATGTAGTAAAGATTGCAATATATATCCTTAATAAGATTCCATGCAAATATGAACCCAAAACTCCTCGTGAGATATAGTTTGGAACCAAGCTTAGTGTCAGACACTAGAGGATTTAAGGGTTGCTTGGTATGTGCTATAACATGGATGCAAGAAAGATATAATCTTGCACTTGAGAATGCTACTTCATTAGGAAAATAAAGGATGGTATTGGATACCTACTTTATGACCTTGAGATTCTTAAAAGATTTCATCTCTAAGAATATGATTCTAAGTGGATGACTTTCTTGAGAATCAAGATAAGAATGAAGTAAAGGGACTCATTGAATCCTAAGAGGATAATGAGGCTCCTAGAATCGGAAACTAAAAGGACAATAAAGATGAAACATTCATACCTCTTCAAAATCAGTTTGGGGGAGGTAAGACCGCCTAGAGGATATGGATTCCATGTGTCAGAGAAATCAAACAATGATCGAACCTCATATGATGAAGCTTTTGTAGATCATGACGTGAAAATATGGATGTTAGCAATAGAGTCTAAAGTAGACTTCATACATAAGTGTTGTGTATCGAACCACGAGGATCCACCTATAGGGGTCAAACGCATTGGTTGTAAATGGATCTTCAAGAGAAAGAGGGACTCTTATGAGAAGGAAGAGACTTTAATGGCATGGCTTGTAGCCATGAGCTACACACGGAAAGAAGACATCACTTATGATGAGACTTGCTTTCTAGTAACCTTGCTTAAACCCATCAGAATATTGCTAAATGTAGCTACACAACTTGACTATGACATCTGTAAGATGGAAGTCAACGTTGTATTCCTCAATGAATACCTCAACGAGGATATTCATATGAAGTAGTCCCATGGATTCATTGTTGAAGAATGCAAGGTGTGCGATCTAAGGAACTCCATCTATGGACTCAAATAAGCTTCTTGTAGTTGGAATATCAAATTTGATGAAATTATAAAGGTTATAATTTCAGATAGAATCTTGATAAATCATGTAAAACTTAGTGGGAGTGCCATTTTGTTCATCGTGCTAAATATAGATAAAATCCTAATCATTTGGATTGATATAAGAACAATAATAAGTGTTTTATGATCTGGTTGTTCTATACCTTGAGATATCATCTTAAGGATGCCTCTTATATCTTAGTTCCGAAGTTGTTTAGAAGCAAAGAGAAGAGGGTAGTGGGAGCATCACATTAGCATTACACCTTGGACATATTTCAATTTTTTAGAAAACTCCTAGGAAAGCTTCTTTCCCTTAAGATACCTGACCTATCTAAAGGGATAACACTTCAAAGAGTTAAGGATGTGAATGCCTAAGCTACATGCCCTAGTGCATTGGCTATGGGAAGTTCAGTGTATGCTAGATGTGTACAAAGGGGCCAGATGTATGCCATGTAGTGGGAGTAGTAAAATATTACCAATCCTACTATGGAGATAAAATACTAAATTGCATTAATAATTAACAAATTCAAAGGCATAATATTTTTCAGATAGTTTCTTTAAGAAATTAAGACTTTAAATATCTTACCTACAAATACATTACTAAGACATAAGATTATGTCTTAATCTAAGGAGATAGAGATCTCTAGAAATAAGGGTATCACTTACTGGTTATAATAATTATCGACTTATAGTGACAAAGGCACAATAACTACTTTAACAAGATTGAGTATTGGTTGCACAAGATGTAATGTAATGTGAGAACTATTACTGGGGGATATGCAAGTATGTAAAAGGACTTGGCATAGTATCTAGGGAACAGATTGACTAGTCAGCCTATAAAGCTATTTTTCTAAATAGTTTATGATTAGGACATGAGTGTGGATTTAAATATTAACCCATTAAATGGCTCTTTGGGCTAGTGGGAGATTGTCGGACATGTGAGCCCACGACGAGCCATTTTGCAAAAAAAGTCATTGCAACTCACTCCTTAATCTGAAATGAAGAATAACTAACTTGCATAATAGATCCCTTAGAACAATTAGGGTTATGTACCATGGCCATCTTAATGATCATACAGTTGTTGATTCAAATGTTGAATCATAGAGGCTGGTGCTTGGACGATATCTAAAGAGTTAGATTTAGGTCTCATCAAGCACCATCTTATGATTATTAAGATAGAATCTCCATCCCGATAAGAAGATGGCAATTCTTATCTAAAGGCTAATATCTGACCAACCTCTTGATGCTCGTCTTCTGTAGAGGAATAGAGATTCCGATGTGTTAGATAAGTTGGGTCAAAGAGTTGACTTAACGAGTTCGAGATAACCAATACCTATATCGTATACTGTCACAATATAGGCACGTGTCCTCTGATTGGAGATAGATGTGTTACTATATGTTTGAGTATGTACATTTGGTAGATTGATAGGTTGATGACCTATTCAAGGTCTATAAAACGAGCTGGTGTGCATACAAGGGCATATAAGTAATAAGATCTCTCAAAGGGAACATATAGGTTCATTACTGAATCGAAAGACATGAGTTGACTCATGAGATATTGGAATCAAAATCCGTGCACGGTCGTCTCGCATTGGAAGCTTGACTGAATTTATAGGTATGATATATGCTTTTGGAAAGTATGTGATCAATACCAAGGTATGATATATAGTTTTGGAAAGTATATGATTGATACCAACTCCCAGTGATCAAACCTTGAAGAAGACAGTCTAAAAGTGATCTAAAACTTTGGTTCTAACCCATGTCTTCTAGTATGAAGGATGTAAGGGTATTAGAAATACTCGAGGGTGATGCGATCGTAGACGATTGTATGACTGTGACACTCCCAGTCCGAGGGAGTGATTGAAGGCCATAGGAAGAGCCTCAAGCACATCACAGAAGCATGAAGATCGCATCCAATGCGATCGGGAGCGACTAGTCATACTAGTGCTCGGTGCAGCAGAGTCTAAAAAATTTTAAATAGATGAAACCACATGATTCGAGAACACTTCTCGAATCGTTTCATCAAACTATGAACAAGATTAAGGAATACCTTTTGAAGTGTGGTTGCGGTCAAATTCACTAAAGGAAGAGACTGTTTGTCTCAAGTCCGACCCAACGGAGGAGATGCTTGGGAGCACGTTGATGAGATGTGGGCTTCTCGTAATCTAAGATGATTATCTGAGCCTTGAATATCCTGATTTTATCTCAATAAATCGAACATCTTCTTCATGAACAAGGAGCCCCAAAGAAGATGGAGATCTACGAGTAATCGAAGCGGCAGGGCACGTCGGCGTACCGATGACGACGAATTTCTCTAGTACAAGGGATGGACGGCCAAAGTTGAGAGAGAGGGGGTGTGATGAGAATGAGAGAGAGAATGACTTGCAAAGTATTGTAAAAGAAGAGCTAGGGTTGCCTCTTCTTTTATTGTATTTTGGGAGTCCATGGATCACATTCCATGTGAAACACAAAATCAATGGTTGAAATTGATTTGTGTTTTTATTCAATGGCCATGATTTTGTTGTATAAAAATACAATAACAACTAATTTAGATTAAATTAAATATATTAAAAATCATCATAATTTAATTTGACTAAATCAGTTAGGATGGAAGGATCAGGAAGGAGGCCACCCATCTTCCTAAAATAGAGAAGACGACCACCCTTTGAATGAGTCAAAGGGTGGCCGTCCACCCTCCATACATGGAAGGTGTTGGCCTTCTAATTATGTGAGATATAAAAAACTCACATAATCCTTCATATTATTACAAAAGCTTAAGTTGTAAAATAATTTATCAAAAATAATACCTAATTAATTTTATGAATATTGCAATCATGCCATTAAATAATTGTGAATCACATTGACACGTCCAAATAAAATATAAATTGTATTTCCAATTAATTTCTAATGTGAATCTAATTCACATTGACAATTAATTTGTATATACTATTTACAATAAGCTCTCTCTCTCTCTCTAATATATTATAAATCATATTTATAATATATATATAACATGGATAGTGTTATCCGTGTTATTCATATCCTTGACAATTAAATCAGATTTAATTATCAATTTCTCAATGCTCAGATACACAATTCATCAATGGAATTATTCTTGAACTCTTTCAAGAATAATGTGCTTTCTCCGCAAATACTTGGAGATAAGGGCATGTTGATTGTACGTTCTACGTATAGTGACTTGAATATTGAGATCATATCTCAAATTCAGATCTCGGGGACCTCTCATAGATGATTGATTAAATCAGGTCGTAGATCTAATCTTCTCACTACATCTGAATCACACTCAGATCAATGTCCAATATTTGTACTTAGATTAGATTACTTCTCTACTGAGAGGAGTTACTAAAATACAAACATGTTTCATCACTCCCTCGAAATGGAAGCGTCATGGTTGTAGAATTGTTTATGATCACATCACCCTCAGGTATTCCTAATACATGTACATCCTGCATACTGGAAGACCTAGAATAAACCCGAGGTTTAAGATCTCATTTAGACTGTGTCCTTCAGGGCTTTATCATTAATTTTCTCAATTGGTCATTGGGAGTTGGTATCGATCATATGCTTTCCAAAAGCATATATCATACCCACAAATTCTTTTCATGCTTCCAAAGCAAGACGATCATGCATGGAATTTGATCAGTCCCAATACCTCGTGAGTGAGCTCATGTCTTCCGATTCACAAGTGACTGTGTATGATCCCTTTGAGAGACCGTACTACTCATATGCCCTTGTATGCACACCAGCTTGCCATTGTATAGACCTTGATTAGGCCATCAACTTATCGGCCTACCAAATGTACATACTCAGACATATAGCAACACATATATCTCCTGTCAGAGGACGCATGCATATATCATGATAGTATACGGCATAGGTCTTGGTTATCTCGATCTCGTTGAGTCAACTCTTTGACTTAACTTATATGACACATCCGAATATCTATTCCTATGCAGAGGACCTGCATCAAGAGGTCAGTCAGAAATAAGACTTTAGAGAAAGGATTGCCATCTCCTTCTCAGGCTGGAGATCGTCTCTTAACAATCATTTGACGGGGCTTGATGAGTCCTCAATCTAACTCTTTCGATATCATCCAAGCACCAGCCTCAATGACTCAACTATTGAATCAACAGATGTATGATTATTAAGATGGTCATGATACACAACCCTAATTGTACTAAGGGACCTTTGATGCAAATTAGTTATTCTTCATTTCATATCAATGAATGATTTGCAATAACATTTACTGCATAATGGCTCGTCGTGGGCTTGCATATCCAACAGTGATGGAATAGGTTTGAATTTTAGTGTCTCCTTTTAGTAGATAAGTAATATGATCTTAGTTCAAATACTGGGCATTGGTATGAATATGATTTGGAAGCAATGAGAAGATTATATTCACGACTTTGATTTGATCAAGCATCTTTGAGCGGTTTCAAGATCTAGATTTGAGACATGATCTCAATATCCAAGTCACTATACATGGAATATATAATCGCCCTGACCTTGTCTCCAAGTATCAGAGGAGAAGGCATAAATTTCTTGAAAGAGTTCATGAATTTTTCCATGAGAAATTTTATCTAAGCATTAAAAAATGGATAATTAAATAAGATTTAATTATCACAATTAATATGTGGATAGATATATCTAGGATAATTAAATTGGATTAATTATCATGGATATGATTAATGTGGATAATACTATCCATAATAATCACGGGATAATGTGGATATGATCCACAATATCCTGGAGAGAGTTAATGTGAATGAGATTCACAATTTATATGCTAATGTGGATTGGATTCACATTACATAATTCAATGCAAATATGATTTACATTAAATATTATTTGGAAGAAAGTAATTATCAATGATCAATGGTATAATTGCAATTATCACAAAAAAATTTGAATTATTTGGTGATAATTCAATTAAATAATATATTGGATGATTAATTTTTGACTCATTCCACCTTATAGTGGACGCCCATGGGTTGTTTCAATCATGGTGGACATCCATCCTATTTTTAGTATATAGATGATCTCTCTTAATTATCCTCCATATATTGATTAATTATTTAATTGAGATAGTTTGGAAATTATTTTCAATTTTTTGTGTTTTCTTTTGTGGTTATTGTAAAATAAAAGGAAACACAAATCAATCTTAACCATGGATTAGTGAGAGCACATGGATTGAGATCCATGGAAAGAAATGCCAATCAATATAAACCATTGATTAGTGTGAGCACATGGATTGGGATCCATGGACTTTCATAATGCTATAAAAGAGAGGCCAACCATAGCCTTCTTGAAAAAAAGTTGAATGCAACTGTTGCATTAACAAATCTCTCTCTCTCCACAACCTTGGTGGAGATTGCGATCGTCGTCCTATATCATCGTGCTGTCGGACTAATCACTCAAGGAACTCGATCTTCTTCGTGCCACATGCTCATGAAGATGACAATGATTTCGTGTGATGAAATCATGAGGTTCCTTGCTTGGATCGTTGCTCAAGATTGCAGGAAGCACGTGACTCATCACCACGACTGCGAGTGCACTCTCTTCATATTGAACTTGAGTTAGGAGGCTTCTTCCTTTAGAAGATCTAAGGATCCAGCATTTCAAGAGGTAAGCTCAAACTCGTGTGATCTTGATGAAATGATTTAAGAAGTATTCTCGATTCATGTGGTTTCATAATTTATTTCAATTTTTTAAAAATTCTGCTGCCCTTGAAACTAATATGATTAGTTGCCCTTGGTCATATTCGATGAGACCCTCATGCTTCTGTGATGCTCTAAGGCATAAACCATAGCCTTCAAGAGAATGGCAGGGATTATTAGTCCCAAAGATGAAATGCCCATGCAACCAGTCATTATGGTTTGATGTTTTTGATGCATGGGGCATAGATTTCATGGGCACATTCCCTAACATCCACGGAAATGAGCACATATTTTTGAATTTTTGTAGACTTTTAATGTATTTAATTTTTATGGAATTTAATTTTATATATTTTTTGTTTTAATTTTATAATTTTTTATTTTTATTTTATTTTTTTACTATTCTTAATTAATTTTTCTTTTTAATATATAATATATATGTGTGTAATATGTACTAATATATATAATATAGAGTGTATATATAACATAATAAAATAATAAAAATAAAAAAATACAAATGAGAACAAACCTTTTATTTTTCAAAGGGTTTTAAAATATATTTAGTATTTATAATAAATAATAATATTATTAAATATATATAACGATATATATGTATATAAATACAATATAGGGTATTCTATTTATAAATATAGGTATATATGGCTAAATTTACAAAATAAAATATTTTTGTGTTTTTCAAATATTCTTCTATTTTTGTAAATTTTCTGAGAATTCTTGCTAACTTTTAGATATTTTCAAATATTAAAGTTGTTCAAATTAGGGAGTTAGTAAAGGGGTCGAAAGTTTTAAGGTCTTAAATTAGATAAAAAGTCAAAATTCTTCAAAACTATTTTTAATATAGTAATATGTATATATAAAAATATAAAATAGAAAATTATTTTTGTATTTTTTAAGAATATTTTCTAATTTTTAGGGTTAGAGAGGGTTTTCAATTTTTAGGGTTTTCTTTTATTATTTTTTGTGATTTTTGGTTTGTAGCTATGTTAGCAACAATATACTATATTTTTTGATTTTGTTTAAAATTTTTTTCTTTTTGTATTTTTATCTCCAAAAAGGAATAAATAGCACCAAATGATTTTTAATGAATTGAAAATGCAATGAATGACAAATAAAATGGGACCAACGTGAAAAAGCATCATTCAAAGCACATTAAGTAATTTTTGCACAATTTATATAGCAAGGGAGTTATTTAATACAAAAGGAATGCATAAAATTAATTATATAGGTATGTAAGAGGTATATTTGTAAGTAAAAATAAAGTCGAGATTACAAAATATCCCAAAGTTTGAAGTTAATATAAAAATTTTAGAACTAAACCTAAATATCCAAAACCGGAGAGGCATGGGTGCAAAATGGCCAACTCACGTGTGTCGACGTGGCATTGGACAAATATGTAATATACAAGAAGTTCAAGGGTCCAGTTGCAACATTTACACAAAATTTATATACTAAAATATTTACAGGACTAAACAATAAAATGATAAAAAGATGGGGGTTACTTATTAATTTACTCCCAATATGTGCGCGATTGAAGGGCCTAGGTCTTCCACGTGCGATCTGGACGGTCGATGGGGACGATGGTTCACCTTGGATTCAACGGCCTAGATTAGATCTGGGCCGAGGCTCTCATCGGACAATTCTCGAGGGTTCATGAAAAACACCTCAAGAACAAAGCTCCGTCGAGCTTGGATGTTCGGTACTTCTTTTGTCTGGCCTCCTCCTTCAAGTCTGATCATCTCCTTGGCTTCCTGGGAGCGTAGCGTGTCTTGTAGGCACCTTCACAAAGTTTAGGGCTCACTGGAAGAGCCCTGGAGGTCGGTTTACCTGGAGCCCATGTTCAGAGCTGGGATTGGAGCTCTAGGTGATCTTGACGTCGTGGACCTGCACCAAGATATTTAGGGGACCGAGAGCTATCTCTTCGACTCTCTGATGAAGTTGCAAAGGCACGGTGTGAACGGGGCGATAGGAGATCCGGTAAATGCGGCTGAGGGAGCTCCGTCGACTCAATTTTGTGTAGGAATCGAGAGGGAAACAAAGGGGTTTTGTGGAGAAGCGCATGGGGAAGCTAATGGAGTGATATAGGGTCGGAACAGTGGAAGATACTCTGAATTTGGTGCCGGAGCTGAATGCTCTGACAATTTTAATTTTCAAAATTAAGCTAAAACTGCGATGGATTAAAGAAACAAAGCCTAGACATATACTACTGGAACTAAAAGCAAGCTAACGATACATATCTAGCAGCTCGACGAGCTCTAGAGCAGGTGAAACTCGCCAAAGTGAAGGTCCGATGAACTTGGCTCCAACTCTCCTCCACCTTGTCCATGCCCCAAATGGACAGAGTAAATCCTAATGTCACTAACAGCTCAACGGGTATGTCCACTGGGGTTTCCGATGATCGAAGAGGGATAAAAAATGGAAAGAAGTACAGAGAGGGTATCTTATGTGAGTGGGTTCCAGTCAAAAATATAGTGAAATGGTGAGACGATCGAAGGTGGTAGGTGGTCGCATGGGTGAGAGTCAAGGACGAAGGGGCTACAGTATGGTGATGGTCTCGATGGATATGGAGAAGAGGTGGAAGTGTGAAAAATCGGTGAATACAGGGATGCTAGAGTTTCTGAAATGGCAGCTGCAAGAGGTAGGACAGTTGACCCGCCGATCAACAAACAAAGGGTCCCGGTTGGTCAATGTGGGCCAACCAAGAAAAAGAATGGGGAAAGGAATTGTAAATTCAATTAAATTTAATAATTGATTTTATTAAATTTTGATGAAACATAAAAAATGATTGTAATTTTATGTAGTATTTAATTATGATTTTATTTATTTTTATAAGTTAAGTAATTGTATGTTAATATCTGTATGTACTTATATATGTAAATATACATGTATTTTCTCTATTTTAATTTTAATTTGTATTTATTTTTTCTACTATATACATGTAGTTGATATATTTTTAATTTATGTAATTACATATTAGATATTTTTATGGTATTTTCCTAGTTTATTTGTACACTTAATTTATTATGTGCATATATCTTATAGGTGTACGTAAGTATACTTCCTCTATATATTAAGGTATATTATTTATTTTATTTCATTTTTACTAGTTTATTTTAATTTAGATATGTACATGTGTTATAAATAATATTCACAATTTTATAAAAATAAAAGAAAGTGAAAAATATAAATAATAAATATATTAAATATAATATACATGTATATTGCACAATGGGGGCTCAAAACCTGACTTTTACGTATTAACTCCAATTGAATGAAACCCCATTCCTTAAATATCTTATTTAATTTTATAAACAAAAAAGGTGAGATTGGTCAATTTTGAATTTTTATGGAGAATATACAGGTATGCAAATCTTTCTTTGCGATTTTTTATTTTGTTTGTCCCGGGCACACCGTGCATTATTTTTTTGAATAAAATAAATTTTGTTTTTTTCTTTGTATTTTTATGTACAATATGGATGTTCAGAGTTTTATTATTTAAGGTGTAAAAATAGGGAAATAAAACATGTCCCAAAACTACGATTATCGGCCTATGAATTTAGGGGTTTTGAGTGTATTCTCTGTAAAATTAGCCACCCTATCTCCCCCTACTTTATTCCTCGTCGACCAAGTCATTGCGATGACTGGGTCTCGGGGGCTCGGGTTACTCAATGTCTTTGACACCTCCTTCTTTTTTTTTTATTTTCTTTATTATTTTATTTTGGCAGTAATACATTATTTTATGCAGTTTTTTTTATACATTATCTATATAGTATTATTTATGAAGTATTGAGTGTTTATTTTCACAAATTAATGATATATACATACATTTAAGTATGGATTTGATGCCAAAATGAAAGAATAAAGGCGATGAAATGGAGATTCATCACCCCCTATACTTGCCTTTGCTAGTCCCCAGCAAATACTCATGCAATAAGTGCAGAAAAAGAAAATAAATAAAAGAAAAAAAATATTTGAATAATTTTAGACTTTAAACTTGTCTTAATAAAGTCAAAATTTGGAGCTCAGTTAAAACCTTTAGATTATTAGTGTGTTGGTAACTGCATCGAGGTTAGGAAGTGTGACACAACAACCCTTAGGTTCCATAATCCTATTATCCACTCCAATTCACGGTCAGGTAAGAACCATCCTCTCATTCTCATACTCTCTCTACCTTGAGATGATAAAACCATGTATGTGAATTTTTTCAGCTCTTCCCAAACAAATCACTGAACCAAAAAGGAATATACTCTTCCTATAACTCGTCCTCGTGGAGACAGATAATCTCTTCTAAGGTCAGGTGCTGCCGATCTTTATAAATTGAATGGGGGGGAGTTAGAAGAATGGGAAAAGAAGTGGGAATGGACTAGCATAGTCTTCATTCCCTTGTGAAGCTCGGTCGGTGTAACCGAGTCTTCACCAAGAAGTAGGCTTTTCTGAAGCTTAAATTTTTGGTGGATTTTTTATAGGCTTCTTCTTGGATACTTATTTTGACTTTTCATAGCTCCTAGATTCTTGTTTGTGCCCTGACGGAGATAGCATCTTTTTCGTTCACCCATTTTTTGGGGTCTTGGAAATAGTTACGCTGGCTGACCATTCCTCATATGAAGCATTGTCTCAATCCATCTCCAGTCTTTTGTTACCAAAAGAAGTGGGATAGAGTACTGGTTTCTGCAATCCCCAAGAATGGTTCTTGAGCCACCCTTGACAAAGTGGCCTAGCATCGCCCCGACTTAGACTCCGAGATTTTTCAACAATCCATCTGGGCCGAGCTAAGTGTTAAGTGTGAGGTTTCTGGTCAAGATACTATTTCAAGAGTCTTACGATGACATGGTTCTATTTAAACATATTTAATTGACTCATGAACTTGGATATGACTCTCCTCCACCTTGTCCACGCCACAAATGACCGAAGCGAACCCTGCTGTCACTAGGAGCTCAACGGGTAGGTCCACTGGGGGTTACGATGGCTGAAGAGGGATAAAAAACGGAATGAAGGCCGGAGGGGGTATCTTATAGGAGTGGGTTCCGACCAAAAAGTTGGTGAAATGGAGAGAGGATCGAAGGTGGTAGGTGAAGATTCTCGCATGGGCGAGAGTAAAGGACGAAGGGGCTGCAATATAGTGATGGTCTCAATGGATATGGGGGAGAGGTGGAGGCGTGAAAAATCAATGATGATGGAGGTGTCAGAGGTTCTGACACGACGACTGCAGAAGGCAAGATAGTTGACCCACCGATCAACAAACGAAGGGTCCCGGTTGGTCTACGTGGATCGACCAGGAAAAAGAATGGGAAAAAATTGTAAATTCAATTAAAATCAATAAATAATTTTATTATTTTTTGATGAAAACATAAAAAAACTTTGTAATATAATGTAGTATTTAATTCTGGTTTTATTTATTTTTACAAGTTAAGTAGTTATATGTTAATATTTGTATGTACTTATATAGGTAAATATAAGTACATGTATTTTCTGTGTTTTAATTTTAATTTGTATTTTATATTTTATTACTATATACATGTATTCTATATATTTTTAATTTATTTAATTACATATTTAAATATTTGTATGGTATTATCCCTAATTTATTTGTACACTTAATCAATTATGTGCATATATCTTATAGGTGTATATAGGTATACTTCCTCTATATATTAAGGTATATTATTTATTTTATTTTATTTTTAGTGGTTTTATTTTAATTTAATGTGTACATGTGTTTAAAATAACATTTACAATTTTATAAAAAAAGAAAGTAAAATATATAAATAATAAATATATTGGATATAATATACATGTATATTGCACAATGGGGGCTTAAAACCTAACTTTTGCATCTTAACTCCAAATTGAATGAAACCACATTCCTTAAATAACTTATTTAATTTTATGAACAAAAAAGGTGAGTTTAGTCAATTTTGAATTTGTATGGAGAATATACAGGTCTGCAAAGTTTTCTTTGCGGCCTTTTATTCCGTGTGTCCCGAGCACACTATGCATTTTTTTGAATGAAATAAATTTTGTACTTTTCTTTATATTTTTTTGTGCAATATGGATGCTCAGAGTTTTATTATTTGAGGTGTAAAAATGGGGAAATAAAATAGGTCCCAAAATTATGATTATTGGCTTATGAATTTAGGGTTTTTGAGTGTATTCTCTGTATAATTAGCCACCATGTCTCCCCCTACTTTATTCCTTGTCGTCCAAGTCATCATGATGAGTGGGTCTCGAGGGCTACAGTCATTCAGTGTCTTTGCAACTCATTCTTTTTCTTTTATTTTCTTTATTCTTTTATTTTGACAATAATATAGTATTTTGTACAATCTTTTATACAGTATTTATACATTATTTTACAGTGACGGAGGGAGGGGGGAGGGGGCTTGGCCCCCCATGGAATATATATATATATAAAGGTCAACCACCCTTTAAATAATCAATCATCTATTTTCCAATTAAAATATTTCAAAAAAATATAGTTGTATGTGTAATAATATATAAATAGACCAATGAATCTCTGTTAGGGATGAAAACAAATATGGATATCCATATCCGAAAACATATAGGGATGAAAACAAATATCTGCTAACCGTGTTCTAAAAATTACCAGATACGGATATCCGCATCCGAATATTAATCGAATACGGTTCGAATATGGATATGGGTTGTAAAAACTTTCTGGATACGGATATGATAATGGCTTGAATATTCGAATTTCAGATCCGAATATCTGAATACAATATTTAATATTATTTTATATATTAATTAATATAATATAAGCTACAACCCGTGTTATTATATTAGTTATATATATTATATAATGGGTTAAATGGGGCTGCCCCCTGGGGGAGCTAACTTGGCTCCCCTACCCCATTTCGCCCATTTTTTTGAAAATTTCTTTCGCGGAATTTCATCACTATATCCCTATATTATGTCATTAAAATTTCGTGCGAAACAGAGACTCATACTGCCTCCATCCAGACAGTCATTTTTTAACGGTAACAGAATTGCTAAAATCGACCCGTGTGGATGGAGGCCGTAGGAATCTCTGTTTCACGCGAAATTTTAGTGACATAATATTGGGATATATTGATGAAAATCCACGAAAGAAATTTCCAAAAAAAATAAAAAAAACGGACGAAATGATGCGGGGGAGCCAAGTTAGCTCCCCCTATAGGGGCAGCCACATTTTACCCTTATATAATACTATATATTATTGATATTAACAAACTTTCATTTGTTTGGGAATATGGATACAAATAAAATTTACAAAATCATATCCCCTTTTTGCCTTCGGTAAAGAATGTAGGTCATCTCGATGCTCTCTTTTGTCATGATGCAACTTATTTATATTTCATTATCATTTTTAAAATCATACGAACCTTGATAAAAATTCAATTTATATCTGTATGTGGTCTTTATTACACCAGTATTCGGATTTCATGCTTATTGGATCCATATTTGGCTTCACTCTTTATTCGATTCATAGTTAGATTGGCTCTTTATTCGATCTGCATTCGAGCCCGCTCTTTATTCGATCCGTATTCGGATTCGATAAATATCCAATTCGGCTTCATATTCGAATTTTTAAGGATATGATTTCTTTAATGCATATCCAAATCATATCTGTATCTGTATTTGTATTCAATAGAGATGAAGCGAATAAGGATATGGAAGTAGGTATATCTGATCCATTTTCATCCCTAATCTCTGCATCTTTTTCTCTTCCTTACTTAACTACTTCTCAAATTTTCTCACGTGTAAGGTGAAAGAATTTCTCCATATATGTTTCTGATTTCATTTTTTAAAATAACTTAATACGGGAATTCGTTCAAGATTTTGAGCATTTTAATACATGGTTTTTTTCATATTACACTAGAGGCAAGTTTGTTACTGAATAGTACTCTCTTGGATTTAATTTTATCTAAAAATAATATAATTTATATTTATAAGAAGATAAAAATATATATTTTTTAGAAGCAATGGTTTACTTGTAAAACTTAATGATGTGATAATATATCTCTCTCTGTAAAATAAAAGAATTTATTTAAAAGGTTTGATGGTATGGTATAAAATCCGTCACTATAACATCCGTTGTTTAAACATATAATGACGATATTATTTGTTGCGAATTTTTTTACTTGAAATCAACGACCAATATCATATTCGCTCCTATATCATTATCGACAATCCATATAGCAACATTTATCCATTGCTATTTTTCAAAATTCTAGCCATTTGTCGTTAAATTTTTACTAAATTAGCAATGATTAGTTAAATTTTTGAAAAATGTTAACGGATAAATGTCGTTATATGTACCATCATGGATGATATAACATTGTATATGATATCCGTTGTTAATTTCAAATATAAAAAATAAATTTGCAATAAATTTTACCATTAGTATATATTTAATAATGGATGATATGGTGATAGATTTTGAAAAGCGTTATTATATATCCATTTTGTTATAGTGTAAATCACAATTGAAAATTTATTTAAATATTTGGATGGTTTTGAGATGTGATAATATACTCCAAAAATGAACTTTATAACATAGAAATTTAGATATTATATTTTTATATTAAATAAAAAATATTTTATTAAGGGCAGTTTGTCCCTTATAATACATGATGACATTGTTAAACAAATCGTGATTGATAGAAATTCTATAAAAGAATATATATACTCATAGTTGAAATTCAATAATTCATACACTATATCTTTTGATATTAAAATTTTTATCTCAAAAGTAGTTTTTTCTTAACCAATATCATATAATTACTTAAGTGGATCAAATCTATCTTGAATATCCTATGCATATGCTCTTGTCATTAATTTATTAGTTAAATTATCCATATATCACATTAGAATTTATTTAATTAATTTATCCATACATAGGAAATAAATAAAGACTATACAAAAAATAAAAAATATTAGAACATAATTGTTATTATTTATTCTAGAACATTAACAAATTATAAAAAATGAAATGCATATTTTCCTTCGTATTTCTAGAAACGATGCAAAATGCTTGAAAAAGCTCATTGATATATTGAAAATGTCATGATTTTAGGTCAAAAGGAATGACCACATCATTTTTATAGAAAAATCTACATACAAATGTCTTTTGATTCTATATAGCCCCCCCCCCAAGCCAATAATCCTGCCTTCATCCCTGCAGTATTATTTGTGAATTATTGAGTGTTTATTTTCATAAATTAATGATATATGCATGCATTTAGCCAGGGATTTTGAGGCCAAAATGAAAGAATAAAAAGATGATGAAATGGAGATTCATCACATGTTCACATATTCCCTTTACATCAGAGTGTATAGGTTTAGTGGGACGTGAAAACCTTGTCGAACATGTACATTCACATGTGTGTTTATGCACATATTTATCTACTTGCTTGTGTTCCTTTACATGTAAATATATGTCTGTTTTATTTTCAATACTTGTAGTGACTAAACATTGCATTGAAACGTCGACGAACATGTACATTTTTTGCTTGTTTTATAGGTTTTGCGAGCAAGGGTCCTTGGAAGGTCCTTACACATCCTCTTCAGACCTGCCCTTTAGCGATCCATGCTACCATATAGTGGGAAGTGCACCACCTTGCATGATCATACTAGCGTGGACTTCACAAGCATACGTCCTCACCAGTTAGGCTTAACGAGGTCGACCTGACTACCAAAGGTCCTTGAGAAATCCCCTTGCGAGGTAGTAGCGAGGACGTTGTGAGAATGTGTCAAGGACGACCTTCCTCACAGAATGACATTTTTGTAGTATTCAAATCAATAAAAATGTTTTATTTTATTATAATAATAATAATCTAATTGGTAATTAATTACACTACTTTATTTATTCAATATTAATAAATTAATTTTAAACAACTTAGATTAGTTTTCCATTAATAAATTTATAAGTTTTGTTCTTGAATTTAATCATACTTGGTAGGAGTTTTGTTAACTCCAATCGATTCTTAGGTTAATGGGGTAACTAAAACAATGAACAACCACTTGTTTTTCATGTCAAGTACCAATCAATGTATCTTATTTATTAATACTAAATTTGTTCTTATAATTGACGGATAACTAAAATTGGTCATTAAATCAATTGAATTAAAAAGATACTTGAAGTAATTTTGACTTTAAGTAGATCAATCTGTTATTGGATTCTTCAATCTTACCAAGCAGATTATAAAAGAATGCATTCTTTGCACGCAGGTAGTATTTTCCTAGTGCAATCTAAACCTACTACTACCCTTTGCTTACCCTATTCCCGTTGTGACCCTTGCGCGTTTCTGTAGCCGCCGTTGGCCAATCTTCACTTCCGCGCGTTTCTTAGCCGCAGTCACCCCCTCTCCATACTCGTCGGGTCGCGAATCTTCGGACTCCGCCATTCACAGCAGGGAGTAGCCATGGCCGCAAACACCAAGGACCAATTGCTCTCCCGCCTCCAGGTACCGGATCCCTTTCCATTTCGTCAATTGCAACCAACCGCGTCGGGAGTCCTCGTCCATCTTGTTAATTAGGGTCTGGATTTCAAAGCAATCGTAGAATTTATATTAAATTTTGTGTGTTGGTTCTGCAATCATTTGATCAGACGTCTATACACAGTAACTGCACATCAATGGATCTGCAGAAAAAATCGTAAACGACGGTTGTTGATAATGACAATGCCGTCGAGCTCTTCATTGTGCGTTTTTTCAGTAGGTTTTGCTAAAATATTTTATGTGCATGTGATGTTTAATGCTGTCGAGGGAGACATCGAATTGGTCAGTGGATTAGGCCGTGGCTAATTGGATTTATTCTTCTTGTTAGGAACTTCACGTTGACTTTGCTCGCTACGATCATCCTGTTGTGATGACCGTTGAAGATCAGGTATGTATGATGTGGATGCCAACTTTTACTTATATATGCATATCATGAAATACACCTTTGCTTCTTTCTTTAGGCAAAATATGTAGGCCATTTTGGAGGAGACCTAAGTAAAAATTTGTTTTTGAAGGTATGGGGGGGCCTTTGAAATTATACATGTATCTATACATACTGATTTACAGTTCACTTCTTATGGTGACTTTTCAAATCTATTTTCAGGATAAAAAACGGCGATATTACATCATTTCCGCATTAACAAAAACTAATGTTGACTTGAAAGGTATCACTATATTTTGATCGAATTCAAGGAAAATCCTTCAATTTTTACTTATAATTCACATTTCTTAATTTGGGTTTTTATGAATGCTCCTTTTTTGAGTTTTATCCAACAGTTCTATCCCAGAGGCTTGGATTGGGAAAAGGTGGAATACGAATGGCACCTGAAGAAGATTTACAAAACTTGCTTAAGGTGACCTTTTCTTTTAAGATGCTTAACAGGGCTTTGAAGGTAGCAACTGACTAATGTGATCACACGGTTTTCTGCTCAGGAACTAGCGGGGAGACACAGAGTCTTGTCAGTAACTATCAATAGAAGTTCTAGATTTATTTGTCATGATGGGTAGTCTAACCATCTTAACTTTACTTAGGAAGGTCTTTTCAACACCTCTGATAAAAATGGTCTCGTTTTGAAATCTAATACCCAGTTGAGTTAGTGGTTATAAGCCCCTAAACCTGAATCCGTTGTTACCCACCCCTTTGCGTACTCTGTCATGTTGTAAGTCATGCACACATTCCACGTGTCACATCCTTTCAAGCTTTTAACCCATCTCAAGCATGTAGTGCTGACATCTCTACATTTTAAGAACCCACTTAATGGTCTGATGATAGTGCAGTTTGCCTACCACCCAGAATGCTAGGATTCAAATCCTAGGACAGGCCCCTTTGTGCGCTGCCTCTTGTTTTTTTTAAATATCTACATGTTAATTTTGAACCTGGAGTATGACTTTACTTGCAAGCTTGTTGTGTGTCTGGTCAACGACAATATTTTGGTCTCTAGCATTCAGTTTTATCCCTCAAAATAATATTAGGGTGCATGGATACCTTTAGATTCTAACAAATTTGAAAATTAGACGTTACAACATGCCAACATAACTTGAACGGACCCATCTGGGATCATCCCAAGTATACTGTTCCCCTGATTAGGTCAGAAAACAACTTGGCTAGAAGCCATGACATTGAAAAAATTGGTTCCATTTCATCAAGGTTTTTTTTTGATACAATTGTATAAGGTGGCGAAGCCTTCTCCCACTTCAAGTAGGGTCAACTACATGGATTCTTGCTCAAATCCATGTTGAAAGATCCAACTATTTTTTACGCTGATTGTCAGCTACCTAACGCAACCCCACAACAGGGGATTTGAACCCTGGTCTTTTGGGTGGTAGACACACTGCACTACCATCACACACAATTGTATAAGGTAACTTTTTAAAATGAAAGTGACAATTCTCAAGACGACCCCCCTTTTAAACATTGGTGTTCAGAAGGCAAGACTCCTTATTTTTCTAACTAGTGTTCTTGGAGGAGATCCTTTAGAAGTAGATGTCTAGGCATTGTAAATCTATTGCTTCTTAAATAGCTCAAATGCACAATGAGCGACAGTACACACTTTTGTCGTTTCATTTTCAAATAAAGTTGAACAAACATAAAACCTAAGCCCCAGAGAAAGG
Organism: Ottelia alismoides; assembly: GCA_037367405.1. NCBI lineage: Eukaryota > Viridiplantae > Streptophyta > Magnoliopsida > Alismatales > Hydrocharitaceae > Ottelia > Ottelia alismoides. The sequence continues at coordinate 180,194 of JAZKJV010002177.1, read as the reverse complement.
ACATTCATAGATTTTTTTAGAGTGATTTCTAAGATTGTTTAAAAAATGCAATTTTTCTTCAATTTTGAATTTCGAACTGCGCAACAGAATCAATTATTTTTTGTGCTCACTTTGTTGTAGGTGCCATTGGGTTGTGTAACTCCATTTGCCCTAATTAATGAATCTGCTAGGTATGTGCTTTTAAGTTGCACATTTATGTACATAGGGATAATACATGCCTAAATGGCACATTTTTATGATATAGTCGTGGCTGGCTGTTGAAAACCCAAACTCAATCTTTCCCCACTTTAAGTGGGACTTCGACTTCATGGGTTGTTAATCATCCTAGTCTCGATTTGGTGCAGGATTATTTTAATTATCAAGTAGAAATTATATTTAAAATTTCCTTTCTTTGTTTTATCCATTATTTTAGAAGTGATATTTTCTTTTGTAATTTTACAACCCTTGGATAAACACGCATCTTCAGGGGAATTTCTTGTTTATTTACGGTCCATATGCTTATGTAATGAGGAGGTTATGTGTAGGTGAAGTTGAATTTTGATTACCCTTTAATATTGTTACTTGTTAGTTTCTTTCTTTTGATTTCTTTCTCGTTTACACTTCATTTTCTTTGTCAAGCATCTATTTCTTATATGTTCTCTTCCTCTAACCCAATGTCTTCCTTTCTAACCTCTTGTTTTTTCTTTAAAAAACATAGGCTACATTTGGTGGTATCGGAGCATGGCATGGCATTCTAGTTGTTCTAATGAGTTGACAATGTTACAAAATACTCAATGGAAATTGAAAGGTGTAGTGGTTACGAATCATGCTCGCATTGATGCAAGTTGAAGAATCTAATCAAGTTTGGTTTGCAAATACAAGAAACAGTTAAAAAGAGTGCCAGAAGAGTTTGAAGTAACTATAGAAGAAAGCACAAAAGAGAAAATAAACCCTCCCTTATCCATGTGATATAGTGTGGTCTCCTGAGAGTGTCTCTGTTATTGTAGCCTTTGTCCATGCTTTCTCCGGTCTTACAACTGCAGGCCTTTGGAACTGCCACTAGAATCGTCGCTGAAGATGTTGCCGCTTTTAAGAACTGTCACTATGTTTTCTTCCCTCAACATTGAACGTTGGAAATTTGATTACTTCCCACCATAGCCATCAAGGGCAATTATGATGTTGCGAGCACAGTTAGAATTGTCACAACTGTCAAAAAATATCTTTGACTGCTATTGCCTATTAGCACCACATTATGTTTGTCGTTGTTGCCACTATCGATGTGCCTCCACTCCACTTTCGAGCAACTCCCTTTCTTCCATGTCAACACTGCTATTACCATAGTTTAAATGGCACAATTCTTACTATGTACTTGACCCACATGTAATAGTGCATGCTGGGTTAGTGCTCCCTAATAAGAAGCAAATCCAACCACACTCCTGAGGACGCCCTCTGACCACACTCCTGTTCTTTGGTTTTCTGGAGAGGAGCGCTTTGGCTAGGTTCTCCTTTCGCTTTGAGAAGAAGTGGCTGTTGGAGGAGGGCTTCCGGGACCTGATGACTGATCATTGGCGGGAGTTTGTGGTGACAGGTTCGGCGGTGTCGCGATTCGCGGCCAAACTTGACTCCCCGAGGCGGTTGTTGTTGACGTTTGGGAAGGATGTCGGCAGGAGGCGGATGGCCGTCAAGACCGAGGCAGAGGCGGGGATAAGCAGGTTAAATGGGCTTGATGATGATTGGGGGCTGACACCGAGGAGGTGGAGGAGAGGGCAGCGTGGTTAGAGGCGGTGCTTCGGGAGGATAGGAAAGAAGAAGTTCATTGGTGACAGAGATCGAGGCAGAAGTGGCTAAGGGAAGGCGACACAAACACACGCTTCTTCTATTCTGTGGCGTCCGGAAGGAGGAGAAGGAGTTTCTTACATGAGGTGGAGGTGGGGGGCCAAAGGGTATCGGGCGAGAGGAACATTGGTGTCGCCTTGCGGGAGCACTTTGTGAGGGCTTCGAGGAGAGTGAGGGAGGAGATTGGTTGGGGCTGGACGGGCCGGGGGGGGGGCAGGGTCGTTGAGTGGACCCCAAGCTGATTCGTTAGTGGCCGAATTTACGGATGAAGAGGTGCGCACGACGGTTTGGGATCTGAATGCGGACGGGGCTCCTGGCCCGGATGGCTTCTCTATATCCTTTTACCGGGAGTTCTGGGACCTGCTGAAGGGTGACTTTTTGGAGGTTCTGAATGAATTCAGGGGTGGCAACAGGGGTTTTGAGAAAGTGAACAGGGCCTTGATTTTTTTGCTGCCGAAGAAAGAGATCCCAGTAGGGGTTGGGGATTACAGGCCTATTTCTATTTCTAATGGCATTTATCTCATTGTCGCCATGGTGCTGGCGAGCAGACTCAGAGCTATCTTGTCCTCTGTGGTCTTACCGGCACAATCCACGTTCATCCCTGGACGGTGTATGGCAGATGGAATCGTGACTGCTTCAGAAGTCTGTCGTGAGTGGAAGAGGTCTAGAAAGAAAGGGACTGTTTGGAAGATTGACTACGCCAAGGCCTACGATTGTGTCAGTTGGAAATTCCTGTGGACAACGTTGCAGAAAAGGGGTTTTCCGGAAGAATGGATTTCTTGGGTTAAGAGATGCGTCACTACTAGCTCCTGCTCTGTGTTGGTCAATGGTAGATCAGAGGGAGGATGGTTCCAACCACACAGGGGGTGCGTCAAGGCTGCCCCCTAGCTCCCCTGCCTTTTGTGTTGGTGGCGGATTGTCTTGCGGTCTTGTATCAACGGGCGGTTGAAGAGAGTTGGTGCGAGGGTTTCAGGTTGGAGGACATCTCCGCTGATCTTTCTGGGGGGACGGAGGAGCAGAACCACAATGCGACTATTTTGGTGGATATGTTTGGCTGCCTCTCTGATTTGCAGATTAACAGGCAGAAGTCGGTCCTGGTTCCACTGGGGATGGATGACGTGGAGAGTAACAGGTTAGCGGCGTGGGCAGGATGCCCTCTGGGTAGGGATGAGCATGGGCCGGGCTGGGCCGGGCTTTGAAGGGCCCAAGCCCAAGCCCGCTAAAAAAATTCGGGCCTTGGGCCGGGCTTAGGCCCGCAATTTTTTTTTGTTCGGCCCAAGCCCAGGCCCGGCCCATCTCCCAATTAGATATTATTAACTTCGACTCTTTTATTTCAAGTTAGTCTCAACTCAAGTTACACAAGCCAAAATTGATAAAAACGTGTACATAATACTTGTGAAACAACTAAAATTCAATTCTACCAAATCCGAATTTACAAATGTGCACTCAATGCTAGATACCATGAATGTCACTCATTTATATAAATCGAAAGAGTGAACCAAACTTACCCAGTTAACAATAACAGGTGCACCAGATCCTACATGTTAAAAAATGGGCATAAGACCCATATTGGATAAATGTGCAATGATAGAAAATGTTTTGATTGAAAAAATAAATACTAAAAAATTCAAGAATAACCACAAGAATCTAAACTAAATACTAATTAAGGAAAATTAATTCTTAATTGAAATACCTTGATCATCAACTCATGTCACACGCTTGACTTTCTTGATTTATAAACATTGTATGAAGACATGATATAAGAATAGAGTGCACATGAAATAGGTGGGAGTTTTCATGCATGTAGGATGTGAGAAAGGATTCGGACCCTCTTCGGGCCGGGCCCTTGGGCCGGGTCGGGCTGGGCCGAGCCAAGCCCGAGCCCGACCCAAAAAGATTTTGAGCCTAAATATTGGGCCCAAGCCCGGCCCGATATTCCTTTGGGTCTGGGCCGGGCCGGGCTTTTTGGGCTGGGCTTCGGGCTGGGCCGGGCCGGCCCAGCCCAATGCTCATCCCTACCTCTGGGGAAATTACCGATAACCTATATGGGGTTGCCTCTAGTTGATGGTAGACTGAGGAAGTCCGATTGGGACTGCGTTCTTCGGAGAATGGAGGAGCGGTTGGAGGGGTGGAAGGCTACCACTCTGTCCAAGGGTGGGAAGCTTACCTTGCTGAAGCACGTTCTTTCAGCCATTCCGATTTTTTTCCTCTCGACGAGGTTAATGCCTGATGGTGTTAGAAGGAAGGTGGAGACTTTGATGAGATCTTTTTTCTGGTCAGATGGAAGGCAGACAACGAGGGGGTTGCACCTGGTGGCGTGGAAGGATCTTGCTGTACCTGTTTCGGAGGGGGGGTCTAGGAGTCAGGGATGTGGAGTTAATGAACAAGGCCTTGTTAGCCAAATGGGTGGTGCACATTTGGGGTTCATCCGACTCGCTGGTTTTACGGTTGCTGAGGGAGATCTACGGTGTCACAGGGGAGTTGGTGGCTGCAAGGAAGTGTCATGAGTCTTCGTTGTGGAGTGGGATCCGTGCCGTGATTCTGGGGCTCAACCTTTTCTTCGGCTGAGGCTGGAAAATGGTCTCCGTTTCCGTTTTTGGCAGGATGACTGGACGGGGGAGGGGGCGTTGGCCTACCGCTTCCCTAGGTTGATGGCGTTAGCCGTTGACAGGAGGGCACGGGTGGCAGAGGTGGCCGACTCTGGGTTGTGGGTGTCGAGGTTCCTTGCGGTTCTCTCGGATTAGAGGCTGGAGGTATTTTTGCGATTACTATCGGAGATTCCCCCTGTCGGGGAGATGTCGGGCGAGTCAGATCATTTTGAGTGGGCCGATGGTAAGTTCTCGGTAAAGATTGCATATCGGAAGTTGAGTGGTGGTATGATGGAGCGCGACGAGGATTTATGTGCTGACTTGAAGGTGATTTGGGCGGCTAAGATTCCTACTCGGGTCAAGGTCTTCCTTTGGTGTCTAAGGAGAGACTGTCTATGCGACAAAGTGAGAAGGGGTAGATTGCTGGGTCTGACGGATTTGAAGTGTGACAGATGCGAGGACGACGTGGAGGATGCGGACCACATTTTCTTCGGATGCAGGTCTTCGGCAAAGGTGTGGGATTCTTTGGGCCTGCCATGGGTTCGGACATCCGGCGTGGAACATTTTTGGAGATCTATTCGTGCGGTGGGACTTGGGTCCTCCGGTGATGTCTCCAAGCCCTTTGCCGCGCTCTGGGCTATTTGGCTTGGCAGGAATGATACCACTTTCAAGGGGCATCGGTTTTAATTTGAAAATGTTCTTGCGCACTGTAATGCTTTGTACAATTTTTGGATTTCCAACTAATGTACCTTCTCGTTAATTAATGAATATTTTGGTGTGGTGACTCCCGCCTTGGGAAGGCTCCCCCTTTTTCCTATCAAAAAAAGAAGAAGCAAATCCGACCTTTTCCCACTATAGGCGGGACCTCACCTCCATGGCTTATTTTGTATCTTAATCTCGGGTGTCATATCTTGACCTAATTCTAGCTTCAAAATAGATAAATAAATAAATCTTGACTTAACTCCAACGAGCAGTTTTTAGTGAAAAAAACTCGGAATAATTAAAAATTTGCTTAATGGTTTACTCGCTATATTTTCAGCATTCCTGATCTTTTCGCAAAGGTCAAGTTCCAATCCTACTCTTCTCAAAATTTTCTAGGGTATTATCCAAAACTAATGTTACCTACAATCATCACATAACAGTGAGGCCTGCATCCTCATGCACTGCCTTCTGTTATGCATGATCTGTGATACCTGATGATGAGTCTGTGGCGTGGTTGTGGGCAGTGAGCATGATTCAAGAGGAGGAAATGATTGATAAGATTTTCTAGAAAAGGAAGAAATGATTGATAAAGGTGTACAAAGGAGATATGCTGAGAAATAATATAAGATGCACAGTGCACCTTTCCCTTGTGCAAGCTCTGGGATCACCTCGCTGTGATGTCAACCACAGCAGAAGATCCCCTCCATGCTAGGGTTGGGATCAATCCCCTGCCCTTGTGCAATGCAATATAAACATCGTATCTGACACTTTTCTAAAAAGGCGAATGTGATGGCATTACTAGGTACCTATATAACCTTCTTTGGATGGAGTATATAACCTTTGTTGCATGAAGAGCAATTATTCATGCAGGGTTGCATGGAAGAATTAGAAGTTTTTTCTGAGGATAATCAGCAATTGTAAATAACTGTAGGACTATGAAACCTGGGTGACTTTTTGTACTACTGTTTCTGTGGAGACAACAGTTGGAGTTGGATGATCAGGAACAGATTGACTACCAGTACATTCTAAGATATACAGTGCTGTGGAAGAACAAGGAACTATTCTAGAAAAGGTGATTTTGAAGCTGATGTAATTGGAACAACCAACTGAATTGGAAGATATCCCCTTTGAGTTTGTGAATACCCCATGAAGTCAATTGGCTGCCTAAGCAGAACTTATCTGGACAAATCCCAGGCAAATTAACAAAGGTGAGAGTAATGAAAACTTTTACGGAATTGAAAACAGAGGTTTGCCAGGGAATGAATTTGAAAAGGGTTTTTGTTCATCCAACATGGAGGAAGGCAATGTGTTAGCAAGGAATCCACAACAAGCATATTAAGGAATGTATAACAAGCATGTTATCACTCCAGTAAGTACTTATTTAATAACTCCAATAAGTAGGAAAAATGGTTATTTTACTGCTTACAACGTGCTTCTAGGGAGCGGCAAGTAATATATGGTAATGCTTGTTATCTTCCCGTTTCATCAGGAGGTATGGATGCATGATGTCCGGTTAATGATTTCTGAAATCTTGAAAATGCCAGATCAAGAGTGCAGAACTTTGAGGCATATTTTATGCTTTGAGGTTAAACTAGGCTTTTATTCAAAAAATAAAAGGGATAATTACACCCATAACCCTGAGTAATTTCGCAATAACATTCATGACCCTGCATAATCGCGAATTACACGGGAAACCTTGAGTAGTCACTCTGTCTTACACTCATGACCCTCCGTTAGTTTTCTCCTTAACCCAACCATACTATTGGGTTAATCTAACCCCTAACCTATCCAACGGCTGGTAAATTTAAAAAAAATATTCTTCCTCCTCCCTTTCCTTCTTCCTCCTCCATCCCTCCCCCACGTCAACCGAGCTGCCGCCCCTCCCCCGTCTCCCGCAATCGACGTCCCTCCCCCGCCCCCACCGACCTGCCTTCCCCCGCGTCAACCGAGCTGCCGCCCTCCTCCTCCCATCGTCGTGGCTAACCAACGTCCCTCCCCCGCCCCCACCGACCTGCCTCCCTCCCTCCCCCCGACATGTAGCCCCCCCTCCCCCCGGTGGCAACCCACCTCCCTCCCCCGCCCCCACCAACCTGCCTCCTCCCCGTGGGTTGCCGGACCTGCCCCCCTCCCCCCCACCGCGTCAACCGAGCTGTACCCCCAGGTATCCTGCTCGACGAGACAGTCTCCCCCCTCCCCCCCCCACGCGGAAGACCCCTGCGGCGAAGTCCTCTCCCCCTGCTCCCGCCCGCGTAGAGGCCCCAGTCCCCTCCCGTCGCTCCTGTTCCCTCGCGCAGAGGCTCCTGTCGCTCCTGTTCCCTCGCGCAGAGGCTCCCGTCGTCGTTGCCCCGCTTAGAGCCTGCACCCCCTCTCGCGTAGAGGCCCCCATCCCCTCCCCTCGCTCCCGTTCCCCCGCGCACAGGCCCCCATCGCTGTTGCTGTCGAAGGCACCCCCGACAAGCTGCTTCCCCCGTCCGCTGCTGCCGATCGAAAGCACCCCCGAAGTCCTTTCCTCCCGCCCCGCGCCGTTGACCACCTCCTCTTCCCCTTCCGCGAGTAATGAGCTCAGCCCGGTCGCCCTCCCTCGATCGCCCGCCAGCACTTTCCGGCGACCGCCTCGTCGACGCTATGCGCGAAACACCCCTCCCTTCTCGGACAGCGTCGTCGTCAAGCGGCATAACTCCATCACTGCCATGGTTGACGGTGATCGGATGCCCACTGGAACTTGTACATCAGCGCTATAGACGACAGCCTCCGACTCTCCGGTCCATCTCGTCTTATCCGCTTCCATGCCATCGTCAAAGACGTCGCCACCTGCCGGGAGAATATCCATGCTGCGGTTGATCGCTGGATCAGACAGACAGCTTCGAGATCCATCCGTGAGCTCTTCCTGGAGTTCGCGTGGATTTCATATGCGAATCTGCCTCGTTCCTTCCTGTCCTGCTCGCCGTCCTTGAAATTACTTAAGCTCGTTAATTGCGACATGTCCAACCTCCCCTTTGATGGCATTGTTTTTGGCTCTCTGGTGACGATGGTGCTCAAACTTGTTGGGATCCCCAGCGAGAAATTCCCGGGCTGTGGAGAAGGATGGCATGGTTTGTAAATAAGAATGGATATTAGGGATATTTTTGTATTTTTATAACGGAATCCGTCAAACATAACGCTCATCCCAAACGGAACATGACACAAGGGTATGTCATGTAAGAGTTAAGCACTACTTAGGGTTTCTCATGTAATTCGCGATTATGCAGGGTTATGAATGTTATTGCGAAATTACTCAGGGTTATGGGTGTAATTATCCCAAAATAAAATAGTCAAAGTGCAGTGTCAACTCTGTGCATATCTTCGAGCAATAATACCTCTGGACGTCTTGAGAAATCTTGCACCATAACCTACAATAATGATATCTTATGACCTTAGACATGTTTATGTAGGAAGTTAAAGATACCGTGACTACTGGACCTTGACTAGATAGACATGATGTTCGATAGTGTTTGCTAGTACCAAAAATAGCTGACTAAGAAAAATATGGAAACTAACTTTTAAAAGAAAAGTTCATCAACTAAAGATGCAAATATAGAGTGGTGAATATAGAATGGTGAAGAACTCACTTAATAGTCTGGTGGTAGAAGCAGTGGGCTACTACTCCAATGACCAACCCCCTCCAATGAGCAGGGTTCAACTCCGAAGCAAATTCCTAAGTAGTACCTCAGGATTACAAAAATCCCTTGGTACTACAGAAAGTTTTTTTTACTTCCGTACTACAGAAGTATCGCATTTACAGAATGCAATACTCCAGAAAGTTTTTTTACTTCAATACTATAGAAATATCGCATTTACAGAATGCGATATCTATGGCACATTCTGTAAATGCGATATAGGCATATATCGCATATTCGGTAGACTAAGAGAACATGTATTGTACCTAGGCCTTCGAGAAGCAAACGGGAGAACGATAGGGAGGTGGTGCACGGAGTTCACCCATTGTAGCTCGGCGCATGATGAGAAGGTGATGGAGTCGGCGCACAACGAGAGGGCGGTGGTCGACGTGGGAGTCACACGGAGGGTCGCACAAAAGTTGGTGGGAGTGTTTGCGGGGAGTTCGGGTGGAAGTGACGGACCAAGGTTTAAGTTTCCAGGGATTAATACATATATTGCATACCAGATATGCGATATATATCGCATTCTGTAAATGCGATATTTATGTAGTATTGAAGTAAAAAAAACTTTTTGTATTATCACATTCTGTAAATGCGATACTTCTGTAGTACTGAAGTAAAAAAAACCAGTGTTTTAGAAGTCGGTATTCGATATTCAGTCGAAGGGGGCACTGGATAAAGAATAATCGGTATTCGGGCGACTATTCAGAATTATTTAGTTTCGTATTTTTTAATTAATTTTAATATAAAAATAATTCTTAATACATATATTCTTATATATTTATACATATATTATCACCAATCAACAAGAATCCAATAAAAAAGTATTTGACATTTTTTGGTAATATCATGACAATTGGGAATTCTTGAGAATTTTAAAAAATAAAAAAAAAATAAAAAATTCCAGCATTTAACTACCAGTCGGCTGAATAGTCAACCAGTCGACCACAATCGGACTGACTATTCGGTTAGGCCGATTATTGGCCGACTAAAGGTTATTCATTCGGGGACCCCCCACTCCTCATAGTCGGATCGAATAATCGGCCTAGTCGGCTGACTAGTGCAACACTGAAAAAAACTTTCTGTAGTACAAAGGGATTTTTGTAATCCTGAGGTACTACTTAGGAATTTGCTTCGTTCAACCCCACCCTCCCCCCTTTAACCATTTAAAAAAATACAGAGTGATGAAAGGAAATTTAAGGCTCATGACATACATGAGATATTGGACTTCAAATATAATAGAATATAACAACAATCGAGTGCTTTTGCACTTTAAGTGGGGTTAACTACGTGTATCCTCTACTTCCAAATATATATAATTTAGGGCACCTATGTTTTAGATAAAAAAGTATGCTATATCCTTATTAATAGTTTCCTTCGAAAATTTATCTGGTCTTTTTTTAGAGCAAAAAAGGGGGAAACACGCATGATGTCCACCCCAATATATTAATTAACTATAAATAAACATTACAAATTACAAAAGCCAATAGTCTAGCAATTGCTTGTAATGGAAACAAGCATTCTCGCAGTAAAAACGATGGCTAGAGAAAATCACATCATTACGAGCCAACCAAATGGCCCACAACACTGTCACTGGAATTAGGACCTTTCTTCTTTGTCGACTACACGCCCCATAAAGAGAATACCAAAAGGAGTCGAAATCTCAGGTGCATATCCAGTCTAGTCCCACGTCGCTCCAGACAGACGAGGAAACACAACAACGGAAAAAAGGTGCTCCAATGTCTCGATGTCATTACCACATAAGGGACATTTATCTGAAATTTGCTCATGACGATGGAGTCGGCGCACAACGAGAGGGCGGTGGTCGACGTGGGAGTCACACGGAGGGTCGCACAGAAGTTGGTGGGAGTGTTTGCGGGGGATTTCGGGCGGAAATGATGAACCAAGGTTTAAGTTTCCAGGGATTAACACATATATCGCATACCAGATATACGATATATGCCTATATTGCATTTACAGAATGCGTCATAGATATCACATTTTGTAAATGCGATATTTCTGTAGTATTGAAGTAAAACTTTTTGCAGTACGCATTTTGTAAATGCGATACTTCTGTAACTGAAGTAAAAAAACTAGTGTTGCAGAAGTCGGTATTCGGTATTCAGTCGAAGGGGCACTAAATAGAGAATAATTGGTATTCGGGCGACTATTCAGAATTATTCGATTTTATATTTTTTTATTATTTTTAATGTAAAAATGATTCTTAATACATATATTCTTATATATTTATACATATATTATCATCAATCAACAAGAATCCATTAAAAAGTATCCATTAACAACATACATATACAAAGTTTTGACATTTTTTTGGTAATATCATGACAAATGGTAACTCTTGAGAATTAAAAAAATTCCAGCATTTAACTAACAGTTGGCCGAATAGTGAGCTAGTCGGCCGAATAATTGTACTGACTATTCGGTTAGGCCGATTATTGACTGACTAGAGGTTATTCAGTCGGGGACCCCCGCACCTCATAGTTGGACCGAATAGTCGGCCGACTAATGCAATGCTGAAAAAAACTTTCTATAGTACAAAGGGATTTTTGTAATCCTGAGGTACTACTTGGGAATTTGCCTCGTTCAACCCTCCTCCCCCCCTTAACCAATTAAAAAAAATAGAGTGGTCAAAGAAAATTTAAGGCTTATGACATACATGGGATATTGGACTTTAAATATAATAAAATATAACAACAATAGTGTGCTTTTCCACTTTAAATGGGGTTAAATACACGTATCCTCTACTTCCAAATATATATATATATATAAAATTTAGGACACCTATGGTTTTAGATAAAAAGTATGCTATATCCTTATTAATAGTTGCCTTCCAAAATTTGTTTGGTCTTTTTTTTTGAGAGCAAAAAAGGGGGAAACACGCATGATGTCCATACAATATATTAATTAACTATAAATAATCATTACAAATTACAAAAGCCAAGAATCTAGCAACTGCTTATAATGGAAACAAACATTCTCGTAGTAAAAACAGTGGCCAGAGAAAAGCACATTATTACGAGCCAACCAAATGGCCCACAACACACTGGAATTAGGACCTTTCTTCTTTGTCGACTACACACCCCATAAAGAGAAGACCAAAAGGAGTCGAAATCTCGAATGCATATCCAGTCCAGTCTCACGTCGCTCCAGACATGCGAGGAAACACAATGGAAAAAAGGTGCTCCAACATCTCGATGTCATTACCACATAAGGGACATTTATCTAAAATTCGCTCACAATGATGGAATGGGCGCACGACGAGATGGCAGTGGTCGACGTGGGAGTTGTACGGAGGGTCGCACAGAAGCTGGTGGGAGTGTTTGGGGGGGGGGTTTGGGCAGAATTGACGAAACCGAGGTATAAGTTTCTAAGGATTAACACATATATCACATACCAGATATGCGATATATGCCTATATCGCATTTATAGAATGGGCTATCATGATGAGATGTCTGCGAACACCATGACCTATGTCTATATCGCATTTACACAAAAGCCTTCCCCCCTCCCATGACCTCTGTCTTGATGTTGTTGCCGCTACTTCTACCTTGCTGCCGAACACCAACACGGGCACTGATCAATCTTCTGAGGGGACAAGTGACAGGAGGGCTGGTAAGAGGTACAGAAGAAGGAATAGGTCCAGATCTTCACGATTGGAGGCGCAACCTTACTCGACTTTAAAGAATACCGTTGCGGAGGCTGCGGGGGTGGCCCGCATTCATGGGAGGCACGACGGTCCCAAATGAGAATTCTATCCTTGAATGTTCGAGGGCTCGGAGACCCGAGCAAGCGAAGGACTTTGGGGTCGAGATTCGTGGAGTGGGGTTGCGACGTCATTATGCTACAAGAAACGAAGCTTCAATATGTCACAAACGACATTTGGAGATCTTTTGGTGCGGGGGGCATCGATCAGTTCAGAGCGGTGGATGCAGTGGGCACTTCTGGTGGGATGCGTGGGAGACACGTGCTGACGGTCCTACTGGTATGTACGGATTCCTCTTTGCCGTTGGCTGTCTCATGTGTTTATGGTCCTTGTTGTAATGTGATGCGGGGAGAGGTTTGGGAGGATCTTCTTGAGGCGGGCATGACGATCACGGATGTCCCCTGGATCATTGGGGGGGACTTCAACGTTACCTTGCGGACGTCTGACAGGCCCGGGTGCGGAGGGGGGGGGCAAGATCCGGGGTCGGTCGACTTTGCGGACACTATTGATTCCTTGGGTCTTGAGGTTATGGATGCGGAGGACGTCGCCTATACGTGGAGAAGCTCCAACTTGCGCTCGCGTATCGATCATTTTTTTGGCTTCACCCGAGCTTATGGAGTCCTTTGCTCTTTTCTTTGTGGGGGCCAAGCCACGGACTTTATCCGATCACGCTCCAATTGTTTGGGATTCAGGTGATGCCCCTGCGCAAAGGGGACTCTTTAGATATGAAAAATGTTGGCTAATGGAGGAAAACTTTAGGGAGGTGGTGGCCTCTCATTGGTCTAGCGTGACTGTTTCTGGGTCCGCCACGTCTCGCTTTGTACAGAAGCTAACCTCCTTGCGTGTAAGGCTGTTTGCCTTCAAGAGGGAGTCTAGGGCGGCCAGGTGCGCAGCGAGGAAGGAGGCCGAGGAGGTGATTCGGAGCTTTGATGCGTTGGAGGACCTTAGGGAGCTCTCGGTGGACGAGATGGCTTGTCACACAGCTGCTCAGAAACAAGTTGCCATCGAAGATCGCAAGCGAGTCACGGAGTGGAGGCAGAGGTCGAGAAGTGTTTGGTTGCGGGAGGGGGACGCGAACACGTCTTACTTTCATCGCGTTACCAGTGGAAGGCGCCGGTCCAATGCGCTGCGCTCGATCTCGGTTGGTGGGGTCCGCGTGGAAGGGAACAAAGAAATGGGGAGAGCTATTATCAACCACTATAAAGACGTCTCATCGAGGACTATACCGAGGATTTGGAAGTGGTTGGGCCTAGGTACAACGTCTGTGGCGACCTCCTTTTGTGACATGCTTACTCGCGATGTGACCTTGGAGGAGATTAAGGATGCGGTTTGGGACCTGAATGCTGATGCCGCTCCTGGACCTGATGGCTTCCTGGTATCTTTCTACTAGGACTTCTGGGATTTGGTTGGCTCTGAGGTGTTGGAGGTCGTCTCTGAATTCTGTTTGGGCAATGCGGGCTTCGAAAGGGTTAACCGTGCGATGATCATTTTGCTCCCCAAAGTCTTCGACGCCGGATACTATTGACGACTACCGCCCTATTGCGGTCTCTAACGCTTTATATCTGATTAGCGCGAAGGTCTCCGCCGATAGATTGAGTTGTGTTCTTGACGCACCATCTCCCCGCTGCAATCTGCTTTTATTCCGGGGAGACAGATCTCGGATTGCCTGACTCTCGCGTCAGAGATCATTGCGGACTGGCGGAAGAGGGATAAGCACGGTGTTTTGTGGAAGGTGGACTTTGCGAAGGCTTACAATAGCCTTGACTGGAGGTTCTTTTGGTCGGTTCTACGGAGGAGGGGGTTCCCGGAGAAGTGGATCACTTGGATGAGGCGTTGTGTAACGTCTTCTTTTACGGTCATGGTGAATGGTCGCCAGGAGGGGGGCTATTTCCAGCCTCGGAGGGGGGTGCGCCAGGGGTGCCCTCTTGCTCCTATGTTGTTTGTCCTCGCTGCGGATGTCATGACTAACATTGCGCTTCGTGTAGTCAACTGCGGGCTCTCAAATGGTTACTCGAGGGAGGGATCGCTGGTTCCGCTCCTGCAGTACGCCGACGATACTCTCTTCTTCATTGGGGGGGGGTGCGGAGGCAAGTGGCATGGCCGTGGCTCTGGAAATCTACAACGAACTTTCTGGGTTGTTCAAGAATGCTGATAAGTCGAAGGTCGTCCCTATCGGTCTCACTGTGGAGGAGGCCGATGCTTGTGCGCAGACGTTGGGATCGGGATGCAGCTCTTTGCCGATAGACTATCTGGGGATGCCCTTGGCTACGGGCAGGACGATGACGAGAGATTGGCTCAGAGTCGTGGAGAAGGTTGAGGCGAGGTTGCCAGGGTGGAAGTCGGCTGTTTTGTCGGGGGGGGGGTGGGGGGGGGGCGATTGGTCCTCCTCAAGGCGGTCCTATCCTCCATCCCGATTTATTTCCTTTCAAACCGGCATATTCCAAAGGGAATTAGTGACCGATTGGAGAAACGGATGCGTGGTTTCTTATGGGGCAATCATAGGGGCGAGTCGAGGAGCATTCACCTTGTTGGGTGGGTGGATATTACGCTCAAGAAGAATCAGGGAGGGCTGGGAGTGAAGTGTCTCGAGCAAATGAACGAGGCACTGCTTCTTAAGTGGGCGAGCAGAATTTGGGGACATGGGGAGGAACTTTGTTGTACCGTGCTGTGCAAAATATACGATGTTGGGGGGGCACCACCGAGGCCGGATGCTCAAATGGTCTCTCGTACTCTCTTCTGGAGGGGGGTCGTGGAGGTTTTCTCCAAGAATATATCTTTGTTTAGGCCGATCCTTCGTGGGGGCGAATCCTTCGCTTTTTGGTCGGACAATTGGACCGGGGGGGAGGGGCTTTGCTCGCGGTTCCCGCGATTGTTTTCTCTCGCTGAAGACAAGTATGTGAAGGTTGCAGCTTGCTGGTCGGATGGAAATTGGTGCCCAACCTTCTCCTCTAATTTCTCCGACCAGAGACTGGAGGATTTCTTGGCCTTGCTGGATGCTATCAGGGAGGTGGGGCGCCATCGGAGGGGAGAGACCACTGGGGTTGGCGTGAGGGTCCGTTCACGGTTAAGAAGGCTTTTGGGGCTATCTGCAGGCTGCCGCCTTCCCGCTCGGAGATTATGATTCGCGATTGTGCGTTCCTTTGGGCTCTCAAGCTTCCCTAGCGAATTGGTTTCTTCTTATGGTTGTTTCGGAGACAAAGGCTGATGACGAGGGACCGGTGTGCCAGGCTTCTGGGATCCACCTCTGACAGGTGCCTTCTTTGCGAGGAGGCGATTGAATCCGTCGAACATCTGTTCTTCAAATGCCCCAAGGTGATTCAGATATGGCAGGGGACCGGTCTGGCCTAGTGTTGCATTGATGATCTTGAGATGTTTTGCGGCTCGCTGGTGGCGAATAGGAGTAGATCTAGGAGGGAGATGATTTATCCCCTGGCCGTCCTGCGGGCTGTTTGGCTGGGAAGGAATGCCTTGCTTTTCTCGGGCCAGCGCTTTTATAAGGAAAACGTGGGGATTTATGCCAAGAGATTGGTGGAGGAGTGGGTTTTGTAATTGGTCTCTCCTTCTGTCGTAGCTTTTGTATTTCCATCTTGTTTTTGTTTTCGCTTTTTGAATAAAAGATGGGGCGAACACTGGCGAGTGTCTCCCCCTATTTCAGGATTTCAAAAAAAGAATGCACCATAGATATCACATTCTTTAAATGCGATATTTCTGTCGTATTGAAGTAAAAAAACTTTTTGCAGTATTGTATTCTGTAAATGTGATACTTCTGTAGTACTGAAGTAAAAAAACAAGTGTTGCAGAAGTCGGTATTCGGTATTCAGTCGAAGGGGACACTAAATAGAGAATAATCGATTTTCGGACGATGTTAGAAAATAGGATGCGGAAGCGGAATCGGAAATAAAGATAAATAAACATGGAAGAACAAAAATTTAACGTGGAACCCTACTCCCTAAGGAGCGGGATGAAACCACAGGAGAAGCCCTCAAAGGGGCGGATATTCTATTCTTTTTTCTCATCTGATACAGGAGGTCTGGGGCTCTTTATATAGCCTCCACAGAGCCTCCAAGTCCCACCACTGGTAGATGCGGGACTAAACTCTTGGATGGGGTAAATGGATCCTGGGGAGATCCATTTACCCATCTTCCATACATATGGCGTACAACCAAATACTCCAACACTCCCCCTCAAGCTGGAGCATGCAATGCTCAGCTTGGACAAATAGAAAGAAACTTAACTCACGCTACAAGACACTACGGATAATATCAACTCAACGCGCACAATTGCTGCTGTCGAGGACGTTGCTTCTCATGCCGTGCATGTGAGGCGGACGAACGAGCTGGAGTGTGAGTCTGCTGAATCTCCTCGTCGGAGAGCATGTGCTCTGAACTGCGCCTGTCAGATTCACTGCAACTGGAAATGAATCTCCTTGTCGGAGTACTCTGGCCCGCCACAACATGTGGACAACTGTTCCATATCTGAAAAGGGCCGAACTGAAAAGGCCGTGGAAGTGCAATCCTCGTCGGAGTCCACGGTCGCTGGAGAATGGAGTCTGAAAGAAGTCTCCTCGTCGGAGAACTGGGTCTCTCCCATCTGGCACAGAGAATGGTACTATACCATGGAGTACCTATTATACCACATGAAAACCCTTGCCCACATAGCATAGGGAATGTTCCTCTACTCTGGAGTCCTTATGACTCAACTCTGGCCGAAACAACAAGAAAGGATGGGGAGCACTACAAAAGATGGCAAACATCTGCACATCTGAAAAGACTGTATACTCGTGCTTGTCTGGAACTGACTCAGAATCTGACGTCGAGTCTGACAAAATCTCTGTAGAGTCTGGAAATCGCCTGGTCTGGAGAATATCTAAATCTGACCTCTAGATCTGGAACAAGACCTGTGACTCTACACCATACTCCCTCTTTCTCCCATACTTGTCGGAAAATAGTAACATCGACAAAGTTGGGAGAAGTCAAAGAAATCGGGGAAAAATATGAACTTGCAGCTTTTTGTCAAATTTTTTATAAGCCGTCCAAACACATTTTTGTTGAAACATTTTTTTTAAATAAGCCTTTCCATCATTTTTTATGTCTTTTCATCATCATTTTTTTTAAATTTCGTACGACTTTTTAATTTGTATGCGCCTTTTTTCGAAAGCACATTTTTTTCACTTCTCCTATTTTTTTTAAAAATAATCATCCCCTCTTTTTTTTTCTTTTTCTTTTTTTTTGAAATCGTCATTTTTTTAGCCGTTTCCCCCCTTTTTTTTACAGCTTTGTCAATAATGTTTTTTAAAGGCACTGGAGGCCACAGTGCCGTAACCCTATTTAGGGGTTTCCCTTTCTTAACGAGGCACGAAGCCCCCCGCTGGGAGTAGGGTTCTGCGTCGCCCCCGCTGGAGATGGTTGCCGGGGGAAGAGGTAGGCGGCAAGGGCCCGCCGCCTGGGGCCAGCGCGCAATGGAGGGGCGCCTGGAGTGCGGAGGTGCTCTGGGAGCGCGCGGGGGAATGCCGCCCTGGACTTCTTTGTGCATCTCCATCTGGAGATCGACTGGGGCTCGTTACTGGTGCCGCCATCCGAAGGCTGCCGCCGTGGTTTCACGCGTGGAGGATGTGCCCTGCCGCCTGAAGGCCGCCTGGACGATGAGCCCGCGATGCCGCCTGGGGAAGTAGAATGCCCGGGGCTTTCGCGCGTTGGGCTTTTGCGCGCCTGTGCGCGCGATGCCACCCTGCTACCTGGAACGAGGGCTTGCGCACGCTGAGGGGGAGGGGGTGCGCTCGTCGAGTCTGAAGAGGGGACTTGCGCCAACGTCGTGGGATGTGGAGAGCTTCACGATGCGCTGCCTGCGTGATTGAGCAAACGCCTGGAGCATGCTCTCGCTGCCTGGAGATCAGGGTCCGATGGAGGTGGAGCCACGATGGATCGCGCAGCCTGCGCGAGTTGAAAACGGAGGTGGCTCGACGCCTGGAGTAGCCATGTATCACGCGATGCCGTGGATTGCAGGCGTCTCTGTTCCATCGCCTTTGAGAACCTCGGTGGTGTATACTTGGGCCAAGTCGGGCTGCTGCCTCTGCCGTCGATCATGGGTTTCGATAAAGAAACCCTAAAAATGATGAACTTCAAGTTCTACAGAAATTAGGGTTTAAAAACAAACCCTATTATACCCGAACATATCATAATCTTGAACAAATGCTCTTTTAACATAACATCGAATCTCGAAAGGAAAAAAGAAAACATAGAACTCCTCGAGAATCGACCCGCTTTGATACCATGTTAGAAAATAGGAAGCGGAAGCATAATCAGAAATAAAGATAAAGAAACATGGAAGAACAAAAATTTAACGTGGAACCCTACTCCTTCAGGAGCGGGATGGAATCACAGGAGAAGCCCTCAAAGGGGCGGATATTCTATTCTTTTTTCTCATTTGATGCAGGAGGTCTGGGGCTCCTTATATAGCCTCCACAGAGCCTCCAAGTCCCACCACTGGTAGTTGTGGGACTAAACTCTTGGATGGGGTAAATTGATCCCGGAGAGATCCATTTACCCATCTCCCATACATATGGCGCACAACCAAATACTCCAACCGACGACTATTTGGAATTATTCGATTTTCTATTTTTTAATTATTTTTAATATAAAAATGATTCTTAATACATATATTCTTATATATTTATACATAATATTATCATCAATAAACTAGAATCTAATAAAAAATATCCATTAACAATATATACAGAGCTTTGACATTTTTTGGTAATATCATGACAAATGGTAACTCTTGAGAATTTAAAAAAATAAAAAAATTAAAAATTCCAGCATTTAACTACCAGTCGGCCGTATAGTCAGCCAGTCGACCGAATAATCAGACTGACTATTCGGTTAGGTCAATTATTGGCCTACTAGAGGTTATTCAGTCGGGGACTCCCCATACCTCATAGTGGGACCGAATAGTCGGCCTAGTCGGCCGACTAGTGCAACACCGAAAAAACTTTCAGTGGTACAAAGGAATTTTTGTAATCCCGAGGTACTATTGAAGAATTTGCTTCGCTCAACCCCATCCTCCCTTCCTTTACCATTTAAAAAAATACAGAGTGGTGAAAGAAAATTTAAGGCTCATGACGTACATGGGATATTAATTAAGTGGGGTTAACTACGCGTATCCTCTACTTCCAAATATATATAATTTAGGGCACCTATGGTTTTAGATAAAAAAGTATGTTATATTCTTATAAATAGTTGCCTTCCAAAATTTATTTGGTCTTTTTTAGAGCAAAAAAAAGGGGGAAACACGCATGATGTCCACCACAATATATTAATTAACTATAAATAAACATTACTAATTACAAATAGCTAAGAGTCTAGCAACTGCTTATAATGGAAACAGACATTCTTGTAGTAAAAACGCTAGCCAGAGAAAAACATGTCATTACGAGCCAACCAAATGGCCCACAACACTGCTACTGGAATTAGGACCTCTCTTCTTTGTCGATTACGCATCCCATAAAGAGAACACCAAAAGAAGTCAAAATCTCGGGTGCATATCCAGTCCAAACTGTCCAGTCCCACGTCGCTCCAGACAGGCGAGGAAACACAGCATCGGAAAAAAAGGCGCTCTAACGTCTCGATGTCATTACCATACAAGGGACATTTATATGAAATTTGCTCAAATAGTTTAGCACAACGATCACGAGTCATAATGAGCTTCCGCCTAAATAGCCAGAGGAAGAAGACAGCCCTCTCCGGTAAACCTAGTGTCCAGATGAGATCACAATCTTGAATCATATTGCCAGTAAGGGAGGGCGAAGGCCTACAAATGGCCCCATAGGCCTTCCGAACTGAGAATGATGCATTCTTCCAAATCCAGTGGTCCAGGCCGGATGAAGGCCTACCCACCTACCCAAGCGAGTCCAAGAGGCGAAGGAAATCCTCCAAGCGTTGATCAAAAAACGATGATATGAAAGGCAACATCCAGTTACCATTAACCCATCAGTCAACAACTCGTGCATCATAATTAGCGGTGAAGGCAAACATGCGAGGGAAACGGCTATAGAGGGTGCCTCTACCCATCTAATCATCCTTCCAAAAATCAAAGGTGGCACCATCACCAACACTGGGCTGAAAAGCACATGAAAGCGGGGCATAACACTCAAAATCCCTTTCTAGAATGCAGATTGACGTGGTCCCTGCCTCAACATACTAGGGCTCGCCATGGAAACATCATAGGGACACCTGATCGGTTGACAACACATACCCTCATCTTTGCCCCAAATCCTACTCACCCATTTGAGTAATAAAGCCTCGTTGATATTCTCCAAGCTCTTGATTCCAAGACCACTCGGATTTTTAGGTTGAGTAATGGCCTCCCAATCAACCAGATGTATGAATTTGTTCTATAAGAACCTGCGCATCAACCGCTCCAATCTTCGTCTGATGCCCACCAACAGGAGGCAAGAACAGAGGAAGAACACTGGGATTGCTGAGATAACCGCCTTAATAAGTACCAACCTGCCGCCACGTGACAACAAAATCGCCTTCCAACCAGTCAGCTTCCTTTCCATCTTCTCCACCACCAACAGCCAATCCGACACCTTAATTTTGACGTCCGTGAGAGGAAGCCTAAGATATCGAAGAGGAAGGGAATCGCATGCTGTGCCTAACTCCACACCACATGAGCATGCCTCCTCCTTTGACATGCCAAAGGGAACAATAATGGATTTGCTACGATTCAGCTCCAACCCGGACATCTCACCAAAAATCTCACGAGTAATAGCCATGCCACCCATCTCCTCTTTGCCACCCTCAATAAAGAGAATCGTGTCATCCACATACTGGAACAAGGGGATATGTATATTTCCATATCTGTATCCCTGCACAATCCCACTTCTCTGAACATGATCAAATGCAGGCAAGAACATCGGTAGCAAGGACAAAAAGTAGAGGAGCAAGAGGGCATCCCTGTCTAACCCCTCTCCGTGGCTGAAAAAAACCTCCCTCCGGACGGCCATTGACCAGCATCGAGAGCGGCGTCGTGGTGATGCACCGTTTCATCCAAGAGATCCAAGTGTCCGGAAAACCGCTCCTGCACAGAGCTATCCAAAGGAAACGCCAGTCCAAGGTATCATAGGCCTTGGCAAAATCCACCTTTCAAAGCAACGCCTACTTGCCACTTCGCTTCCAATAAGAAATAATCTCAGAAGCCATCACTAGACTATCCCCAATCTGACAGCCAAGAATGAACTCCGACGGAACCGGCGAGATCAGATGATCAAGAACTCTGTTAAGGCGAACCGCGAGCACCTTCGCTACAATAAGGTAAATGCCACTCGAGAGGGCAATCGGCCTGTACTCTTCGATCCTCTCCACCGCCCCTGTTTTTGGGAGAAGGAAAATCAGAGCTGTATTCAGTCTCTCAAACCTGCATTGCATCAACAAAACTCCTCCACAACCTCCGGGACCTCACCACCCACCACATTCTAGTATTCCTTATAAAAAATATTGGGAACCCATCTAGCCCTGGTGCACCATCTGCATTTAGACTCCACACAACTGACTTTATCTCCTCCAAGGTAACCTGCACTGTCAAGCTACCCGCGTGCGCATCAGAGAGCCGAGAGGCCCCAAGACCATTCCAACGCCAAGGTCTAGAAGCCGACCTCCTCAATAACTCATGAAAGTGATCATTAATCGCATTACCCGGTTCTCAGCCCCCCTCAATTCTATTTCCATCAACAATCATATACCGAAAAGAGTTTGTTCGACGTCTGCCACTGGCAACCCTGTGGAAAAAGCCGTGTTCGCATCACCCTCCTTTAGCCAGATAAGCCGTGATCTCTGTTTCCACTCCGTCACCTGCCTCCTATCTTCCTCCACTACCACTCTATGGGCAGAGGCCCGTTGCCCCAACTCTTCAGCATCCGACTGTCTTTCATCCTCCAGTCTATCAAGCCTCTGGACCTCCATCTTTGCCGCTACCCTCCTAGCTCTCCTAGTCTCTCTCACCTCCTTAAAATCACATAATCTCTGACACAGTCATTTCAATTTCTCAGAGAATCTCACTGCCGCCGAACCAGAAACCGACAAGGATGACCAATGCGTGCTCACCAGCTCTCTGAACGGTTTCTCAAGAAGCCAAACCCGCTCAAATCTGAAAAAACCTCTCGTCCGGGATGAAGAGCCATAATCCCAAATCAGTGGAGAGTATGATCAGAGCGCGTGCGTGGTCTACCCGAAGTGAAGGAATAGGGGAACAAATCCATGAGCTCAGACGAGGCCAGAAAACGGCCAATGCGAGAATGGGAACCCGACCTCCACCATGTATACTTTTACTCGACATGGGGGGAGGGTAGCAGTGGAGGTCCTACTCTTCCGCATTGACAAATGGGATGCGTGTTCCGAAACCTCATATAGTCTGCTACCTCGGTTGAGGGGGTACCACATTGGAACATGATTTGAGGCTGATGCGGACGCTCTTTCCCCCTAAGCTTAGGGGTGCGTCAAGCGGGATAGAACTTAAGCAATTCAACAGCTAAAGCCAAGCTCATCCTCAATTGGTGCACTACTATGCTAATCAATCGAAAGACATAATCTATACTCTTTGGACAGTCTTCCGCAACTCTTTCTTCTTTCTCGTGGTCTCATCAGTACACGAGTGAAGTCCCTGGCCTTAGATCCAGAAAAGAGGACGAGAATCGACAAGCCTTCCGAATGTCCCGAACTACATATATAGCTGACGACTGGCTCATCAGGAAAGGACAAGGAAAAAGACATATTTGCCACATCAAGAACCTGAAGCTCTAAATCATCAATCAAATCGGCAAAGTCAGAGGAATCCGGGTCTTGGCCACCTCGCAAACGCGACCCGATATGAAGACAACAACGACACATTGAAGTTTCCCCCAATATGCCAAGCACAGTCTGGAAACGCAGTTTTAGCTGCATGGATATCCACCCACAACTCATACCGGTCAGCCGTTTGGCAAGGGCCATAAGCACAAGAGAAGGGAAAAAAGAGACGCAGAGGCCGAGCGCTCCAGAAGGATCGAGGGGACATGAGAGCCCCTCAACTCCACCCAGAATTGAAAAGTAGAATCCTTCCATGCCAAAATCATGCCTCCAGAAATTTCTGATGCATCTAATGTCCCATAACCAGACAACGAGCTTGTGCCAAAAGAGTTCTACACCGCCATATCACAGGAGTCAAGCTTTGTTTTCTGAAGAAGGATGACGTCACATCCCCACTCTACGAACCTTGCACCTAAAACTCTTCTTTTCTCGGGGTCACTCGGACCTCTGACATTGGAGGAAAGAATCTTCATTTAAGCGCCACTTTGCCCACCCACTGTGCTTTCTGCTCCCACGAGCACCGCCATCTGTACCTTCTGCTGTGCAAAAATATGTATCTCCCCATTGGTAATTTGTATTTCCGCCTCCGTTTGTACCTCTTCGCAGTTCCCCTACCACCACCCAAGATCGAGGAACATCCTTCGACAGAGCTGGTTTCTCCTCGCCAATCCCACCAACAAACTCTGCAGCTGGCGGCACAAACTCAACGAGCCCTAGCTCAGCTCGCCTCACGACGCAAGATCTCCAGAACGGAAAGGATTGCTCGAAAGGCATCAGCCATCAATGCACCGAGGCCTCTGAGGTCAAGGCCCCTTCCGGTAGACGCCAAGCATCGACGGTCCGGAGAGCGGAACATGGAAACATCGAGGTATCGTGCCATCAGAGCAGAACAACCGAAACGATGTCTACGAGATTGTACCCGCCTTAGGACCTGACCAAAGTTGGGTCTAAGAAAAACCGACCCGATTAGAGACGGATCTGGACCACCATATCCGACCTCAGATCGAGCATCTCTGATTACCGCACAAGGGACCCGGGCCAGGAGATCCCCCCAGCCCGCCCGACCGACCAAAAAGTAAGATCCAGCGGTGCGGCGAATAGGGCTCTCTTCGAGGGTATCTTCTGCCGTTACAACTTCCGACCCACGCAAAATAGGAAACAACAGCTTGCACG
Organism: Ottelia alismoides; assembly: GCA_037367405.1. Taxonomy (NCBI): domain Eukaryota; kingdom Viridiplantae; phylum Streptophyta; class Magnoliopsida; order Alismatales; family Hydrocharitaceae; genus Ottelia; species Ottelia alismoides. The sequence goes on along the minus strand of JAZKJV010002177.1, from coordinate 155,695 downwards.
TAAACTCCTCGGCTTCCGTGATTTCCTCACAATTCGAATCATCACCTTGGTGACGTGTCCCCTCTGTAGATGACCTTGCTTCCGATGAAACCCTCGGCAGGACCATCGGTGGTGGCAGCAATAAAAGAATAGAGATCGGGAAAGATGCACGTCCAACCATCAGCTTCATCGGATCCTGTCCCCACTTATGAAAGATGCAAATATTGATTTATGAAAGAAAGCTGAAGTTTTATGACATGCATGTAGATCATTGGATATTAAAAATAAAGGAATACAACACCAACAACCAAGTTCTTCCTAATTTTAAGTGAAGTTGACTACATGGGTTCTTTGCCTCCAAATATATCTAAGTTGAATCATACATTGAGTTAGATCCTAAAACTGCACACTCTTTGCACGTTAAACATTTTTTGGGTCTTCCTCGCCCCCTTTTGTGACACTCGTCTTTTTACTTCTTGCACTGCAAACTAGAGCACAAGATGGTCTTCTTTACATTTATCTTAATGATCTTAAATGATTTTTTTATCATTTTTTATCCTTGTAACTTATAAGAATCATGTCAACCTTTTATCCGACAAACATATACCCACATCATGAATCAAATCCTTCTTTACATGGCCTACGTCTTTTAGAGTCTCTTCATCTTCCACCTTGCGTCAGCGACATCTTCACCAATTTTCCATACCATTGGAAGATTGAATACAGTGCATAACACTGTCTTAAAAAATGCAATGGATTCTCTTACCTTTGTGATGTCTCTGACTTCCGTGTCATTAAACTTGCTTTCATATACCATGTCTTGGTTCCACTTAGTTACAACCCTTGCATTCCAAAGCCTGTTGCGATTGTTTAAGCTTCCTATTGATAACATTTCTTGTCTTGATGCAACAACAACAAAGCCTTTTCCTACAATCAAGTAGGATTGGCTACATGGATTTTTTTGCCTCCATTCAGATCTTTTTTGGGTCATTCCCGGGCTTAAATCCATTTCTTGTCTTGATGATTAAAACAATTTTATTTGCAAACAACATTTACTAAGACTACTCTCCCTGCATTTTCTTTATTATTTTGCGTCTAAAGAATGTTAAAAAATCATGATTCAAGATCCTTGGTGTAGATAGTTAAGATGTCAAAAAGTGACCTGTTAATCTAAATGGAGTCCCTACACTATCTACTGCTTGGCTATACACGTCTTATCATATTTATGTACAAAATAAACGTCCATCTCTTTTTGAAATTCCCTTTTAAAGCGTGTCTTGTACTTCTTTACTAAACAAAACTTCTGGTGCACCTCAATAGATAAACATAAAACCTATCTATTAAATTTTCTAATGCAACTCGTTATTAAATCTCACATCTCATCTAAATTTTGAGTAATATCCAAGATATCTCTATATCAAATTTGGATGTGCACTATTATGGATACCTACCCTCTTTTACTTTTAAAAAATTGAAGTTGGATTTTTTAATATTTTCCCTTTTAAACTTTCTTTTTACTTCTTTAGAGCTTCTCCATTTAGTCGTCTTTGTATACCATATTATTTGTTACTTTGATGGCTTCCTTTTCCCGTACATCCAAAACTAATATTTTCCATGAAATGACCTTGAGATATTTTTATATCAATGTTTTGAAACTGAACCAGAGACTGAACAATAAACCTTATCGAAAAAGTTGGATTGGGCTGAACAATGGAATCAAATCAGTTGAGTTGGATGGTGGCGCCATCATTCTTTTAAAAGCAGATTAGACCGAACCAATGGGGAAAAATAGTTGAATCGAATTGACCAATCAAATCGGAATGAATCAACGCATGTATAAAATATAAAGTCGGATGTACTTAAAATGGATACAAAATACACAATCAATGTATATATCTTACATTTAAAATATTTTTTTCATAGAAACATCAAATATTATATACATAAATATTTATATATTTAAACTAAATACTCTAAAGAATAATAATGGTTTGATAAAATTTAAAACCTGTTCTATACAATAAATTGTGGTGGAATAGTTGGTTAGGAATTTGAGATATGTAACCAGAGGTCACTGGTTCAAATCCTACATACATCACTATTTATAAATAATTTAAAATTAACTCGTGGTTCGATTTCGGTTGATCTTGGTTAAATTTGATTTGAAATAATCATTTAAAGCAGCAGTTTGTCCCAAATGGAGACATTCAAACTTAACCGGTTAACCAGACTGGTCCACATTTGTTTGCTAAGATAATGTGGGGGGGGGGACTCTTTTCTTATTTGGACTACACCTGGACAATGATGTAGTTAGACCGGCTTCTTTACTCACATGTTTCCTGTGCTATAACTCTCGCAAATTTTGCACTTAAATTTGGCCATTGGTGTAGCTTGCCAACTTTTTATTTCATTTGGGAAATGCATTGCATCATTAGGTAGAGATTTCCATTGAGTTCTTAATGTATGCAAGACTATGTGTTAAGAGAGATTCAACAATTTTGCACAGGTTATTGGTTAGTGTGACCCGTCTCTTTTACTGAGAACTTGCAATCTGTAATAGAAAGGCAAAACTTGTCATGACGAAGTTGGTTTTTACATGTAACGGAATGAAAAAGAGAAAAATTATTAAGTAGATTGAGAAATTTATTGTGATCTTCTTACTTTTTTAATACAAAAAATCAACTGAGGCTAAGAAAAAAGATTGCATCACTCTTCTCCCAAGGGATCTTAGTTTTTTGGATCTAAGCCCGAGAATGACCCAAGATAGATCTGAATGGAGGCAAAGAATCCATGTACACCCTACTTAATGTGGGAAAAGGCTTTGTTGTTGTTGTTGTTGACTCTTCTCCCACAGTCTGCTAAAAAAATGCCATTCTATGGGGTGTAGGTGTACATAAAAATAGAAGGTGTGATAAAAATGGAACTGTGCTGCTGCCCCACAAAGAGGATGATTATTTACTTCTAGGATTGGACATGCTAATGGCAAAGAGGCAAGGAGTATCAAATGGATTGTCCCAGGAGTAATTACCATCTAATATGCTCCATCATTTTGGAAAGGCATTTTTTTGATTGATTGAATCAGTATGATTGTCTTGATCTTATTCTACTATCTGGAGACTATTGTAGTGGATACCAATTTAAAATGGTAACAGATACTAAAATGTAATTTGAGCATTTGGGCAAGCAAGCAGTAATCCACCATAAATTCATAAAATAGCGTTGTTAATGTGACACGGTTAGAATGTTTTAAATGATGTGTAAAATATAACATTGCATTGTTTCTACTGTTTTTTTTCAACTTTATGATTTGTCTAGATCTTGTATAAAGAAGGATTCTTGCATTAATGGACCGACTGCAATCAGAAAGCTTCCTGGATTTACACTCATATCATCGTAATATCCTCTAAATACACAATAACCCCTATAATTTTCAAAATCACACCATAACCGAAGTAATGATGTGATCCTTGTATTTTGGACATTTTTGGACACATTTTGGGGCTGCAAATCAACAGAGACAAGTCCATTTTTGTTCCGGTCGGGCTTTCCAAGACTGAGATTCATGATGCCAGATCGGCTTTGAGATGTGTGAATGGGATCCTTTTGGTGACATATTTGGGTCTTCCCGTGGTTGTGAGAAATTTATGTACCTGTGATTGGAGACCAGTCTTGGATAGAATGGAGAGCAAACTTGCAGGCTAGAATCAAGGATCCTGTCAAAAAGGGGAAATTGGTACTACTTAAGCACATTCTGTCAGCTATACCTATCTTTTTCTGTTCCATAGGCTTCTCCCACTTGGAGCGCGGACGATGATTGAATCCATTATGAGGCGATCTTTCTGGGCATATGGTAGGCAGGAGAAAGGAGGTATCCATTACATTATGTGGGAGAATGTTACGAGATCCAAGAAGGATGGCAGACTGGGAATCTCGAGACTTAAGAGCATGAATAAAGCATTTTTAACCAATGCCTTAAATATCGGATTTTGGTTACATTTTGGTAAACCTGGAAAGAGAAATTTGGTTGAATTTCGATGGAATTTCGGTGAAATGTTCGGAAATTGGGGAAATTTTTTGAAACATATTTTTTAAAAATAAATATTTCTAATATTCCTTAACTCAATAAATGAGATAAAAAGATGTTTTTACCAATAGTAAGATATTGATATAATATGTTACATTAAATTTTCATCCAATCGTCCCAACAATTAAAAAACTAGTATGTTGCTCAAAACCAGAACTAGATTTGGAACTGTAATTAGAAGCCATTGGTTTCTCCTCTTAAACATGAAAAGAGAATGGTGACATGAGCACCTTTTCAATAAGAATAAGGTGATACATATGATAACTGCTAATTAAAACATATCTATCAAAATAAAAAATATAAAGATCTCCGGTTAAAACTTTAATTGCGGCCCACGCCCAACAACACAAGCAACCGGGCTTTTTTTCGGCCCGAAGGGCATTGTTTCATTAATAGTTGGGATAGTTCAGAATTCCCTTATTCTTAGTAGAGGTAGGACCGGGAGGATTTCTATCTATCCATCCGTCAAGAGGAAAGGGGAGGTCGGCAGGAGGGGGCTTTCATTGCAACGATGGAATGACGAATTCAGTGGAGGACTTCATGGTGCGTGCCAATCATTCGACGTGGGGGTTGGATAGATAGCTGAAAGTCCTGATCAATGACAACAAAGAAGTCGAGCGGGTAGCTTAGACTGAGAGATGCTCTCTCAAATCTTGTGTCTAACTGATTTGTTTTGGATTTAGATCTAAAATATAGAAACTAACTAAAGAAACTTCTTTAAACAATGTAAAACACTCTAAGAACTTAACACATTAGCGAATAAATACATGCAAATTCATTAATATATGCAAATTTCAATGAAAGCTAAGGGTAAATTCCCCTATTTTTGTTTTTTCTCCAAAACGACATGTAATTTCAATGAAATTTCGTTAAAATTCTGTTGACATTTTGTTGATATTTCGTTGAAATCCTATAAAAAGAAATAAGGGAGCATTTCGATTTCGGTGACCTGAAGAAATGGAAATTTCAGAGAATTTCGGTGGAATTTCGTTGAAATTTGAGGCCATGCTTTTAATCATGTGGGTTTCTAGACTGTGGGATAGATATGAAGATTTGGTTTATCACTTGATGAGTAGTATATACTGTGGCATCCCGGGATCCGGGTTACCCGTTTACACAACAATCACATTATTTAATTTATGATTGATCACATTAAGTTACTAAAAAGCAGGGAAATTTTTTCGCGATTTTGAATAACATTCGCAATGATAACAATCCACATCAAGACATGTGTCACTAAAGAAACTATGCATTAATTCCCATATAGTAAACATGTATCACAAGCATATTTATAGTCTCATACATGTATCCCAAAATATGGCAGAAGAGGAAGTAAACTCAATAGAAATATAATTATCTATACAACAGACTATCTTGTATGCCGTCAAAAGAAAATCGTCATATGACCATCAAAAGCAAAGAATCTGGTCAACCAAGCTAGTCTGCTGCAGGGACCTTCCCTGCCATCCATGTTAGGGACAAGGAGACATCAATAATTGTTGTGCACAAGCAATAAGTATTAAAGTTAAACAGGAATTTAGGTGGTTACAATATAAGAGAAGCAAGTAGATATGCAATGGTAACACACATAAAATCAACCACTTGCTTGAAAAGAAAGTTATCTAACAACGTAGAACACTAACTACTTTCTCACTCACCATATCCCAAAGTTCAATATTTAGTAATTTCATTTATTAATTATGAGATGATATCGGAGTAAGACATCTAGATATGAGTCGGGTTCTTTCATTGATACCATTTATAGGATGTAGTGAGGAATCCTTTTAAGATATGGATGATTGATGATGATTTCCATGTCACGCTCTTTTTCCTCGTCAAAGCCTACTGGTGGAACAATAACCAAGCTTAAACCGGTGAAGAAGCCCCCTACGGGACTCATCCGTCTTGCTTCCCCAGTGTAAGGGCAATCCAGGGGGAAGATAGGAAAAATTCAACTACGACCCCTGAGGCAGGTGGGAGGGACTCTCCGCTCCGAGTCACTCCACTCCTACCCGAATCGGTATAGGAACAGACTAAAGAAGCTCGAAGAAAAACCAATGATCCTCCAGTCTAGGAACCCTAGCAGAACTCAAGGTCAATGGAATTGGTCAAGCGAAAACACGTAGATACTAGGCATGGTTTTAAAAAACGTACCTCGAGGCGCTGAGGCATAAGCCTCGAGGCGGTTTTCCATGAAAACTGCTTCGAAGCTATAGCCTTAGTTTAGATATCTGAGGCGTAAGCCTCAGAGACCCGAGGCTATGAGGCAGTCTCGAGGTGCCGCCTCGGTCTGCTGTGCATTTTTTTGGGTAAATAAATAAAAAATGTATAAAGCTATATTTTATAATAATATTAAAGTTATAAAGAATATTTTAGTTACAAACATACAAGTCAGAATCACAGTTTGTATTATATTATCATTATATGCTACTCCCGAAACATAACATTTCATAAATATATAATTATACATTTATATTACAATCATCATTTGATGCAACACGAAATAAATAAATAGGGCCTCATCTTTCTATTTTTTATCCATTAAATTAGAGGATAAATTTATTTATTTTTAATCGAGTCGTTGCATTTTTTCAAATAAAGAGATCGCTTGTGATCTTAATTTAATTAGTTAGAGTCAATTAGGATAAATTAAAGATTTGAATTTATTTCAAATCAATTAGTTAGTCGGTTAGAGTCCAAATTAGGATAAGTTGGGATTTGAGTTTTGATTTGTTTCTAGTTTTGTAATCCCATCCCTCCTATATAAAGGGGTGGTAGTCTATTGTTTTAAACAAGTCAGATTACAATTAAAATTGAGTTTTTTAGCTCTCTCTCTCGTCTCTCTTCTCCCCCAAACGATCTTCGCGCTTCTCTTCTCCAAGATCCCTTGTTCTCCGACGAGTTTTTCTCCTCTTAACCCCTCCATTTTCTTCTCTACTAAAAATCCACAATCAAATTATTTTTCCATCGTCGCGAATCTCTCGATTTGCATCATCATTGCATCAAAGAAATCATGCAAGTGTACTATGATTGTTTTTAATTAGTATGAACAATTTTATATCAACAAATGATATTCAATTGCTTGAGGTTTGGAGATGGAGTAAATGCGAAGCTTGAGGTCTGGAGACATGCTTTGGAGACTAAAGGATTTCGTATAAATAGGTCTAAGACGGAATATATGGAGTGCACCTTTGATGGAAGCAATGATGAAGGAATCGAGGTGAAGATTGGTGACGATAAACATTCGGAAGAGAGATTCTTTTAGATATCTGGGATCTATTTTGCAACGTGATGGAGAAATGGAGATGTTACTAATAGAATAAATGCAGGCTGGCTAAAGTGGAGAGAAGCCTCTGTTGTTCTCTGTGACAAGAAAATTCCTTTAAAAATCAAAGGAAAGTTTTACATAGCAGCCGTGAGACCTGCTATTCTCTATGGATCTGAATGTTGGCCTGTGAACCATAGACATGTGCAGAGAATGGCTGTAGCAGAAATGAAAATGCTAAGGTAGATGTGTGGACACACATAAAGATCAGATTCGGAATGATGCAATCAGAAAGAAAGGTGGGTAGCTCCGATCAATGATAAGATGCAAGAAAATCACTTAAGATGGTTTGGTCATTTGCAAAGAAGATCAGCTCATGCACAGTTAGGAGATGCGAGTGTTGGGATGTTGAGCCAGCTAAGAGAGGGCGGGGACGACCCAAGAAGTGTTGGAAAGAGACTATACGAAGGGATCTTAGTTTTTTGGATATAAGACTGAGATTAACCCAAGATAGATCTGAATGGAGGCGAAGAATCCATGTAGCCGACTCTACTTAATTGTGGGAAAAAGGCTTTGTTGTTGTTGAAATGATATACAATTGCTTGTATCGCTACAATGAGTATAATATATGTTTAAGAGAATGTATATTTTTGTAAGAATATTGGGAATTCTCATATTTACAATATTTATATTACTTAATCACAAATTAAAACTAGCATATATGGTTAATATGGTATATTTTGTACATTTATTAAATTTAAAATAATCAAATCTAGGATTTATGGTCATATATTATGTCAATATTTGAAGTTTACGATTTTATGATAATATAATTATGCTTAATAATAATTTTGACATGTATTTTCTTTATAAACTGAAGCTTACGACTCGACCGCCTCGAGGCTTACGCTTCGCCTCAATAATGGAAAACCACCTCGATCCGCCTCACGTTTTTAAAACCTTGATCCCAGGGAAGCGGAAAAACTGCGAGCTCGCGATAAAATCGGAGAAAAGACTGGGATCCTAGACCCACGCATGAGGCGACCGCCGCCCAATCTGGGCATCCTAACTCCAGCTCAGTTGAGGGTCACTACACCCTCACACAATCAGGTGTAAGGGGCACCTCGATCGGTAAATATCTGTCATCACTGATTCACAACCTTATGGCTGCACTTGATTGCAGATTTCTAAAATATTAACTAAAAACACGAGTTCGTGTTATTCTCAAATGTCAACTATGCAAGCAAAACAATTAGAGCTAAACATGATATGATATGGGTTTATTGGGTCCATTAGAATTCGTCCCACTACATCAATATTCGTTATTGTATTTCTATATTGCCTCCTCACCATTATTGATGGCTGGCAACATAAAAGACATCAAACATAAAAGACATCAAGTAAGTCTGACCAATTATATGTTATTTAAGTAGGATTTAATTGATTCAAGTAGCATCGATTTTTGCAGTACTTATTCCAAGCATTCGGAAAGTGCGACAACGATATTGTACTTTCTGGGAAATAACTTATTTCCCCACCATATGACCATCTTAAATGGAACCAACCGAACTGAAAATTGGGAAAGGCTAAGCTAAGTTAGATGCCATCATAGAGGTATTTTAATATGAATTCTCACTAAATGCTAACAACCTAACTAAAAACTGGAAAGGCTTGGCTCGTTTAGATGCTATCATAGAGGTACTTTACATATAAACTCCCCACTAAAAAATGAGTTCCAACTACTACCTTCGAATATGACGCAGTTGACTGGCGATGCGCTTGTGTATAATTACAGACATCAAGTCCTTACAAAATTGAATCGTAACAAACCTACTTCGCTCGAGCTTCTTTCATTTATCTAGGTAGGACTTGAATAGTCTTCAACTTCAGTTCATTTTTTATTTCTGAATTGATCGAATCAAAGCAAATTTGAACTTTGTACTTTTTCAACCAGTAAGATCAATTCACCTTCTTCTATATTTCTGAATTGATCAAGCCAAAGAAAATTTGAGGTTTGTACATTTTCGACCAGCAAGATAAATTCACCTCATAGATGGCATATCCTCTTCTCATTTCCTCTTAGTTACTACAAATTAAACAGGCTTATAGCATACAAAACTACTTTCTAGTTTTTTTTACGGAAAGGTTGTATCATCTTCCTTTGTTCAGTACAAGCACTAACATGCATTTGTTTCTTAGAATAAACATGGAGAAATTTGTTGATAGAGACTCGTCAAGTTGTAATGGCAAATTACTTTTATCAATCTAGATCCAACTTCCCCTCGTATCGATTACAGAGAGAAGATTCATTTCAGATGTACATATGAGTATATCTATATATACAGATCCGGGAGAAAGCACCTTAGTTCATGTTCAAAGCATTTTCAAGTCTAATGGTATCTAGCCTAATCCAAATAGAAACATACCTCAAGAAGAAAGAAGGGAAACTACCAATACAACAAAAGAACATACCACATAACCCCATTCCAGAGAATGCCAACGATATTAAAATAGGCTAATCTATTAAATCTGAAGTTCTTAATGATAACATTGTAAGTTCAGATCAAATGTGTCAAAAATGACACGTAAGACAACAAGAAGGGGGGTCCTAGCTTGTATCTTCGACCTTTTGGAATGGAAGAAATGGATCACAAAGAAACTGCCAACTGCAACATCAACAACTAGGAAGAAGGAAGATGAGTTTTGCTTGGAGAAGAAGAGAGGAGAAAAGAAGAAGAGGAGGAGGAAGAAGAAGATGATATAAATAAAGAGAAAGAGAAGGATATGTGTCAACTTTTGGGAATATAAGGGGTGAGGTGTTAAAATTTGGGGAGGGGAGAGTGTACTTGTACATATAAAAAAATATATTTATTTTTTTCAGCTCTCATTTCCATTTTAATGAAATACTCAAATTATCGTAACTATCATCTTTGATCTCTGATTTGGGCGTATAAGGGATCGTTTTGACCAGCTCGGAGTGGTGATTAAAATGAGTCTATATTCATATTTTTCTGACAGAAGATGTGTCCAGAAATAATAAGAAAAATACATTTTCGATTCATGATTAAATTTTACGATTAAAACCAATCAAACAACCTCCGATCGACAAATGGTCGATTCCGTTGATTCTGATTCATCGAAACGGAATTAGTGATGTTATGCATTCATTTTGCTGTTCGGATCATGTCACTGACTTTTCCAATGACACGAGGTTCAATGTGATCGTTTTTTAGTTAATCACATTCATACGGATCCGACCTGCGATCTACAGACCGATCTAGGTTTACTTGATATTAATTAGATTTTTATCGGGTCATGCGGATCCATGTTGGGTTGGATTCGGTTTCAGATTCGGGTGGTTCGAACCTGAGCATTACAAATATAAAAACCTCAAAGGGAGTCTCGTCCTCGAGACTCCCAACAAGAACACAGTAACTATATTTACTTTCTAGGTTTCATCTATGGTTTCGCTCCATAAAAACCTCAAAGGGTTTCGAACCCATAAAAACCTCAAAGGAAAACAAGCCATATCATAAATCATATGACTAAATCGTCTTGAAACGAACATTACCTGAAAAGAGTTGCGAGTATTGTGCCCGTATGTCTGCTTTGATTTCCCATGTCGCCTCTTCGACACCATGTCGGTGCCATAGCACTTTGACTAAGGGAATCTCCTTGCTGTGAAGCTTCTTCACATCACTGTCAAGTATCTGTATTGACCTCTCCTCGTATGTCAAGTCATGCTCCATGTCAAGATTCTCGTAACTGATGACGTGGTGATGATCATGCACATACTTCCTCAAATTCGATATATGGAAGACATCGTGGATGGCTGATAGGTGTGGAGAAGGGCTACTTGATAGGTCACCTTCCCCACATGGGCAATGATCTCGAATGAGCCAACGTATCGTGACACTAACTTGCCAGAAACACCGAATCTCTGTACTCCTTCATAGGAGATACTCGTAAGAATACCCAGTCTCCCACCTGTATTCACAGAGAAACCATAAGTATATATGATTAAGTTGAATATCAAAAGGAGTCACATTTGAAAAGTGGTAGGAGAAGAGTATCGATTCACTTGGAACTCCAAATCTCTCCTCCACCAATCTGCATAACTCTTCTGGCGGCTCTGCGCTATCAGAAGCTTTCGCGTCACCAGGTCAACAACCTTCATTGTTTCCTCCAGGCGATCCACATAGTAGAAATCGTGGTCACTTACCTTGCGCCAACTGAGAGGCATGAGGCATCTCCGCCCGCATAGGGCCTCAAAAGGTGCCATGCCGATACTAGAATGGTGAATGTTGTTGTATGTAAACTTTGCTAACGACATGTGGTACTTTTAGGACTCTTTCCACTCAAGAGCGCATGCACATAACAAGTCCTCAACTGTTTGAATGGTGCGCTCGCTCTGTCCGTCGGTCTACTGATGTAGGCGAAATTCATCTTCAGTTCTATTTGTAGTGTTGTCATGATCTGGTGCCAATTATGAGACGTGAACCTTGAGTCTCTATCAGACACTACCTCTCGAGGTATACTATGAAGTTTGATAATGTTCTGAACATATAACCTAGCCAACCGAGATGGAGTGTAAGTCATGTTAACATGTATGAAATGGACTGACTTGGTCAACCTGTTAACAATGACCAAAATAACATTATGGCCGCCTAGTATCTTCAACAGTCCAGTGACAAAATCCATAGAGATACTCTCCCACTTCTACTCGGGATTGGGGAGAGACTGCAACAACCCTGGTGGTATCTTATGCTCTGCCTTGACCATTTGACATGTCAAGCACTTGCTACATGACGTGCCACATCGCGCTTCCACCAGAAATGCTTGCATAGATTACGATTCATTTTTGTACTGCCGGGATGAATAGAAGCCTTGAACCGTGTGCCTCATCAAGGATATCTTTGCGCAATTGCTCATCATCGGGCACAACGACCCGACCGGCCTTCTACAAAATGGACTCCACCACTACAAAATCATCGCATTCGTCCTTGATGGCACAGATGTATCTAACTCCACCACTACAAAATCATCGCATTCGTTCTTGATGGCACATATGTATCTATCTCTGATCAAAGGATCAGTCTGTTGACCTTCTACCACGCGATCCCATAAATTACTGAATCGCGGAGGTACGGCAGTAGATATGGATGCACTCTCATGAGGGCGCCAATCAGTCAATGCTGCAAGCATATCCCACGCAACCAGTTCGCTATACTCTCTACATGAGCTCTTCTGCCAAGAGCATCTGCCACCACATTTCCCTTACTAGGGTGGTAAGAGCGTGCAATTGTAATCCTTCTGTAGCTCAAGCCATCTGCAGTGCCTCATATTCATCTCCCTGTGATCGAAAATGTACTTCAAACTCTTGTGGCCCATGAAAATATCAAAGTTCACCTATAGAGATAGTGACGCTAGATCTTCAAGGCGAAGACAACTGCCGCCAACTCCAAGTTGTGAGTGGGGTAGTTCTGCTCATGCGACCTCAACTGATGCGACGTGTACACAATCACGTTCCCTCATTGCATTAATACCTCTCCCGGGCCATCTCTTGAAGCATTTGTGTAGACAACATAGTCCTGGGTACCTGATGGAAGTGTAAGAATGGGTGCACTCGTCGGCCTCTCCTTCAGTGTCCTGAAAGCCTGCTCGCAAAAATTGTCCCAGCCGAAAGAAACTCCCTTCCGCGTCAATCGCTTCAAGGGAAGAACAATCCGTGAAAAACCGCTGACGAAGTATCTGTAGTAGCCTGCCAACCCAAGGAACTACGGATCTGAGTGACCATCTTGGGCTACTCCCAAGACTTAACCGCCTCAATCTTTGTAGGATCAACTGCGACTCCTGCCTCAGAAATGACATGCCCAAGGAATGTGACTTGGGATAACCGATACTTGCACTTGCTCAACTTGGCATACAACTTGTGCTCTCGAAGTGTGTCAAGGACTATCTTCAAATATTTACGTGGCCCCACTCATTCTAAGAATACATCAACATATCGTCGATGAAAATGACCACGAACTTGTCCAAATATGGATGGAAAATCTTGTTTGTCAAGTCCACGAATGCGGTAGGGACATTTGTGAGGCCAAACGGCATCACAACAAACTTGTAGTGCCCATATCGAGTCCTAAACGCTGTATTCAAGATGTCAGATTCCCGAATCCTCAACTGATGGTAGCCGGACCGAAGGTCGATCATCGAAAATATCGAAGATCTCTGTAGCGAGTCGAACAAGTCATCAATGGACGACATAGGATAACGGTTCTTCGCCGTTCTCTTATTCAACTGTCGATAGTCAATGCACGACCTAATGGATCCATCCTTCTTCCTGACAAAGAGAATGGGAGCACCCCAAGATATAGTGCTCGGTCTCACAAAATCCAAGTCATGTAGTTCATGCGACTGCACCTTCAGCTCTCTCAACTCAGCTGCTGCCATGCGATATGGAGCCATCGAGATTGACTGTGTATCAAGTAGCAACGGGATCTCAAACTCAATCTCTCTCTGGTGGCAAACCAACAAGTCATTGGGAAACACATTAGGGTAGTTTGACACCACCTTGATGTCTTGGAACAACGGCTCTCTCTCGGATGCCTCTTGAACAAAGTCTAGAAATGTATCACATCATTGGTCAACGAGTCTCTGGGCTCTCAACACTTAGATATTCTCCATCTTGGAGTCATGTAAGGTACCTTCAAAAGTGAACTCGGGCAAATCTAGAATCACGAAGACAACCATCTTCCTAAAGCAATCAACCAAGGCATGATGAAATGACAACCAATCCATACCTAAAATCAAGTCAAACTCATCGAGCTGTAATAAGAGACAATCCGCGATCATCTCGTGACTGCCAATCAACACTGGTAAACCTTTGATCATCAATCTAATCACGAACAGTTGGCCACTTGGCCCACAGATGTAGTATGGGGGGTCTATGGCCTCTGCAACTCTACCTACTGAAACTATTAGTCTCGAGGCGATGAATGAATGGGTCGCGCCAGAATCAAATAAAACATGGAAAGGACAATCTAAGATTGAGACCATACCTTTCACTACAGTAGCTGTTGAACACGCCTGCTCCTGAGTCACTACATGAAGTTGTCCTTGCTTCGCTGGTGCAACACTCGAGCCAGCCACGCTCTGCGTCTATCTCTACTGCCTCCTAAAGTTGGAGTTTCCACCACGGAAACTCCCCATATGCTGTGTCTGTGGCTGAGAAGGTTGCGACTGAGGTCGAGGCGTACTAGAATCTTGAGGGCACTGAGACCGGTAGTGACCCCACTGATGGCATAGAAAAGACCGTATTGACGGGGTAGGTGTAGTAGACATGTCAGTGCTCCGAGTCAGTCCTACTGTGGGTCTCTCTACTCCCTACATGCTGTACTGGTGCCATGGCTGGTTAGTGCCCCTTCCAAGGCAGTCGCAGGAGAGGAGTGGACAATACCAGAAAATACTGATCCTGAAGGGTGGAATCGTCAGGCTGACCTTTGTTACTGAAATGGTCTGCGTATCGGTCCAGATGATCGCTGTGGTACATATGCTGCCCTAGAAGAACTACCGAAACGTCTCTATCTCATATCCTCGAACTTCTTTGCTGCATCAGTAGCCTCGGAGATAGATGCGAGGCGTAGTCCAACCAGCTTCTCCTGTACCTCTTCCCTCATTCCCCTGATGAACTTTTCCAGATTCTCCTGTAGAAATGCAACCACTGCTGGTGTGTGGCGGGACAACTCGGTGTAATGTATAATATACTGTCTGGCTATCATCCATCCCTGTCTAAGCTCTGCAAAAAGTCGGCATTGGGACTCCTTCCATTTCCCAGAGAAGAAGTGAGATTTGAAGCTAGTTTCAAAATCGTCCCAAGCGGGCTCGCGTCCCATCTCAGAAACTATCGTCTCCTACCACCTCTCGGCTAACTCAGTCAAGGAGTACTCTGTAAAAGGTAACCACGCGTCTCGCGGTGCTCTGATCATCCTGAGTACCTTCACCACTTTCTTCAACCACTGGTCTGTCTCATCTGGGGTCCATGTGCCCTCGAACTCGGGCACATTAGCTCACTGATATGATGTGAAAACCGACTGATGCCTATGTATGACAGAGTGGTTGTGCACTGTCTCATATGCAAAAGGTAAAGGATCTAGCTCTCTCCCAAAATCTCTATCATCTGTTCCATGTGCTGGCATCCCTTCAGACGGGACATCGAATTGAGGATGCTGAACCTTCACGGATTGAGGCTGCTCCTGCTGTGTTCCATCCTGAAAGGGATGGTAGGTGAAGTCGGATAGCTCTTCAAATCTCATTTCTATCTCCTTGCATGTTAGCTATCTCAATCTGCTGAGCCAAGATCTGAGCTTGGGGGGAGAGGGTCTTGGAAACACGATCGAGATTCGGAGCGAGACGAGAGGAAAACTACAAATATGTCCGTCCTAGTGGTAGAGCTCATCTTTGGAACAATTAGGCTGTTATCTGTGATGACCCTTGCTCATGTGAAATCTCGAGTTCGGAAGACTTTGGATGAGGTTTTTACCTGGTTGAGTTTCATTGCTAAATGCGTTCTCTATATTGTGATTAATTTATTTGCGATTATTTTTTTGATTTGCTTGTATTGTATATTGTTGAGATAGTTGTATCTCTTTATCTTTATTTCGTATTTCTTTATTTTTTCTGTCCGCTTTATGTAATTTTCCCTTAGAGATTTTCTCCTATATAAGACAGCTCTAAGGCTACAATTAATACAACTTTTCATTTCACGCCTCTCGACATGGTATCAGAGCAACGGTCCTAGACCAGAGTCTGTGCCCTAGATACCCCACCCCACCTAAACTTTAGCGCCGCCACCTACTCACCTCGTGCAGCCGGTCGCCGCCGTCGACCGTTTCTGTCCCGTGTATAGCCGGAGCAGCAGCCGCCACCGCCGTCGAACCAGCAGCATCAACAGTGCTGTTGCTGCCATGGGCTGCAGCAGTCCAGGCTGCTGCTGCTGACACCTTGCTGTGGAGCTCTAAGGCCGCTGCCTCCACTCCCACAACCCTTATCACCCTCTGCGGACTCTGTTTCGATCTGAAAGATCATTCCGAAAGGACGATTTAATTCCTGTTAGGTTTGTTCTGAGTTTCTAGTGTGTATCTTGATCATCTAAAATCACCCTAGTCTCCCAAAGAGGCGTCCAACGGATGAAAGAGATTGTGGTATGAGCCTACACCCACAACCATATTCTTTTATGTCTGTATAGACGTAATTATTTCAGTTTGCAGCCCCAGTCTTGGGGATTTTCATCATGTCAGACAACAAAGCAGATGTTTCATCCCTAGGTGCCTTCAAACGCCCAACACCCATCACCAAGATGGATGGAACGGATTATGAACTATGGGCCATGCAGTTCATGAGCCTAATGCAGTGTAATGGTAAGAAGCACATCCTCACGAAGGAGGAACCAAGTGACAAGATCGGGGTTAGTGCCTCATGGGAGGCAGACGACATATATGCGCGTGTGTGGTTATCTGGGACTATGTCAATGGAGATAATCAACGATATTCTGAGTCAGCCTACTGCAAAGGCTATGCGGGACATTCTCGCCGCTACGTACTTTCCAGCGAAAAATGAGTCGAAGATACTGCAACTTCAGCATGACATCTTCACATCGAAGCAGAATAGTCATCCTCTCCATACCCTTTACACTTCTCTACGGGGTATGTTCGAGAAGCTTCATGGTTTAATTTCCTTGACTGCCACACCAGAACAACTCAAGGCGTACAGAGATTCGGTAATGACCGGAGTTTTTCTAGCAGCTCTTGATCCTGAGTATGATGCTGCTCGAGCACAGATTCTTACTGATGCCACCATACCTCCGATGGAGGAGGCATATCGCAGATTAAGCAGACTCTCTATATCTCTTGGTGGTATTCAACAATCTCAGAATTCTTCAGCTATGGCTGCATCTCGTGGTAGAGGGAGCACTATGCAGTATCGTGGTCATAATAACCGTGGCAGGGGAGGGGGTAATCCACCCCGTCAGCTGTGCACCTACTGCCACATGCCATGCCACTCTGAGGAAACATGCTACTCTAAGCATGGCTTTCCTGCTTCAGCACGAGTTGCAGAGCAGACTCAGTAGGTTGGTAGTCCATCACCGACATCTGATCAAAGATTCGATGAGCTTGTAGCATGGTTTAGAGAGATTATGCCTGCTCCTGGGTCAACCGGCTCTCCTTCAGGATCCTCAGAGGTAGCCGCCTCCGCATCAACATCCACATCAGGTACAACATATGCTCTTACTAGTTGTTACTGGGCAGATTTGTCAGAATGTATTATGGATTCAGGAGAATCCCATCATCTGTGTGGTGGTGACAGAGGACAGTTTAGTACATACAGACCGACTCATTCAGGGAGATCAATAATAATGACAGATGGGACACACTCTCCCATTACTGGTTAAGGGGAGGTGCAACTAATTTCTGCAATACGACTTCAGAATGTTCTTTATGCTCTTGAGTTTTCTCTGAATTTACTGTCCATTAGTCAAATCACCAAGGATTTACATTGTCGTACTATATTTGACCCATCATCTCTCGTGTTTCAGGACATTCTTACATGCAGGGTGATTGGATCTGGCCGTAAGCAAGGAGGTCTCTATAGACTGGTACAATCTCTATATGCTGGTGCTTCATCTTTACACACCGGATCTATTTCTCTCTATGTGTGGTATCTTCGATTTGGTCATCTTCCTCTGCAGAAGTTGTGTCATATACTTCCGCAGATTTCTCATCGCTTTACCTTTTAGTGCGAGGCTTGCCAGCTTGAGAAGCATCATCAGTCTACCTTCCCGAGTCGTCAGGGTTGAGTAGTCATAATATTTTTGAGTTAATTCATCTTGATATTTGAGGTCCAAGTCGTGTCCAAGACCATCGGGGACGTATGTTTTATCTTGTTGCTGTGGATGGTTTTTCAAGATTGTCTTGGATTTTTCTATATATAAACAAGTCTGATGTTGTTCATGTTATTCGGTCTTTTATTAATGAAATAAGGAATGTTTTCTCTGCAAATGTCAAGTATATTCGTTTCGATAATGCACTAGAATTTTGCAGTATTTAACTCTCAGTTTCTCAGAACTTTTGGTATTGTTCATCAGACTTCTTGTGCTTATACTTCTCAACAGAATGTGATGGCTAGACGAAAACATCACCACCTTTTGGATGTTACCAGGACTCTCTTGATGCAGAGTCGTGCTCCTCATTAATACTGGGGGATGCGGTTCCAAATGCTTGCTACCTGGTGAATCATATGCCTTCATCAGTTCCAGGGGAGAAGATCCTGTTCTCGATTGTGCTTCCTGAAACGAATCTTTTCTCTCTTACTCCTTGTGTTTTTGGGTCGATTGCTTTTGTTCATCATACTTCTCTAGGTCATGACAAGCTGTCTCATAAAGCTGTCAAGTGCCTTTTTGTGGGGTATTCCAGGACCCAATAAGGATACCGTTGCTTTAACCCTGTTCGACGAAAGTATTATGTCAGTGCGGATGTCACCTTATTTGAGTCTTATGTTTTTCTCCCCTACAGGTGACAAGCTAATTCCTTTGCAGAATGGAGAAGAGGTATACATGCCTCTACCTCTGATTTTGTCTACTCCAGGCTCTACTTCGTCATCGTCTTCGACACCACCACCACCACCTACCACACCCAATTGCTTTCTGCAGGTTTATCAGTGTAAACCTCGTGCTCAGATGCCTCCTCCATCATCCAACACGCTCCAGGTATGTTCTGAGCACTTGATTTCTACTGATGGCACTGGTGATTTGCGTTTACAACATGATGAGCAGGAGGCCTTAGATGTTCTAGTCTCAGCCACTGAGGAAGCTGAGGACCTTGATGTGCCTATTGCCCTACGGAAGCAGAGGCGTACATGCACTATGTATCCTCTTGCTTCCCATGTTTCTCTCGCACGTCTCTCAGAGGAGTTTCAAAGGTTTGTTGTGGTCTTGTTGGCAGTGGAGAAACCACAGTCATATCAAGAAGCATTGCAGAGTTGTCAGTGGCGTCTGGCTATGGAAGAAGAGATGACAACGCTACAGTCTTGCGGCACATGGAGTATTGTACATGATCCCCCTGGTGCATATGTTATTGGTAACAAATGGGTGTTTACGATGAAAAACCGCGTGGATGGTATTGTGGATATGTATAAGGCCAGACTTGTTGCTCGCACCCAAACTTATGGGGTGGATTATCAAGATACATTTTCTCCAGTTGCTTGTCACTCTACGCTGAGGATTCTCATTTCTTTCATTGTGGTATGTGATTGGCATCTATTCCAATTAGACGTCAAGAATGCATTCTTGTATGATGACTTGCAGGAAGAAGTCTACATGCAATAGCCACCAAGGGGGTTTGTTGCTGAGGGGGAGTCCCATATGGTGTGCATACTTCATAAGGCCATTTATGACCTTAAGCAGAGTCTGAGGGTTTGGTTCAAGAAGCTCTCAGAGTTGATCAAGGGTTTGTCAGATCTATGGCATATCACTCTCTTTTTGTTAAGAGAACAAGAGAGGTACTGTTGCTATTCTGGTCTATGTAGATGACATTATTATTACAGGAAGTGATGAACATGGTATTCAGGTAGCTAAGGATTTTCTTGGACAACTGTTTGTGACCAAAGATCTTGGCAATCTCCATGGTCTATAATTTGCAAGAAATCAGCGTGGTATGATGATGGCAAAGGAAATACGTCACTGGCCTTCTATATGAGACGGGCATGATAGGATGTAGACCTGCTACTACTCCAATGGATCCTAATTCTAAGCTCTATGATGATGAATCTGAGGAGGTTGATAAAAGACGACACAGAGAGCTAGTATGGAAGCTCTTGTATGTCATCATCACCATGCCCGATATATCATTTGCTGTTAGTAGAGTCATCCAGTTATGGAACAACCCAGACGGGTTCATATAGATGCGGTTAACATCATCATGAGGTATCTGAAGTCTTCTCCAGGTGCAGGACTTCTGTTCAGAAGGGACGCGTCGCTCAGTTACTGCATGGGCTGATGTAGACTATGCTGGGTGCCCTAAGAATAGGAAGTCCACATCAGGCTTCATTGTGTTTGTAGGTAGCTCGCCGGTTTCATGGAATAGTAAGAAACAGACAGTTGTGGCTAGATCTAGTGTTGAATTAGAGTATAGAACCATGGTCCAAGGGAGCACGAAAATGATGTGGATCAAGTCTGTCTTGACTGATATAACTATTGAGATGCCTCTTCCTATGCACCTCAAGTGTGATAACCTAGCCGCTTTATTCATAGCAAATAATCCAGCCATCCATGAAAGAATAAAGCACAACGAAGTGGATTGCCATTACACTCGTGATCTAATTCATAAGGGACTTTTTCCACCTCTTACGTTGCTTCAAGTGATCGAATTGAAGATATGTTTACCAAGGCTCTTGCTAGAGGTCCTTTTCATCATTGCTGTTCCAAGCTGAGCATGATGCTCCAGCTTGAGGGGGATGGTTGAGATAGTTGCATCTCTTTATCTTTATTTCGTATTTCTTTATTTCTTCTGTCTGCTTTATGTACTTTTTCCTTAGAGCTTTTCTCCTCAATAAGAGAGCTTTAAGGCTACGATGAATACAGCTTTTCATTTCATGCCTTTCCACATATATAACATATTTTGTGTGGGAGAATATGTGCTTGTGGAGGTGGCAAATAGGTTACATGTCCTTGGTGACCTGATTAGTTTGAAGCAGATGGCTAGTGGTCGATAGGTAAGATGGTGTTAAGATATGGTTGACTGGAGGTGGGAGCATTTTCTATTAAGGTGGACTTTTTTAAATCATATGATAATGTTGATTGGGATTTTTTGTGCAGCTCCCTTCAAAGGGGGGATTTTTCGGATATCCAGATTGTGTGAATGAAGATGTGTATGACTAAATCTTCCTACTTGGTGCTGGAATATGGATATCCAGAGGGAGGCTTATAGTCAGGGTAGAGGGGCGTCAGATAAGCACCACTTATTTTTGTTTGGCCATTGGTTCATTACCAATGTAGGACACATGGTTTAGGGAGGGTGATTTATTGCCAAGCAACTTCTAGTTTGTCCATCCTAATATTGTAGAATATTAATGAAACACTTTTCTTGTGGAGGGCGCACCGTCTGAAAGACTTGTTTCGGCCTTCATGGAGATTTATAAACAATTTCTCTAATTTGGAGATAAATCGAGAGAAGTATGTGTTTGTACTTTTTGGCTTGGTGGATGTTGCTTTTAAGTGTGGTCTAACCTTAGGCATGCCTTGACAGGTTTTTGCTGCATTACTTGAGTCTATCCTAATCCCTCTTCTTTTAAGTATGAGTTTGTTGCACCCACTTCAATGGTCTGGTGGTAGTGCAGTTTGCCTTCCATCCAAAAGATCAGGGTTCAAATCCCTCCTTGTGGGGGTTGCGTTAGGTAACCGACAACCAACGTAAAAAATAATCGG
The DNA here is from genome assembly GCA_037367405.1 of Ottelia alismoides. Lineage (NCBI taxonomy): Eukaryota > Viridiplantae > Streptophyta > Magnoliopsida > Alismatales > Hydrocharitaceae > Ottelia > Ottelia alismoides. Next base: position 133,891 of record JAZKJV010002177.1, on the reverse strand, counting down.
ATCTTTCAACATGGATTGAGCAAGAATCCATGTAGCCAACCCTACTAAGTGGTAGAAGATTTCGCCATTTTTTAGTTGAGTCTGTCCTAAGGGTCAGAAACTTGGCTTGTTGGAGTGGGGACCTTTGTTTCGGAAGGTGGATCTTAAGGTTGCTAGTTGGAAGGCAAGGTGTGGCCCATATGGGGGCATGCTGGTGCTATTGAAGTTAGTTCTCTTGACTATATCTGTATTCAATCTAGTGATGCAAAATTTACTTGATTATTGAAGATATGATAAGCTGATATTTTTCATTGTGTTCTGATTAGGATAGCTAGATTGTGGCACTTTGGACTAGGTGTCGGTCTCATGTTGGTCTCATGCCTTTTAAGGAGGTAAAAGTGGGAGTGTTGAGATTATGATAAGTAAACAGAGCTTCATTGATGAAGCGAGTGGTAGGTTGTGGGGTTTTGGCGATGCCTTGATCAAAGGACTCCTCAAAAGCCTTTATAGAATCTCACTTAGGTTTGACACTACAGTTGGGATTGAGGTCGTCTTACATGTTTCAGAACTGTATTTACTCTATTCCTCTGTTTACTTCAATCTTATGCTCGATACTTGATGATGGAATGATTTTTTGATTTTAAAGGGATGATTGAATGGAGGAGAAATCTAGTGACTTCTCTTTCTGTCGCATGCTATATGGAGAGAGATAGGAACACCGAAATGGTTGGTTGCTGGTTCAATTTTGTTGGGTTTGGGGTGGTGGGGGTTGCTTTTGGTTCATTGCCTTCTCTTCTACGTTATCAAATCAGATATTTCAGGTTTGTACGAGGTTGGTAGAGATGTTCTCCATTGATGGCCCTTCTTTTGACCCTAGAAGCCACTGAACATGGGGAGAAGGGATTCTTAGTCAAGAAGGTATTTTGAGCACTTACCACATATCATGCTTAGGGAGATGCATCAGAGACTGTAAATTGATTTTGAGATCAATGGCTCTATTGAGGCTGATGATATGTATGTGGCTCTTTCGTAGGTTTAGGGTGTTGACAAGGATGTTCAAGGCCTGCCTTTTCTCTATGATTGATTTCACGTGCTCATTTTGTTGGGGATGGCTCGAGGACATTGAGTATATTCTCTTCTCATGTGGGTCCACTCATGAGGCTTGGAAGGGTGCATAGCTGTTCTAGGTGGACTCTTCTTGCATCGAGTATTTCAAAGCACTTTGGCTAGTGCAAGCCTACAGTTACATGAGGGAGAGAACAAAGCCCTTTGACTTTTTGCGGGTCCAGTGGCTACCGAGGAATGCTTTGATTTTTCAGGACGAAAAATTTATTCGGTGAAGGTTTTGTTTTCACAAAGTTTCTTTAGGAGTCCTGGCTTTTGTACCTATAGCTTTTCATTAATATATATTATAGGTTATCTATCAAGGGTGTTCACCCACCACTTTATAAAAAAAGGACTTGTGAATGATGCATGAATGAGTATTGAGGATGCTCTGGTGGATGCATGACCACATAACAATGGTTAGATTTGCAATGGTATAGAGGAAAAGATGTTGGATGTGACATTAATAGAATATAATGCGGAGAAAATGGTTTAAGTAATATTATAATGGACAGACACTAGAAAAGGCCATTTTATGAAGGAGTCAGGAGGAGAGGCTTGCAGGAGGAAGGACAAGGAGAGGAATTTGAGCTTTGACTATAACTTATTTTAGAAGTGTGGAGCAATCCATATAGCTAACCCTTCCAATGTGGGAGAACACTGGTTAATATTGTTGTTTATGCATATGACATAGACTTGGCCCCATATTTGCAGCTCAGTGGTTGAAAATGAGATTACAGAAGAGCCGGCCAGGGTTTGAGTGTTAACATCTGGTAATAGGTCCCTCTCAGGTAGCATTTTTCATAAGTGGCGCTTATAGTGTTATGATTATGGTTTTTCCCACCTTGGTGTAGACCTGTAATCGAGGTTAGGGAGAGATGACCGGGGATTGTGTCTGCCTGTCGACTGTAATGGATCTCAGAAGCAATAGTTTAGAACCAAAAACCACTATCCAAGACAAGCCTTTCCTACGTCAAGTGGCTTGCCTTTGTGTAATTTCACATCTATTAAAAAGGCAATGGCAATTGAAAACTGAAAAGCCAATCTATTAAAAGAATGTTAAGTATGTTTTATCATTGGCTATAAAGGTTTTAGGGTAGTGTTCTTTATTTAATCTCATCTTCTCTACTTGTAGTTGCAAACCTTGAAATTCCGAATCGTCGAAAAAAGTTTTCTTAGTTATGATAGGCTAGAGTTGAGGATTATTTCTTCCAAGCATACGACGCTTCTGCCATTTTGTCCTTTTTTTAACGAGCTGGATATTTAAAATTGGTGTGCCTGAACTGCGATTATTGTTCTGTTATCGTGAGTATGGTTGTAATTCATAGCCGTGTGGTGGGAGTGCTTCATTATTTGATTCTCTGTCATGGTTGTAATTGCTTTTGTTGACTCATTTTTTAATATTCCTTTTTTTTCATCGGGCGAGGTAAGGATATTTTTGATATTTTTTTCATATTCCTTTTCTCATCCCTAGCCATTCACTAGTTTTGCAGGCTCTTCTAGTTTGTGATTTTTTTAAACTAGGATCAACATAAATTCTATGACTATTTAATTGTGAATTTCGTCATTCTTTCTCGAAGATCCGTGTCACTTTTACTGGATCAAGGATTCAAAACTCAAAAGTGCTGCCTTTTCCACCCCTTAGCAAATGACACAACTATTTGTAAGCATGCTTTCTTATTGTATGGATTTTCTATGTTAATTTTCTTTCAAGACATACTTAATGATGGCCCCTTTCTTTTATACACAACCACTAATGTTTGGTCAAGTTGTTTAATTTTGATATGAAAAAGTTGATATACTTGGCTATCTTGCTGTGATGATTACAGAGTTAATAATTCTTGCTTGCTGTTAATTTGCTACACTAATATAGCCTAGTTTGAATAAGATCAAGGATGACATATTTGGAACCCTCTGCTTGCTTATAATGTGAATTGGTCTAGAGAATTGGAAGTTATGCCATGTTCTAGAGCTCCGAGGACACTTCAACTACTTTTAGATATGTATTTGTTGCTGAACTACTTGAAATACGGTCTGTAAAATATAATGTTCTCCTTATTTTTGACACAGGCGTTCTAAACCTGCTTTTCTGTAGATGCAATGGCAAGCATAAGCTACACTATGCTAGTTATTGCAGCTATCACTCATGCAGATTTTTACTATTTAGATAGTACACCATTCTGTCTAGGATTTATTCCTTTTATTCTTGTTGCATACACTGTTTCCTTTAACTTTTGATGCCTGACATGATCATTTCTTCACTGGAGTTGCTAGATTCCCCAAGTAACACTTCACGGGAGTAATGGTCTAGAACCAATTTCAATCTAGTCTTCTAGATGGCATCAAAACATGTTTAACCCAGGGTCGAGTCTTATTCCTCACCACCACATTTTTCTGGTACATACTCCTGTTGACCATTAGCTTGCAGCTCTTATAAAATAGGACATGGTAAACATGATGGTTTTTTCTAAGTAGTCGTAGATGTTGTTGTATCTTTCAATTGATTAGTTTTCACATTTTTGAAATAGTACTAGGACATGTCTGAACGTGCATTGACACTTGATATTGTACATCCATTAAAATTTAACTACTAGAACAACTTGTTATAGTTACTACAGAATACTCTAAATTCACACATGCAAGAGAAGCTTAATTAAAAGAGTTTGCTTCAAAGATATGTATCAGGATAGAATAGAGGAAACTGGCACAAACTACAAAATAACGAAGAAGGAAGCAAAGAAGGCTGTAAGTGAAGCTAAATCGAAAGCTTATGAAGTTTTGTACAAAAAGCTTGACTCGAAGGAGGTCCACAAGTATATATTCAGATTCGCCGAAGCATAACAAAAAAAGACCAAAGATCTTTCTCAAGTGAGATGCATCAAGGATGAGGAAGGACGTGCGTTGTTACTCAGAAGAATATAAAAACTAGATGGATGCAATATTTCCATATGTTTTTTATTGGAAAAGGAGAGATTACTTTGGGAGATCTTGCTGGTAGTGAATGTTACTTGAATCGTGCAAGTTATAGAGGGATACAAAGGAAAGAAGTAATGAGACTTTAAAGGTTATGAAACTGAGAAAGGGTAGGACTTGATGACATTTCTATAGAAGTTTGGAGAGTTCCAGGTGAACAAGGTTTGACTTGGCTCACAAATTTATTCAATGTTATTTGACGAAGCAAGAAAATGCCTGAAGAATGGAGGAGAAGCATTGTGGTGCCTCTTTATAAGAGTAAATGAGACATTCAAAATTGTTCGAATTATAGAGATATTAAACTGATGAATCATACTATGAAAATTTGGGAACGTGTGATCGAAAGAAGGTTCATGTAAGTTTCCAAAGTAAATGAAAACAAATTTGGATTTATGCTAGGTCACTCAACTATTGAAGCTATCCACTTATTGAGGAGAACAATGGAGATTTATAGAGCTAAAACGAAGAACCTTCATATGATTTTTATAGATTTGAAGAAGCTTATGATTCAGTCCCACGGGAGATTGTGGAGAGTTTTGGAGAAGAGACAAATACATGTTTTATACATTAACCTTATAAAGGATATATATGATGTGGCTTCATCTTGTATAAGGATCCAGTATGGAAAGACTGACTATTTTAACATTAGTATCGGGAGAAAAATTCCTAAGAGGCGTAGTTGGAAAACAATATTCTCCAACTAAGCCAAAATTTTTTTTCTTCGAATAGTGTACGCATATCGCAGACATTCTATGCGATATAGGAAGACACATTTATTCTATGCGCTTTACGTTAGCGCATACTTTGTGTGCGTTTTCTATCTATAGTGCAGAGAATAGCTGCGTTATACTCTGCTACCGGCCAAAAAAAATAAAGGAAGGCAGCCTATAGCGCATAGAATTGCTGCGTTATACTCTGCTATGCGGCCAAAAAAAAATAAAGGGAGGCAGAAGCTTGGACAGAACATATCCACAACACCAAGAATTGTAATGACTATACTTCTTCATCCATAAGATATGTACAAAATTTGAAGAATGTTTGAATAGACGTCCATAAATAGTCTTCATTGCTTCCAAAATGAGTACATGAGGGGTACAATACAAAAAAGTAAGACTACATTGACAAATTTTGTTTACATTACATATCTATCTCTTCCTCCTCCTTTGGTATGCAGTCCTTCCAAATCTGAGATCAAGATCATGTTGTTTAGAACTTCCAATGCCTTCTTCCTCTTCAAAGGTGGGCCCAGGTGGCGGTGTCAATGCAACATACGCATGTTGAGCTTCTTCACCTCTAATGTTCCTTGCAGGAGCTTGTGGAGTTGACATCTCGCCGGTTCGAGGTTCAACAGTCGGTGTGACAAACTGTGTCTCTAAAACAAAGTCAGGAACGTCATCCATATCCTGGTGTCCCTCCTCCAAGTTGTCGCCATGTGCAAAATCTTGTTGTTGTGCCCTAGCCCTAGCCCGACCTCGTCCATGAGCATGTTGTTGTGCCCTAGCCCGACCTCTACCTCTTCCACGTCCTCTTCCTCTATCTTGGATGTCCTCTTGCTGCGTGTACTCCTCGTTCAAGATCATAACATCTACAAATTGAGTTGCTAATGAACGCTCCATCTCGGCCTTGGTCTCTTGTGCTATGTCTCTATACTGGTAGTGGCCAGGATCTCTTCCTCCTAAATTCGTAACAAGATCCCATCTTTGCATCTGAAAAATTGGAATAAATGTGATTTTACATAATAACAAGTAAGCGAAATATATTTGCGTTATGTATACTTACATTGTAGGCTAGGATTGCACCTAATCTCCCCACGTATCTTCTGGTGATGCGGAGATACCAACCCATGTAATCCGGAGTTGTGCTAACCCCAATTGATTGGTCTATGTGGAGAACTCTATCGTGTCGAGACATCCAAGCATTGATGTGGTCAACATGCTTCTCTCTTCAATCTACATCCACCTTACCCCGTATATCGATCGCATGTAACACCTCATCAATGTCGCAGGGAGCTGGAATACTCTGGCATCCACCGAATTGGCGTATGACACGGTCGGGAAAGTAGTATTCGACCACGTGGAAGTAAATAAGAGGTACACGTGACGTCCAAACATGCTGACCATCGAGGCAATAATGTGGAAGCCCTTCCAAGATGTCGCTCCCATACGGCATCCACAAAACCTGCACATACCAGAATTACATTACTCCATGGATAATTAAAAAGAATTAAATTTCCAAAAAATTTATACCTGCTCTGGCGATTGCATATCAAATGCATCACGATATGGGCGAACAACGTGTGTTGGTTGCCGTCTATTCTCAAAGTCCGCCCTCCACCGAACACCTAATGGTCGCCCGTGCCATTGGGGCCTCAATCTAATAACAGGGGCTATATGGGGAAAGTGCTCCCACGTCCAAAGCTGTAAGAGGATAACAGAACCTCCTATCTCCTCAGTTCCCATGTCTGCAGCGTAACAAAGATGCCTGTACAAATAAGCCAACGTGGCAGATCCCCAGCTGAAAGTACCAGTAACATCAAGATCGGATAAAAGCGGTAATGTAATAATCGATATCAGCGATCTGCTCTTGTCCGTGAATAAGACACCTCCAAGGAGCTGCAGGATGTACGCCCTGGCATGACGTATCAATGTCACCTCATCTGCATGGTCAGGCACATGTGCAAATGACTGATACAACCAACTTGCTAGCACTCTCGAGCCTTGGATCTCGTTCTCCAATGGGCGAACACCAAGTAACTGTTCGCAAACATCAGCCCATTTCCCTACAGTCGATGTGGCACCGGTCACCGCCATGCCATCTACTCTCAATCCCATCAACACAGCTACATCCTGAAGAGTAATCGACATCTCCCCGTTGGCCATATGAAATGTATGCGTTTCCGGCCTCCATCGCTCCACCAAAGCAGTAATAAGATGCCAGTCCAGGGCTATGAACTCCAACTCAGTAACTCCACCAAAACCTGCCTGCACAACAAATGGGCAGATCCGCTCGTCCAGTGGTATATGTCGTACCTGCTTCTCCCTTCGCCGACAACGTAGCCATGATGAAACCTGCATAGTAATTATGATATGAGGTGAAACGAACATAATAACTATCTTTGAAATAAATAGAAATTCGTAACTTACATCGCCCTCCCAAACTCGGCGTGAGCGATGTCGGTGCTGTAGCTTCAGTACAGAAGCGTCAATCGGGCCTGGATCCATCTACAACACACAAAGATATCACAAATATGTTACAATGTAAACAGGAAAAGATATCACAAATAGAAGAAGCATTAAACATTACAATTTTATTAAGAGTTACATATAAAACTTACTATGGCCGTTACATTTTCTCTTATTATGCCCTTCCTGACCACATGTTCCACATCTATTTTGTTTCGAGATGCTGTATGTCCTGTAGTTGATGAAGACGCTCCTGAATTTTTCTTTGGATACGTGCGCTTGCTATGTCCCAAAGTCTCACATAAACCACATGTATTTTTTTGCATTGCTACTCTAATATCCATCTCATTATGGATTCTCGTGGACTTAGGTCTCCCTTTACTCCGCTTTAACTTCTTGTCCGGTCTCAATTCAGGATACGACATAGGCACCCATGTATCCCTATCGCCCAAGGGAAAAAATTTTCCTTGGTACACCTTTAACTGGTGCTCCCAAGTGTACCACTCACCTATATAAGAGTCCACTGCAGAACGTCTTTGCGACATAACAACCATTGCATGCGAACAAGGAATCCGATAGGTTTGCCATTTCTGGCAAGTGCATGTGCCTTTGCTTATCAAAACCATATATTTTTTCCGGCCTCTCATGCCGTACTGTGTACGCCTAGCACCTGTAACAACCTGAAAGAGTAAATCAGGAGCACATTGTATTTCTGTGACATTGTGCCCATTTGCAAAAGAAGTCCATGCTTGTAGTTTTGCAGAAGCCCATGCGGTGTATTTCTTCCCATTAGCAATGGCGGCAGCAGCTTCTTATTTGCGTTTATTGAAATACAAAATGCAGTTGTAGAATGTTTTTTCAATAAGTGCTGAAATGGGCAAATATCGCGCGTCCTTCAGTACGGCATTGTAGCTCTCACTGAGATTGGTGGTTGATTGACCAAATCTAAAACCACCATCGTAAGACAAAGTCCACTGCTCTTTTGGACAATCATGACTTTCAAACCATCTACTTGCGTCTCTATTCCATTCTCTCAATTTTCTCATGAAGTATGCAAATTTCTTAGAGGATGTCTGTAAGGCAGCTGCAGTCACAATATTTTTCATGGAACCGTTCTTAAAAACAGTGTTGAAATTGCTAGCCACATGTCGCGAACAAAAACGCCAATGTGCAAATGGTGGCAGTAAGTCAACATCAACATCATTCATTGCAGACTTTATACCTGGATGGCGATCTGAAATAATGCAAATGGGACCTGGATGCATCCCAATAACCTTGATACGCAGTAGAGAAACCACTTCCAAGTTGGCGCAGATTCCTTGTCCACAATGGCAAAGGCAAGGGGGACAATATGGTTATCACCATCAATCCCACAAGCAATCAGTAATTTTTGTGTATATTTTCCGTACAAGTGTGTACCGTCTATGCTGATCAGTGGCCTGCAATACTTGAACGCTTCAATACATGGACCAAACGCCCAAAAACATTGCTGAAATCTACGACAATGTGGCTTCCTTGGATCAGGATGGACCGTATGCGTAATAGCTATTTCTGTCCCTGGAATGACATCCTTCAAAGCATGTAAGAGATGTGGCATTTCCGCATAGGATTTCTTCCATTCACCATAAATGATTGCAATCGCCTTTCGTCTCGCATCCCACACCCTTTTCTTTGTAACCAAGTACTTGTACAACTTGTAGATATGGGTCCTCAGAGTTGAAATCGAAACAATTGGGCTATCCTTCACAAAGTCAAGAACTTCTCGTGCCATGAAATTGCAGTCAAGTTGGGGATGATCTTGACCAATGGATGGATTGATACATGAATGTGGATCACCAAGCTTGGATATTACCCACATCCCATCGAATCTACGGTAATGACCACGTAAAAACCACTTGCACCCATTGGAATCCATCGTGCACGAGATGGACCAAACCAATGTGGTCGATTCCTTAATAGTGAAGTTGTAATGGGAGAAAATGTGGTACCTTTTCACACAAAAAACAAGGTCATCTTTCGTTTTGAAAGTGCGACCCTTTCGTAGTTCATCAGTAATGCTGTCAATGGCACTTTCCATCGAAAATTGTCTTCGAAATTTGCGAGGCCGTCATCGCCTAAAACATTGAAGAAGGGTATTGAAGAGACAATTTGGGAATCATTTGTTACATCCTGACCAACATCTTCAGCTTCATCGGTTTCATTCTCTATCTCATCATCAGTGACCTCTGGAGGACAATCATTCAGAACGCGATGCACTTCCCTCATCAGAGACTCGCCAATAAATGTTCTCTCGTCACTGTGTGCCATAATAGGTGCCTTGTCGTTAGATAGATCTGCAAATGTGGGCACACTGTGATGTTCAAAGGCGCGCTGCTCGGTTCCGAATTCAATCAAAGATGTTTCTACAACCATCTCTACGGGAGACGACTTTGCATAAGTCTCAGCGTAAAGAAAAACATTGTCTACATCATCATCATCTGCAATGGACGTCATCACTGAACCATTTCCAATACACTGCGATATCTTCACGTTGTAAGTGTTCCTATCCAATGAAAACTTCTTACAAACCAAATCCAATAACTCGTCATACGACATGGATTTTCTCAATTGCAGACTTCGCTTGACAGTAGAATAAGAGTCTTCATTATGACTCTTCAACTCAAACACACAAAATATGGAATCCATTGACATCCTATAAATTATATTCACATGGTCTTAGGTCATACAAAATCACAATGTCCAACTACAAATTGATTAAGCATAAGAGATAAAGAACCCTAACTTAAAAATGTCAAAACCGTTACCCTCTCAAGGCAGTGGAAGTAGCGGCAGATGGGAAGAAGCTGGGCGGAGGTCGCGGGGAGGCAACGGCAGCAGCGACGGAGAGGATGCTGGGCGGAGGTGCGGGGACGCCTGGGCGGAGGTGCGGGCTCGCCTGTGGCAGCCGCGGCGGCGAAGATGATGCTCGGCGGAGCCTGGGCGGAGATGTTCGCGAGGACAGAAAGGAACGAAGACAGAGCGAACGAAGGGTTGCGTAAGTGACCCTTCGTTCGCTCTCTGCAATTTATTTTTTCTTAAGGGTATATCGCAGGAAATGTCTGCGCTACCTGCATATCGCAGGATTTGTCTGCGTTACCTACAGAAAACGCATAGAATAGCTGCGCTATTCTATAGCGCATACATTTTATGCGATATCTCTACACTATACAGAGAAAAAAATATTGGTGACTTATTTGAAGAAAATTTTTTTCTAGTGACGTTACTTAGGAATTTGCCTCTTAGTATCGGCCTGCATCAAGGTTCAACTTTGAGTATATTCCTTTTTACTTTGATTATTAACGAGTTGACTAGTCACATTCATGATGAGATACCTTGGTGTATGTTATTCGCCGATGATATTGTATTGAATGATGACACAATAGATGGAGTAAATGAAAAGTTGGAGGTTTGGAGACATGCCTTAGAGGTTAAAGGATTTCGTATTAGTAGAGCTAAGGCTGAATATATGGAGTGCGCATTTGATGAAAACAACGGTGAAGGACTCGAGGTGAAGATTGGAGGTGATGCCATTCCGAAGAAAGATTCTTTAGATACTTGAGATCTATTTTACAATAGGATATGGAAATTGATGGAGATGTTACTCATATAATAAATGCAGGTTAACTAAAATGGAGAGGAGTCTCTATTATTCTTTGTGATAAGAAACCCTTTGAAAGTCAAAGGAAAGTATTACAAAGCAACTGTGAAACTTACTATGTTCTATGGATCAGAATATTGGTCTGTGAACCATATACATGAACAGAAAATGACAGTAGCAGAAATGAAAATGCTAAGATGGATGTGTGGTCATACATGAAAAATCTGATTCGGAATGATGCAATAAGAATGGAAGCTGGTGTACCTCCGATAGAGGATAAGATGGGAATACTTAGGGCCTGTTTGGTTGCTGGGTTGGACTGGGTTGGGTTGGGCTGGGTTGGGGTGGGTGAATAGTAATCTGTGAGGAGGAAGTACCCTTGTGAATAGTAACCAGGGTTGGGCCAACCCTGCCCAACCCTGCAACCAAACAGACCCTTAAGATGGTTTGGCCATTCACAAAGGAGGTTGGTTGATGCACCGGTTAGAAGATGCGAGATTTGGGATGTTGAGCCAGTTAAGAGAGGGCAAGGAAGGTCCAAAAAGTGTTGGAATGAGACTGTCTGAAGGGATCTTAGTTATTTGGATTTAAGCTTGAGAATGACCCGAAATAGATCTGAATGGTGGCAAGAAATTAGTGTAGCCAACCATACTTAATTGTGGGAAAATGCTTTGTTGTAGTGGTACTCTAATTTCACACATCTGTTAAACATATAGTCGTAACTTAACCTTTTTATGCATCTTTGCCTCAATGAATGTTGGATCTTGGAGTTAAAGTTGTTTTGAAAACTTCTTTTAACATGATTGACACATAGATTTCGATGGTGATGTTGTGTAGCTGGATGATATGTTGATCCCTGAAGCATGGGCTTTTGACAGCGGAGGAGGAACATCTGTTGAAGATGGAGGTGGGGTGGTCAGCCTATCTTCCATGATGGAGTCACTCTGCTAGTTGTTAGGTTGATCCTTTCACTTGTAGAGATCCCCTTGAGATTCCATGGATTTGAGGTTATTCGAGGTTTGATGAAGCCGATTTGGGGCTGCATCGTCGTGGTTTATGATGGGTTGTGTCTAGGCTCAAGCTTGTACATGGTAGTGGAGATTTTTGGTGCCTCATGGTTGTTTCCCATTGAATTACCTCTTCTTAGTGGTTATACACGATTCCTTATTGGAATATGGGCGGAGTCGACCCCTTCCCAAATGGTCAAAGTTGGTTAAACTAGGGCATGAGGCGGAGATGATGGATGTGAAGATGGTGGCGACGTAAACGTTGGCGATGGAGGTGAGGATTGAGGCATCAAAGGTAAGGCATTCATTGTCGAGTCCTTCGAGAGGCATTTTTCAAGTCCTTTTTATTTGCCTTTTTTCAAATTACATTGCTTATTTCAGATTCGAGTGTAACTCTGGGTTGGTCCATTGCTGCAGTGGTGAGCCCCCTTGGTAGTTTCATTGCTGTAGATTCGATTTTAAAGCGGGGGCCTTTCTCGAAGTCGGATGTGGGCGAGGCATGATTGCAGAACACAATCAGAAGTTTCTTTCTTGTGGGTTTGAGCTATAGGCGCATGGTGGCAAAGCTCCCTTCTGTGGTACTCCCTTTGGTTGTTAGGTGGGAGGATGTTGGTCCCTGCTGTGTGGTAGGTGAAGGGGTTTTCGCAGATCAAAGGGAGTGGTTGGTAGAGAAGTAGGTGGATGAACAAAAATAAGGAGTGCGATGCAGGAGGGGCAATTTTGATGCTTGGGTTAGTGGGAGAGGTTAGGATGGAGTTGGTGGCTGCTACGAATGGCCAAATCCAGTTAGGCGTTGCTAGTCGATGGTATTGGGATTTGGGAGAGTGGTTGGGTGAGTGGTCTTGTGGAGTAGCTATCAGTGATGGGAGGGGAGGCGAGGGTAGATCTGGAGGTGGTTGACTCAACATGGGTGCTGGAGGGGGGGAGAGGGGGGAGTCTGGCGGGCTAGGCTGATCCTTCCCTAGACAAGTCCTCCAACTCTAGGAGATGTTGTGGAAACTGTGCTTTCCTTAAGCTGGTTCATTGCATGGAGGTAGCATTGGCATGGACTACCCCCATTTGTGCGCCATGAAGATTATCTCCAGGAATATTAGGGGTTGGGGCGAGCGACAAGCGGAGATAAATTAGCTCGCTTTTGGAGGGTTGGAGGGTAGATATGGTGTGCTTGGAAGAAATGAAGATTGAGAATGCGGTGGGTCTGTTTTCTTAGAAGTTGGTCTCTAGGGTCATGCTATTTGAATTTGAAGTAATTGCTTATTGTTGGGACCTTTGGTGGATTCTTGATGGGGGTAGAACAATGACATTATGGAGGTCGTTGGAGTGATGGACGTTGGATTATCTTTGCCTATGTTGTTACTTTGCAAAGTGGATCGTTCGTGAACAACTCTTATTTGTAGGTGTTAGGTGCGTTTAGCTCCAAGTACACATAGAACTTTTCTTGTTCTCCTATCGACTGCTTCCTTTGTTTTTGTAGACTTTTGAAGGCTTTTCCTTTTGGCTTCGGCATGTCAGTACCTCCGCTCTACTGGGAGATTTAGGAGGGTTGTCGTCCGGGATGTATCTTTCAGTTTAAATGCTCGTGGTTGTCGGAGGTGGATTTTCGTGAACATGTTGCTGTGCTGGAAGTGTTTCCACCACTTGGATTGCTTCCAAGGACATGGAAACACGTCTTAGGGCATTAAATAAATGTTGATGACTTTCATTAGGGAGCTTCGGGTTCAGAGGATGGAGAGGAGAACTGCGGCTCCGGAGGAGGTTGTGAGGTTGTACATATCGGAGGACTCTGAGTAGTTGTTGGGGAAGGAGAGATTTACGAGGACGAAGTAGTACAAGATGTTGGAGGAAGATAAGAAACAAGCGGTGGAATGGAAGTAATATTTTAGGTAGAATTGCTAGAGGAGGACTTGAATACTCAATTTTTCCACGCGATGGCTAATGGTAGAAGACAATGCAATCTTATACAATCTATTGAGGTGTGTAGCATATGGATAGAGGGTGGGTAGGCATTAGAGCTACTGTAACTGACCATTTTTGAAAGATGAGCCAGAGTGTTTGTTCTGGTAGTACGAGCAAGGTTTGAAAAAACGAAAGGTGAAAAGAGGCATAAGCCTTAGTTTATATATATGTCGATGATGTTTTGTATTTTCTGACCAATATATAATACATAACACTATAACATATGGTGAAATAAACAGAGAAAAAACTGCCAAAAGAGAAAATATAACAACTTCATGTCCCTTTCTACCATATATTCGTTGAATCAAAGATGGATTCATTGGCTATAAATGCTATGAAAGAATTAATCAGTGCATATTTGATATTTATTGCAAAAATATTATTAAAGAGTCGTTTCTCTGCACAAGGAGAGGAGAGCATGGGGTGGGTCTCGCTGCCCGATCAACGTGCCACGATGGTGGTGGGGAGCATGTGCGCTCCTCCCGTGGGGGCAACACCCCCACTCCGAAACAAAATTCGATTTGGGTATTTGCTTCTTCTACTAGCAAGTCGGAAAATGGTAAATATGAAGTTTTGAGCATGAAAAAATTAATTTAATTTAGGCATTTATTTCATATAAATATATCCTTAACAAACATACATTTATAAGCTTCTCAAACTACTAAGTATCATTAATAAAATGCTCCAAAAAAGCCAAATACCTTGGAAGATTGCTTGCCTCACCTCAAGGCATTCCGCCTTAGCCACTTGAGGTCTACACTTCATAGATTTAGACCGAGGTGCTTACCTCGAGGCTAAATGGGACCACCTCGCCTCGAGGCACATTTTTTAATACCATCAGTATGAGGTGGTTGGGGGGGGGGCGTTCCCAAGCTATTCGCCTTCCAAGCTTCTCAGGTCGTTTGCCCCTTCTTCTCACCATGGACATTCATGTGGTGGTTTTTGATCTCAACATTTATGGCTCTCCTAGTCCAGATGGATTTTTGAGTTTTTCTTTCGTAAACTACTCTCTTTTGTTTCGTTTTTCAAAGAAGGATGTAGTGGGAAGGGTGGAGGACTTACACGTTATTGGTATGCCGAATGTCATATATCTCATTGTGGCGAAGGTGGTGACTAGTATATCGTGGGAGATATTTGGTTCTTTTAGTCACCCTTGGCGGACAACTTTCATCCTACAGAGACACATGGCAGATGATGCTCTGATACCCTTAGTGATTATTTCTCAATGGACACGAAAGAAAACAAAGAGTTTCTTGTGGAATGTCGACCTATCCAAGGCTTACGATTGTGTAGATTGGATGTTCATTAGGGCATATCAAGGTTGCAGAAAGCGGTAGTCGGTACTCGATTGGCGGGGTCACTGACTAAGGATTAATCGGCAGTCGGGCGACTAATCGGATTTAGTCGGCCATTAGTCGGTTTTGAATTTTTTAATTATTTAAATATATAAATCATTTTTATACATAGATTTGTACATTTTCTATACTTTCATAATGAAATAAAAGAAGTAATTGACTTTACATATAACATTATTGTATATTAGAAAAAGTTTGCTTATGTATTAAAATAGATTTGGATATTTTCTATACTTACATAATGAAACAAAAGAAGTAATTGACTTTAAATATAACATTAAACATATTAGAATAAGCTTGCTTTAAAAAAAGCAAAAAAACAAAAAAAATATAAAAGCTTGTTGTAAAAGTCGGCCCGACTAGTCAGGTTGACCGACTAGGCCCAGTTGAGTCGGCTACCCCCTCGATTCGACTAGTCGGACTGACTAGTCGGCCGATTTTTACAAGCTTCCCGGCATATTTGTACTGTAAGGTTTTTTGAATGCATGGACTGGTTGGATGATGAGGTGTCCGACAATATCCTCCTATGTTGTGTTGGTGAATGGTAGGCAGGTAAGGGATTTCTTTCAGCCGTAAAGGGGTGTTTGCTATGGTTGTCCATTAGTGCCATTGTTTTTGTTCTTGTTGCAGATGCTCCTGCCTGAATGGTTTCCATAACACTCGATGGTGACTTGTTTGTGGGTTTTGGCATTAGGGGGTTTTGGTGCCAATCGTACGACACTATTTTAAATATAAGTTTTACTTATAATACATATATTCTTATATATTTATACATATTAACAAGAATCCAAGATAAAAGTACCAATTAATGAGATATATCTTTGACATTTCTAGTAATATTGCTAAATGGTCAGCCTTCGGATAATAAAATAACATAAATTCAGCAATCGACCAATAGTCAGCTGAATAGTTGACCAGTCGGCCGAATAATTGGACTGACTATTAGGTCAAGCCGATTATTACTCGGCTATTTATTGTTCAATCAGGGCCCCCCCATACCGCATAGTTGGACCGACTGTTCGGTATAGTCGGCTGACTATTGCAACACTGAAGGTGGTCTTATGTACTATTTTGATCTTCCTTTCCTCGAGGCTGCTTCTTGTTGGCATTCATTGGTGGTCGGATACCTTGACATGATGCTTCTTTTGGTTTGAGCTACGAGGCCTTTTAGGGCATCCAGTGGTTAGGTGGCAGGTGATGATGTTGTTTGAGAGGCATAGGGGCCTTGGTGTAATGAGTTTGGATGCAATGAACTATGCTTTGCTTGCTAAGTGGGTTTCCTAGATCTGGGATAATGGATATGTCCTACTTTATTTTTTTGGAAAGGAAGATATATGGTCTACGATGGGGCTCTCTTAGCAGCCTGGGATGGTACATTCACCTTCGAACTGCTGGAGGACGTGTGCTCTGTTCTCCCCCAGATCTCTGGTTCCTTCAGATATGTGCTTGGTGATGGTGGTGCTTTCTGGTTTTGGCTAGATGATTAGATTGTGAAGGGTATGTTACTTCCTCACTTCACTTGCCTTTTTCCTTCAGCTGCAGATATGGAGCTGTTGGTGGGTGCATGGAGTGGTGGTTCCTGATAACATGGAGTTATTTGCAAGTAGCCATCAAGATATGGATTTCTTTGCATTAGCTTTGTGAGGAAGTGTTCAATTTCTTGTTTTCGTACATGTCTTGGCATAAGCTAAAGGCATATTGAATCCTCAACTTATAACTTGATCTTCTTTATATCAAATGCCATTAAATAACCATATATGTGAAAGATATAAAGAGGATGTGTGAACCACTGATAGGAGAATAAAAAGAGGGATAGCAGAAAATGTTCCCCCGTATCATCTTTTCTCAAAAAATCCCAGCAAAACTCCATGTGTCCTAATCAGATTGGAAGATCAATAACGAACCAGAACCACAAACCAAAAAGGAAAAGATGAGGATTATCCTTTTCGATCGAAACACTCTTTCTCTTGACGTCTTCAACAAATTACGAAAGCCTCAATCTTCGACTGCTTTAGAAAGTGATCTAGATCAATATAAGCCAATATATAATGCAATACGATGCATTAATATCGATGATCTAACCCATATAGGAGGCTAAATAATCAGTAAAATAAGAACAAATGACCTAGAAAGAGAGGCGCTCCAAAATCGCCTCAGAATTACCCTTTCTCCAGAGCTTCTCTCTCCTAGCGGCTTGGGTTTAGGGTTGGGATTTAGGATTTTTAGAGTTTAGGATTAGGGTTTAGGTTTTAGGGTTTAGGACATGTTGTTTGCTCACTTCACCTACCTTTTTCCTTCGGTTGCAGACAAGGTTGCAGAAAGCAGTAGTCGGTACTCGATCGGCGGGGTCACTGACTAAGGATTAATCGGCAGTCGGGCGACTAATCGATTTTAGTTGGCCATTAATCGATTTTGAATTTTTTAATTTTTTTAAATATATAAATCATTTTTATACATAGATTTGTACATTTTCTATACTTTCATAACGAAACAAAAGAAGTAATTGACTTTAAATATAACATTATTACATATTAAGTTTGCTTATATATTAACATAGATTTGTACATTTTCTATACATTCATAATGAAACAAAAGAAATAATTGACTTTAAATATAACATGAAGCATATTAGAATAAGCTTGCTTTTAAAAAAAGCAAAAACTAAAAAAATATAAAACAGTGATGTAAAAGTCGGCCGATTAATCGGCCCGACTAATGGTCGACTAGGCCTAGTCGAGTCGGCCACCCCCCCGACTCGACTAGTCGGCCGACTTTTACAAGCTTGGCTGCAGATATGGAGCTGTTGGCGGGTGCATGGAGTGGTGGTTCTTGAACCCCCCAGTTTCGGAGCTTTCGGACTAGCGTGTGTTGTAGTTTTTGGAGCTGTCAGAGTCTATCTCTAAGGGCCCGTTCGGTAGGAGAATAAGCAGGAATAAGGATGGGGAATAAGGGGAATAAGGGTCTATTCTCCGTTCGGCTGGAGGATAAGAATAAGGAGAATAAGGTGAAATAAAGGTAGGTAAGGTGGGATAAAGATAGGAATAAGAGTGAAATAAGACGAAATAATGGGGAATAGTCGTACCACGGGGAAGCGTGTTGGGGGCTTATTCCCCTTATTCCATTCCTCCTTATACCCCAAACGAACAGGGCCTTAGTTATCTAGTTCTCTGGTGGGTGGGTCAATTGGACATGGATTGTTTTTGATCTTGTGATTTGCTTTGAAGACGTTGGGGCAGATCTGAGTCTGGAGTAGATCACATAAGATCATGGTTTTCCTTTGGATGTTTGGGAGAGGCAGGTTGATGATGGGTGACCATAGGCCGATCTGTTTTGGGGAACTAGTAGCTCCTGCTTGCATTGCAATGAGGAGTTTGAGGATATGAAACACCTTTTCTTTTCTAGCCATACGTCGGAGCGCATTTGGTAGGAGGTTGATCTTACTAGTTTTGACACATGGCATGTTCACACCTTCTCGGAATCCCATTGGTTTGTCAAGGGCCGTCCCCACAGTCCTATGGGCACTATGGTTTGTGAAAAATGGAGTTATTCTCATAGTGGAGAAGTTTTATTTAGAGAATGTGTTGGTTCATATCAAGATTCTTCACAAACATTCATCTCTGTAATTTTTTGAAACTTAAAACTTAACTTATGAATATAGTTTTTTTAGGTGCTCGTCTATATGACATCACGTCATTTTCCCTTTAAAAAATTGTTTCACACCAATCCCAATTTTTTTGAGTTTTTTTTGCTGCAGATTACAAAATTGGGTAAACCAATTCTACACTAAAGTAGCAATTTTATTGTAAAAGAACACATGCTGAATGCTTTTACAATCACTTTCTGTACAACAATTAAGGTTAAATACCAGAGAGAAAGACAAAGACAGCTTTTGGAAATGTGAAAGATATGCTGCCTTAATTATGAGAAGTTTGTTGCCACTTTGAAAAAGTAATTTATAAACCAAAATGCTTTCAAGGGTTGAAGGATCTTAGAAACGTGTCGCGGAGGATCAAAATGCATTAATTTTAGATTAAGTGTTTTAAGACTTTGTAATAGTATGATTAAGCATACGTACACGTTCAAGTAACTATCACAAATCATTTTGTAATAGTATTATCATATTATGTCATAAATTGATAGCGCCATATGCCATGCGACTCATTCATTGAGATTTTTTTTTTGAGAAATTATGGGATGAACCTCCATGAGAGGCCCATCCAAAGATTCAATCATTAAAATAACAAAGCTAGAAAAGTAGTACATTCCAGTGTTGTAAAAGTCTCCCGACTGGCCCGGCTAATAGGTTAGGGTTCGGCTAGTCTAGTCAGTGGGGTGGCCGACCGAGTACTAACTAATTCCGACTAGGCACACTAGTCGATCGATTTTTTCTTGGAGATACCATGTTTTTTTTATTTTTTACTATTTTTAAATGCAAACTTATTATAATACGCTTAATGTTTTATTTAAATTCAATTAATTATTTTATTTCATTATGATAGTATAAAAATGTACGAAATCTATGTAAATATATGTATAAAAATGATTTATATATTTAAAATAATGAAAAAAATTCAAATCCGAGTAGAGCCCAACTAAATCCGATTAGTCGCCCGACTGCCGATTAATCCTTAGTCAGTGACCCGATCGATCGAGTACCGACTACCGACTTTTGCAACCTTGGTACATTCTAATAGAGGCAAACTCCTTAGTAGTGCCTCGGGATTACAAAAATAGCTGGGTACTGCCCAATCTTTATTTTTTTACTTTAGTACTGTAGGCATATCACATGTTGTGAATGCGACACCAATGTCGCATGCTAAACATGCATCATGCATATATCGCATGCTAACTGTTAGGGTTATTATATTTACATTTATGTTCGTAACCCTTCAAGTTCCGTAATCCTTCGGGGTTATTTATGTATTTTTCCTCTTGTACTCTCTAGGGTTTTCTCTCTATATAAGAGATCCTAGCCATATGGAATAAATCATAGTCGGCAATATCACGAGATATCGGCGATATATCGCCAATATGTTGGTATCGACGAGTTGTCAGTACCGATATGACCGATATATCGACGAGATATCGGCGATATATCGCTATATCGAGCCATATCGACTGATATCGAGCCATTTTAGTACAAAATTTCCCGGATATCGACCTATATTGCAGATATTTCGTCGACATCTCGTCGATATCTATATATTTCAATGATATTACCCTTGTAAGCTTGATTTCACTACTTATTTTGCTACTCCTAGTATTAAAACACAACATGAATTATATATTTTGTTTCGGGTTTAGGATTTATGGTTAAATTTTAGGTTTTAGGATTTTTTTAATAATAATCCTGATTTTGGCGACTCGGGTAGCCACTTCATTTAACCAAAAGTGAAATTACAAAAGGTGCCCTTCATGGGGAATACATCATTGCATAAAGAAAGTGAAATTACAAAAGGTAGTTCACCCAAGGCTTCAAGCCCCTAAGACTAGGGCAAGACTACATTAATAGAAAAGAAAGAGCATACTTCTACCACTAGGACCTCCAAACAAAAAAGAGACCAAAGATGGAAACATTAAGTTTAAATATTGAAGTGTTTAGAAACACATCAATATTCTCCCTTTGTTTCCATCCACAACTTCCCCCTACTGATACTTGTAGAAATAGTAAGCATCGTTTTTTTCCTCCGTTGATGAAGAGTAGTCAGAAGAGTATTCTGCCGACAAAGACTCCTCATCTGAAGATAAAGAAGAGGAGGAAGAAATCACCACAATTTCCGGCTCATCATCCAGCTCCTCTCTTTTCCTTTTTAGATCTTGCAGCCTCACGCTTCTTCTCAAAACAGGTTCTTCTTTGATTGGCATCTTCATATCTAGTGGAATAACCAGAAGGACAAGCCACAATTCATCCAAATCAAAAAAGTCCAGCCATGGTCCCCTTTCACCACTTTCCTTCCTTTTTTTTAAATAAACTTCGTTCTGTAAATCCTGATACCAGCTATTGGGTCAAGATTTCTCTCCCTCATAATCAATTTTGGACCCTTCACTAGCATTTTTGGGCGCTGCCAAAACCCTCTCTTTCTTACTAAGCTGCAAACTTCTAGGAAATCTGTGAAAAGATTAATAAGTGGGATTTTTAAAACCCATTTCTGAACATATCTCCTGTGAATAATCTGCCCTTCCACATCCAAGAAGCAGATGTTCGCATGTTGAACAGCCACTGATAGGTTTTTAATAATCCTGACCATTTCATTGAAGTTCCATTCTAACATCTTCTCCCCACTCATCTCATCCATAAACAAATCATTATTCCTGGTACTGGGAAGCCCTTCAATCATAAAGTTGAAGTCCACATATTCATAGAAACTTTCATCCTCAGATGCATCAGACCCATTCTCATCCACCTCCTCAAATGTGCGTTCTCTCAATAAAGAATTTTGGAGAATTTCTGCCAGATTCAGCAATTCAGAATCCATCATGGGTGCAAGATTAAGTTTCTCTGCTAAATCCACAAATAAAACCCAGACTTCATGCTGATAAAAAAGCGAATACCACAGGTTGCCAGCATTAGTATCAACATCAACCCAGGAGACCTGCATCTTAATAAATAAATCTCCATATTGTAGATACAGCTTCCAATTGACTTCCACGCAATCTGAAAAGAAACCCACTAGATCTTCCATCACCAACAAGATAACTCTAGAATAAGTAGTCAGCCAATCTTCCTTCTCGATCAGGAAAGCAATCTTCACCAATCTTCTTGCAAACAACCAGCTAGAAGCTTGCTTAACGATAATCAGAATATCCAAAAAATCATCCTGCCTAATCAATCCCTGCCGATATCTAGAAGCATACTCCAGAAAAGGGGGAATGATCTCCCGAAACAACTTATCACAGCATAAAATTCTCTCAGGCATTCCATCGAACATCTTACCCGCGTCACTTGCCATGAAAACAGCCAGCAAGGAGAACCAAGACAAGTCAGAAATCGGATAGCTAGATGGAGTCGTCTTCCAAAACTCCACACTGATCAAACTTTCCTCCCTGAAGTTCGGAATACGAATCGCCTCCGAGATCGCCCGCGTAGATATCGAACCGTTGCTTTCTCCGCATCTTTTCCGGCGCCTTCTAATCAATCGAATCACCTTAAAAAGGGCACTTCCTTTCCCATAGATGCTCGGCCCAAGTGGAACACCAGTAGACAAAAAAAGCCCAGTATCCAACAAAAAAGAATCACCATTAAAAGGCCGATACAAAAATCTTGCCCCAAAGTATATTAAAATAATATATATGATATAAGCAACACTTAACTTCTGTGCACACATCAAGATGATGTGTGCACCTCCCAAAGTGAATGCTAAGGGCAATGTCCAGACCTTAATCTCAACAGTGAAATTGTACCATTGTCCTTCCATTTCGCCAGCCTGAAGTTTCTCAATTAAAACCTTCAAAAGAAAAAGGTTTTTATATTTAGCTGAGATCCAGAAGAATAGATCTTGGAGTTCTAAATTCTCTGAAAGGATGGATAGATTAAAGAAACTTATCTTTAGTGCACACATCAAATTGATGTGCGCACTTCCTAGATTAATCGCCAAGGACCAAGTCCAGACGTCATCCATCCAAAAAACACAATCCACTAGAGTTGAAGGCCTCCCAGCCGATTTGCATGGACTGCATTGTTAAGCAATCTTTAAAAGTTAATTTTATGGATAATTTTTTATAGATAAGGGACTTAGCTGCTGTGCATACATCCATGGATGTGTGCACTTCCTTCAAATATTGCCAAGGAGATATTCCAGACATCAGTAATGACAAGAAGAAGATATTAATCCATAGAACCCATCTTCCATGACATGTACAACAAACATCTCATTTAGAAAAATCCAAAATTAAAGTCATGAATCTTTTTCATCTTGTAGTTGCAAGCTGCAGAATGACACCATTGAAGCTTCCTTAGCAAATAGAGCTCATCATCCGAGAAGGAGAAGTCTTTAAAATCTTGATCAAACTCCCTTCTTCCAAAATGCCATTCCTCTTCAAAAGTAATATCCATATCATAGTGTTGATCCACAAAATTACTCATGATTTTTGGCCAACACAGAGGCCATCGTCCAGCTTTATTCTTGTTCACCCCTCTCAGAAATTGGAAGGTACGTACTTCCTTCCAAACATACACATTAAGCAACTTTCTTTGATAGGTTGCACAGAAAAAAGAAGCTCCTGCTTCATAAAGAAATCCCAATGTATCACGCACTCCAAAAGAAGATTAGCTTCTTCCATGTGAGTGATAGGAGCCTTCTTCCAGTAATCTTGAATCTTCTTCATTTTCAATAAAAAAGAGAGCAAATACTGATTCTTTTATCCATATCAGCATCCATATAAAGAGGGTAGCTAAGCTCCTCCCCTCTTAAATAAGTTTTACCCAACGGTCGAAAAAAAACTTGGTTCTCCTGGTCTTTTGAATTTGTCCACCTTTCCAAGCCCAACGGTCAGAAATTGCGTCATGACGTGAGTAACGGTACCCCTCAATTAAAACAATATAATTAAAAAATTCCGGAGTTTTAAAAATGAATGAAAAACTTAACTTTTGTGCACACATCAACGTGATGTGTGCACTCCCAATCTTTACCACCGAGGAATTAATCCAAGCTTTTTCACTCCAGTCATCATTTTTTTTTCAATATCTCCATTCCTTTAAGAAACAGGCGAGGATAAACAGCGCTATTCATCAAAAAAATATGCAAATTATTAAAATAATGGTGGTAACACTTAGCTTCTGTGCACACATCAACTCCTCTTTTGCTCGCCGAGGATGAAATCCAGACATAAGTAATTTTCTCCAGAGTGAAAGCTTATAGCCATCTAACATAGGGCAGGTTGGCTTTTTCCAGGATGAGAGCACCTCTAGCTTTAAGAAGTTCTGATATGGTTTCATATAACACTGTATAATTATCAATAAAACTCTTATTTGCCAAGACAACTGCAATAGAGTTTGCCTCTCTAAATTGATGCTTGAAGTCAACAACAATCATCTTTAAGCTTTGAAACTCTGACCACCACCTCACAAGAGGCCGAATTGCACATTGGTCTCCCTTCATAAGTTCAATAACAAAACTCAGATCCATCTCTAGGACTACATTTGAAAAACCTCAGGATCTGCAAAGTCTTAAGCCCTCAATGGCTGCCCTAAATTCCGCTTCAGTATTTGTACAAAAGCCAAAGAAACAAGAATACACAAAATCAGATTACCAAAACAATCTCTCAGAATATCCCCTCCTCCAGACTGGCCAGGATTTCCTTTAGATGCTCCATCAGAATTTAACTTAAAGCAGTCCCGATCTGGTTTTAACCACCTAACAATTTTCCATTTGTATTCAAAATCCAGATCCCTGAATCCCATCTCAACAAGCTTGTTTCCTTCATTCTCATTCCTAATATATTTTGCTTTAGCCAAGTTCTTCATAAGAGACGCCTCATTCCTTAGTTTAAATATTGAGGATTCAGCCGAGAGCTTTTCTCCAGAAAAGCGTCTTCTGTTTCTTTCCATCTTACCCATAGGCTAGCAGCAAGGATCATTCTACGCCACTTCTGTTACAGAGACTCTTTGGAAGGTTTCACAAGAATATGTTTCACTCCAATCCCAATTTTTTTAGTTTTTTTGCTGCATATCACAAAATTGGGTAAGCCAATTCCACACTAAAGTAGCAATTTCACTGTCAAAGAACACATGCTCAATGCTTTCACAATCACTTTCTGTACAACAATCACTTGGATGCCAGAGACTCAGAGAGAAATACATGCTCAAGGCAGATTGAATCCTCAGCTTGTAACTTGATCTTCTTTATATCAAATGCCATAAATAGCCATATATATGAAAGATATAATACTTGAATTATGATCTAATTTGTGTATGGTGAATGTACATTTTCTATTTTTCTTTGTCAAGTTTTGATGTTCTCTCTTTTTCGCAGCTCTTAGCTCTTCTGATCTTGACAAGTTTTTGCTTTCAATAGGAAGGAGCCCTTCCTATGTAGACCTGGAGGTGATCTAATGTTTATTTTACAAGTTTACGTCATCCTGGTTTGAAATATTTAGGATATGATGCACCTTCCTTTTTAAATAGGCTACTCCTTTGGTTGGTAAAGATCTACCACCTGATCTTGCTGCCCTCGTTCCATCTGAAGCTCCTGCTATCATTGAGTTACCAGAAAAGCTTGTTCCTATCCAAACTTCTGCTGAGAGCCACACAAGAGTTGTGAATAAGCCTGCTAGTTCTGCGAGTAAGGATACAATATTACTTTCATCAATGTCTATAGAATAACATGGTGTCTGATCTTTGCTTTAAATATGGACGCCAACTTTTCTCCTGCATATTGACATGTTTGGGCATTTCTTGGACGTCTCAAGTTGGTTGAAAAAAAAATAAATGCATCTGGGGAGGGTGACTCCACCCTTGTGGATTGTTCCTTTCAAGATATTTTCTTCCGTATCCTTCCAAGGTGAAGGATCATTTTCCATGGAAATCAATTTGATTCTCTAGTTTTTGTCGACCGATGTCTATCTATCTCCTTTTGGTGGTTATATTTCTATCAATGCCAATTTCCATTCGGTCTCTAGACTTTTCTTGATGGCTCCAAATTCAGAAGGTTAAACCTAAACGCATTTGGTAGGTACCATAAAACAGATAATATTTTAAACGTGGTTGATAGAGACAAGAAAACAGATAATATTTTTCTTTTGAGAATACACAAATGACCATCTTCTCTTTTCCCTTCTTTTGTACTATGTGAATTTGCTGCAGTCGGTAAGCACTGACAAGATGGGCATAGGCATGAATGTGTTCAAATAGAATCACTCCAATTTTTTTGCGATCTCTTGCTGCAATAGTTTTTGGTGTATTTCTTTTGGCGAGATGCTTTATTGACACTCAGCTAAATGCTTATGGAACAAATTGCTATTCTGGCGTGTCACTATAATATCCAGAAATTTTTTCCTTGAAATTATGAGAAGTTTGTTGCCACTGGATGAAAAGTAATTTGTAAACCAAAGTGCTTTCAAGGATCGAAGGATCTTAGAAAAGTGTCATGGAGGATCAAAATGCATTAATTTTAGATCAAGTGTTTTAAGACTTTGTAATAGTATGATTAAGCATACTAACATTTTCAAATAACTATCACGTACCATTTTGTAACAGCATTATCATATTATGTCATAAATTGCTAGAGTCATATGCTGTGCGACTCACTCATTGAGACTTTTTTTTGAGAAATAATGGGATGAACCTCCATGAGAGGCCCATCCAAAGATCCAGTCATTAAAATAACAAAGCTAGAAAAGTAAGTAGTACATTCTAATAGAGGCAAATTCCTTAGTAGTGCCTCGGGACTACAAAAATCGCTGCGTACTGTCCAATCTTTATTTTTTTCTTTAGTATTGTAAGCATATCACATTGTTGTGAATGAGACACCAATGTCGCATGCTAAACATGCGTCATGCATATATCGCATGCTAACTGTTAGAAAGAGACCCTAGCCCTATGGAATAAATCATAGTCGACAATATCGCGACATATCGACGATATATCACCGATATATCGGTATCGACAAGACGTCGATACCGATATCCATGTAGATATTTTTTTTCTAGGATATCGGTCGAGATATCGGTGATATATCGGTGATATATCGCCATATCGAGCCATATCGACCAATATCAAGTCGTCTCAGTACAAAATTTCTCAGATCGATATCGTCGATATTTCGTCGATATCTCGCCTATATCTATATATATTAATGATATTACCCTTGTAAGATTGATTTCACTACTTATTTGCTGCTCCTAGTATTAAAACACATCATGAATTATATATTTTGTTTCGATTTTAGGCTTTAGGATTTAGTGGTTAAGGTTTAGATTTTAGGGTTTAGGGTTTAGGGCATGCTGTTTGCTCACTTCACCTACCTCTTTCCTTTGGTTGCAGATATGAAGCTGTTAGCGGGTGCATGGAGCGGTGGTTCCTGAACTCCCCAGTTTCAGAACTTCCGGACTAGCGTGTGTTGTAGTTTTTGGAGTTGTCGGAGTCTCTCTAAGTTATCTAGTTCTTTGGTGGGTGGGTCAATTGGATATGGATTCTTTTTCATCTTGTGATTTGCTATGAAGACGCTGAGGCATATATGAGGCTGGAGTATATCACGTCAGATCAAGGTCTTCCTTTGGCTGTTTGCGAGAGGCATGTTGATGATGGGTGACCATTGGCCGATCTGTTTTGGGGAACTAGTAGCTCCTGCTTGCATTGCAATGTGGAGTTTGAGGATATGAAACACCTTTTCTTTTCTTGCCATACATCGGGGCGCATTTGGTAGGAGGTTGATCTTATTAGTTTTGACGCATGGCTTGTTTACATCTTCTCGGAATATCATTGGTTCATCAAGGGTTGTCCCCATGGATGTTAGGACTCAGGCGGTTGCAGTCTTATGGGCACTATGGCTTATGAAAAATGGAGTTGTTTTCAGAGTGGAGAGGTTTTATTTAGAGAATGTGTTGGTTCATGTCAAGATTCTTCACAAACATTCAACTCTGTAATTTTTGAAACTTAACTTATGAATATGTTTATTTAGGTGCTCGTGTTTATGACATCACATCCTTTTTCCTTTAAAAAAATGGATTTGGACTTGTAACATGGAGTTATTTGCAAGTGACCATCAAAATATGGATTTCTTTGCATTATGTAGAGTTATATTTATGTCTTTGTACTGTGTTCCTATATTTCTGTTCTCCTTTGTATCATATGTAATTTACCCATAGGTCTCTTCCCTATATAAGAGAGCCTTGGGTTAAAGGAATAAACCATGTTTCATTCTTTTTCCCAACATGGTATCAGAGCGGCGGTCGTAGGTCAGAGCTCTCGTACCCTAAGCCTAACCCTACCACACCCGCCACCCTTCCCTCATCTCTGTGCCACTACCCCTCTCTCTGCTCGGCGCCACCGCCCCTCTCTCCTCTCGGCGTCGCCCCTCTCCTCACCGCCGCGCCTCCTCTTTGTTGGGCAGCGGCTGTAGCTGCCGCCCTCTTGTTCAGGCCGGTCGCTACCAGCTTTCTGCTGCCGGCCCACTCGTTTGCTTCTGTGGGATCGGCCCCTCGGCCACCGATTCTTAATCTTGCCAACGGACCTCCCTACGACTCTCCTTGCTCGTATCGAGGTCCGCTTGTGTTGAAGGAATTGATTGAAAAAGTCTAACCATGCAACCAAATTCCTATATGTCTGTGTAGACACTTATCTATTGGTCTACAAAACCCTAGATTTCTTCATTTGACAGTATGTCAGAGAGCAAGGTCGATATCCCTGCCATATAAGCCTTCAGATGTCCAATGCCGATTGTCAAGATGGACAAGACGAACTACGAGCTCTGGGCCATGCAGTTCATGAACTTGACGAGGTCTATGGGTAAGAAACACATTCTTACCAAGGAAGAACCGGTTGAGAAAACTGGGGTTAACGCCTCGTGGGAGGTGGATGATGCATATGCCAAGGTTTTTCACATACATTGGCGATAGAGATCGCCAATGATGTGTTACATCAGCCCACCACCAAGGCGATGTGGGATATCCTCGCTGCTACCTATTCACAGGCGAGGAATGAGACACAGATTCTGCAACTCCAGCACGATATTTTTACTATCATGCAGAATGGACGACCCCTTCATTCTTTATACACATCCTTGCATGGAATGTTCGAGAAGCTCCATAGTTTCATGCCTCTCACATCTACTCCTGAGCAGCAGAAGACTTATAGGAATGCCACCATCGTTGGTGTATTCCTAATCCTAACAACCCTCGATCATGAGTATGAGACTGCTCGTTCCCAGATTCTGGTAGATGCCACTATTCCTCCCATCGAGGAAGCATTCTGCAGGATCAGTAGGATCACTGTCCCATCCACTACTGCCAGTCAGACTTCTTCAGCGATGGCTGCCTCCCGAGATCGAGGAGCTCTTCTCAGTTTCGTGGATGCGGACCTCGTAACAGAGGAGGTCGTATTCGTCAGCCATGTACTTACTGCCACCGTCCTGGACATATAGAGGATACATGTTGTTCTAAGCATGGATTTCCTGCTTCTGCTCGAGTAGCTGAGCAGGTTGAGCCCCCGGCTGCTTCCACTAATGTGGTTGCTTCAGCATCTTCTAGTACCTCAGGTAGTACTTATGCACATACTAGCTGTAGTGGATCTGATGTTATAGAATGGATTATGGACTCTAGTGCTACACATCACTTGTGTGGAAACAAAGGTCAACTTACATCATACAGACATGTTCCTCCAGGCTGGACTGTGGTTTTAGCAGATGAGACTCTCCCCGATCCCTGGACAGGGGGAGATTAGCCTAACACCCTTTATACGTCTGCAGAATGTGTTGCATGCACCTGACTTTTCTATGAATTTGTTATCTATTAGTCAGATTACAAAGGATCTACATTGTCGAGATATTTTTGACCCATCTTCTCTTATATTTCAGGACATCCTTATGGGCAAGGTGATTGGGTGTGGCCGTGAGCAAGGCAACTTATATCGCTTGGTTCGAACCCCTTACACTCATCTCATTCTGCTGGACCCGTCTCACCCTTTACGTGGCACTTGCGCTTTGGTTATCTCCCGCTCTAGAAAATATGTCGTGTTCTGCCTCAGATTTCTCCTCATTCGTCTTTTCATTGTGAGGCATGTCAGTTGGGAAAGCACCATCGGTATGCCTTCTCCAGTCGTCAGAGTCGGAGCAATAGCTCCAATTTCGAGTTATTTCATATAGATTTTTGGGGTCCCAGTCGTGTTCCCGATCATCATGGACACATATTTTATCTTGTTGCTGTTGATGATTCCTCTCGTCTGTCTTGGTAAAGAATAAATCTGAAGCTGGAGATATTATCAAGATCTTTGTCAATGAAGTACATAATGTGTTTTCTTCTTCTGTGAAATTTGTGCGAACTGATAATGCTTTGGAATTCTGTATTCATAGTCTTTCCAATTACTTTTCAACTCGCGGTATTATAACATCGCATGCCTATACTTCCCAGCAAAATGGTGTTGCAGAGAGGAAACATCGCCATTTGCTTGATGTTACCAGAACTCTTCTCATTCAAAGTCGTGCACCACATTCTTTTTGGGGTGAGCTGTTCTTACGGCATGATATCTTATTAATCGCATGCACTCGTTGGTCGTGGTGAGAAAATTCCTCTCTCTTGCTTTTCTTGAGAAAGAATTGTTCTCCCTAGCCCTCTCATGTTTGGCTCGGTTGCGTTTGCCTCCCAGTTGTCTCTAGGTATTGACAAGCTATCTCCTAAAGCAGTCAAGTGTGTCTTTGTGGGATACTCGAAGACATAAAAAGGATATAGATGTTATGATCCAATGCACATGAAGTATTATGTTAGTGCTGATGTCACATTTTTCGAGTTTGTGATGTACTTTTCTCATATAGGTGGCCGGTTGACTTCCTCAGACTCCGATGATGAGATCTACATGCCACCACCACTATCATCACCACCTTCACCACCTTTTTCACCACCATCGCCACTATCACCACCGCCTTCATGCCCTATATCCTCAACCCCCATTGCCCATGTCCCACCGTTGCCGCAACACTATACCCGCTGGCCCCATTCTGCTCATGGTCACCGCTCATCATCTAGCAAGCATGAGGTATGTTCTGAATACATAGTTCCTAACGATGGGTTTGATGGTCTGCATGAGCAGGGTTCTTTACAGGGGTTGGATGTGGAGGATGATGATCTGGATTTACCTATTGCGCTTCGGAAGCATAAACGTAGCTATGCATCATATCCTTTAGCATCCATGGTCTCCTTCGATCGCTTGACTGGACATTCTACGGAATTATCAAGAGGCTTTGAAGGATAGTAGGTGACGATTAGCTATAGAAGAAGAGATGACTGCACAGTCACGTGGTACATGGAGCTTGATTTCTGCTCCTGATGGAGCTTCTGTCATCAGTTGCAAGTGGATGTTTACTGTTAAACACTGTGCAGATGGAAGTCGGGACCGATACAAAGCCAGACTGGTTGCTCGTGGACTCAAACATATGGTATGGATTACCTAGAGACATTCTCCCCTGTGGCTCGTCATTCTACTTTACGGGTTCTTCTTTTTGTTGCTGTGGTACGTGACTGGCCTCTCTTCCAACTTGATGTTAAAAATGCCTTTTTGTATGGGGACCTACCGGAAGAAATCTACATGTAGCAACCTCCTGGGTTTGCTGCTGAGGGGGAGTATCCGCAGGTCTGCAGACTTCATAAGGCAATATATGGCCTTAAACAGAGTCCTAGGGCATGGTTTCAGAAGCTCTCGGATTTAATTGAGAAGCATGGATTTCAAAGGTCGAATGTGGATCATTCATTGTTTGCAAAGAAGACTCCTCGAGGCACGACGGTTATTATAGTACATGTTGATGACATATTAGTCACTGGTGATGACGTGCATGGAATAAAAAGGGCTAAAAAATTTCTACGCCGACAGTTTGTTACATAGGATCTTGGCACCTTACGATATTTCTTGGGATTAGAATTTGCTAGAAATCAACAGGGTCTTGTGATGACTCAACGGAAGTATGTGACGTATATGCTAGTTGAGAAAGGAATGATTGGATGTCGGCCAGCTACCACTCCTATGGACCCTAGTATGAGATTATATGATGACGATACAGAGGAGGTGGACAGGAGACGATACGGAGAAATAGTGGGGAGGCTTCTTTATGTTACTATAACCTGACCAGATATCTCATTTGCAGTCAGTCGGGTGAGTCAATTTATGGAACAACCCCGACAGGTACACATGGATGCTGTATTTATGATTTTGATATACCTAAAGTCTTCTTATATATGATTTTGAGATACCTAAAGTCTTCTCCAGGTGCAGGATTATTATTCAAAAATGGAGCAACACTTACCGTTTTCCATGTGCTGGTGCTGATTATGCAGGATGTCCAAAGGATGGAAAGTCCACTTCAGGCTTTGCAGTTTATGTTGGTAGCTCTCTAGTCTTTTGGAAGAGTAAGAAACAAACTGTAGTTTCCAGGTCCAGTGCTGAGTCTGAATATAGGGCTATGGCACAAGCTAGTACAGAAATGATGTGGGTTCGAGCTGTACTAGCAGATTTACTTATAGATGTACCTATTCCTATGCATCTACAATGTGACAACCAAGCAGCTCTGTTCATTGCAAACAATCATGCATTTTATGAGAGAACCAAGCATATTGAAGTGGACTATCACTACACGAGAGATGCTTCAGAAATGTTTTATCTCTACCTCTCATGTCAGCTCAGGGGGTCAAACTGCAGATATCCTCACTAAGGGTTCGTTTGGTAGCAGAGTTGGGCAGGGTTGGGTTGGGTTGGGGTACCCCTGTGAATAGTAAACTGTGAGGAGGATTGGGAGGGTTGGAAGGAGGGGTACCCCGGGTTGGGCCAACCCAACCCTGCAACCAAAGGAACCCTAAGGCTTTGTTCAGAGGGCCGTTCCAGAAATGCTCACCGAAGCTGAGCATGATTGACATCTATGCTCCATCTTGAGGGGGAGTGTAGAGTTATATTTGTCTTTGAACTGTTTTCCCATTTTTCTGATCTCCTGTCTATAATATGTAATTTACCCATAGGTCTCTCCCCTAATAAGAGAGCTTAGGGTTAAAGGAATAAACCACGTTTCATTCTTTTTCCCAACACTTTAGCTTTGTGAGGAAGTCTTCAATTTGTTGCTTTTGTTCATGTCTTGGCATAAGCTCAAGGCAGATTGAATCCTCAACTTGTAACTTGATCTTCTTTATATCAAATGACATAAAATAGCCATATATGCGAAAGATATAATACTTTGAATTATGCTGTAATTTGTGGATGGTGAATGTACATTTTCTATTTGTCTTTGTCAAGTTTTGATGTTCTCTCTTTTTCGCAGCTCTTGGCTCTTCTGATCATGACAAGTTTTTGCTTTCAATAAGAAGGAGCCCTGACAACATGGGCATAGGCATGAATGTGTTTAAATGGAATCACTCCAATTTTTTTGCGATCTCTTGTTGCAATAGTTTTTGGTGTCTTTCTTTTGGCGAGATGCTTTATTGACACCCAGCTGAATGCTTATGAAACAAATTGCTATTCTGGCGTGTCACTATAATATCCAGAAATTTTTTCCTTGAAATTATGAGAAGTTTGTTGCCACTGGATGAAAAGTAATTTGTAAACCAAAGTGCTTTCAAGGATCGAAGGATCTTAGAAAAGTGTCATGGAGGATCAAAATGCATTAATTTTAGATCAAGTGTTTTAAGACTTTGTAATAGTATGATTAAGCATACTAACATTTTCAAATAACTATCACGTACCATTTTGTAACAGCATTATCATATTATGTCATAAATTGCTAGAGTCATATGCTGTGCGACTCACTCATTGAGACTTTTTTTTGAGAAATAATGGGATGAACCTCCATGAGAGGCCCATCCAAAGATCCAGTCATTAAAATAACAAAGCTAGAAAAGTAAGTAGTACATTCTAATAGAGGCAAATTCCTTAGTAGTGCCTCGGGACTACAAAAATCGCTGCGTACTGTCCAATCTTTATTTTTTTCTTTAGTATTGTAAGCATATCACATTGTTGTGAATGAGACACCAATGTCGCATGCTAAACATGCGTCATGCATATATCGCATGCTAACTGTTAGAAAGAGACCCTAGCCCTATGGAATAAATCATAGTCGACAATATCGCGACATATCGACGATATATCACCGATATATCGGTATCGACAAGACGTCGATACCGATATCCATGTAGATATTTTTTTTCTAGGATATCGGTCGAGATATCGGTGATATATCGGTGATATATCGCCATATCGAGCCATATCGACCAATATCAAGTCGTCTCAGTACAAAATTTCTCAGATCGATATCGTCGATATTTCGTCGATATCTCGCCTATATCTATATATATTAATGATATTACCCTTGTAAGATTGATTTCACTACTTATTTGCTGCTCCTAGTATTAAAACACATCATGAATTATATATTTTGTTTCGATTTTAGGCTTTAGGATTTAGTGGTTAAGGTTTAGATTTTAGGGTTTAGGGTTTAGGGCATGCTGTTTGCTCACTTCACCTACCTCTTTCCTTTGGTTGCAGATATGAAGCTGTTAGCGGGTGCATGGAGCGGTGGTTCCTGAACTCCCCAGTTTCAGAACTTCCGGACTAGCGTGTGTTGTAGTTTTTGGAGTTGTCGGAGTCTCTCTAAGTTATCTAGTTCTTTGGTGGGTGGGTCAATTGGATATGGATTCTTTTTCATCTTGTGATTTTCTATGAAGACGCTGAGGCATATATGAGGCTGGAGTATATCACGTCAGATCAAGGTCTTCCTTTGGCTGTTTGCGAGAGGCATGTTGATGATGGGTGACCATTGGCCGATCTGTTTTGGGGAACTAGTAGCTCCTGCTTGCATTGCAATGTGGAGTTTGAGGATATGAAACACCTTTTCTTTTCTTGCCATACATCGGGGCGCATTTGGTAGGAGGTTGATCTTATTAGTTTTGACGCATGGCTTGTTTACATCTTCTCGGAATATCATTGGTTCATCAAGGGTTGTCCCCATGGATGTTAGGACTCAGGCGGTTGCAGTCTTATGGGCACTATGGCTTATGAAAAATGGAGTTGTTTTCAGAGTGGAGAGGTTTTATTTAGAGAATGTGTTGGTTCATGTCAAGATTCTTCACAAACATTCAACTCTGTAATTTTTGAAACTTAACTTATGAATATGTTTATTTAGGTGCTCGTGTTTATGACATCACATCCTTTTTCCTTTAAAAAAATGGATTTGGACTTGTAACATGGAGTTATTTGCAAGTGACCATCAAAATATGGATTTCTTTGCATTGTGTAGAGTTATATTTATGTCTTTGTACTGTGTTCCTATATTTCTGTTCTCCTTTGTATCATATGTAATTTACCCATAGGTCTCTTCCCTATATAAGAGAGCCTTGGGTTAAAGGAATAAACCATGTTTCATTCTTTTTCCCAACATGGTATCAGAGCGGCGGTCGTAGGTCAGAGCTCTCGTACCCTAAGCCTAACCCTACCACACCCGCCACCCTTCCCTCATCTCTGTGCCACTACCCCTCTCTCTGCTCGGCGCCACCGCCCCTCTCTCCTCTCGGCGTCGCCCCTCTCCTCACCGCCGCGCCTCCTCTTTGTTGGGCAGCGGCTGTAGCTGCCGCCCTCTTGTTCAGGCCGGTCGCTACCAGCTTTCTGCTGCCGGCCCACTCGTTTGCTTCTGTGGGATCGGCCCCTCGGCCACCGATTCTTAATCTTGCCAACGGACCTCCCTACGACTCTCCTTGCTCGTATCGAGGTCCGCTTGTGTTGAAGGAATTGATTGAAAAAGTCTAACCATGCAACCAAATTCCTATATGTCTGTGTAGACACTTATCTATTGGTCTACAAAACCCTAGATTTCTTCATTTGACAGTATGTCAGAGAGCAAGGTCGATATCCCTGCCATATAAGCCTTCAGATGTCCAATGCCGATTGTCAAGATGGACAAGACGAACTACGAGCTCTGGGCCATGCAGTTCATGAACTTGACGAGGTCTATGGGTAAGAAACACATTCTTACCAAGGAAGAACCGGTTGAGAAAACTGGGGTTAACGCCTCGTGGGAGGTGGATGATGCATATGCCAAGGTTTTTCACATACATTGGCGATAGAGATCGCCAATGATGTGTTACATCAGCCCACCACCAAGGCGATGTGGGATATCCTCGCTGCTACCTATTCACAGGCGAGGAATGAGACACAGATTCTGCAACTCCAGCACGATATTTTTACTATCATGCAGAATGGACGACCCCTTCATTCTTTATACACATCCTTGCATGGAATGTTCGAGAAGCTCCATAGTTTCATGCCTCTCACATCTACTCCTGAGCAGCAGAAGACTTATAGGAATGCCACCATCGTTGGTGTATTCCTAATCCTAACAACCCTCGATCATGAGTATGAGACTGCTCGTTCCCAGATTCTGGTAGATGCCACTATTCCTCCCATCGAGGAAGCATTCTGCAGGATCAGTAGGATCACTGTCCCATCCACTACTGCCAGTCAGACTTCTTCAGCGATGGCTGCCTCCCGAGATCGAGGAGCTCTTCTCAGTTTCGTGGATGCGGACCTCGTAACAGAGGAGGTCGTATTCGTCAGCCATGTACTTACTGCCACCGTCCTGGACATATAGAGGATACATGTTGTTCTAAGCATGGATTTCCTGCTTCTGCTCGAGTAGCTGAGCAGGTTGAGCCCCCGGCTGCTTCCACTAATGTGGTTGCTTCAGCATCTTCTAGTACCTCAGGTAGTACTTATGCACATACTAGCTGTAGTGGATCTGATGTTATAGAATGGATTATGGACTCTAGTGCTACACATCACTTGTGTGGAAACAAAGGTCAACTTACATCATACAGACATGTTCCTCCAGGCTGGACTGTGGTTTTAGCAGATGAGACTCTCCCCGATCCCTGGACAGGGGGAGATTAGCCTAACACCCTTTATACGTCTGCAGAATGTGTTGCATGCACCTGACTTTTCTATGAATTTGTTATCTATTAGTCAGATTACAAAGGATCTACATTGTCGAGATATTTTTGACCCATCTTCTCTTATATTTCAGGACATCCTTATGGGCAAGGTGATTGGGTGTGGCCGTGAGCAAGGCAACTTATATCGCTTGGTTCGAACCCCTTACACTCATCTCATTCTGCTGGACCCGTCTCACCCTTTACGTGGCACTTGCGCTTTGGTTATCTCCCGCTCTAGAAAATATGTCGTGTTCTGCCTCAGATTTCTCCTCATTCGTCTTTTCATTGTGAGGCATGTCAGTTGGGAAAGCACCATCGGTATGCCTTCTCCAGTCGTCAGAGTCGGAGCAATAGCTCCAATTTCGAGTTATTTCATATAGATTTTTGGGGTCCCAGTCGTGTTCCCGATCATCATGGACACATATTTTATCTTGTTGCTGTTGATGATTCCTCTCGTCTGTCTTGGTAAAGAATAAATCTGAAGCTGGAGATATTATCAAGATCTTTGTCAATGAAGTACATAATGTGTTTTCTTCTTCTGTGGAATTTGTGCGAACTGATAATGCTTTGGAATTCTGTATTCATAGTCTTTCCAATTACTTTTCAACTCGCGGTATTATAACATCGCATGCCTATACTTCCCAGCAAAATGGTGTTGCAGAGAGGAAACATCGCCATTTGCTTGATGTTACCAGAACTCTTCTCATTCAAAGTCGTGCACCACATTCTTTTTGGGGTGAGCTGTTCTTACGGCATGATATCTTATTAATCGCATGCACTCGTTGGTCGTGGTGAGAAAATTCCTCTCTCTTGCTTTTCTTGAGAAAGAATTGTTCTCCCTAGCCCTCTCATGTTTGGCTCGGTTGCGTTTGCCTCCCAGTTGTCTCTAGGTATTGACAAGCTATCTCCTAAAGCAGTCAAGTGTGTCTTTGTGGGATACTCGAAGACATAAAAAGGATATAGATGTTATGATCCAATGCACATGAAGTATTATGTTAGTGCTGATGTCACATTTTTCGAGTTTGTGATGTACTTTTCTCATATAGGTGGCCGGTTGACTTCCTCAGACTCCGATGATGAGATCTACATGCCACCACCACTATCATCATCACCTTCACCACCTTTTTCACCACCATCGCCACTATCACCACCGCCTTCATGCCCTATATCCTCAACCCCCATTGCCCATGTCCCACCGTTGCCGCAACACTATACCCGCTGGCCCCATTCTGCTCATGGTCACCGCTCATCATCTAGCAAGCATGAGGTATGTTCTGAATACATAGTTCCTAACGATGGGTTTGATGGTCTGCATGAGCAGGGTTCTTTACAGGGGTTGGATGTGGAGGATGATGATCTGGATTTACCTATTGCGCTTCGGAAGCATAAACGTAGCTATGCATCATATCCTTTAGCATCCATGGTCTCCTTCGATCGCTTGACTGGACATTCTACGGAATTATCAAGAGGCTTTGAAGGATAGTAGGTGACGATTAGCTATAGAAGAAGAGATGACTGCACAGTCACGTGGTACATGGAGCTTGATTTCTGCTCCTGATGGAGCTTCTGTCATCAGTTGCAAGTGGATGTTTACTGTTAAACACTGTGCAGATGGAAGTCGGGACCGATACAAAGCCAGACTGGTTGCTCGTGGACTCAAACATATGGTATGGATTACCTAGAGACATTCTCCCCTGTGGCTCGTCATTCTACTTTACGGGTTCTTCTTTTTGTTGCTGTGGTACGTGACTGGCCTCTCTTCCAACTTGATGTTAAAAATGCCTTTTTGTATGGGGACCTACCGGAAGAAATCTACATGTAGCAACCTCCTGGGTTTGCTGCTGAGGGGGAGTATCCGCAGGTCTGCAGACTTCATAAGGCAATATATGGCCTTAAACAGAGTCCTAGGGCATGGTTTCAGAAGCTCTCGGATTTAATTGAGAAGCATGGATTTCAAAGGTCGAATGTGGATCATTCATTGTTTGCAAAGAAGACTCCTCGAGGCACGGCGGTTATTATAGTACATGTTGATGACATATTAGTCACTGGTGATGACGTGCATGGAATAAAAAGGGCTAAAAAATTTCTACGCCGACAGTTTGTTACATAGGATCTTGGCACCTTACGATATTTCTTGGGATTAGAATTTGCTAGAAATCAACAGGGTCTTGTGATGACTCAACGGAAGTATGTGACGTATATGCTAGTTGAGAAAGGAATGATTGGATGTCGGCCAGCTACCACTCCTATGGACCCTAGTATGAGATTATATGATGACGATACAGAGGAGGTGGACAGGAGACGATACGGAGAAATAGTGGGGAGGCTTCTTTATGTTACTATAACCTGACCAGATATCTCATTTGCAGTCAGTCGGGTGAGTCAATTTATGGAACAACCCCGACAGGTACACATGGATGCTGTATTTATGATTTTGATATACCTAAAGTCTTCTTATATATGATTTTGAGATACCTAAAGTCTTCTCCAGGTGCAGGATTATTATTCAAAAATGGAGCAACACTTACCGTTTTCCATGTGCTGGTGCTGATTATGCAGGATGTCCAAAGGATGGAAAGTCCACTTCAGGCTTTGCAGTTTATGTTGGTAGCTCTCTAGTCTTTTGGAAGAGTAAGAAACAAACTGTAGTTTCCAGGTCCAGTGCTGAGTCTGAATATAGGGCTATGGCACAAGCTAGTACAGAAATGATGTGGGTTCGAGCTGTACTAGCAGATTTACTTATAGATGTACCTATTCCTATGCATCTACAATGTGACAACCAAGCAGCTCTGTTCATTGCAAACAATCATGCATTTTATGAGAGAACCAAGCATATTGAAGTGGACTATCACTACACGAGAGATGCTTCAGAAATGTTTTATCTCTACCTCTCATGTCAGCTCAGGGGGTCAAACTGCAGATATCCTCACTAAGGGTTCGTTTGGTAGCAGAGTTGGGCAGGGTTGGGTTGGGGTACCCCTGTGAATAGTAAACTGTGAGGAGGATTGGGAGGGTTGGAAGGAGGGGTACCCCGGGTTGGGCCAACCCAACCCTGCAACCAAAGGAACCCTAAGGCTTTGTTCAGAGGGCCGTTCCAGAAATGCTCACCGAAGCTGAGCATGATTGACATCTATGCTCCATCTTGAGGGGGAGTGTAGAGTTATATTTGTCTTTGAACTGTTTTCCCATTTTTCTGATCTCCTGTCTATAATATGTAATTTACCCATAGGTCTCTCCCCTAATAAGAGAGCTTAGGGTTAAAGGAATAAACCACGTTTCATTCTTTTTCCCAACACTTTAGCTTTGTGAGGAAGTCTTCAATTTGTTGCTTTTGTTCATGTCTTGGCATAAGCTCAAGGCAGATTGAATCCTCAACTTGTAACTTGATCTTCTTTATATCAAATGACATAAAATAGCCATATATGCGAAAGATATAATACTTTGAATTATGCTGTAATTTGTGGATGGTGAATGTACATTTTCTATTTGTCTTTGTCAAGTTTTGATGTTCTCTCTTTTTCGCAGCTCTTGGCTCTTCTGATCATGACAAGTTTTTGCTTTCAATAAGAAGGAGCCCTGACAACATGGGCATAGGCATGAATGTGTTTAAATGGAATCACTCCAATTTTTTTGCGATCTCTTGTTGCAATAGTTTTTGGTGTCTTTCTTTTGGCGAGATGCTTTATTGACACCCAGCTGAATGCTTATGAAACAAATTGCTATTCTGGCATATCACTATAATATCCAGATTTTTTTTTAAAATTATGAGATGTTTATTGCCACTGGGTGGAAAAGTAATTTGTAAACCAAAGTGCTTTCAAGGTTCGAAGGATCTTAGAAAAGTGTTGTGGAGGATCAAAATACATTAATTTTAGATTAAGTATTTTACGACTTTGTAATAGTATGATTAAGCATACTTACATGCTCAAATAACTATCACATACCATTTTGTATCAGTATTATCATATTATGTCATAAGTTGATTGCGTCATTTGCTATGCGACTCATTCATTGAGATTTTTTTGAGAAATAATGGGATGAAACTCCTTGAGAGGACCATCCAAAGATTCAGTCATTAAAATAACAAAGCTAGGAAAGTAAGTAGTACATTCTAATAGAGGCAAATTCTTTGGTAGTGTTACGGGATTACAAAAATTGCTGGGTATTTCCCAATATTTATTTTTTTACTATAGTACTGTAGGCAAATCACATGTTGTGAATGGAGCACCAATGTCGCATGCTAAACATGCGTCATGCATACATCACATGCTAACTGTTAGAGTTAATATATTTACATTTATGTAAATTATGTTCGTAACCCTTCGAGTTTCATAATCCTTCGGGGGTATTTATGTATTTTTCCTCTTTTACTCTCTAAGGTTTTCTCTCTATATAAGGGACCCTAGCCCTATGGAGTAAATCATAGTCAGTAATCAACGATATATCGGCGATATATCGGTATCAACGAGCTGTCCGTACTGATATCCATATAGATATCCTTTTCCAGGATATCAACCGATATATCGACGTGATATCGGTGATATATCAACATATCGAGTCATATCGACCGATATCGAGCTATTTCAGTACAAAATTTCCCGGATATCGATTGATATTGTCGATATTTCATTGATATCTTGCCGATATCTATGTATATCAATGATATTACCCTTGTAAGCTTGATTTCAATACTTATTTTGCTACTCCTGGTATTTAAACACATCATGAATTATATATTTTGTTTTGGTTTTAGGATTTAGGGTTTTGGGCATGCTGTTTGCTCACTTCAACTGCCTTTTTCCTTTGGCCGCAAATATGGAGCTGTTGGCGGGTGCATGGAGTGGTGGTTCCTAAACTCCCCAGTTTCGGAGCTTTCGGACTAGCGTGTGTTGTAGTTTTTGGAGCTGCCAGAGTCTATCTCTAAGTTATCTAGTTCTTTGGTTTGTGGGTCAATTGGACATGGATTGTTTTTGATCTTGTGATTTGCTTCGAAGACACTGGGGCATCTCTGAGGCTGGAGTATATTACGTCAAATCAAGGTCTTCCTTTGGCTGTTTGAGAGAGGAAGGTTGATGATGGGTGACCATATGCCGATCTGTTTTGGGGAACTAGTAGCTCCTGCTTGCATTGCAATGAGGAGTTTGAGGATATGAAAAGCCTTTTCTTTTCTAGCCATACGTCAAGGCGCATTTGGTAGGAGGTTGATCTTATTAGTTTTGAAGCATAGCTTTTTTGTAACTTAATTTATGAATATAAAATTTTTTAGGTGCTCGTCTTTATGACATCACATCATTTTCCTTAAAAAAATGTATTTGGACTTGTAACATGTAGTTATTTGCAAGTGGCCTTCAAGATATGGATTTCTTTGCATTATCTTTGTGAGGAAGTGATCAATTTCTTGCTTTTGTACATGTCTTGGCATAAGCTCAAGGCAGATTGAATCCTCAACTTGTAACTTGATCTTCTTTTTGTCAAAATGCCATAAAATAGCCATATATGTGAAAGATATAGTACTTTCAATTATGCTCTATTTTGTGGATGGTGAATATACATTTTCTATTTGTTTTTGTCAAGTTCTGATGTTCTCTCTTTTGCGTAGCTCTTAGCTCTTCTGATCATGACAAGTTTTTCCTTTCTAGGAAGGAGCCCTTCCTATATAGACCTGGAGGTGATCTAATGTTTATTTTACAAGTTTACATCATCCTGGTTTGAAATATTTAGGATATGATGCACCTTCCCTTTTAAATAGGCTACTCCTTTGGTTGGTAAAGATCTACCACCTGATCTTGCTGGCCTCGTTCCATCTGAAGCTCCTGCTATCATTGAGTTACCAGAATAGCTTGTTCCTATCCAAACTTCTGATGAGAGTCACACAAGAGTTGTGAATAAGCATGCTAGTTCCGCGAGTACGGATACAATATTACTTTAATCTATTTCTATAGCATAACATGGTGTCTGATCTTTGCTTTAAATATGAACATCAACTTTTCTCCTGCATACTGACATGTTTGGGCATTTTTGGACGTCAAGTTGGTATGAAAAAAGAAAATAAATGCATTTGGGGAGAGTGACTCCACCCTTGTGGATTGTTCCTTTCAAGATGTTTTCTTCCGTATCCTTCCAACGTGAAGGATCAATTTCCTTGGAAATCAATTTGATTCTCTAGTTTTTATTGACCATGACTATCTGTCTCCTTTTGATGGTTATTTTTCTATCAATGCGAATTTCGATTCGGTTCAGAAGGTTAAATCTAAACGCATTTGATAGGGACCAGAAAACAGATAATATTTTAAATGCGGCTGTTAGATACAAGGAAACATATAATATTTTTCTTTTGAGAATACACAAATGATCATCTTCTCTTTTATGTTATTTTGTACTTTGAGAATTTGCTGCAGTCAGTAAGGACGGACAACATGGGCATAGGCATGAATGTGTTCAAATGGAATCACTCTAATTTTTTACGATCTCTTGTTGCAATAGTTTTTGGTGTCTTTCTTTTGTCGAGATGCTTTATTGACACAGCTGAATGCTTATGAAACAAATTGCTATTCTAGCATATCGCTATAATATCCATACATTTTTCTTGGAATTATGAGAAGTTTGTTGCCACTGGGACCTGGGTGAAAAAGTAATTTGTAAACCAAAGTGCTTTCAAGGTTCGAAGGATCTTAGAAAAGTGTCGTGGAGGATCAAAATGCATTAATTTTAAATTAAGTGTTTTAAGACTTTGTAATATTATCATTAAGCGCACTTACACGTTCAAAGTGCCCATAGCAGTTTTAGCGAGAAAATTGGGTCGTTGGAATGGAATCTGTTAGTAATGTTTTCTTATTGTTCTTATTTATTAATTGTAATTCCTCCTTAAGGGCTACTTATGTATTTTTTCCGGTTTTGAGCTCTCTAGGATTTAGTCTTATAACGACCCCTAGACCTCCTGAATAAAACATGCAATTTCATTCTCTCATTATTTTCCACATGGTATCAAAGCAGCGGTCCTAGACTAGTGTTTTGACAAAAAATTCTGCCGCCACCACAAGCCCTAAATCCGACTTTTTAAGCAAGTCTTGACCCCAACCTCTCTTTGTGTCGCCCAGGTTCTTCTCCAAGGGCATGCACCGCCACTGAGGGGGGCTGCAAGCCCCAGGAGGGTGTTGCACCGCCGCTGAAGGGGGTTGCAAGCCCAGGCGTGTGCCCTATAGGCCGCTGAAGGGTGACACAAGCCCTATCACGTCTCCTAAGGCATCTTCGGACTGCTACGCCGTCTAAAGGGGGTCCCGATAGGCAGTTGCGGATCTGCACTGCCGCCTGAAATCATCCTTGGGAGCTTGTGGCGCCGCCCAGCCACTCCCCGAGGATCGGTGCTGCTGCCTGGAACCAACCCTTGCGCCGCCCAGGACTCCTCTATAGTCCTAGCGTTGTTGCTGAGGCCTTATTCTAGGTTGTAGCCTCACCACCGCTGCCTAAATTCTTTCATCATAGCCTTATGCAACACCTAAGGCTTACGCAAGCCCTCTTGCATCGCCCAGGACTGAATAAGACATCCTACCCTGCACAAGGCCTTCTACGGCTCCTGTGTAAGGCTGCTCCAGCAGCGATAGGGCCTCGCAGTGTCACACCATCGCACGACAGCCTCCTGCGGCACCTCTGAAGCCGCTTCTACAACATCTTATTACTTCGACAACAACTAAAATCTCTCGATGGCAACCTATAAGTCACCTTGATGCTAGACTAAGACAAAGAATTA
The DNA here is from genome assembly GCA_037367405.1 of Ottelia alismoides. Lineage (NCBI taxonomy): Eukaryota > Viridiplantae > Streptophyta > Magnoliopsida > Alismatales > Hydrocharitaceae > Ottelia > Ottelia alismoides. The sequence goes on along the minus strand of JAZKJV010002177.1, from coordinate 89,345 downwards.
CTTGTTAGGTCACTTGTTCTTGACCTACGTGATCGCCACGGTATCTGCAAAGCCTAAGCCCTTGTACCCGTCTTTCCTTTATGATGACGCAAGGCACTTTTATCAAACTGAAGGGTTTAGAGAACTACGTACTATGGTCTCGATCGTTCAAGGTGTTTATTGGTGGTCAACGAAAGAACTATGTTCTTACTAAGGATCCGTCCTAGGAGATGGATAAGGATTATGATACCTGGTATGTCGACAACTGCCATGTCATTACTTGGATGACCAACAACGTCGATCCAAACATAGCTTCGAACCTTCTCTACAAGGAAACGATAAAAGCAATGTGGGAGAGCCTGAGTATACCTACTCCCAGAAGACAATCAAGTCCAGACTCTCAGACATCTATACACGGATTTGGTCTGCTAATTAGGGAGATACTACCCTGGTTGAGTATTACAAGCTTCACACAAGCCTGTTTGAGGAGCTACTCATTTTTGAGCCTGCTTGCTGTGACAAGCAGATATGAGAACATGCCGAACGACATGTGTATCGCTTTCTATCTGGGTTACATCCGTGATACAAGCCTGCGAAGGATCAATTTCTGACCGCTGGTGCACTACCCGTACTTGAGACCATCTTTAGTCGCCTGCAGGAACTTGATTCTCCAATTGAGCATCCTACTGCTACTCCATTTACGGAGATTACAATCCATTTTGCTCGGGGACGACCCAACTACCAGGGAGGACGTGGACGTCATCCTACTACTTCTTGCTATCCAACCTGCACACATTGTGAACACTGGAATCACTTATTTTAGCATTGCTGGACAAACTTTGGCATGCCACCTAATGCCGACAATGCCTACAGACAGCTTCATACGAAGGCCCGTATGATACTGTTGAGATCTCACATGACCAGTCCTCTGGTGATAGTCAGATACCATTTACAACATCTGAATATGCTCGTCTGCGACAACTTCTGCAGAACTCCTCAACTAGTGACAATAGTACTGTTGCTCCTACTGCTAGTTTGGCTACTACATCAGGTACCATTTCCAACTCTGCTTTTGCATCCATCCCTGCATGGATTATTGATTCCAACGCGTCAACTCATCTGACATGAGAAGGTAGCCTTCTCACCTCCTCACAGCCATCTTCCTCTGTAAAGACTGTTCTGGTTGCCAATGAGGCACATTCGCTTGTCACAGTTGCAGGCATTGTGGAGTTTTCCTCCAAACTCCGACTGACTGGAGTTCATTGTGCTTATGCTTTTCTGCTTAGTCTTCTATCAGTACAAAATCTATGCCACTGTAGAGTTATATTTGATGAGTTCCGTTATTTTCAGGACATCAAGACGAGACAGATTTTTGGTGGGCGATATGAGTAGAATGGCCTCTATTATCTTGATGTCCCATCTGACTCTAGTTTTGCTGGCGCTGCATCAATCTCCGAAGATCCTCTTCTCTGGCACCTTCGCCTCGGTCATTCGTATACAAAAGCCATCTCCATGATGTTCCCCGAAGTCTCTACGTTCAAACCTTTTGAGTGCGAGGCATATCTGTTCGGAAAACATCATCGAGTTTCTTTCCCTGCTTGTACATAATCACGTTGTAAGGTACCTTTTTCTTTAATTCATTGTGATATTTGGGAACTCTGTCCGGTCTGTATTCTGAGTGGACATAAATATTTTATCGTTTTTGTTGATGATTATAGTCGATGATCTTAGGTCTATCTGTTAAAAGAACGTTTAAAGATTAACAATATTCTTCCATCATGTCAAGAAGGTTGAGGCAAGTTTCCAAAGTAAAAGAAAACCAATTCATGCCAGGTCGCTTAACTATTGAAGCCATCCAGTTGCTGAGGAGAACAATGGAGATTTACAGAGCTAAAAGGAAGAACCTTCATATGTTTTTTATTGATTTCGAGAAGGCTTATGATTCTGTCCTGTTGGAGTATTTGGTTATGCGTCTATTATGTTGTAGATGGGTAAATGGATACCTCCAGGATCCATTTACCCCATTCATATGTTTAGTCCCACATCTACCCGTGGTGGGACTTGGAGGCTCTTTGGAGGCTATATAAGGAGCCCCAGACCTTTTGTATCCATTGAGAAAAAGCAATGAAGCATATGCCCCGTTGAGGGCTTCTCCCGTGGTTTCATCTCGCTCATTAGGGAATAGGGTTCCACGTTAAAATCTTTGTTCTTTAATTTCTTTATTTTTATTTATGATTCCGCTTCCGCTTCATATTTTCTAACATGGTATCAGAGTGGGTTCGATTCTCGTGAATTTGTTCTTGAAAGTTTTATTTTTTTCATATCTAGTTCGAGATTCGATTATCAGATTCAAAGCAGGATTTTTGTTCATTATCATGTTCGAAGATTGTTCATGCTCCAGGGTTTCTAAAACCCTAGATTTGATGTTCTTGTCCTGTTTGGACTCCTGGAACATTTTTTTTCGATGTTCCAAAGATCTCGTCTCTCAATTCCAGGCTACCACACCACGTGATTCCAGGTTAGGGCTTTGGAAGCCCCTGACTTTGTTAGCCCCTGGCTTTGGAAGCCCCTGTTCTCGCTGCAATCAGCCAAAGGAGATCTCCTCCACTCCTTCAACAAACCTGGCAGGCTCCAACGGCACCTCCAGACGGAGGAGCACTACTCGAAGCATGCGAAGCCACCATGTCGCTCAAGGCGATGCCCCATCACCGGCCTGTCACTCCAGGAGATCTCCAGTCTCGCCGCGCACCCCCATGCGGTAGCATCCAGGGTGCGCAACACCAATAGAGAACAAGCTCCATCGGGGGCGGTGTTCCTCGATTCTCCAGCTGCACAGGCGACGTTTCTCGAGTCCTATGCATCGGCGAGCCTCGCCCCCCCTTCATCTCCGATCTCCGCATGAATGGGCCTTCCCCTGCGTGCCCAGGTCACCCCTGGCCTCGCACCCCAAGCCCCCTGCGCCCAGGTCGCCCCGCGCACAGACCTACTGGCGGTCGCCCCTAGCCCCACACCCTCCTCCTCTGCTCGTTCTCCCGCAGCCCATGCACCGCCCCTCACTCTTCTCCTCCAACTGGCGCGGTGCGCGACATGTAGTACCCTCATCGGGGGGCGGCACAGGAAATGAAAGGGTTCCCACGATGGGAACCCTAAGGGAGTGAACATGTTTCGTTTGGCCCGATGGCACTCCAGTATTAAAAAAAATTGAAATGAAGGAAAGTGGGGGCAGGCGGGCTGCAAGAAAAAAGAAGAGGAAACCCAAGACCAGGCCAAGTTCAGCCCGGAAAAAAAGGGAAGAGTTGATCCCATGTTTGGGCTGAGATTCAAGTTAAAAAATAAATAAAAAAGGGGTCGTACACATATTACAAAAAAATGAGAAGGGAAAGCCGTATAAAAAAAATCGAATGGCTTAAAAAATGTGTTTGGACGGCTTAAAAAAAATGAAAAAAGGCTGCATGGAATTTTTGTGAATGTTTCATGTTTCTCCCATTTGTATTGTGTTCTCCCAACATAGTCGATGCCATGTATTCCGACTAGTATGGGAGAAAGGGGGAGTATTATGTAGAGTCACTGGTCTATTCAGATGTCAGATCTCCAGATTCCAGGCCAGTCAGATTTCCAGACTCTACAGTTCAGATGTTCAGACTCGACATTCAGTTTCCGAGTCTGCAGTTCAAGACACACGAGTGTGCGATCTTCAGTTCATGGTCCTCATCATTCTTATTGTTGTCAGGCCAGAGTATTCATGTGAGCCATAGGGACTCCAGAGTAGAGGACCATTCCCTATGCCATGTGGGCAAGGATTTTCATGTGGTATCATAGGTACTCCAGAGTAGAGTATCATTCTCTGAGCCAGATGGGAGAGACCCGGTTCTCCGACGAGGAGACTCTATGCGCAGTTTCAGACTCGATGGTCAGATTCCGAGTCCTCAATTTGACTCACACTCCAGCCCATTCATCCTCCTTACATGCAAGTCATGAGAAGCAACGTCCTCGACAACAACCAACAGTTGTGCACGTTGAGTTGATATTGTCTGTAGTGTCATGTAGCATGAGTAGAGTTTCTTTCTGTTTGTCCAAGCTGAGCATTGCATGCTCCAGCTTGAGGGGGAGTATTGGAGTATTTGGTTGTGCACCTATTATGTTGTAGATGGGTAAATGGATACCTCCAGGATCCATTTACCCCATCCATATGTTTAGTTCCACATCTACCCGTGGTGGGCCTTGGAGGCTCTGTGGATGCTATATAAGGAGCCTCAGACCTCCTGTATCCATTGAGAAAAAAAGCAATGAAGCATATGCCCCTTTGAGTGCTTCTCCCGTGGTTTCATCCCGCTCCTTAGGGAGTAGGGTTCCACGTTAAAATCTTTGTTCTTCAATTTCTTTATCTTTATTTCTGATTCCGCTTCCGCTTCCTATTTTCTAACATGGAGATCTGACATCTGAATAGACCTGTGACTCTACATAATATGTCCCACAGGAGATATTGTGGAGAGTTTAGAGAAGAGATAAGTACATATCAAATACATTAACCTCATAAAAGATATGTATGATAGGGCTTCATCTTGTGTAAGGATACAGTTTGGGAAGACTGACTATTTTGACATCAACATTGGTTTGCATAAAGGTTCAACTTTGAGTCCATTCCTTTTTACTTTGATTATGGACGAGCTGACAAGTCACATTCAGGATGAGATACCTTGGTATATGTTATTCGTTGATGATATTGTGTTGATTGATGGGACTAGAGATGTAGTAAATGAGAAGCTTGAGGTATGGAAACATGCATTGGAGACTAAAGCATTTTGTATAAGTAGGGTTAAGACTTAATATATGGAGTGCACTTTTGATGGAAGCAACGGTGAATGAATCGAGGTTAAGATTGATGATGATAACATTCAGAAGAGAGATTCTTTTAGATACTTGGGATCTATTTGCAACATGATGGGGAAATTGATGGAGATGTTACAAATAGAATAAATGCAGGTTGGGTAAAGTGGAGATGAGCCTTTACCGTTCTCTGTGATAAAAAAATTCCTTTGAAAATCAAAGGAAAGTTTTACAAAGCAACTGTGAGACCTGTTATGCTTTATAGATTTGAATGTTGGCCTGTGAACCATAGACGTGTAAAGAATGATAGTAGCAGAAATGAAAATGGTAAGGTGGATGTGTGGACACATACACACACACACACGTAAAGATCGGATTCAGAATGATGCAATCAGAAATAAAGTTGGTGTAGCTCCAATCGTGGATAAGATGCGAGAAAATCACTTAAGGTGGTTTGACCATTTGCAAAGGAGGTCATTTGATGCATCGGTGAGGAGAAACGAGTTTTGGGATGTTGAGCCGACTAAGAGAGGTCGAGGAAGGCCCAAGAAGTGTTGGAATGAGACTTTACGAAGGGATCTTAGTTTTTTGGATCTTAACCTGAGAATGACCCAAGATAGATCTGAATGAAGGCAAAGAATACATGTAACCGACCGTACTTAATGTGGGAAAAGGCTTTGTCGTCGTTGTTGTTATGTCAATAATATTTTCTCATCGGGTTTTCAAATCTTTTGTTCTGATAATGCCTTGGAGTTTACCCAACATGATCTGACAAACTTCTTTGCATCCAGGGCACCATTCACCAAACCTCATGTCCTTACACTTTCCACCAAAACGAGGTAGCAGAAAGGAAACTCAGACATCTACTAAATATTGCTCGCTCCCTTCTCACCCAGATGAAATTTCATAAAATCTATGGGGTGATGCTGTTCTAACCACCATCCATCTTATTAACAGAGTCCCATCTATCCCGAAATGGCTCCTCCCCCTTCTCCCTGCTATATCCAACTGAGTCACCTTTTCCTCTACGTCTGAGAATATTTGGATGTGTGGCACTTGTTCATAATTTTCACACTGCAAACACACTTTCTCCTCGTGCAATCAAATGCATTTTTCTTGGTTATTCTCGTACTCAAAAAGGTTACATGTGTTATGATCCACTAATTATGCAGATGTATCTTCAAAACCAAATAGTCGCCAGACGGGTCCATCGACAGACTGAAAGCTTGTCTTGTGGCTAAAGGAATTACACCGACATATGGGGTGGATCACTTCGAAACATTCTCACTGGTTGCACGAGTGGGCTCTATAAGGACTATTCTTTTAGTTGCAACTAACAAAGCATATCTTTCAACTAGATGTGAAATATACATTCCTATATGGAGATCTCGATGAGGTGTACATGATGCAGCCTCCGGGTTACGAAGTTGAGGAGGGAGGGTGCATATCGACTTCGCAAGGCAATATCACGGGCGTGGTTCGACAGACTTACTGCAGAAATCAACACTCTTGGCATTCAGAGAACAACCTCTGACTATTACCAAAGCCTTTCTCTAGAAGGTGTTCGTCATAAAGGACCTTGGTCCACTATGCTATTTCTTGGGCATCTAGGAGTACTATGCACTACAAAAGGGACTTCATCTCTCACAGAGGAAATATTGTCTGGACATCCTTACTGAAGTCGAATTACTTGGATGCAAGCCCTTTGGTATTGCCTGCAGATCCTAAGAAGCACTCCACATCCTCTGATTCTGTCTTTGAAGATTACTCGATATATAAGCCTGGTTGGCAAACTTCTTTACCCCACTGTCACTAGACCGGATATTTCTTACGCAATGGGTAGAGCTAGCCAACACATGGAGCAACCTTGTTACAGTCACTGGTAGGATGTCCTCCATATTCTAAGATACTTGAAGGAATTACCAGGGTGTTGCCTCTTTATGGGGCAAACGGCTACATCGAGGTTATCGCCTATGCTGATGGTGATTATGCAAGTTCACCAGAGGATCTTCGCTCCACTACAGGATATACTATGATGGTTGGAGGAAACCTTGTTACTTGGAGAAGCAAGAACCGAATGTTGTATCCAGATCCAACGCAGAAACAAAGTACAGGGCGATGGCTCAGGCTGCCTGTGAGATCACATGGCTATTGACATTTCTAGAAGAACTCGGCATTGTTGTCACTACTCCTATTCCGCTATACTGCGACAACAAATCTGCTACATACATTGTCACGAATCTCGTGTTCCATGAGCGAACCAAGCATATAGAGATTGACTGCCATTTTGTTCGTGACACCGCCCGTATTGGAAAGATTACTACTCATATCACCACAAATCTTTAGCTTGCAGATGTATTCACAAGGACCTTACCCAAGAAGCATCTCTCGTGGATAGTTTCCAAGTTGGGCATGACTGATAGATATGCTCCAACTTGAGGGAGAGTGTTAGTAATGTTTTCTTACTGTTCGTATTTATTCGTTGTAAACCGCCTTCAGCGGTACTTATGTATTTTTTCCAGTTTTGAGCTCTCTAGGGTTTAGTCCTATATAAGGACCCCTATACCTCATGAATAAAACATCCAATTTCATTCTCTCATTGTTTTCCACGGAATCCAACTATTCATACCACACAAGCATGTAAGCACACATTTTCATTGAGAAGTGCCAACTTCATCAGCAGAAACCGAATTCTGGCAATTCATTGTAAAAATTGGTTAAAACTCGTAGGTTTTGGTAGAAAGTTTTGATTTTTTCAATGGAAAGTAATATTTGAAACCATATGCATATACTAGTAATAAATTAGTAGGTATTGGAAAGAAAAATGAAATTAAGATTTTTGTAATATAATTGTGCTGTGAGCTGTTGTATCTGTTTATTGTGGGTATTGATTGTAGCAAATCCTAATGCCAATAAAATTCAACCACTAGCATTTCGACTAGAAACCGTGTACTTATATACACTATGTACAGCATGGATAAGTACAATGAGAACATGGAATCGTCTCATCAGACTTGAAAAATTGCAGTCTGGAGTTGGTTCTGTTTATCCCCGTCTTTTCCTCTCTAGTAGAACCTTGTCTCACCATATGCATCTTGATAAACATCTTCACTTCTCAGTTCCCTTGTTTGCGCCACATTCCTACTCATTGACCTATTTATATTGAGATTGCTGTATTCTTTTTTACACCACCAATAGGGTGATCATATTCTTTTACGCATTTATTGATTGATTAAATCCATTTGTATTTTATTTTTCTACAACATTTATACATTAATTATATATATTTATGAACCTCTATACATTGAAGCACCGCTTTTCTTTCTTATCTATGTATTCTGTGTTGTGCCATTCTGACACACGAACTTTTTATTCTATTCATTATTTTAGTTTTATCTATTACACTTTTGCCTTCTTCTACATCTAGAGGAAACTGGCCAGTTGCAGATACCATCTTTTCTAATAATAGATCTTTGTTACACCTAAATTTGGATAGCTATATTGATCCTTTTCCTTGTCATGTGCAGAAGCAGATTCTAGTTCACAGCGTGTACAGGGTAAACAAGTTTCGAAGAAACCATCTAGTATGGCAACATCCCAAGGCACAGTTTCTGATGTGGGAAAGCTATTAGATGAAATGATAGAAAAGATTGCCGCAACAGTTATATCTGAGGTATTACACACACATGGGAAGAAAGGGAGTAGTTCTATTTATTTTAGTTGCTCATTAGGATGGATGTTGCATCTTTTTCAGGTTGAACGTCACTCTTTGCAAGATAAGCAAGAATTACTCGTGCCCATTGTGGCTGAAGTAAGGAAGCGCATAGGAGCAGACTTGGAGAACTTGACTGTAACCTTCTAAATTTTAAGCCAGTCTGCATCTATTTTGTGCATATCCATATATACATCCCATTTTAATGAATTGGCCATTCAAAAAATAAAAAAAAACGAGGGAAATGAGGCGGAGGCAAGTTAGTTTCCCCAAAGGTTAGCTCCATTTTACTCATATTATATATATAGGATTTAGTGGGGCTGCCTCCTGGGGGCAGCCAACATGGTTGCCCTGCCTCTTTCTTTCGGCGTTTTTTTAATTTTTTATCGAAAAATATCGCAATGTATATTCATCCCTATATCCCTCCTATATGTCATTTGAATTTCGTTAGAAACAGATACTCCTACGGCCTCCATTGAGATGGTATCGATTTAAAAAATCCTGTTACCGTTAAAAAATGACTGTCTGGATGGAGGCCGTAGGAGTCTCTGTTTCTGACGAAATTCGAATGACATATAGGAGGGATATAGGGATGAATATACATGACGATATTTTTTGAAAAAAAATAAAAAAAATGCCGAAATGGTGCGGGGTCAGCCACGTTGGCTGCCATAAGGGGGCAACCCCATTAACCTCATATATATATATATGGGTTAAATGGGCTGCCCCATGGGGGGAGCTAACTTGGCTCCTCCAGCCCCATTTCGCCCAATTTTTTTATTTTTTTTGAAAATTTCTTCCGTAGAATTTCATCACTATGTCCTTATATTATGTCGTTAAAATTTCATGCGAAACAGAGACTCCTACGGCCTCCATCCAGACAATCATTTTTTAACGGCAACAGAATTGCTAAAAACGACCCTTCTGGATGGAGGTCGTAGGAGTCTCTGTTTCACGTGAAATTTGAATGACATAATATAGGGATATATTGATGAAAATCCACGGAAGAAATTTCAAAAAAAAATAAAAATAAAAAAAGGGCGAAATGGCGCGGGAGGAGCCAAGTTAGCCCCCCCCATGGGAGCAGCCCCATATATATATATATGGGTAAAATGGGGCTGCCCCCATGGCGGGAGCTAACTTGGCTCCCCCCCCATTTTGCCTGATTTTTTTATTTTTTTTGAAAATTTCTTTCATGGATTTTCATCAATATATCCCTATATTCTGTCATTAAAATTTCGTGCGAAACAAAGACTCCTACGATCTCCATCCATATGGGTCATTTTTAGCAATTCTGTTACTGTTAAAAAATGACTGTCTGGATGGAGGCCGTAGGAGTCTCTGTTTCACACGAAATTTTAATGACATAATATGGGGATATAGTGATGAAATTTCATGGAAGAAATTTTCAAAAAAATAAAATAAAATAAAAAACCCGGCCGAAATGAGGCAGAGGGAGCCAAGTTAGCTTCCCCCAGGGGCAACCCCTTTTAACCCTATATATATAGGGAAAAATGGGGCTGCCCCCTAGGGGCAGCCAACATGGCTGCCTCCACCCCATTTTTCGCAATTTTTTTTTGTTTTTTTGGAAAAATATCACCATGTATATTCATCCCTATATCCCTCCTATAGTCATTCGAATTTCGTCAGAAAATAGACTTTTACGGCCTCCATCCAGACGCCATTTTTTTAATGGTCGCAGGATTTTTTAAATCGACCCTGTCTGGATGGAGGCCGTAGGAGTCTCTGTTTCTGACGAAATACGAATGACATATAAGAGGGATATAGGGATGAATATACATGATGATATTTTTCAAAAATAATAAAAAAATTTGCCCAAAAATGGAGCGGGGCAGCCCCATCAACCCCATATATATACCGTTAAAAAATGACTGTCTGGATGGAGGCCATACGAGTCTCTGTTTCGCACGAATTTTTAATAGCATAATATAGGGACATAGTGATGAATATTCACGGAAGAAATTTTCAAAAAAAATAAAAAAACCAGACGAAATAGCGCAGGGGGAGCCAAGTTAGCTCCCCTACACGCACGCAACGCACGCACACACTCACGCACGCACGCACGCTGGGGAAAATAGGGGTGGGAGTAGCCAAGTTGGCTACTCTCATGGCAACCCCATTTTACCCTATATATATATATGGAAAAAACAAGGCTGCTCCCACCCCATTTTTTCATTTCATTGAAAAATAAAGTCATGTACATTCATCCCTATATCCCTCTAATATGTCATTCCAATTTCGTCCAAAACAGACTCTTATGCCTTCCATCTAGAACATATAATTTTAACGGTCTTAGAATTGCTGTAATCGTACATGTTCTAGATGGAGGGATAGGATTCTCTGTTTCTGACGAAATTCGAATGACATAGGAGGGATATAAGGATGGATATACATGGCTTTATTTGTCAAAAAAATAAAAAAAATGAGTAAAAATGGGCGGGGACAACCCCATATATATATATATAGAGAGAGAGAGAGAGAGAGAGCCTACTTCATGAAGTAGGTAATCTTACCTACTTCATGCATACTTTTTGCAATTTTTTTATTTTTTTTTGTAAAATACCACCATGAATTTTCATCAGTATATCACCCTAATATGTCATTCCATCTTCGTCGAAAACAGAGACTTCTATGCCTTCCATCTAGAACAAGTAATTCTAACGATCTTAGATTTGCCGTAATCGACTTGTTCTGGATGGAGGGTATAGGAGTCTCTGCTGACGAAATTTGAATGACATATTTAAGGGATATAGTTATGAAAATCCATGATGGTATTTTCAAAAAAAAAATTACAAAAAATACCACTTCATGAAGTAGACTCCCTTTCCTCACACACACACACATTAACACTTGGATCTTCTCTAGGGCAATATATTTGATTCCTTAATCAGTTTTTACAGAGCTTAATGTATATATATTTTTGGAGTTATTAATCAAAAGAAACATGTTATACATGTAACTTTTTGGATATTCCGATTCATTTAGTCCTCCCCATAATTGTCTCCCATAGCTACAAATTTATCCTCATAACATACTCTATACATGGTAAATCGTGTTGCAGATGAGCTTGAAGAATGCATCTTACACCGAAGGATTTCATTCAGGAATTCAGAGTGTTCTTCATCGAGGTCTGCAGTCCCCATCATCCCGCGGTAATTATACCATGGTAGAAAGAATGTAAAACCCACGACGATCCTCTTTGTTGCAGCAATTTCCCTCATGAATTTGACTTCAGTCGGTTGTTTTACCCTTAGGAGCCAAAAGATGGGGCTGGTATTTAAGTGTGATCAAATGACTGCAGTAATTATTTGTATTCGTACTACCTGTAGGATCTCAGCGATTTGTTGATTGTTGTGATACAAGTATGCCAGGATGATTTACCAACTCAATGTTTTATACATAAAATTTTCCATTTGATTGTTGGTAATGCAACCGCACACCCTATCGAGTAAATAATTTCATCCACTATAAGGTGCAATTCAGTAGTTTTTTTGTATAGTAGCTTATATGTTAGGGAGAAAGGTTTTTTTCTCTCCAACAAATCTAGGACACAATCTCCACTGTCCTCTCCTCTCTGACCGTGGCATGACCCAGCTTGAAGGTTAGACGGGTACTAACAAAAACCTATCAATAAGTCGGTTGGATTGGGTAGAGCAAGCTCATTGAAATGTTAGTAAGAGCTATTAAAACTCTATTGGGTTTGGACTGTTCATTTGAGGGAAAGGGATAAGTTCTTATCCCTCGTCCCTCAATTTTTTTGTTCATCGGTAGACGATCAATGTTTTGCTGATGGAGTCAAATTGAGGGATAAGATTTAGCCCTCTATGCCTCCATTACCGCTCATCCATCTCTCTCTCTAACATAACTAAGTTCTATCCCTTATCACTTTTTTCCTCCTTATCAATAGCATATAACTATTGCATATCCCTTCATGTCCTAATTTGTATTCCTCCAACCGAAAAGAAACGAGAGATAAACCTTATCTCTTATCCCACCATCCAATGGTATTGGGTGTTTAGATGATTGAGAGGGTTGAAATGATATGTATGATATTTTGTGATATTTGTTTATTTAGAAGTTCAGGGTGGAAGCTGGATAACCCCAAAATGATTCAGTTCAACCGACATTATGTCGTGACTATGCACGTGTAGGAGTTTGCATTGTCTCGGGTCTTGCAACTAAATGTTCCTAGGAGGGGGTGGCCTAGAGTACCATTGAATATAATTTACGCGTCATGACCTTAGACATGTGTACTGATGTGTATGAGAAATAGGGACGGTCAATGAACAAATAGCTACTATTTATACCGGAACGAACGGATATCTTGATTCGTTAGAAATTGGACAGGTAAAAAAATTTCTTGTTCAGTTACGTACCTACTTAAAAAAGAATAAATGAATGCTCCTTTGTTGCTTTGAGCGGTGTACTAATTTTTGGAATCCAGTGCCGGCAGGTATAATTCCCCCCAAAACAACATTTTCTTTCAGACCTTTCAACCAATCAATACGACCTCGTAGAGCAGCTTTTGCTAAAACTCGAGCAGTTTCTTGAAAACTAGCTTCGGATATGAAACTTTGAGTATTCAAAGATGCTCTAGGGACTGCTTGAGCAAAGTCAATACCTCCACATGTGTATAGTGAGCAAGAAGTAAGGGGTGGACTCATACAACAAGTAGTAAGTGCAACATCTTTACAAGCCAACTTATGTTGCCCATCTGAAAAGTGATGGAGGATTTCCGCATGTTTAGGGCAATAAAACATGAAGGCCTTGCTTTCCAAGTTCGATCCAACTTTCCCTAGTTATGCATCCAAATACTCTGGTATATTGGCTCTTCTGCCCAGTTAATCAAGTACTAAAGATTGTTGAGTCTTTCATGCTTCACAGCAAGGTATTATTAGATATCTTAAGAAATTTTAAAAGTACTAGTGGGGATATATTTTATCTTCGTACTAATAACAAAATTTCAATATCAATATATTCTATCTCCAATAAAAAATTAATCAACACTTAAGGTCTATGTACAATTACCTAATAAAAGAAAACTACCTAATAAAAGAAAACTAACAATTTAGCTCATATTCTTCCAAACAAATGCGGGATATACACATAGTTGAAATAATATTACTACAATAAATTGACTTTTTTTGCTTAATTTTAATGTGTTGACACATCTTTCAATGTTAAATATCCAACAAAGGAATTTTTTTCGTTGCAAGTTAGTTTTTTCTATAATTAGCAATGAATATCATATCCATTGTCAAAGTTCATAATGATGAGTTATCACTTAACTTATTTGTTAAAATTTGTATTAACTATTGCTAAATTTAACAACAATGGGAAGTTAAAGTCATCGGACAAGTAACAACAATATTCTCCATTACATATTTAAATGGGGAAGATAACACACCAAATATTATAATATTGACTACATTAGGCCAATTTTGCTATAGTGTATCTCCATAGTATTAACCAAATTCCAGTATGAGACGTTTTTACCTCACAAAAAATAACCGGCACTCAAGTACGTAACAAAGAAAAGCTAACAATTTAGCTCATGTTCTTCCAAACAATTGTGGGACATATGTATAAATAAAATAATATTGACATAATATTGCCATAATTATTGCCATAAAATCATATAATGATTATTTATCTCTGGACTTATTCATTAGAATTTGTATTACCATTGCTTTAACAATTATTGTATACCCATTGCTATATAATTCGTTACATAAGAATATTATAAAGAGCAATATTCCTTATGAATTTAAATAAATCAAGTAACAAATAATATTCATCGTTACATATTTAACTATATATATAAAAGATATGACAATAAATATTATTTTATTCATCGCCTTAGGCCAAATTATTATCAAAAGATTTTACGTATATAACCCTCGATACGTAAATTTGAATTTATTTTCTCACTTATTTTTTTAAAGGGATATTTACACCCATGATCTTGAGTAATTTCGTATTTACGTATATAACACCCGATAATCACGAATTATACGAGAAACCCTGAATAGTCACTCCCACACCCATAACCCTCCGTTAGTTTATTATATTAATTCAACTAGATCATTGAGTTATTCTAACCCATCTTCAATTCGATGGTTATGAATTAAACTAAAAAAAAGAATAAAAAACACCCCAACCTCCTCTAACCCCTCCTTCCTCCGGCCACAACCCCTCCCCTCCGTCCATCTCCCCCTTCGCTCCTGTAGCAGTCGACATCTCCACAACCCTTTACTTTACCCCCCTCCTCCGTAGCCTCTTCCACCGCCCCTCCAACCCTCATTCCAGCCCCCTCCACTACACCCTCCAACAACCTTCTCCACCGCCTTTCCAGTCCCGTATCTATACTATTCTTCATATTTTTAGTTTTCATCTTTTTAGCTTCTTACATTTTTATATAAGTTTAAATATTATTCAAAATATAAATAAATAATAAACATAAAATATAAACTTCAAAAATACATTAAAATAAATAAAGTATTAAAACATATAGGTAAACTACACCTATATAATACATATACAGATTTATTTAAGTATATAAATAAAATTAAAAAATACAATAAAATATGTAAATGTGTAAATAAATAAATTATAAATATATAAAATAAGTAAATACGATAATAAAATATAAAATAAAAATAGAATACCTAAAATAGAGGTAAATATACCTATGCATATACATGTAAATATTGGCACCTAATAAATAGTTTAAAAATAAATAAAAATATCTATAAAATACTACATAAAATAAAAAAATATTTTTATGTTTTAACTTAAAAATAATAAAATTGTTTGTTATTTATTATCTATTTAATAACGTAATTTCCCTTCCATTTTTCTGGTTGGTCCATGTGGACTAACCAGAAGAATTCTTTTGTTGACCCAGCGGGTCAACTGTCCTTGCACCCACCTCCTTCTTGTTGGAGGTCACAAGACCTCTAACTTCTTCATTTTCTCCACGACATCTCCATGGTCCACAACCCTCGAGCTCCACCCATTCTGATCCTCTGTCGACCCAACTCCATGTTGGATCTCTATAGTCCACTAACCACCTCCCTCCCTCACGCAATCTCCTTCGCTTTTGGCATCCACACCTATAAATAAGTCCAGCCGACTTCCATTTTGATTTTGATCGCCATTTCTCCTCGATAACCCTAATAGGATTAGCTAGGTTGAGTTTCCTAGTAAAAACGAGCGATTCCCTGCCCTTGTCGGCATGGATAAAGTTGAGACTCAAGTGATCCAAGATCTATCGATGCTCCTCCGACGAGCCTCTCTGCTCCTTGGCTACAACCATGTATGAGCTATTTCCTTTAGCTTTTTATTTTTTTTTCATTCTTGTAACATAATATTCTTTAGATTCTTCGATTAGTGGTTAGATTAGCTTAATTTGTATGATCTTTATAAGTTTGAGCTCCTTGATCCAACTCAAATTCATCGTTCTTCCCATGTTTTCGACCTGCCATTCCACCTCTTCTCTGTTCTCCATTTGCTTCTCTATAAAACCCCTGACGATTCGAAAAGTATCCTAATTAATTTGTCTATTTTATGTTGTACTCGGACAATCGGAATTAATAAAAAATTAACCACATGAATAAATGATTTAATCAATTTTAGCAATGCGTGGTTATGTGTTATTTAACCTGGGCAAGCCCTAGGGTCAACTCAAGGAGGTAAAGGAACAACATAGGGTTCGGATCATATCACTTAGTGCACAATTTCAAAGCAAATGTTTTTGGTATTTTTTATGCAATTTATGATGAAAATGTAATTTTGGTAAAGTTCAAGGACTAAAATGCAAATTCCAATTGAATGATCTCCAAAAATCCTAAAGCTTGGCCAGAATGTGAAAATATGAAAAATTAAACTACTGTACATTTTTTAATTTTTTGGATGCATAATGAATTGATTATGAATTAAATATGCAGACTATGCGATTTCGAGTAATTTAATTTTAATGAATAGCAAACCTAATCATTTTTAGAAATAAATCATCCTTGATAGGCTATAAGGTATCCATAATAACTTTTATTTCCTTAAAATACAAGTGTAAAAATCAATGACTCAGATCACAAAATAATTTATTTTGACTAGTTATGAATGCAAATGCAATGATTTTTATGCATGTGATAGAGAACAATTCCATCTACCTAATGTGATTTTTAGCAATTTTTGGAATACATAATAATTTAATACAAATTAAAGAGCACTCAGTGGGTAAAATATGATAATTTTCACCAAATTATTTAAATTAATTCAAGCACAACTCACAAAAATACCATTAACCAACCACAATATAGAGAATAAATTGTTCTACAACATGTTATTTTTGGAATTAAAATATGATGCAAAATTATTGTTCAAATAAGCATGCAAGTACACGGTCCTTTATGAAATACATAAAATGGAATAAATTAAAAGAAATTATAGTGGACAAGGGACTAAGTGAGATTGCCAAAACCCGTGGGGTATGGTCATAATTTTTCCAATGCTCATTTGTGCAACACGTGTTGCTGACATCACTAGGATGGGGAGGTGTCAACGCAGATTCCTGGAATAGTGGGGGGGGGGGGTGAATGTAAATTGCCCCCTCCCCACGTGCTCCTCATGTGAGGGGGACTTGGGTAGCTGGCGGAGGGTGGGAGGCTCGGTGATCGAGGCAGGGCTGATGGTGCGAGGTGAGAGGATCGGCAATCGAGGCGGGGGAGACGATGTGAGGTGGGAGGCTGCTCCAGGCGTTGGAGTGGATGAAGGCTCGAATAGAGGTGGTGCGATGGTGAGACGGCGGTGCGGGCTCGACAGGCGAGTCGATGCGATGGCTGAAGGTGATCGATCGTGGGTCGAGGCGGAGGCACGCGGTCGATGACTGCGACAGGGCGACGCATGCGACTAATGTCGATGGAGCTTTTGAGGCAATGTCAAAGTGCAGAGCTCCGTGGAGCGTGCAAAGAAGATGACTGAAGTGGTTTGTGAAGAAAGAGATGCACATAAGATGGGAGAAAGGGAAGATAATTAGAAGAAGACATGAGGAAGAAGAAGGAAAAGAGAAAGGGGATCACCTGGAGGTTATCAGAATGATGGAAGAGCGAGCACTGCTCCGTTTTTTGCTCAAGAGCCCAGCGAGGCTCGAGATAGGCAGCCACACAAGTAGGGCTGCAATGATGAAGGAACCTCGTCGGGTCTCACATGAGGGTCATGAGTCGTCAATGACTCAAGCTCCAAGGCCCAAAGCTGTCACCAAGGGGAGGAGCGAGCTGGACCTATGCCCTTTGTGAAAGGATGATGAAGATCATGTGGGTGACGCATGCGTATAAGAGAAGGAGGTAGTGGACGGGGGGGGGGGGGGGAGGGGGGGTGGTGTAGTAGAGGAGAAATGGTCAGCTGGGAGGCGACGGTTGCAGGAGAGGAGGCTTCGACCATTGTGGGAGGAAGGGAGGGGATGACATGTGCACAATACGTACTAGAGAGAGAGAGAGAGAAATAAAAAAAGGGGACCACTAAAAAATAGAATTAAAAAATGAAATAAAAAAGTAAAATAAAATAATAAAATAAATAAAATTGAATAAAAGAGACTGCTCGTGGCAACTCTAGGAGCAGCCACGTGTCACTCCTAGAAAATGTGAAAATAAAATTAAAAGAAAATTCCGTGAAAAAAAGCAAACGAAGTCAAACGAAAAAGTGATCTTCATGAAAATTGATTGTCTCGACAAGATCTACAACTTTCCTGAAGGTACCAAAACTAAAAGAGATCATCTGTACAAAATATATTTTTGGTGGTACTTTATAGATATAAAATACCAGATTTTTGTATTTTGCTATTTTTGTAATTTTTAAATAAGTTAAAAATCAAGATAAAATTAAATAAAATATAAAATAAATAAATACACATTATTCTATTTTTTTTGGATTTTTTAGTAAGTAAGAAAAAGGTAAATAAAAATCAACAAAAAATAAAGTATGTATGAAATATACAATACACAATTAGATCCCAAAACCGATATTTTGCAAATGAGCTCCGATTTTAGTGAATCACTTTCATTGGATAGATAATTTTATAACTTGAACTATAAAAATGAGTTAGGTGAATTTGGAGTTCATACGGAGCGAGAATTTAGCCAAGAAGTTGGACTTTACAGCCTTTTCGACTTAGGATCTAAGAGTATTTATTCAGGTTGACAATTATTTTGTATTTTTTATATTTTTCTATACTTTTTTATATACAATTTAGATGAATTAAGATAAAAGGAATTAGTATGAATTTATTAAAAATCAAGGAAGTTTGGGTATTTACATGGGATTATTTACAAATAATTTTCAACACTTTATTTTTTATTTTTTGTGATTTTTATTTTGAATTATTTTGTGGACTTATTTACAAGATAATTAGTCCATTTTATTAAGAGTTATAATTTGTTAATTTTATAATTTAGGGACTTTTATCTGGTATTTTATTCATGGAATAAAGCTAAGATTAACATATTAAGATGATGAATCACATATTCATCACCCCCCTTATACTTAAACTTTGCTAGTCCTCGAGCAAATAAAGAATGAATAAGTTGGATTAATCCCTGATTGTTAATGTCCAAGACTTGGTCCATTAAAGAACTCTCGGTTTTAGTGATCCTAGAATTCTTAGTCGAACCAAGCTCTAAGCAAAAGGTATCCAACTTCCCTAATCATGAGATTCTCTTTGTATACATATAGCATAAGGATATCCCACTAAGTGTGTTTTGTTGTTACAAGAGTAGAGTCAATGTATCACACAGAGTTCGAGTCCTAGAGATTCTCCTAAGAACCCGATCCTCAACACTAGGGAATAAATCGTTTCTTACATCCAATTCACCGTCTCTTTAGTTGTCAGCCTTAAAAGCGAATATGGTAGGCCAGTTTATGGAGGGCATATGATGGTGTCTTTTCTTCTTTCTCTCTCTCTCATTGGAACAAGGATCCTCTCGAGTGACCTATTAACTTAACACATGACATATTTTTGGTATTGATCAGTGTGTCCGTCAAGAGATCGCAGAGTCGTCTGTACTTGTTTTCCCGGGAGTACACTGGGGTTTGTCTTCTTTAAATATCTAATATACTTACACCCAGACTTGTATCGCTCACAATGCCGAGTCCTTTTTGAGGTACTAGCCCGACTCATTTGACCTAATTAGCTTTGGTCCAAGTGGACACTTTGAAATAGTTGGGAGCGCTCTGTTGGTCATGTGAGCCCACGACGAGCCATTATGCAATAAATGTTATTGTTATTCACTCCTTAATCTGAAATGAAGAATAACTAATATGCATAATAGGTCCCTTCGTACAAATAGGGTTATGTACCATGGACATCTTAATAATCATACACCTGCTGATTCAATGGTTGAATCATAAAGGATGGTGCTTGGATGATATCTAAAGAGTTAGCTTGATGACTCATCAAGCACCATCAAATGAATGTTAAGAGATGATCTCTAGTTTGAGAAGAAGATGACAATCCTTCTTTAAAGGATGATATCTGACCAACCTCTTAATGCAGGTCCTCTACATAGGAATAGAGATTCAGAGGTGTCAGATAAGTTAGGTCAACGGGTTGACTTAGCGAGATCAAGATAACCAAGACCTATGTCGTATACTGTCACGATATAGGATTTTGACTGGAGACATGTATGTTACTATATGTCTGAGTATGTACATTTGGCAGACCAATGATTTGATGACCTATTCAAGATCTATGCACCGACGAGCCAATGTGCATATAAAGGCATATGAGTAATACGATCTCTCAAGGGGATCATACAGGTTCAATATTGAATCGGAAGACATGAGCTCACTCATGAGGTATTGGGACCGATCAAATTCCATGGATGGTCATCTTTCTTTGGAAGATTGGAAGAATTTGTGGGTATGATATATACTTTTGGAAAGCATATGATCGATGCCAAATCCCAATGCCCGAATGAGAAACCTAATGATAAAACCCTGAAGAAAACAGTCTAAAAGAGAACTAAAACTTCGGGTTTATTCTAGGTCTTCTAGTATTCAGGATGTACGGGTATTAGGAATACTCGAGGGTGATGTGATCATAAACGATTGTATAACCATGATGCTTCCATTCTGAGAGAGTGATGAAACATGTTTGGATTTTAGTGACTCCTCTCAGTAGAGAAATAATCTAATCTTAGTCCAAATGTTGGACATTGATCTGAATACGATTCATATGCAATGAGAAGATTAGATTTACAGCTTTGATTTAATCAAGCATCTTTGAGAGGTCTTCGAGATCTGAATTTGAGATATGATCTCAATATCCAAGTCACTATACGTGGAACGTACAATCACCATGTCCTTATCTCCAAGTATCCGTGGATAAAACACATTATTCTTGAAAGAGTTCAAGAATAATTCCATTGATTAATATATCCAAGCATTGGAAAATGGAAAATTAAATGTGATTTAATTATCATGAATAATATGAATATGATTCATATTATTTCAATACATGAGAATGGAGATCCAAGATAATCAAATATGATTTAATTATCAGTGATATGAATAATGTAGATAACACTATCTATTAATCATATATATTACAAATACGATTTATAATATATAAGAGACAACTAATTGTAAGTTTTACTTACGAATT
Organism: Ottelia alismoides; assembly: GCA_037367405.1. NCBI lineage: Eukaryota > Viridiplantae > Streptophyta > Magnoliopsida > Alismatales > Hydrocharitaceae > Ottelia > Ottelia alismoides. The sequence goes on along the minus strand of JAZKJV010002177.1, from coordinate 68,148 downwards.
AATTGTTGATGTGAATTGAATTCACATTGGATAATTAATTGAAAATGCAATTTATATTTTATTTTGGACGTGTGAATATAATTACATTTTTCAATGACATGATTTCAATTATTCACAAAATAATTTAGAATTATTTTTATGAATTAATTCGCAACAAAATATTGTTGAAAAAAATGAAGAATTATGTGAGATATAAAATATCACATAATTGGACGAGGGAATCACCTTCCTGATATGGAGGGTGGATGGCCACCCTTGACTAATTCAAGGTGGCCACCCCCATCCATGTATGGAAGGTTGCTAGTCTCCTTCCTTATCCTTCATTCTTATTGATTTAATTAAATTGATTATATTGACGATTAGTAAATACATTTAAATTAAATTAAATTATTTTTTATTGCATTTTTATGCAACAAAAATCATGGTCATTGAATAAAAACGCAAATCAATCTCAACCATTGATATTGTGTTGCACATGAATTGTGATCCATAGACTTCCAAAATACTATAAAAGAAGAGGCAAATCTAGCTCTTCTTTTACACACAACACATTGCAAGAAAAATCTCTCTTTCTCTCTCTCTCTCTCTCTGTCTCTCTCTCATTCTCATCACACCCCCTCAAGAGTGTCCGTCCACTCCTTGACTTAGAGAGAATCGCCGTCGTTGCTATGCCGTCATGCCACCGCTTCAATCACTCGCGGATCTTCATCTTCTTCGATGCTCATTGCTCATGAAGAAGACATCGGATTTCATGAGACGAAATCAGGGGATTCATTGCTAGGATCTTCATCTTGAATTGTGAGAAGCACGTGTCTCATCAATGTGCTCGCAAGCATCTCCTCCATGGGTCAGACTTGAGACATGTGGTCTCTTCCTTTAGAGATAACAATCGTAATCATGCTTCAAGAAGTATTCTTACATCTTGTTTGTGGTTTTGATGAAAAGATTCGAGAATAATTCTCAAATCATGTGGTTTTATCTCATAAAATTTTTAAATTCCGCTGTCCCGAGCAACTAGTATGACTAGTCGCTCTCGATCGCATATGATGTGATCTTCACGCTTCCATTATGTGCTTAAGGCTTTCTCCCATAGCCTTCAAGTGGTATCAGAGCCAGGTTCAGATCTTGGATCTGATTTGAAACCATAAATGAACAAGGTTTTGTATTTCAGATGCGCGTTGAATCATTGTTTTGCATGAGATGCAAGTTTCGAATTGGTTTTTCGCTAAAATAAAACCTCTTGATTGTGCATTGTTTGGGCATGTTTTTGGTTATTAAAATGTATTTATAATGTCTAAATATGTCTAAAAAATAATAGCCAATTGTTGACACCAAAAGTGCATAAATGAAAATTCAAAGAGTTCTCGCTATAAAATTGTTTTTGCGTGTACTCACGGATTTGTAAGAATTTAATTTTTGCATTGATTTAAATTGTTGCTTAATTTTTAATGAAAATCGTGTAAATTAAGAATTTTCCTTGATTTAAATTGTTGCTTAATTTTTTATGAAAATACTTGATTAAACATCAATGGCCATTGAATGTAAGTTTCATGAAAATCCTAGTTTATCCTACAATAGTTGTAGGATAACTTTTACATGCAAAACATGGTTTCTTGATATGCTTAGAAATTTATAATCTCAAAAATTTTTTAAGATGCCTAAGATCTGCATTATTACTATATAGTATAATGTTGGTCATCAAAGTTGATCGGTAAAACCACATGTACATAAGCGTTATTTTGTGATGTTCTCAATCGGAATGGTAAAGCTGTATAGTCCGGGTATGTTGGCTTAGTTTACTAGTTAACGCCTTGCATGTCAAGGAAATGCTCCCACCCAACATAATCAAGTGTACTAGCCGGATTCATTTTTGAGGAAAGAATAACATGAGTAAGTCAAGTTGTAACCTAATTATTAAAATACAAAATAATATGTACTTGTGAGGGTGTATACTGTATAGTAATATCAATCAAACCCTAATTATTTATTGATTGAATTAGATTGATAATTAATATAATATGATTAAATTAATTAGATCTAATTAAAATAAACACTCTATTATAAATAGAGTTGTAATTCCCTTGGAAGAACTAATTATGTGAATACGATTCATAATAATTAATTAGAATTTAAATGGGATATGGAGGATTATATAAATGACATCCATGGCCTCCCGTCAATGTGAAGGGTTCTGTCACCATGGATTGTATGTAGGAGACGTATGTCTAAAGTGACAACTTCAGCATACAAGCGCACATGGATCGGTCTCTTTGCTTCTTGAAAGAGTAAGCTGTATGCGTAGTGACATCAATATCAGTTCCTCATATTATTGTAACGATATTGGATTGTGCATAGCGAGTTCTAATCATGTTGACGGTTGATTCAATTAACAACTAGTCAACATTGCCTTATAGGTGGTGGGCCCAGTTAAAGATCGAATTAGAAAATGCAAGTTAGACTTACAAGGCGGAATGAGTTCCTGCTTCTTTTTATCTAGATTACAATTTCTCATATTATTGGGATGTAACAAAGGTAAAAAGGAGATCCCATATCTTGATAGAGATATATCAATAAATATATTCTTGCTTTGAAAGTGAATAAGGGAATGAACTTTTAGAGTTTAAAAGGCAAGACAACTTTGATTTAAAACATTAATATCCTTAATCAAAGTAAAATATATTTATGAAAATTATATTATTTCAGATAACCTTCATTAAATCCACTCAAAACTATACTCAATCATATCCAGTATAATATCATAGATTGGATCCATGATCATGATGTAGAACTTGCAGTTGGACACATAATGTATGTGGTTGCAATGTGCAAGTTTCCTCATGATTATGAGGATTGCCAATTAAAAAGATAATAGGATAACTGCTTATGGTTTGTGTATCTAAAGTCTTGATCTCTCATCGAGTGTTCTTTGGAAGTAACACGTCTGTGATGATCGTAATTGTCAAGATCATTCATAAAATAAAAATCGAAGAAGATGTTTTTGGTAAACATATGTGCTCTCAACATTTAATCATGAATGAGATGGTTCGCTACGTTATACAGAATGGTGGAATTATAAGAGATAATGTGCTCAAAATGTTTGAGTACCTGCCTGAACCTAAGTCTTGTTTTGAGTTAAGATGAGTGTGGATATGATGAATACCATCATTCTGCTATCTCTACTCAAGTCTTTCATGATACATCATATTATTCATATTGTATGAATGGGATGAAGCAAGAATAAATATTGAAATACTCTTATGTTGAAGTCCCTTGAGGACATGTTTAATTTAAGAGATCCTTTATCTTAAGCAATGGTTGTTTAAGTGTTGAGGGAGCGCAATGGAAGCATGGGTCTGACCCATGTAAGAAGGAGAGTTTAAGAGTTGACTATACTTTTGTGACATCCAAAGAGTTGGATGAATGCCAATACTGCAACAAGCTGATGTATTGACAATATGACTATCTAGATTATCCAAGATCCTTAAGAAGGACCCAAATAGTGCATCGGGATATTCTACATCTACATATCATCATTGAAATTGACTTACTTATTATACAAGTCTGATAATTGTATCTCCTTCTTCTATTGACACTTGTAATTGGTTGCATATATTTTAGAAGACTAGAAAATTTGATCTTAAGGTTTAATAATCATCTACATAGGAGTTGATGCAATTGTTACAACAATCTCCATTAGATAGAAAGACTACATATTTCCAATGGGAGAGCCATCGGTCCTAGATAATATCTCTGTGACTTAGATACTAGAATACATTCATTTTTTATTTCTAAACTTGTTAGAAATGAACATAAAGAGTTATGATGGATATATTTTCAGATAGTAATCTAACATCTAGAGGACCCTACTAAATTAGAATATTAGTGAATGGTTCATTAACATTTCTAATACTGAAATTTATACCTAAAAGATAATTAGGATGATGAAGATCATTTAACAATGATCTAGCACCAAGCCTTGGACACACGTTTATTGATAAGATCGATAGAAGATGGAACTTTAGATTGTCTGAAAGTTCAAATCTTACAAAGTTCAATTCTTACATACTTATGAATATTGTATCCAAAGTTAAAATGTTTGATGCACCCTTCTCTAGGAATGGTGTAAGATGTCGAGGTATTCAAGACCTCATACATATTGATGTATGTGGACCCTCTATACCATAATGAACATTAGTGATATATGATATCCATTGATGATTATTCATGGTATGAGATTTCTTTCTTTACCCATTAGAAATCTTCGAAATGTTCAACGATTTCATATTTTTGGTTGAGAACCAAAGTTAGAAGGAAGATGAAAAGAATTTGATCTAAGCTAGGTACCCAGTACCCATTATATGAATTCAAGGAATACCTTATAGAGAAAGGAATATCGTTCCTATCTCACTCCTCCTAATACACCTCATCTCATTGGATTTGTAAAGAGATGCAATTGGATCATGTGAGACATGATTTGATCAATGATGACTCTTAGCATAATTGCCTCTTAGTTTCCAAGTATATATGCATTAGAGACTTCAATATATATCTTTAATAATATTCCATGCAAATTTGAACCCAAAACCCTCATGAACTATGGTTCGGAACCAATCTTAGTGTCAGACACTAGAGGATTTAAGGGTTGGTTGGTCCAGTTCTATAACATGGATGCAAGAAAGCTAGAATCTTACACTTGAGAGTGCTTCTTCATAAGAAAAATAAAGGTTGGTGTTAGATACCTACTTTATGACCTTAAGATTCTTAAAAGATTTCATCTCTAAGAATATGATTCTAAGAGGATGACTTTCTTGAGAATCAGGATAAGAATGAAGTAAAGGGACTCATTGAATCCTGAGAGGATAATATGGCTCCTGGAATCAGAAACTGAAAGGACAATTAAAAGATGAGACACTCATACTTCTTCAAATCAGTTTGAGGGTCAGAGAAAACTTCATATGATGAAGTTTCTGTAGATCATGACATGGAAAAATTGATGTTAGCAATAAAGTCTAAAGTAGACTTCATACACAAGTGCTATGTATGGACCCTCGAGGATCCACCTATAGGGGTCCAATCCATTGGGTGTAAATGGATCTTCAAGATAAAGAGGAAACCTGATGAGAACATAGAGACCTTCAAAGCATAGCTCGTAGCCATGAGCTACACACAGAAAGAAGACATCGCTTACGATGAGACTTGATTTCTAGTGGTCATGTTTAAACTCATCATAATATTGCTAACAATAGCTACACAATTGACTATGACATCTGGAAGATGGAAGTCAGGATTGCATTCCTCAATGAATACCTCAACGAGGATGTTCATATGAAGTAGCCCCAAGGCTTCATTGTTGAATAATGTAAGGTGTGCATCTAAGGAACTCCATCTATGGACTGAAATAAGCTACTTGTAGTTGGAACATCAGATTTGATGAAATTATAAAGGTTGGGATTTCAGATAGAATCTTGATGAACCATGTGAAGCTTAGTGGGAGTGCCATTGTGTTTATCATCCTAAATGTAGATAAAATCCTAATCATTTGGAATGATACAAGGATGATAATAAGTATTTTATGATCTGATTGTTCTATACCTTGAGATATGATCTCAAGGATTCCTATTGTATCTTAGTTCTAAAGTTATTCTGAAGCAAAGAGAAGAGGGCATTAGGACCATCACTTTAGTGGTACACCTTGGACATATTCCAATTTTTCAGAAAACTCCAAGAAAAGCTTCATTCCTTTAAGATATGGTACTGACCTATCTAAAGGGATAACACCTCAAAGAGTTGAGGATGTGAACACCAAAGCTACATGCCCTAGTGCATCAACTATGGGAAGCTCAGTGTATGCTAGATGTGTACAAAAGATCAGATGTCTGCCATGCAGTGGGAGTAGTAAAATGTTACAAGTCCTCCCATGGAGATAAAACACTAAATTACAGTAATAATTAACATCTTCAAATGCATAAGATTTTTAGAGATAGCGATCTCAAAGTCTTTTCTTTAAGAAATTAAGACTTTATAGATAGTGATCTAAAATGTCTTACCTACAGATACCTTACTAAAATTAAGATTGTGTCTTAGTCTAAGGAAATAGAGTTCTCTAGGCATAAATGTATTGAGTATTGGTTGCATAAGATGCAACATTCGCATCGGATGTGAGCACTGTTATTGGGGATGTGCAAGTCCGTAAGAGGACTTGGCATAGTCTCTGGGGAACAAAGTGCAACCTACAAAGCTATTTTTCCAAATGACTTGTGATTATCACATGAGTGTGAATTTAAAAATTAGCGCATTAATGGCTCTTTGGGCTAATGGGAGAATGTTGGACATGTGAGCCCATGGAGATCCATTATGCAATAAATGTTATTGCTATTCACTCCTTAATTTGAAATGAAGACTAACTAATTTGCATAATAGGTACCTTCATACAAATAGGGTTATATACCATGGCCATCTTAATAATCGTACAACTATTGATTCAATGGTTGAATCATAGAGGTTGGTGCTTGGATGACATCTAAAGAGTTAGATTGAGGACTCATCAAGCATCATCAAATGATTGTTAAGAGATGATCTCCAGGTTGAGAAGGAGGTTGCAATCCTTCTTTAAAGGCTGATATCTGACCGATCTCTTGATGCATGTCTTCTGCATAGGAATAGAGATTAGAGGGTGTCAGATAAGTTAGGTCAAATAGTTGACTTAGCGAGATTGAGATAACCAAGATTGATGCCATATATTGTCACGATATAGGCACACATCCTCTGATCGGAGATAGATATGTTACTATATATATCTGAGATGTATATTTGGCAGACCGATAGGTTGATGACCTATTCAAGGTCTATACAACTGCGAGATGGTGTGCATATAAGGGTTATATGAGTAATACAATCTCTCAAAGGGATCATACATGTTCACTACTGAACTGGAAGATATGAGCTCACTCATGAGGTATTAGGACCGAACAAATTCCATGCATGGTCATCATACTTCAGAAGCATGACAAGAATTTGTAACTACGATATATGCTTTTGAAAGCATATGATCGATACCAACTTCCAATGACTGAATGAGAAACTTAATGATAAAACCCTGACAGTCTAAAAGAGATCTAAAACTTCGGGTTTATTCTAGGTCTTCCAGTATGCAGGATGTACGTGTATTAGGAATATTTGAGGGTGATGTGATCATAAATGATTGTATAACCATGACACTTCCACTCTGATGGAGTGCTGAAACAAGTTTGGATTTTAGTGACTCCTTTCAGTAGAGGAGTAATCTAATCTTAGTCCAAATGCTGGACATTGATCTGAATATGATTTAGATGTAATGGGAAGATTAGTTTTACTCTTAATTTAATCAAACATCTTTGAAAGGTCCCCGATATCTGGATTTGAGATATGATATCAATATCCAAGTCATTATTCGTGGAACATACAATCACCATGTCCTTATCTCCAAGTATCCATAGAGAAAACACATCGGTCTTGAAATAGTTCAAGAAAATTCCATTAATTAATATATCTGAACATTGGGAAATTGATAATTAAATGTGATTTAATTATCACGAATAATATGAATATGATTCATATTATTTAGATACATGAGAATGGAGATCTAAAATAATTAAATGTGATTTAATTATCAAAGATATGAATAATGTGGATAGCACTATCCATATTAATCATATATATTATAAATATGATTTATAATATATAAGATAGAGCTAATTGTAAATTTTATCTACGAATTAATTGTTGATGTGAATTGGATTCACATTAGACAATTAATTGAAAATACAATTTACATTTTATTTTGGACGTGTGAATATGATTGACATTTTTTTCAATGAAATGATTGCAATTATTGACAAAATAATTTAGAATTATTTTGTGAATTAATTTGCAACAAATATTATTGAAAAATAAGTGAAGGATTATGTGATATATAAAATCTCACATAATTGGAAAAGGGAACCACCTTCCTAACATAGAGGGTGGATGGCCACCCTTGACTAATTCAAGGTGGTCATCCCCTCTATATATGGAAGGTGGCTAGCCTCCTTCCTTATCCTTCATTACTTATTTATTTAATTAAATTGATTATATTGATAACTATTCAATATATTTAATTTACATTAAACTGATTTTTGTTTTATTTTTATGCAACAAAAATCATGGTCATTGAATAAAAACACAAATCAATCATAACCATTTATTTTGTGTTGCACATGAATTATGATCTTTGGACTTTCAAAATACTATAAAAGAATATGCAAACCTAGCTCTTCTTTTACACACAACACATTACAAGAAAACTCTCTCTCTCTCTCATTCTCATCACATACCCCCTCTCACTCAAGAGTGGTCATCCACTCCTTGACTTAGAGAGAATCGTCGTCATCGCTATGACATCATGCTACCGCTTCGATTGCTCGTGGATCTCCATCTTCTTCGGTGCTCATTAATCATTAAGAAGACATCAGATTTTGAGGCAAAATCAGGAGTTTCATTGCTTGGATCTTCCTCTTGGATTGTGAGAAGCACGTGTCTCATCAATGCGCCTGCAAGCGTCTTCTCCGTCGGGTCGGAGTTGAGATAGGCGATCTCTTCCTTTAGATACAACGATCGCAACCACGCTTCAAGAACACTCTTTTATCTTTGTTGTGGTTTTGATGAAATAATTCAAGAAGAGTTCTCGAATCATGTAGTTTCATCTCATTAAATTTTTTAAATTCTGCTGCCCCAAGCAACTAGTATGACTAGTTGCTCTTGATCGCATATGATGTGATCTTCGTGCTTCTGTGATGTGCTTAAGGCTTTCCCCCATAGTCTTCATGCTCGCCTTTGGCGTAAGCTCTTTTGTATTTGACTTTGTAATGAGAGATTTTCTTTCATTATTCTTTTTTTTTGCTAGCTCCATTTCTTTTACCAAATCGGCGCAGACTGATCAACAAATTTATTAATTTCATCACAACTTGACACATAGGTCAATATCACGAGATTAGTACAAGAACTTGTTATCATACTTGCTAAGGTTGGTGACACTCAGATTTCATGAAGCCATCATCGATTTTATCCCATCCTCAAGTATCATAAAATTAGGTCCAGACTCAAATCCCTTATTCAAGTTCCTCGGGTGAGTCATCAACCCATCTCATCATAACTGTAATCATGCAAGTGAGGTGATGATCATATTCTTTAAAGAAGAGACTAAGTATGCAATATAACACACATATCCTTCAAATTAGGGAAATGTGAATAATTAAATCATAAACCCTAATGATTAAGGTATGTTAACTCTGAATTATAAAACCTCATAAACCAAGTGTTCTCGAACTTCATAAGTCTTGTGTGAATGTGTAAGTGTCAGGGATATCTCCGTCTCATTAGTTAGTTTTTTCATTTTTTTGAAAAGGTTAGAAGTAATTACAAACAAAAGTTAGAATCATTTAAGCTTAGGTTAAAAATAACCTAAGTCTAAAAAGAGGACCAAGAAGAGGGGCCAATGAGTGAAGAATAGAAATGAATAATGATGACAAGGATGCACATAAAAGAGTGAGAGTTCCCCATATACTTAGGCTTTAGATAGCCTAAGCACGAGTGAGAATCAACAAGATAGGGAACCTAGGCTCTAAAAGAATGACCCAAACAAGTGTGATAGTAGGAAAGAAGCAGTGAATTTTCTTGTAGTTCGATCTTGATGTTGCATCTTCATGAAGAGTGGTCTGATGTATCTGCATTGTATTTGCTCTGCATGAAGTGGATTACCTCAACTTGGACCAATTGCTCTTTAGAATATACGAAGTGCTTCAACAATTGTCCATTAACCGGAAAGGAACGTGCACCATCTATGAGATATGCTATATCTACACTTCTATTATTGTGCACTTCCTTAACAGCATAGGGACCCGTCCATTTAAATCAGAACTTCCAATAAAAAATCTTCAACTTGATATTAAACAACCACACTTTTTGTCCAGAGACAAAGTTCTTACACCTAATGTGTCGATCATGCCACTTCTTAAAATTGTTCTTATAAATCAAGTTGTTATCATACACACAATTTCTAATCTCCACAAGCTCGTTCAAGTTCAAGTCATGGCATAATTTTCCTAGGTGACAACTTCAATTTACTTTCTTAATTGCCCATTGTGAATTAACTCCACGGGCAAATGACGTGGCTTGCCATAGATCATCCGGAAAGGTGAAGTACCGAGTGAGGTCTTGTATGTTGTCATATAGGGCCATAGAACATGGTACAAGAGCTGGGACTAATTCATCCTATCATGATGAATCAACTTCTGAAGAATGCTCTTCAGCTCTCGATTTGAAACCTCTGCCATGTCGTTAGACTATGGGTGGTAAGGGCTAGCTACTCTATGCTTAAATCCATAATCATTCACTAATGATTAGACATTTCTGTTCACAAAGTGGCTACCCCCATCAAAAATCAAAACCTTGGGAACCCTGAACCCATCAATGATATGGTCTTTTATAAACTTACAAACAGTCTTGTTGTTTGCGGTTCGGGTTGGGATAGCCTCCACCCACCTAGACAAGTAGTCAACCGCCAACAAGATGTACCCATGTCCATTACTGTTGGGAAAGAGACCCATAAAATCTATGCCCCATGCATCAAAAACATTATAGAAAATCATCAGCTGCATGGACATCTCATCTTTGTGTCCAACAATACCTCCCATCCTCTAACTGATCGGGCTTGACCATATGAAATCAAAGGAATCTCTAAACATGGTCAGCCAATAAAATCCACATTGAAGTACCTTGTACGCGGTTCTCTTTACTAAATGGTGTCCTCCAAACTCAAGTGAATGACAATGTGTGAGGACACTCTGATATTCCTCCTGAGGAATACATCTTCTCCAGACACAATCCATCCCTTCAAAGGAAAGGAACAAATTCTCCAGTGGTACCTCCTCGAATACGACTTCAGTCGGTCAATGCTACTCCTAGTCCAAACACGGGGACCCTACTTAGAGACAAGGAAGTTCACCATGTTGGCGTACCATGGGAGTGAGTCAAGAACACAGATTAACTCGTCTTGGAAGGTCTATCTGATCTGCTCAAATTCAGGGGGATTCTTCACCTCAATTCGGGATAAATGATCAGCCACTACATTCTTCACTCTAAGTTAATCCTTAATCACCAAATCAAACTCTCGGAGTAGTAAAATCCACCTAAGAGGGTGTGTCTTCACACCCTTCTTTTCCATTAAGCACCGAACGATTGTGTGATCTGTGAAAATTGTCACCTTAGATCCCAAAACATAAGATCTAAAATTCTCGAGGGCCCATAATACCATAAGCACTTCTTTTTCAGTCACTATCTAAATATTTTGGGTAGGATCTAGACTTTGCTTGTGTAGTGTGTATCATACGAAATTCCATCTCTCCTTTGTCCTAACACAACTCCTATCGCGAAATCTGAAGGGTCAGTTATGATCTCAAAGGGAAGAGACTAGTCAGGAACTTGTAGGACTGGCGAGTCACAAATCTTCTTCTTTAAAATATCAAAGGCCTCTAAACACTTGTGATCTACAATGAACTCTGTGTCTTTTCCTAAGAGCTCAGTCAGTGAATGGACAATCTTTGAAAAATCATGAGTAAATCTCTAATAGAATCCAACATGCCCTAAAAAAGAACTCACTGACTTTACGTTGGTTGGAGTATCGAGTTTCTTGATCACATCCACCTTGATAGGGACAACCTCCATTCCCTTGTTGGAGATGACGTGCCCCAACACAATACCCTCCGTCACCATGAAATGGCTTTTCTCCCAAGAGAGTACCAGATTCACCTCTATACACCATCTTGAAGACTTGGTCCAAGTGTGTTGAACATGTATCATAGGAATCACCATGGACTGAGAAGCCATCCATGAAACCCTCTAGAAAATCTCCCACCATCGTGGCAAATACATCGATCATGTACCGCTGAAATGTATATGGGGCATTGTAGAGCTTGAATGACATGCATCTGAATGCGTAACTGTCGAATGGGCACGTGAATGTGGTCTTTTCCTAGTCCTCAGAAGTGATAGCTACCTGATTGTAGCTCGAGTACCCAATAAGAAAATAGAAGAACAATATCCCTATTAGTCTCTCTTTAGAATATGATCAATGAATGGCAAGAGAAAGTGGTCTTTCTTAACCGCGACATTCATGTGCTTATAGTTGATACAGACGTGCCACAACGTGGGTACCCTTCCTTGTTGCTGACCATCTGAATTTTCAACTTCTTAGGGACAACATGGAGTGGGGCCACACACTTGGAATCATAAATGGGGTATATAAATCCCGCTTTACACCACTTCTCAATCTCATCCTTAACTACTTCCCACAGATTTGGGCTAAGTCTCCTATGGAATTCACAGGAAGGTCTCACATTATCATCAACATATATGTGGTGTATGCAGAGAGTGGGGTTAATCCCCATGAGATCCGACACTGTCCAGCCAATCACTCTACGGTTCTGCTCTAAGACATCTAAAAGACTAGACTCCTGCTCTAAGGTAAGGTCACCACTAATGATCATAGTATATCTCTCTTTGGGTCCCACAAGAATGGCATACTTTAGTGTAGGAGGGAGCAGCTTCAACACTGGCAATATCGTGTCATCAATCAAATCTGGTTGAATCACATTTGCATCTGGATGAGTGATGTATGGATATGGATCTATCTTTCATGTACTCACCACCAACTCTTCTGTATAGGGAGTCGGATAACCAAAGAAACATGGTAGTTCAACCAAATCTACATCCAACTCATCATCTGCGTCCCTTGATTGTTCTGAAGGGGGTGGATCTGATAGATCCAAAGTGATCTCTGAGTCGTCAAGGGAATAGGGGGATGCATCTCTCAAGAAATAAGGCAACACTTGGCAAACTACATCGTGCACTAAATCCTCTCCAGATGAGAGGGTCTCGTTCTGCCCTACTGGGGTCTGTCTCCAAATCCCAACTATGTTGATCATCTTACAATATGCCTTTGAAGATGAGAACTCTATGGTGCTCTCAGAATCAAGTTGCTGCTACTTTGTTTGCTTCATCTCTAAATTCACTTCACCAAGAGAACGAAACTTCATCATTCCTGTTTGATAATCAAATGTTGCACTGACGGTCGTTAGGAATGACCACCCAAGAATGACATGAGATTTTCTCCAATGATTAGGGATTTCTATGTCAAGGACTGCAAAATCCACCTTGTAGTCATGTCCCTCAATCGAGATAACCACATTCTTTACTTCTCCCTTAGGTCTCTTCATTGACTTGTCTGCAAATTGGAGTAATGCTCGTGACTTTCGAAGTGGTCCTAACTCTAAATTCTCATAAAGTGCTGTTGATATGCCAAGCGACTTGGGTTAAGTAAGAAGTTAATCTAATGTCGTTGTAACCCAAATCACTCAGCGCAATCAACGGGAAAAAAAACCACTTTCAAAAATCAATAAGGAATGCAAGCGATCTCGCTATTTATTTACATGGTATAGCGACCAGGGTTGAACACAAGGAGCACGATTGAAAAACTAAGTAGTCGGATTTCTGAAGATAAAATAATTTTGGTGTTTTTTAATTTTAATTTTTATTTTTTAATAAAACAAAAACAAGCACACCAAATAATGGACACACACCACACTCTTTTGTATTTTTTTAAAAAGCCAAAATGCTCAGAAAATTATAATAAAATATTTTTGGATTTTATAAGTTTTAATTGTTTTTGGTAATTTTTATGGGATTTTTAAAGTCTTTTTGTGAATTTTTAAAAATCAAATAGTGATAAAAATGCAAAATAGTACACAACCAGGACCAATTGCAAATTAAAAATATTTAAAATACCTAAATTCGTGGACGATATTTTTATGATAAAATAGAAGTAAAAAGCGTACAAAAAAACTAAAAACAATTTTTTTGGATTTTATACATTTTTTAAGATTTTGGGTGTTTTGTAATTTTTAGGGTTTTATAAGGGTTTTTCAAACAAATTACATAGTGGAAGTAAAACACAACAAAGTACAACTACATAAATTTTTGTGGATTTTTTCATTTCAAATTTTTATAATTTTCATAACTAAAAAAGGACACTTTTTATGGGTTTTTAAAATTTTAATAATAGAAAATAAAATAAAAATGGCAAGCAAAAAATCTCACGTAAATAACAAGCAAGCAGGAACTGACAAGAACTTTTATAGAATTTTTGGGGCCAATTTGCTATTTATATCATCCAATAAAAGACAAGAAATTAAAGATAGTTTACAGGGAGCCAAATGTAAATAGGTTAAGTTTCAGGGTCAAATCTTAATACAATATAAAATCTAGAGGGCTAATGATTCAATTTATTCGCTCAAATCGTGCACAACACGTGATCCAGACCCATTGGGGTACAAATGCAAATATTAAAACATGAAGCTCATTCCATAACAGATAAATAGTTCAGGACAAGAACTGCAAATAACCTAAAGAAGATTGTGGAGACGCACGCGACTAAGACTCGGTTGAACTAAAATGTAATTGGAAAAAGCGCAAGGGCCTGACTACAAATGTTTTCAAATACTTATTACATTTATTATACTCAACGAAAAAAGACATAAATGAGTAGGGGAAAAAGTAAAATATACCCAGCAGGGGCACGTGGCATGCGCACGGAAGGCCTCTAACGTACGATCCTGATGGTTGTTGGCGGGGCAGATCTGATGGCTCAGCTTTTGTCGATTACGTGCGGTCAGATCCGCTGTGTCAGGCCTGATCTAACGGCCTCTAAAGCTGACTGTTGGGAGGCTCAAATGAGGGGCCCAGATCTGATCCAAGCGTCAGGATGAGACACTAAAGGAGGGCTCGGATCAGATCTGGGACAGGACTCTAGATCGAGCGGCTACGAAGATGACTGGAAGAATAAGTGCTCGACTAACTTCGCCCGAGCATGGAGGAAGAACCATAACTCTGATGAAGCTGCTGAGGAGTCCAGCACGATCGTGGAAGCACTTCGCGTCGAGTGGGCGGCTCAGATGGGAATGTGACTGGTCGGATGAGCGGGACAGTGGTCCCCTGCCTGCAGCTACTCCCCCGAGCAATTGAGGCACAACTCAGGTCTCCTATTGCAAACCAATACCTGCAAAGGGTAGAGCGACTCGGAGGGGTCTCTCCGGTTGGGTTATTGCATGGAAAAACAAGGAGAAGCGATGGGGAATGGGGTTTGACTTCCGTCGTCGTTGAGGAAGGAAGTCCAACCTTAATCTTGCTCTGATGAGTGAGGTTAAGGGGGGTCAGGATGCGTAGGAGGATGGACGATGAGTCAGGGTATCGATCTGTGCGGATAAAGGTGGGTAACATGGCTCCAAACCCGATGATCGGAGCAAAGGAACCATCGGTGATGGAAATGGGAGATTCGAATCAAAAAGGAAAATACTTGCGATATGGGTGACCTGATTCTCTTGTAGGATTCATCAAAGTCAGGCGAGGCAGAGGTGAAGGTTTTGGCCTCAATTGAGCTGCGATGGGCGAAGGAGGTTAAATGCGGTAGAGGTCCGACCATGTTGCATGAGCTGTGTCGTTTCGACCCCAATACGAGCTCTGAAGGTTGCTCCAGCCAGCTGTTACTCTGCTGGAGGTGGCTAGGGGGCAGAAGGGTGGCGAGGTACGAGCTGAGGAGCTGAAGGAGCAGAAAGGAGACTTTATATGCGAGCTCGAGGTCTGGAAAGATCGATCGGTGGAGCGAAACCCTAGGTAGATCCGACTGCGCCTAGGGATTCATGATGATCATGGATTCTAGGAGCGCAGTCGGGAAGTGGAATTGAGGCAAAAGGAGGTCGAGTGCGATCAGGAAAAATTCGAGAAAAGCTCCGGTGAGCAGGAATCGAGTCGACCCGGCTGGGGAGGAGACTTTGACCCGGGTCAACGATCAGACGTGGATCAATAAGAAATTAGAATGTATAAAAATGAAAGAATAATAAATATAAAATAACAAAAGATTTTAAAATAAAAATTGTATAAAACAAAAATTTTTTATTATATTATAAACTATTTTCTCTGATTTTTAATTATTTTTGTGAAAAATATAAATAGGGTGTATACATTATAATATGTTATGTAATGGTATATTATACATATGTATTATGTACAAGTATTTGTTATTTTATTATTTTAACAAAAATACTATTTATTTTATTTTATTTATTTACAAAATAATTTAAGGAACACAAAATGATTTTTAATTGATTTTTATTAATTAATTAAGGTTGTAATATAAATAGGTATTATATTATGTAATGCGTCTTTTGTACAATGAATTATTTATTTATTTTTATTTTTATTTTGTTTTTCTAATTTTTATTTTATTTTTATATTATTTCTAAGGCTATATACAAGTGTGTAAAAAGAATAACATATTTATATTTTAATCTAAATAAGTAAATAATTACTTTGTACAAGTATAGGTGGTATGTACAATACGTAGTGTACCCTTATCTCTCTCTACTTATTTTCTTTGCGATTAGGTCAAAATTTGATCTTATCTTGGGGGTTTGGGTCAATCTGTATTTATTCTAAATACATGCTTCCTTTTATTTTTTCTTTATTTTTGAGAAATAGGTGTTAATTATGAGATATTAACAATGGCATGCATAATGTTAAGTTATTATAATTACATGTATTTATAGATGTTTTTGCTAAAAGAAAGAGCTAAAATAAAAGAATAAAGAATTAGAATCGTAGATTCATCATCCCCCTATACTTTACCTTTGCTAGTCCCTTAGCAAATACTTATTTGAAAAAGCAAAGAAGAAAAGAAAAAGACTCAAAGTTGATTATTAAACTTATCTTCCTTAAATTGGAGTATGGAGCTCAGTCAGACCTTTGGATTATAGTTTAGAGGAACCTTATTGGGAAATAGGTTTAAGACTCAGCAACCTCCGAGTTCAACAGTTCTATGATCAAGACTCCTTAATAACCAGGTCAGAACAAGCTACATACACAAACTCTAATGATTATGAGTCTTTCCTTGTACTGTGTAAGTGATATGTATCTCCCCACCTCAGAAATGACAAAGAAACAACCTCCCTCAACAAGGTAACTCTAATCCCCCAGTCTAGCAACTCTTTCCTCGAGGAGCGGGGTATTCCCTTCTAAGTCCAAGTACAACCAGCTCAAGAAGAGGGGGAAAGAAGAGAATGGACCGTGACCAGTGTAGCCATGTATCCCTTGGAGCTTAACCAGCGTAGCTAAATCTCCAGCTGCATGCTTCCATGAGATGAGACGGTGGAATCCATAAGCTTTGCTTATTCACTATATAAACACCGACATGCATTTTATTTTCAATCAAGCCTGTCCCTTTTTTTGGGAGTTTTTCGTAATTTTGCACTTTTTTTGATGTGCATATGTACAACATATCTACAAGGTGCATCATATACATAACGAGTTTTTCTTCTTGAGACAATAGACTATCCCTCTTTTGCAGCATTATTACAACCCGCAGACTCCTGTGTTTAGACCTCAATGTCACTAGACCAGGTTGAGGCACACATCCCTCCCTAGAGTTAGACGAGAGGTTCTGGCTAGCAGTACTACCCTCGTATGCTACCCCAAGCCAAAGGATTCTGCCTCCTCACCACCTCATCAGTGTTGAGCTACGTGAAAGGTGCGTGTCCAAATCAAGCCATTATCTCTGAGAGTCATGCGTGCATTGTTAAGTGTTCTACTTAGGCTCATCAAGATGACATGTGAACATAGCCTAGTGTACTCAAAGAATTAAGTCACTAAGGACCTGAAAAGTCTTAACCCCAAATGCTATAAGGTTCCTCTGAAGTTAAGTGGATTAAGGTCTTAACCAAGCTCTATTTTTCAATTTCATTTCAGACTAGTTTAAATGCCAACCAAGATTCAGAAGAATATACATGAAAGTATATACAAAACCCTTTTTGTGGGAAAATTTTCAAAATATATAGATTTTTATGAAAATTTTTAAATGCAAGAAAGAAGGAAAAACTTTGCAAAATATTTTTACAAACATTTACAAACAAAATTTTGCAAGCATTTATTTTCAAATATTTTTTCAAAAAAATTGTACTATATACATAATTTGATACAAAAATATTTACAAAGAATTTACAATTAAAATCATTTTTGCAAATATTTGTACAAAAATACTTTTTATAAAAGGCTTTTACAAGCATTTACGTGAGAGAAAAGTTTTTAAAATTTTTGTGATTTTTAGACATATCATTAACACACACAAAGTACGAGTTATGGCTAAAGTATATATACAATATGTACGATACCCCTATACTTTGCTCGAACGATGTCATCAAAGTGGTCAAAGAGCAATGAAAGAAGATATAACTCGTGCTGAGTGTGGGGAAGTGAAAAGAATGCTATACTACAAGGACGAATGAAAGAATATAATGAATAGAGGTCGGTGATCCCCCTATACTTAGGATCAAATAATCCTAAGTATAGAAGTCTGTACACAAGGGGAATACTGAAAAATAGGATGTACATGTGTTACCTCCTTTATACTTAGGGTAAAATATCCCTAAGTATAGGCAACAAAATAGAGGTAATTGAATCAAATGACTAATCATAGGTTTGATACCCCCCTATACTTAGGGCAAAGTGTCCCCTAAGTATAACATAATCATAAGATGAAGATGGGGTATCAGATAAAAAGAATGAATGATATGAACAGTCTGGATCTATACAACTACGAAGAAGAAGTGATAATGAGGTATGAGATGCAAATGATGTGAGTCAAAGACCACATCTCATACAAAATGAATAGGAGCAACGTCAACGATCAACGGATCGTGATCAAGATATGGCTTCAGACGCTGACCGTTAACTCGAAAGATGGAATCAGATGACAACTCAGATTTATCAATGCTTCCGTTGTCATGCACCTTTCTGACCAAGTATGATCCCTTCCATTTGCTTTGTAACATCCCTGGAAATAATCTCAACCTAGCATCAAATAGCCATACTCTCTGGTTCAGCTCAAACTCTTTATGGCTGATGTGAGAATCATGCCATATCTTCACTCTATCCTTATATTGTAGGTTACTTGAGAAGGATGTATCTCTCAACTCCTCCAAGGCTGCCAATTCTGCTTTCCTTTGATCTCCTACACTCTTGGAATCTAATAGTAGCTCTGTAACTGCCCTAAGTGACTTGTGCTTGATTTCAACTAGTAAGTGGCATGGCTTGCCATAAACGAGCCGAAAGGGAGATGTGCCCAAAGGTATATTTAAGAAAATCCTATAGGCCCACAAGATTGAGTCTAAAAGTTGTGACCAATCTTTTCGGTCTGGGCAGACAACATTCTGCAATAAAGTCTTGATCTCCCTATTCGATACTTCAGCAAGAACATTAGTCTGAGGATGATATGGAGTGGCAACTCTATGGTCAATGCTGAACTCGTTAGCAAGGGCCCTTACCTTTTCGTTGATAAAATGATTCCCCCTGTTTGAAATCAAAACTCTAGGTACCCAAAACTGTGAAATGATATTCTTCCTAAAAAATTTACAAACAGTCTTAGCATTGCAGCTCGGGCAGGAATGGCCTCAACGCAACAACTAACATAATCTAAAGCAAGAAGAATGAACTCAAATCCCTGAATCTTAGGGAATGGACCCATGAAATCGATTTCCCATGCATCAAATACCTCAGTGAAGTGAATGGGCTGAATCGTCATCATATCACGCTGTCCACAAGTGCCCATCCTCTGACAGTCAGTGCACCTCTTCACGAATTCATCTGAATCCTTGAAGAGGGTAGGTCACCAAAGGTCAGATTGGAGAACTTTCTGTGCTATCCGCCTCCCTGAGTGATGTCCTCCTACCTCAAGCTTGTGGCAGTAGGTGAGGATGCTGTGGTGCTCCTCCTGAGGAATACACCAATGCCATACACTATCCCCCCTTCATGGTAAAAGGTGGGATCCTCCCAATGGTATAACTTCGCCTTCAAAGGAAAGGTCTCAAGTCGCTATCTGGGCCAACCTTGTGGAACTTTCTTGGCAACAAGATAGTTCACAATGTTAGCGTACCATGGAAGCTAGGTGATAGCAAAAATCGCCTCATCTGGGAAAGTCTCTATGATAGGCGTGGTCTGCTCTGAATCCTCAACTCTAATCGGGAGAGGTGATCTGCCACCACATTCTTGACTCCAAGTTTATCCTTAATCTCTATATCAAACTCCTAGAGTAGAAGGATCCATCTGGTTAATCTGGCTTTGGCATCCTTCTTTTCCATGAGGTATCAGATGGTGGTGTGATATGTATAAATAATCACTCTAGATCCAAGAATGTAAGATCGAAACTTATCTAAAGCAGAGACTACGGTTAGCATCTCCTTTTCAGTAACGGTGTAATTCCGCTGAGTGGCATCCAAAGTCTGGCTAGCATAGTGAATGGAAAAAGACAATCCATCCCTCCTCTGTACAAGCACAATCCTTATGGCAAAATCAGAAGCATCCGTCATGATCTCGTATGGGAGAGACCAATCGGGTGGCTGAAGGACATGAGCCTGCACAACTAAACCCTTGAGAGTCTCAAACAATGCAAGACACTTATTATCTACAATGAACTCAGTGTCTTTTGTCAGCAAATCAGTAAGCGGTCGGAAAATCCGACTGAATTCCTGTATGAAACGTCGGTAGAAACTGACATGCCCAGAGAAGACCGCAACTCTCGCAAATTGGACGGTGGATTGAGTTTCTTGATGATATTCACCTTGGCCAGATCAACCTCCATGCCCCTATTGGAGATGATGTGGCCAAGGACCATCCCCTGAGTCATCATGAAATTTCTCTTGTCCCAAGATAGAACAAGGTTGACCTCGATGCAACACTGAAGTACTCCCAGTTTAGGAAGTCAAGACAAGCATCAAAACCATCGTCGTAGACCAAAAAGTCACCCATCAAGACCTCTAAATATTCGCCCACCATGTTTGAGAAGATGAAAAGCATGCACCTTTGAAATGTAGCCAGGGTATTACATAAACCAAAGGGCATCCATCTAAAAGCATACGTTCCGAACGAACATGTGAACGTCGTTTTCTCCTAATCTTCGGGCGTTATGGCCACCTGATTGTTTCCTGAGTACCCGTCAAGAAAGCAGTAATGACTCTTCCTAGCTAGCCTCTCGATAATCTAATCAATAAATGACAACAAGAATTGATCCTTCTTGGTGGCCTGATTCAATCATCTGTAGTCCACACAAACCCTCCAAGAAGTGGGTACTCGAGTAGCTGTCTCCTCTTCAGACTCGCTCACAACTATGGTAATACTCGTCTTCTTGGGTACCACACGCAATGGACTAACCCATTTGGAGTCAGAGATGGGGTAGATAAAATCAACGCTCCACCACTTCGATATTTCCTTCATGACTACATCTTGAAGATTTGGGTTCAGCCTTCGCTGGAACTCACGCGATGGCTTGGCTTCCTCTTCAAGATAGATGTGGTGGGAGCACATGGCCGAACTTATACCCTAGATATCAGCTACACTCCATCCTATTGCCTTGCGGTTTCTTTCAAGAACCTCCATCAAATGAGATTCTTGGTCTTCGGTCAAATCCGCTGAGATAATTACTGGGAACATATCTGGCTCACCCACAAGGAATCTATACTTCATTCTCTGCGGCAAGGTCTTCAATTCAGGACAAATGGGAGCTAGCAAATCTGGCTTCTGAAATGTCTGCGTGAAGGCTACCAGATCTGCGTGTGAGAACTCTCACAGAATCTACAAATCTGATGAAGATGACCATGCTGGTATATCTGTCAACTATAGTGGATCACTCTCCATCCTAGCTGTGGGCTCTGTGGACACCAGACACGGTAAATAGTCATCAAAGTCCTACCAATCAAAATCAGTGTCCATGTGTGAGGGATCTGAGTTTGAAGCACATGAAACAAAACCTTCTTCCATATTGTGATCGCAACTGTCAGCCTCTAAGGTGTCATGCGCCATAAGTGTGCTCTCCGAACTCTCATCAACTATCGTTTGTAACTCTGTGGCATTTGAATATGTGAGAAGAGCTTGTGATGTTGGATCTGCCTAAACTGCTTTATCATATGTAATCATAAAATCACACTCCTGGTGGACATCTAGCTCTGCATCTGTCATCTGCTCTGAGTCGGTCATCTGCTCTAAGCAAGCTGAATCTCTGGATCTAGTTTCCTCGATCGTCTCTATTTGTACACTTTCGCCCTCTATGCGAAAGTATACATTCCCTCTATCATGATCGGACACTACCTTGGCTGTGGCCAAGAAAGATCATCCTAAGATGATGAGGGTATTAGTCACTAATTTAGGGATCTCCATGTCCAATACAACAAAGTCCACGGGGAATTTCAGGTCCTGAATTGTGACGACAACGTCCTTGAGTAACCCCTTCAGCCTCTTAACAAATCTATCAGTAAACTGAAGGACTGTCTTGCTTTGTCTAAGAGGACCAAACTCGAATCGATCGAGTAAGGCAGACAAAATGTGGTTAGTCGAAGAACTGCTGTCTAATAGAGTACGATCGAACCGTTGCTCATGAATGTGGCATATGACATAGGGAGCTCCTGCATCTGGTCTCGTGGCTGGCAATTGTCTGAATAGCAAAGCAAGTGGCACGGGTGAGCACATGGATCTCTGCATTGTGGTTCCTCTTTTCCTGCAGATGGTGGTCTTCTCTCTCAAGTTCTTCTGGAAAAGAGGGATGCGCTGTAGTGCCTCCTGAGGAGTCAGTTGTATCTGAAATCTGTCTATCATCTGCTCGCTGAACTCTATCTAGTGTCTTTTTTTGGGGTTTTCTATTTTGGTCCCCTTTTCTGAACGGAGTGCTTGAGGGAAGGGGATGGAGGGACCCTCTCCAAAGAGATGAGGGTCAAGAGAATGTTCCTGTGCATGCAATAAGTTAGAATCCATGCAAAGATCATCATGCAACATAGATGGACTCACAGGAGATACATAAACCTTTCTTTTATTCATATTTTTGATTTTTGCGATTTTTCCATTTTTTGTGTTTTTCTATAAATGTCCTCAGGTACATGGTTGGACAGCACAACATAAGGAAATGTGGTGGCATCAGTACAATTGATAACATTTGAACTTACAGCATCAACACTGCACTATGGCCTGACATCTGGAATCATGGCGGCCTCAACACCACCATCTGTAACTAGAAATACAGCGACCTCAGTATTGTCATATGGATCAACATCCTCGGTGGCGTGAGCACCACCATCAGCATCATCATGATAAGCATCATAAATATCGCTTCCACCCTCATCTGGCTCCCTAGAATATGCATCAGGACGTCGCTCAGAGGAGTCACCGTCGGTTGGCTTCCTACCACTCCTAAGTGTCACAAAATCAGCATCAAATATATAAGAATAAGAATCATCCATAATATCACTAAGAGTGGCGGTCTCTGTAAACTACACCTACTCAAATTTCCTCTTCAGATTGTTTGGGTTTGGTTCAATTTGAGTGGGTATGACAACGTTGCCCTTTATTATCTCCCTCATCTCCTACCGGAACTCATCCATTTCTCGCCGGAAGGAGGCTTAGTGATTAGAGAGCAAGCAAGAAAGATCATCAAGTGCTGGGTTCTCATAAACTGGTGCATGAGAACTGGACGGGTTGCTCTGCTGGAAATGAGGCTGGATCTGCTGCTGGTAGTGAGGAGGGGGCTGGGAATATTGCTGAGGCTGCTACGGCTGCCTCCATTGTTGTCCCTGATAGTGGGGACGAGGACCCTGCTGCTGTTGGTATTGGTGGGAGTGCTGGGGCTGCTGAGACTGGCTGCTCTGCCTTTCCTGAGCCGAAGGCTGCTGCTGGGAAAAGGTGCCTCCAGTAGACCATCGAAAGCCGGGATGGTCATGACAAATCCTAGGCCGTGGTTAGTACTGGGAGTACCAGATCCCGTTGACTTCCTTTAACGGCTCCTGCTGCTCGAGGTGTGCCAGGGGAAGGACTGCCAATGGCTGACCTGACTAGTAGACCACCATCTGAGTATCTGAAGATGGTGGTTTCTACTGGTAGTACTGGACCGCCTCTGCTAGGATGTGGTGAACCTAGCAGTATGAGGCAAAGGGCTGGGACGAACTGCTCCCTGGATCAGTTCGTAACCTGAGATGGGCTAAGAAGCCGTCTGTTCCTCTTGAAGACATATGATCTGGGTCTTCAGGTCACTCAAAGTTTGGGCCAACTCATCAATCTTGTTGATCTTATCCAGGCCTTGGCACTGCTTCTTCTCTATGATCTCTATCCGATCCAATTTCTGGCTGATATTGCCCATGTCGGCAGCTGAAGACTCTGTGAGTACTGCTACTGAAGAAAAGGTGGAGGGACCGACATCGACGCATGCAATCCTCTGATATGATGTCACCTACGGGAGAGGCTTCCCCTGAGTGTAGATGCGAGTCTGGGACACCGCAGCGTAATTTTCTACCATCTCCTCATAGATGGCTTAGACCTGGTTTTCGTCCTTGTCAAAGTAGGAACCTTCACACGATGTGTTCACTAGCCCCTGCATCTCAGGTGTCAGCCCACACAAAAACTCTGAACGAGGTTAGGCTTGCTGATCTCATGATGTGGACACCTGTCGATAACTCTCTGAATCGATCCCAGGTTTCATGGAACTATTCATATGGGATCATCATGAAGTTGCTAATCATCGCTCTTGCTGCATTGGTCTGACCGAGTGGATAGTACTTGTCCAAGTACTCGATTTGGAACTGCTCCCAAGTAGTGACTACCCTCCCTATGTGCTTCAACCAGTAGGCTACTCTATCAACCAAGGAGAATGGGAAGGCAATCAACTTGATCATGTCCTCGACCGCAAGTCTATCTTTGACGGTTCTGCATATCATCTCAAACTCTTGTAGATGGAGATGGGGCTCCTCGGTGTCTAGCCCATAGAATCTGGGCAGTAGTTGAATCGTTTGGGGCGAAGCTCGAAGTTGCCAAGGATATCGGGCAGGAA
This sequence comes from Ottelia alismoides, assembly GCA_037367405.1. Lineage (NCBI taxonomy): Eukaryota > Viridiplantae > Streptophyta > Magnoliopsida > Alismatales > Hydrocharitaceae > Ottelia > Ottelia alismoides. Next base: position 43,169 of record JAZKJV010002177.1, on the reverse strand, counting down.
CCATCTGTGGGTGAGGGTTGTACCAAGATTGTGAAACTTCCTCATCGTGCAGATGGTCTCGCTGGTTTCTATGGCTCGCCCTGGCGTCCATATCCTCCCTCAACTCTAGGTATCTCTCCACCAGCTAGTCTCTGTAGCTCTACTTGTCCAGCTCTCATTTGCATGAGCTCTTGCCTCACCTCTGTGATGAATTCTCCTTGGTCCCTGACCTGTCTCTGCATGGTCTCCAAGGAAGCTAGCAACGTGTTGTTGATGGCAGTCTGGTCTAATACGAAGTCCTTCCCTCACTACTGGCCATGTCTCTGGTCTTTGTAAAGGTAAAAAAGTCCCTAGCTCAGGTGCTGTCAAATGAACATATAGCTGTGCTAGCCTCTGTATTGGTACCTCAGGGGTAAAAGAAGGGTGGTTGAGGGGGAACAAGGTGGAGGCGAATTTCGGATTCAGAGAGCGGCTCTGAGCTCTCTGAAGCCGCCCTAGATGAACAGGGAGGAGTGATAGAAAGCGATGATGTCAAAGGCAGCCTAGGGGACCTCCTTCCCATCATCGTGATGTGGGGATTTATAAAGATTGGATCTGGTACGCAAACAAGATGAGAAATCAAACCCCCAATTCACCTACGCAACACAAGCTAATGACCGTGAAAGCTCGGCTGTTAATCTTGTCAAATTTTATTTAAGTGATATATCAATCTATCAATGCAGTTAAGAGAGCTGTTAGGAGCCCAATGCTCCCAAGAGACTGTCCCGGATTCTCACAACCAGTTTTTCACAGCCAGTATGGGTGCGGATCTTTTGCCAGCTACCCGATCTTCCCACTCTGCTAAGAAAGTCCTGGATCGATTATTGGCTACCTGTGAAATCCTCATTGGAGAACAACTAATCACAAGAACCAGTAGTCTGAAGAGACATTAGGCTTGGCTCTATCCTAGTGTGCGGGTTGCTCTCCCGCTGCAGATAAATCAAACAAGGAGGGGGTGACTCTCCTCAAAACAAAGATTCTAAGTGAGGTTTGGTTTTAGGTTCAAGTTTTCTTTAGCAGTCCTAGATTTTATTGGTTATCACTTTTTATGTATTTTTCTGAAAGAATACAACGCCTAACGATTTTCTGATTTCCTTGTTTATTTAAGTCCAAGAAAATAGGGGGAGGAAAATGGAAAAACCGATGCACGATCAAACACTATGATGCATGCAAAGATAGAAATGCGTACCTTGCTCCAGCACTCTACATGCAGGGTGATCCGCGCATAACATAAAAGACATAAATAAAGCTACCTATATGATGCATGAGAAAATCATCCCCAAGATGAGCAACTTCTATTAGCAGGATGTGCTGGTAGTTAACTAATCAGAGAAAAGATCTGAGTCCGGTCTTAGAGGCTGATCGGTGCCCACCACAGTGAGTCCTGCAAGTGTTGTATACGGTCTCTCTCGGTGCATGGTCTCTTAACTAATTAAGTTAACATTTTATGTTTATTTTACTAAGTCCAATTACAATCTATAGGAACATATAAGATATTAAGGTGTTTGGACCTAGCTAGTTACGAGCTCAAGCAAATAGAAATCCTAAATCTAGGGGCCAAATCCTAGGGAATCAAATAGACAATAAATGCAAAAAACCTCAGAAAACTATGGTGAGGTCCCCCGAGTGCATCGACACTCGACGAAACAGACCCCGAATAATCTGAGGGTCCAAGAGTGTCTGAAGAGTATATGTTATTACAATAATAGTTTTTGCGGAAATAAAATCTATCTATCTACTATACTACTTCCTCCCCTCCTCTACTCCTCCTCAGATGCATGCTCCTCCAAAAGTGATCTGAATCGTCCCACGGCGTTTGCTTGCACAAAAAGTGAAACATAAGAAGGTCATCAAACAATTATAGTGGATATATACACAAATAATCAGAAGCTGAAATTTAACTACTAAGCTATGCTCGCCAGCACTGGCACCATTCTGTTGACACGCCAAGCGACTCGGGTTAAGTAAGAAGTTAATCTAATGTCGTTGTGACCCAAATCACTCAGCGTAGTCAATGAGAAAAATAAACCACTCTAAAAATTCAACAAGGAATGGAAGCGGTCTTGTTTTTTTATTTATCTGGTATAGCGACCATGTTGAACACAAGGAGCATGATTGAAAAAAACAAGTAGTCAGATTTATGAAGATAAAATATTTTTGGTGATTTTTTTAATTTTTTCAAATTTATAATTTTTAATAAAACAAAAACAAGCACAACAAATAAAAGACACACACCACACTCTTTTTGTATTTTTCAAAATAGTATAAAATGCTCAGAAAATTATAATATTTTTTTGAATTTTATAAGTTTTAAATTGTTTTTGGTAATTTTTATGGGATTTTTAAAAATCAAACAGTGATAAAAATGCAAAACTATTTACAACCATGACCAAGTTGTAAATTAAAAATATTTAAAGTACCCAAAATTCGTGGATGATTTTTTTATAATAAAATAGAAGTAAAAACTTACAAACAAAAAATGAAAACACTATCTTTGGATTTTTCTTAGATTTTATATAAATTTTATAAGATTTTGGGTGTTTTGTAATTTTTAGGGTTTTATAAGGGCTTTTCAAACAAAAATGATAGTGGAAGTAAAACACAACAAAATACACCTACATAATATTTTGTGGAATTTTTCAAGATTTTTTCAAATTTTTTATAATTTTTAAAGTCAAACATGACACTTTTTATGGGTTTCTGTATTTTTAATAATAGAAGATAAAACCAAAATGACAAGCCAAAAATATCACGCAAATAGTAAGCGAGCAGGAACTGGCAAGAATTTTTGTAGAGTTTTGTCGGCCAATTTGCTAATTATTTAATCTAATAAAAGACAAAAATTTACAGGGATCCAAATGTAAATAGGTTAAGTTTCAGGGCCAAATCTTAATACAATATAAAAGCTCGATGACCAATAATGTAATTTGTCTGCTCAAATCGTGCATAACACGTGATCGAGACCCACAAGGGTATAAATGCAAATATCAAAACATGAAATTCATTCCATAACAGATAAGTAGTTCAGGACAAGATCTGCAAATAACCCAAAGAAGCACATGGAGACGCACGTGACTAAGACTCGGCTAGACTAAAATGCAATTAGAAAAAGCATATGGGTCTGACTGCAAATGTTTTCAACTAATTATTACATTTATTATACTTAACAAAAAATACATAAAAGAGTAGGGGAAAAAGTAAAATATACTCAGCATGGGCACGTGGCATGTGCATGGAAGGTGTCTGATGTATGATCCTGATGGTTGTTGGTGGGGCAGATCTCACGACTCAGCTTTTATCGATGATGTGTGGTCGGATCTACGGTGTCAGGCCTGATCTAGTGGCCTCCAAAGCTGACTGTCAGGCGGCTTAGATGAGGGGCCCAGATCTGATCCGAGCGTCAGGATGAGACGCTAAAGAAGGGCTCGGATCACATCTAGGGCAAGACTCTAGATCGAGCGGCTACGGAGATGGCTGGAAGAACAAGTGCTCGGCTAACTTCGCCTGAGCATGGAGGAAAATCCATAACTCTGATGAAGCTGCTGAGGAGTCCATCACGATCATGGAAGCACTCTGCATCGAGTAGGCGGCTCTAATGGGAAGGTGATCGATCAGATGAGCGGGATGGTGGTCCTCCGCCTGCAGTTGCTTTGCTTGAGCAGTTGGGTACAACTTCGGTTTCGTAGCATGAACCAGTATCTGCAAAGTGTAGAGAGACTTGGAGGGGTCTCTCTGGTCAGGTTATTGCATGACAAAACAAGGAGAAGCAACAGGGAACGGGGTTCAACTTCCGACATCGTGGAGGAAGGAAGTCCAACTTAATCTCGCTCCGATGAGCGAGGCTAAGGGGTTCAGACTGCGTGGGAGGATGGAAGATGAGTCAGGATATCCATCTGTTCAAATAAAGGTGGTTAACAGGGCTCCAGACCTGATGGTCGGAGCAAAGGAACCAGCGGTGATGGAAATGGGAGATTCGAATCAAAAGGGAAAATACAGGCGATGTGGGTGATCCCTGATGCTTCCGAAGGATTCAACAACGTCAAGAGAGATGGAGGTAAAGGTTTTGACCTCATCTGGGCCACGACGGGCCAAGGAGGCTAAATACGGCGGAGGTCCGACCACGTAGCTTGAGCTGCGTCGATTCAACACCAATCCGAGCTTCGAAGGTCGCTCCAGGCTACTATCATTCAACTGGAGATGGCTAGCGGGTAGAAGGGTGGTGAGGTATGAGCTAAGGAGCCGGAGGAGCGGAAAGGAGACTTTATATGCAAGCTCGAGGGTCTGGAAAGATCGATCGATGGAGCAAAACCCTAAGTAGATTCAGCTAAGCCTAGGGATCCACGGTGATCACAGATCCTAGGAGCGTAGTCGGCAGTGGAATCAAGGCAAAAGGTAGTCGGATATGATCGGGAAAAATCTGAGAAAAAGCTCCGGCGAGCAGGAATCGGGTCGGCCCGGCTGGGGAGGAGACTTTGACCTGGATCAATGATCAGACGTGGACCAATCAGAAATTAGAATGTACAAAAATGAAAGAATAATAAATATAAAATAACAAATGATTTTAAAATAAAAAGTGTATAAAATAAAAAATGTTTATTATTTTATAAACTATTTTCTCTGATTTTTAATTATTTTGTGAAAAATATAAATATGGTACATACAATATAATATGTTATGTACGTGTATATTATACCTATGCACTATGTACAAGTATTTTTTTATTTTATTATTTTAACAATAACACTTTTTATTTTATTTATTTACAAAATAATTTAAGGAATATAAAATGATTCTTATTTATTTTATAAATTAATTAAGCTTGTAAAATAAATAGGCATTCTATTATTTACTTGTATCTTTTGTACAATGAATTGCTTATTTATTTTTTATTTTATCTTGTTTTTCTAATTTTTATTTTTTTATATTATTCTTAGGGATATATACAAGTGTGTAAAAATAAGAAGATATTTATATTTTGTTAAAATTAATAAATAATTATTTTGCACAAGTACATGTGGTATGTACAATACATAGTGTACCCTTATCTCTCTCTACTCATTTTCTTTATGATCAGGTTAAAATTTGACCTACTCTTGGGATTTGGGTCACTATGTATTTATTCTAAATGCATCCTTCTTTTTCTTTTCTCTTCATTCTTTTATTTTTGAGAAATAGGTGTTAATTATGAGATATTAATAATGACATGCATAATGTTAAGTTATTATAATTACTGGTTTTTACATATGGTTTTGCAAAAAGAAAGAGCTAAAATAAAAGAATAAAGAATGAGAATCGTAGATTCATCAAGTGCTAAGGGTAGAAGGTTGATATAAGAACTATTATCTAGGAGAGTGCGTGCAAACACAATGCCATTGATATGACTCTCTATTTAATGAGCACTCATGTCTCTCTTTTTCCTTGGTAGTTTTTTATTCTTGAGACAATAGGTAGTGGCTATTGATAAGACATGAGTCTATACATATTTATCTGGTTTCTTTCTGCTAGCCCTAGTAGGCATGCATCTCACCTTTAGGTACTTCTGAAATGCAGGATTGTTAGTCACATAATCCCCAAATGACACCTTAACCAAGATATTTTCCTTACACAATCATGCCATGTCTGGGTCATCCTTCTGAATCTTTTTGACATGGTTTCCCATCGTAAGAGCACAAGGGAAAGGGATAGAGGTAAGTGACACAGAAGAAGCAAAAATGTCATTCATTGTATTACGAGAAATAGACTTCTTCAAAGATGGATTGTTTTTATACAACTTGGAGTTACAATAAAGTTGTCTACAACTGAATGTGGAATAGATGTTGTCAGTTAATTCTCCACAATTAGAGGTGCAAGGTCCTCCGTAGACTCCAAAGTGTGTCGAAGTTGTTGTGATTCTCGTATTCTCCTCCTCCTCTCTGTCTCATGAGTAGGTAACAATGTATGCTGCTGAGAGGTTGATGAATATGTGATCCATTACTCTAAAAGGGATAAATTAGGCCAAGTTCTCAAAAATTCATGTGCATTCTATCCATTATCTTGTATAATTAGCATTCATGTATGTATAAATAATAATTGCATTTTATCATTCATAATTGCATAAAATAAGAAGCAAAAAATCCCAGCTTAATTGACCTTTAAAATAAGCTAACTTTTTTGATTTGTATTTAATTCATGCTTAACTAAATCACATGAAACCACCTCCATTGTGTACATATCACTAACAAGAATAAAGGAAATACAAAAAAAACTAACTGGAATAGTTGAGAAATAAATCCAAACCCTAATTCCAGGCTGATCGGACTAAAATAATGATATCTTCCTCATACAATATCTGATTTGATCGTTCTAACTTTTTAACTAATATACATTCAGTTATCTTCAAAACAAGACCAAGTTCAAGTGAATCAGAGCTTATATGTAAAACTTGGGTTTTAGGCCTCTTTTGTACATTGTGTATTTTACCTAATTTTGACCTATTATCTTATATACATATTTGACTCTTTTTATTTTATTTCTTTCTTATTTATTTCCTTTGATAAAAGTTATACTAAAATGTGTAAAAATCCAAACCTAAAATAAAACCAAAATTAAAGAAACTAGCCTAGTCTGAGTGTTCACTAACAGTCTGCACAAAAGTCATCTTTATCACATTTTATTTTATTTCTTCATTTTCATAATTAATAGAAATACAAAAAAAGAGTACTGTGTAAATATTTACCTTTGATTTTATCGTATTTTCCCAATTTTTATCTTATTTAAAAATAAAAAATACAAAATCCCAAAAATCTAGTATTCTATGTATATAGAGTACCACCAAAATGTCACTTCGTGCAAATGATTGATTTTGATTTTGTTCTCTTCATGAAAGTTGTAGATCTCGTCAAGTTGAGCAACTTTCATGAAGAAAATTTTTTGATCTGAGTAGTTTGCTATTTCTTTTCAATTTTTTTCTTTCTTTTTATTTTCGATTTTTCTAGAGCTAACACGTGGCAACTCCTGGAGCTGCCACGTATCACTCATTTTTTTACATTTTTTACATTTATTATTTAATAGTTTTAAAAAAATTAAAAAAAATAAATTAAACGAACACAATGTGGCAATCCCTCGGTCGTTCGATGTCGGCCGATCGGATGACCCTCCACCCTTCTCCTTCCTTCACTCTTCTCTCCCCCTTTCCATTCTCGGCCGACCACTACCTTTCTCTTTTGCTCAGCCGCCGTACCCATCGCCTCCGCCAATCCCCTCCTCTCCGATCCCCTTCCATCTATACGCCACCCACACCCTAGTCATCCATAATCGCCTCCTGCAATCTAGATCCACGCTGCCTACCTGATCGGCGAGCACCCATCTCGGATCCCCCTTCTAATCCGCCTACTGTTCATCCCGTATTTAACATCCCCACCGACCCTCAGCTCTATCATCCGCCGATTGCACGAACAAACAGGGGACTCCGGTGGTGACAGCTCGGGTCTTCGTTCTCCCCCTCTGGTGAGATCCGAGCCTCGAAGGGCTCATTGCATTAGGTCTGCCCCACCTGCTGCTTCCTACTCCGATCACCAAACTGTCGAGCCACCGATGTCTCGCCTTCGACAACCACTGTGAGCCATCAACTACCACTTTACCATCGACTTCACCGTGATCCTCTACCTCAGATCTGCCTGCCATGACACCACCTACAACAGTGCCCCAGTTCGCCATGGCTCCACCTTTCTCTTCATCGAGTTGCGACCCCTCCTTCATCAATGCCCCCGTAAGCAACATACTACTCTAGGTCGTTCATCGACACATCCTGGATAGGAAGCTCTGCCTCCATGCCTTGCCACTACCTGCATCATTCTCCACCGTCGTCTTCTTGGATGAGGCATGTGTCTCCCAGTTGATCCTTCGCCTCGCCGATGACTTTGCTTACTCCCAAGGGAGGACCACCATCATCGACAACCAACCTCCGCCTTCGAGGTGCTCCACCGCACCTCGGTCAACTCCACCGCACCTCGGTCAACCCCCCCGCCTGTCACCCGCACCTCGGGAGCATCAAAACCATAGACTAGTCTCCAAGAGCCCTCACATGCTTCGCACGCTCGATGGTGCACGAATTGCAGAGAATCCCTCAGAAGATCCGCATATTGTAAAAGCCACCCCCAGTGCCCAAAGGTCACTTGCCACACACGTGACCTCTTGAAAATTTTGCAGGACAACTCATTAAGGGTCTAGGTATTTACTTGCGTGCCCATGTGCACAATTTTGTTAAGTTTAAATAAATTCTATATTGTGTTTATAACCCTGACTTCAGTCTTTAATTTGAATCTCATGTTTGCATCTATTTATTATTTAAAAATTAGCATTTTGTTCTAGAATTAATTCTACATATTGTGACATGCTTGTGATATTTCTATGCCCACTAGTTAAGTAATAATTAATATTTCTGTAGAAAATTGCATATTTTGCCTAATTGACACTAAGAAATTTGTAGATAATTAACCAATATTCGAGAAATTATCGAAAATTCACGGATAGTAGAATTAATTGTATTTCACATTGTGCCCAAAAAGATTTGTATTTGCATGCATATTTTGCTCTATAAAAATAATTTTGTATTTCAATATTTAAAATTTAATAGGTATTAAAATCAACATTTTTACGATGTAAGATTTTTCTAGGATAATTCAATTATTGATCTATCTTAAATAATTTTATTTCCTGGAAATAAGAGATCTAATATTTATTTTAATTAATTATTGGAATTCACCTTACTTGCATTTATTAATTCATCAAATATTTATTTTGCATTGGAAAATTCCAAAAAAATTACAGTACATTTATTTAATCATAATTAACATCTTGGCATAGTTTTGCAATTTTCAGATATCGTTCGATTGATATTAATTTTCTAGTCCTTAAAATTGGCCTACATTTTCCATTGCATCATAAATTGAATTTAAAATACCAAAAGATATTCTGCCTCGAAAATCGTGCATGAAGTTTAGTAGACATTAATCTAGGTTGTCCCTTTGCCTCCTCGAGTCTGCAAAATCACCTCGACTGAGGCTAAGAGCTCCAGGGACCTGCACATAAGGCAAGATGGGTCAAGGGCAAACTACCTCGACCCGTTATTTGGTGAAATGGAGGGAAGGCATCGAAGTCTGGTGAAGGTGGTTGAGGAGGACTTCAATCTCCTGATAGATGGTCGACCAAGGTGAATGGAGTGGGTCGTGAGGTGGAGAAACAAAGGGGAAAGAATGTGGAGGTGGAATGGGCGTTGGAACAAGGGTGGATACAACAGAATCAATCGTCGGAGTAGAGGTCACGACAGACTACAAAATATAAATCTAAGCTACATTAGTTAATTAAAATGCAAAAAAAAGTCTGAAAATAAAAGCTACGACTACATGCTACCAAAAAATGCAGTTACACTATGGCTCAACCTGCAGGATCGAGAGTCGTGGTGGAGCTCCGTCTAGCGACCACCGGCGATGCCCGGATCATGCTCAACTCCTCTGCACAAACATGTCAAAATGTCCAAGGAGACACTATCACCTACTCAACTGGAATTTGGGTCGATCTAAGGGTTTTGTGAGTGAGAATGGATCAAAAATTGAAGGGGAGCGAAAGAAAAATTTATGTACATGCATGTCTTGGCTCAGGAAGAGTACTCAATGCAGGACTCCTTCGATCGAGGAATAAGGCTAGCGTGAAAGATCAATGATCGAGGAGGAAAAACTGTGAAGGAATCAGCCACAAAAATGAAAGAATCATTGGGGATAAATTTAGGAAGTCGGAGGTCTAGCGTTCGACAGATGCGGACCTAGGGAGGCTGGGGAGTTGACCGAGGTCAATCAGGACAGGTCTCCCATTAGTCCACATAAGCACGTAGGTGACAAAACAAGACATAAATTCTTCATTAATTCTTTTTAAAATAATAAATGCTTTTATTTTTTTCTTAAAACAAGCGAAATATTTAGTATTTTATGTAGTATTTATGGTGATTTTTATTTATTTTTTTGAATTAATTTATTATGTGTTACTTTTTGCATGTATAAATATAGGTATATTTACTTATATGTAATGTATTTTATTTATTTTGTATTTTAGATTTTATTAGTTTATACACTTATTTTATATATTTGCAACTTATTTAAATGCACATATATGCTTTTATTATATTTTTTGAATTTTTTTATTAGCTTAAATAAATATGTATATTTATTATATAGGTATATACCTGTATAATTCATCTATGTATTATAGTATAGTTATCCATTTTAATGTATTTTAATTGTTTTATTTTATTTTAATTATGTATATGTATTTTAAATAATATCTACATATTATAAAAATATAAGGAAGTGAAAAATAAAATGAATAAATATAATGATTATTGTATTCATGCATATTGTACAATGAGGGCCCGAAACCTAATTTTCGCATCTTAACTTCAAATTAAATGAAACCACATTCAATAAACAAATAATTAAATTTTATGAACAATAAAGGTGAGTTTGATGAATTTTGAGATTGTGTGGAGAAGATACATGTCTGGAAAGTTTTCTTTGAGCCTCTTTATTACGAGTGTCTAGGGCACAATGTGCATTATTTTTAAATGAAATAAAATTTGTATTTTTCTTTGTATTTTTAGCTTCAAATTTCATATCATGGTTCATTAATTTTAGATGTAAATAATAAGGAATAAAATGGGTCCCAAAACCTATTTAATGGACTATTAAAATTATGGTTTATTGTGTAATTTTTGGCCCATTATCTCCCGCTACTTTATTCCTTGTCGGCCAAGTCAATTCTTGACTTAGTCTCGAGGTTTAGGGACATTCAATATCTTTGGTATTCCTTTTTCTTTTCTTTTCTTTATCCTTTTATTTTGGCATAAAATAGAGTATTTTGTACACTATTTATAGAATAAATATTGAGTATTATTTTGTACCATAGAATGCTATTTACATGCATTTAACTAGGGATTTAACACCAAAATGAAAGAATACATGTCTGATGAAATGGAGATTCATCAATATCCTGGAAGGTAACCTGGGAAAGAGCTTAATCTGTCAATTGCTGCTGGATGGACTATATGGAAGCGAGCAACTGGGCATTCATTGCATTTTGATCTGGCTACGGACCCTGATTTGGCTGTTGTGGTCCCTTCCCTTTTCCCTGAGGGGCCATCTCTGAACCAAACTCAAAGGAATTTATCTGAATGGGGTCCAGGTTTGGCTGTTTATCAGCACATTCAAAATCATCTCATTTAGACTGACAACCTTTAGTACCAGATGGAAAGATGGATCAAGAATTAAGGTCAATTCCAGATAGAAGTAAATGGAGAGTTTGATATGAAGATAAATCGATCTCCATCCACAAGGGGCAAATGTTGGGATAAGAGTAATCATGGTTTGTTGAAGAAGAAGATGAGGAGTCTAGAGATCGGTTCACATAGTCCAAATCAGGTTCTCGGGAATCATCTCAAATTATTGAAGATGTCGAATTCATGGAATCGATGTGGATGTCACTGGGGTCCAAACTAAACCATCCATGAGTCTACATCTTGAGAGAGAAGTAGAGTAGATGAGGAATGGAATACAATGATAAACAATGAGATGAAATGAAGAGGAGAATGGAAGAAGGCTCAAAATGAGAAAAATAAAAGAAATGAAAAATAGTTGAAATGAAAAATGGCGCAAGTGCGCATGACTAATTTTTGACCTAAAACTTATACAAACAAACATCATAGTAAAGGCTTCACCAAATCACGCCAATGAAGACGTAAGAGTTCAATTATTTTTATCTTTTCAGTTTTAATTATTTTTCAGGCAATCTTTTAACAAGTTCTTAGAGGCTAACGCTATAAAAGAGTGAGTACTGTCGGAAGAGTATCTCGTACTTCCCACTTCCTTTGTAACTGTAGTCTGTACTTGTTAAGAAAATCCTTGCTATTGGGTTTGGATCCACTACTCAGCCAAAGAATAGAGGAGAAATCCAATAGGCAAAACCAATACTTCCCCCTGGTAGGGTACTCGTACGTGGAACGATGAGATAGACACCCTCATGTGGGGATGACCTAAGCTCAATATTCCAGACTAAGTCCGCAAGCAGACGAAGCCTTGCTCGCCCACATATGATCTAAGCACCAATACTTTGTGAATCCAGTCAATAACCATGTAATATCCAATCTAGGATTTTGGCTCTATTTTCCTAGGGTTGTGCTTCACTCTCTCTAGAATGTACCTGCAAATAATGTGTGCTTTATGAACCCAATACAATGAATATCTATTACAAATTTTATTTTTGGTCAAAATTTTATTAACAATCGCCTTGTTTTATTTTTTTGAATTTTCACTTTTTGTGAGTATTTTTCAGAATAATTCGGCTAATGATTTTTTTTGAATTTTCTTTAAAATCCTAAGTAATAGAAATCTGGGAGAGGGAACGGAAAAGTCGTGGAAGTGACACTATGATGGAGAACTGACCATTGTGTCTAATGGCATGCTTAGTTAGAATACTTATAGTGCTTCCTAGCTCTTTCCATGCAGAATGCAAGACATGAATTAAAATTATACTGCATGAAATGCAAGCCAGTGAAATCACCCTAAGTAGGAATTGCTATTAGCGTGAAGAATAATTTTAATTTGATCTAGGTCCAAGCAAATAGACTATAGGAACATGATGATATTAGGGCTTTGTACCTAAATTACCGAGTCAAGCAATCCTAAGAAAATTAAGGGCTCATTCACAAAAAATAAATACAAAGAAGGCGGAAAACATAAATCACGGAAAACAAATAACAAGTGGAAAACATGGAGTACAAAAGTTAGAATGCGATGAAAATGCGAAGAAGATCGAGTGTGCCCCCAAGTGAACATACACTTAGTAAAGTAGGCCTGCGAGAGTCTGAGTGTCCAAATGTCCTTGTACCTATATTATTACAAATGAATTATGCAAAATAAAATGTCTCTCTCACACAAAATAAAATGAAAACTAGTTCTAGGTTGTTCCTCTCTCTCTCTATACACTCTTCATACTCTCTCTTATCAACTCACAAAGAAAGAGCGGATCTCCATATAGCTCAGGTGCATCGATTCTCATAAGAAAGTAGCCTTCGCTTCGTGGTCCCTCACAAAGAAATCAACAAAAAGATTGGTTAGAACATAGAATCAATTATTTATAAAAATAAATAAAATATAGATAAATAAAAATGACTAATATGTGCAAAAATCCTATCCTAAACATTGCTCCCTGGCCACAACACCATTTTGCTGAAGAGCTCGATCAGGGGTGCCTAACGTACGATCTTGAAGGAGCCTGTGATGTCCGACAAGTCGGATTCAATAATCGTTGTATCAACGTTATTTTTGTTCTCAGCATGCAATCAATCAATTTGAACAAACAATCAACCCACAAAATAGATAAAATAATAAGTAAGTTACGGGGTGAAATTTATTATACCCTACAAATATGGGTATAATGACAAAGTGTAGGGGTTGAACCACTAAGAACAAACGAGATTAGGTATAATTATTTTCAATTAATAAAAAAAAACAACAATTATTTTTTTATTTTTTCTGCTTTTTATTTTTGTAGGTTTTTATTTATATTTAATTTTTATGTATTTTTAATGTTTATATTTTTAATGTTTATATTTTTTATATTTTGAGTTTTATTTTCTTTTTAAAGCTTGCACATTTTTAGTTTCTTTTTGTTTTAAGAATATAATATATCTATATATCTCTATATATGATCATACTAATATAGATATTATAAATATATAATAAAAAATATAAAGAAATAAATACATTAACAATCATTTTTATTTTCTAAAAGGTTTTAAATGTATACTAGGTATTTATATAAAAATAATAATATAGAATATATAAGTATTATAATATTTATAGGTTCTATACATTTCAATATATATAAATATATTCAAAATTTACAAAATAAAATGTTTTTGCATTTTTAATATTTTTCTCTATTTTTATGATTTTTATATAATTGTTACAAAATTTTATACAAATTTAAAGTATTTAAATATATAAAATAGTGAATAAATTATATAAATCGGATTGTTTTTGGGTTTTAAAAAGAGATAATGGGTCTAAATATTCCCAAAACTATTTTTAATATATACCATATAATATGTAAAAAGTATAAGATAGAAAACTATTTTTTTGATTTTTATAGAATTTTTACTTATTTTTATATGTTTACTAGGGTTTAGTAATTTTAAGCGTTTTCTTTTTATGTTTTTTGTGATTTTTGGCATGAAGTTATAATATATTGTAATATAGACTATATAACTTGTTTTTAGAATTTTTAGAGGTGGTTATATGATTTTTTTGTATTTTTATATCTAAAAAGGGAATAAATAGCTCCTATTATATTTTTAAATGGAAAAATACTTTAAATGCCTAAATAAAAATATGGGCATGCATCAACATGATTTAAGGCATATATAATAATTTTCTAAACATTAATGAAACACATGAGTTGCTCAATAAAAATAAAAATAAATGGCCAAGTAGGGGTATTTTTTTATAATAATAATCTGTAAGGGTCTTCGTACAAAATTCCCCAAAATATTACACTTATATTACAAGATTTGGTATTAAATCTAAATTACTAAACTCGAGAGGGCTTATTTGCAAAATACCCAGGTCCCTCACAAGCGTGAGTATGTAAGGTGACCTGGCAAGGGACCTGGATGCAATATTCAACAAGCGGAGGGGGTTGCTTGCAAATATTAAAAAAACGTTTTCGCTATAAAATATTTGCAGGACTAAAATACAAATACAAAAGCGATGGTGGGGGGGGGACTTAGTAATTTACACACTAACACTTTATTAGACGATGCAAAAGGTGACACATGTGCTCACTTAAGGCACGTCAATAGTAGAGGTGGACTTCGATTCACGTCTAATCCAACGGCTGGGCGATGACCTTGGCTTTGGCTTTGATCGAACGCTTCTTGAGTGTTCACAAAGAACACCTCAAGAACACAACATGGGCGGACTTCGATCCATCAGTTATCCTAGCTATGACCTCCTTCATCTTCTCCGACAAGTTCTATGGACTCCTAGGGTCTAGCCATGTTTGCAGGTGGTTTAAATAGGTCTAGGCCCCGTTGCTAGGGGCCTGGAACTATGTGGGTGCTTGGAGCTCTGAGTTGGGATTTGATTAGTCTCCAAATGGTTCGTTGACATCCAAGATCTTCATAAAAAGATTCAAAGCTCGAGATGAAGAACTTCAACCACTTCTTGAAGCTGAAAGCGAGATGAGATGCGCGGGCGAGTGAGCTCCGGTGAAGGCGACAGAGATGAGCTCAGACAACATTGATTAGTGCAAAATCAAGGGGGAAAACATGGGGTAAAGATGCAAAAGTAATGGGGGTTGAAAATGGGGTTGAATAGGCAAGTCGAGTACAATCAATGTACATGGAATTTGAGCTAGAGCTTAAGGATCCAACAAACAAGAATTCTAAAATTAAACTTGATTGCGGGCCAATTGTGAAAATTAAATGCTAAACTAAGTTGCAGGAATTAAATGCTAGAAGAAATCCTAAGCTAATCAGTTCATACCTGGCCGGATCCAAGGAGTAGGAAGGCTCATCGGAGCAGAGCACGCTAGACCTGGACCACCCAAATTCAACCCTTCTCCACACCGACAACGAGGGGAGGAAGTTGCTATCACCAAGCTCGCTCGACCCGGAGGTCCTACTAGTGTACGGGATATAAATTGGGATCAAAACTCAACAAGTTATTGGTTGGGTTTATTTATAGACAAACTGCAGGGAAGAATAGGAAGAGCGATGGCGTGTTGGAGGAGAGGGTTGGTGGATGTTAACAGCCTAGCGTGATGGAGGGTGGCGAGGCGCACAAATTCAGTAGAGGAACTAAGGCTCCTTGAGAGGTGGTTCATTTATAAGAAATTGGAGAAGACATGAGGTCACGAGTTCTAACACGGCAAGCGACTAGGAAGGATAGTTGACCTGCCTAGTCAATAGATACTCATCTCTGGTTGGTCCACGTAGACCAACCAAAAATGGAGGGGGAAATTCTCTTATTAAATCATTTAAAATTAATAAATGATATTATTAATATTTTAATAAAACACAAACAATAATATTTTATATAGTATTTTCAGGGTATTTTTATTTATTTTTCACCCTTTTTTATTAGGTTTTAGTATTTACATGTATATACATAGGTATATATGCCTGTATTAAGGATTTTTTTTATTTTTATTTTGTATTTTATTATTATATTTACATATTTTATATATTTGTAACTTATTTAGTTACATATTTATATATTTTCATTGTATTTTTAATTTTATTTATTTTCTTAATTAAATAAGTATATGTATTATATATGTATAATATACATATAAATTTTGATACATTATTTATTTTAATGTATTTTCATGGTTTTATTCTATATTTATTATTTAAATATGTTTCAAATATTATTTACAAGTATTTAAAAATATAAGAGAGCTAAAAATACAAAGAAGGAATATATAGAATATTATATACAAGTCTACAGTACAATTGGGACCCAAAAGCCAACTTTTGCATCTCAACTCCAAATTAAATGAAGCCACATTTATTAAATAGATAATTAAATTTAGTAACAATAAAGATGAGTTTGGTCAATTTTCAATGTGCAGGGAGGAGATACAAGTTTGGGAAGTTTTGTTTGTGGCCTTTTGTTCCGAGTGTCCCGAGTGCACTGTGTAATATTTTTGTGTGAAATAAATTCTGTATTTTTCTTTATATTTTTATGTACAACTTTTATGTTGAGGGTTTTATTATTTGAGGTATAAAAATTTGAAAATAAAATAGGTCCCAAAAGCCATTTATAGATGAATAAAAATTAGGATTTTTGAGTATTTTCAGTACACTTTGTCCACCCTATCTCCATCTACTTCATTCCTTGTCGATCAAGTCATCATGATGATTGGGTCTCAAGGTCTAAGGTCATTCAGTGTCTTTGACACTTCATTTCCTTTTCTTTTCTTTCCATTATTATTTTATTTTGGAATTAATACATATATTTATACATTATTTTGAGTCAATTATTACATGTTATTTTCATAAATTAATGCTATATACATGCATTTAGCTAGGGATTTAAGGACACAATGAAATAATAGAGATGAAAATGGAGATTCATCACCGTCGCCTACCCGGTCAACAAATACTCGCATATGATTGGTCCACATGGACCAACCAAAAAATGATGCTGAAATTCTATTATTAAATCATTAAAATTAATAAATGATTTTATTAATTTGTGGTTAAAATACAAACAATGGTTATTTTTATGTAGTATATTTAGAGTATTTTTATTTATTTTCACTACTTTTTATTAGGTGTTAATATTTACATGTATGTACACAGGTATATACACATGTATTAGGGATATTTTATTTTTATTTTGTATTTTATTATTGTATTTACATTTTTTATATATTTATAAATTATTTAATTACATATTATATGTTTTTATTGTATTTTCTAATTTTATTTATTTTCTTAAATAATATGTATATGTATTATATAGGTATAGTATACTAAAATAACGATATCCTAGAGGGTCTTGTCAATCCACAAGGTGGATCAACAACCGTCGAAGCAACCGCTCAAGAAAACCGTTAAATTCAACAATCAACCCACATATAAAGCTAAGGCAGGAAAGATACAGTGTGCATCAAAATTTATTATAAGCCCTACAAAAATGGTCGCATAGTGACAAGCAGAGTAGGGTGTCGAACACAAGGAACACACAATGTAGCACTTTTATATTATTTATAAATAAATAGTATAGGTATATGTGTATATATAGCTATGCACAATATTAGTCCAAATAATGTGGGTTTTAATTTTAATTTAATTAATTGTTTTTAAATTATATATATGTTTATATATATTTTTATATTTTTATTTCCTTTTTCTATTAAAATATATAATGCAAGATATATAGAAGTATATAAACAATAATAGATAAGATAGATATAAATAGTACTAAAAACCAAAAACTGAAGAATTAAATATTTTTGGGTTTTAAATAATTTTTTACTATTTTTTGATTTTTGGTTAATTTTGCTAATTCTTATATATTTTTAAAGTAAAAAAATACCTCAAATAAGGATAAAATAATATATCAAAATTAAAATGGAGATGAAAAATATCAAATAGTATTAAAATTTCTCCAAATTAATTTTAATATAAATATAATAATATAAGAAAATTATAAAATAGAAACACTATTTTTGGAATTTTTAGAAATTTTATAAAATTTTAGAAATGTTTTGGTTTTTTTTCAACTTTTAAGATTTTGTTTTTCTAATTTTAGTAATTTTTGGTCTGAAGATTAATAATACTTAAATAAGCCTACTATTTTTTTTTGGGAATTTTTCAAAATGATTTTGTATTTTTTTGACTTTTTTAAGATAAACAGGGACTGACCGTGCACTATTTGATTTTTAGATAATATGAAAGGGCATAAAATGCAAATGTAAAATTATAGCATGATCACGTATGCATCTAGATACCTAATCCTATTTTTTCGGTAATTTTTGGGGTACGACAACTATTTTTAATAAATAGAAACGACTCTAAAAAATATTCAGCCTGGTAGGGGTATAATCGTAAATGTAAATAATGGTGAGGGTCCCAATGCAATTTTACCCAAAGTTTAACATTGATATTTAAATTTTATATATTAAAAGACAATTACAATAACCTGTGAGGGCTTCCATGCAGTTTTACAAGATAAAACGTGCATCTGCACGTGGCTTTGGTAGGGATTAAACTGCAATATACAAAATTTCGGGGGGTTACATGCAATTTGTCCACATCTTTAAACTACTTAAAATATTTACCGGACCATTTACTAATGATAAAAAGATGGAGGGAGGCTATGCAATTTATGCACTTATGCGCCGGGATCCATCCGTTCTTTTTCCACCACGTATCAGATCTTACGGTTGTAAAGAGGACGGCGGTTCGTTGATCAATCATCTAGGATTAGACCTGACAGGGGCTCTTGATCCAATGGCGATCAATGGTATTGGAAGAACACATAAGAACTCGGCACCGACGAACTTTGATCTATCGTTTCGTGGTGCTCCGATGGTCGTTCTCTCTTCCGACAAGCCCAGCAGGTATCTGGGCTTCCTCCACGTGCGGATGCAAGGTCCAGGCGAGGCGAGAGGGAGATAGATGCTCTGGCAAGGTTGAGTCACCTGGAGCAGCTCCAGGTGATCGTTGAGGTCCCAGGGGCTTCGTCAGTCTTGCAAGTCACAACTAAAATACTCTTGGGTGCGAGGGCTATCTCCTCGACCCAGGGTTTACTCAAAATAACATGGGATATGGAATGAGGGGGGGGCTGCTCTGGCAAGGACAGTGGAAGGAGCTCCGAGTCCTTGAACCAGGGCTTGATTCAAGGGGTTCTGAGGGGAATCGGTGGAGAACGTAAAGGGGAGTGATATGGAATGAAAGTCAGGGCGGATCAACGGTCGAATCGCTGTGATTCTGACATGGAGCCTGAGCTCCATGAATTGGGGATTTTCGATTTGAGCATGATTCGCTTGATTGAACTAAAAATTAAAGATGTGAAACGAAAATTAAACTACAAGATTACTTAGGAATGACGAAAAATCAGGCTCAACAGAGCTTGGCACTCCGGAGCAAAACCAGCCAGAGGAGCTCCGACGGTTTGGTGGATTCGCCTCCTCCTTGCCTTTCCTCGCTGCAAACCGCGAGTTCTACTTTGTTGTCACCATGGAGAAGCTCATAGGAATGATTTGACGGGTTAAAGACCGGTTAACAAGGATCACAAAGCAAAAGATGGCAAGGGTGGAATATTTATATGCTAGGTTTCGAGGATTTTCGAGGGAGGATGGCGTGATAAGGAGCGGGGGTTGGTGAGGATTCAATGATGGGCGAAGATGAGGGATGAAGGGGCTACATGAAGGTGGTGGTCACGAGGGTAATGAGTGAAGATGGAGGTGTGGAGAAAATGGCGAAGTGGCGACCTCGTGATGCTCTGACAGAATTCAGAGGGTAGGCCGGACAGTTGACCGAGGTCAACAAAAGGACGTGCCTGGTTGGTCCAACGGACCAAGCTATAATATTTTATGCATATTTTATTCATTTATTTAGAGGTATTTATTTAGAAGATACTTTTTAGGGTATATGTAGGTATATTTACATATGTTTCGTGTATTTTAATTTTATTTTGTATTTTTAATTTTATTATTGTTTTTTGTTATTTTATATATTTACAACTTAATTTTATATACTTAAATATATTTTTATTAATTTTTTATGATATAAAATGTACACTTAAATAAATATAGGCATGTTTTATATAGGTATAAGTATAGGTATTTTATCTATGTATAGGTATAAGTATAGGTATTTTATCCATGTATTTTATCTAAGTTTTTATTTTAATGTCTTATTTATAATTTTACTTTAATTTTAATATGTACATATACTATAAATAATATTTATAAGATTATAAATATATAAATTTATAAAAATAATAAAGAATAAATAAAATGAATATTTTAATCGGGTATATTATACAATATGTGTCCAAAACCTAACTTTCATACCTTGACTCCAAAAAATATGAAGCCAACTTCGTTAAATAGTTTATTAAAAGTTATATACTATTAAAAGTGATTTTGATATATTTTGAGTTTTTATTTAGAGATATGGGTGTGGGAAGTTGGGATTTTGGAATCTTATTCAGAGTATATTTTGTACACTGTGTATTGTTTTTGCATGAATTTTTTTTCTATATGTTATTATCTACAACTTTCATGTACAAAGTTTCTTTAGTTAAGGTGTAAATAATAAAGAATAAAATAGGTCCTAAAAATTAATTATTTGCCTATTTTGTAGAGTGTTTTGTCTATGTCTTTTGTACAATTAGTCGCCCTATCTCCCCCTAATTTATTCCTTGTCGACTAAGTCATCATGATGACTGAGTCTTGGGGGCTAGGTCACTTCAGCGTCCTTGACACTTCGCTCTTTTTATTTTCTTTCCTTTATTCTTTTATCTTGCTAATAAATACTATAGACATACAATATTTTATATAGTATTTGAAACATATTAATGAATGTTTATTTTGATAAATTAATGATATATACATGAATTCAGCGAGGGCCTAAAGGCCAAAATGAAAGAATAAAGGTGATGAAATGGAGATTCATAACCCCCCCTATACTTGCCTTTTCTAGTCCCTTGCAAACACTTATGCCTATAAGTGCGAAGAAGAAAATAAAGAAAAGAAAAATAAATAACTTGGAGTATATTTCGACTGGTAAACTTGTCTTAATAATATCAAAGTTTGGAGCTCGGAGAAGACCTTTGGATTAATAGTGTGTTCGGAACCACTTAGAGGTTAAGATTTGTGACACAACAACTTTTAGGTTCCATACTCCTATTATTCAATTCACAGCCAGGTCAAAACCATCCTCTCAGTCGCATACTCTTACCACCTTGAAGTGATAGAACCATGTGTGTTATTTAGCTCTCCCCAGACAAAACCATTGGGATGACTCATCCTCGTGGAGTCAGATATTTCCTTCTAAGGTCAGGTACTTTCGATCTTTACAACCAAATAGGATAAGAAGTTAGAAGAATGGGAAGAGAAGGGGGAATGAAACAGTATAGTCTTCATTCCTGTGTGAAGTCGGTCAGTGTAACCGGATCTTCACCAAGAAGCATGCATTTTCTGAAGCTCATATTTGTGAAGTTTTTGGTTGAAGGCTTCTTTGTATATTTTCTTTGACTTTTCATAGCATCTGCATTCTTGTTTGTGCCCTGGTGGATATAACATCTTTTGTTCCACTAACTTTTTCGGGGTTTTGGAAAAAATTGCGCCGGTAGACCATCCCCCATCCGAAGCATTGTTTCAATCCATCTCCAGTATTTAGATATCATTGTTATCAAAAAAAGTGGGTTAGAGTAATGATGTTGGCAATCCCTAAGAATGGTTCCTGAGCCACCCTTGACAAAGCGGCCTGCATCGTCCTGACTTAGACCCCAAAATTTTTCAACAGCCCATCTTAGTTGAGCTAAGTACTAGTGTGAGGTTTCCAGTCAAGTCACTGTCTCAAGAGTCATACGGATGATATGAAAGGTTCTAATTAGGCACATTGAATTGACTCATAAACATAGTCTTATGGAATCTAAAAAATTAAGTCAAGTTGACATGAATTATCTCCAATTCCAGTCCTCAAAGGGTTCCTCTGAAATTAAGTGTATCAAAGGACTTTTTCATTCGCTTAGATTACTCCGAAAAATGCTCATGCTATGTACATTGTAGGAAAATATTTTTGTAATATTATTTTCAGACTTTTGAACTTTTTATGGATTTTTGAAAAAGGTTTTGCAGATTTTTAAAGACTTTTACAAATATTTTTATTATTTTTGGTTTTGCAAAAGTTTTTGTGGTTTTCAAAAACAACAGATTTTGGCTAAGAAAATAGGTACAAATATTTACACGGGGATGCATCTCATATTTACAAGAGTGGGGGTTTTTAAGAATTTACAAGGGATAAGTGGCCATTTTTATAGATATATTAATACAACTAGTAAATAATTTTAGTGTGATGTATGTATTCCTCAAACTTATTTGAAAAATCTTTTTTTTCAACAATTTTGAAAATTATAGTCCAAAATAATTTTTACAAACATTTACACACATTTGAAAATCAATTTGCAAAGATTTTTTCAAATAATATCTATAAACAAAATCTTTTACAAAGGTTGAAAACATTTTACAAAATATTTTTCAAATAGTTTTCAAGATATTTTTCAATTAGATTTTCAAACTATTTTCCAAACACTTTGCAAAGCATTTTTACTTGATTTATTGGTAAGTACATACAAAGAGAATTTGAGGAATAAGAAACATCATTTTTATTAAATAATTAAATGAATTTGTATATATAATGTTTTAGCCTTATTTATTGAAAATATGAAAATTCGAGTAATAGATAAAATATATATAAAGTATATATTGACCTCCCTATACTTAGCTGGAGCTGTCCTCATAGATCGAAGAGAAAGGAAGACATAACTCGTACTAAGTATAGAGAAGTCTATACTACAACGATTAAAGAATAGGAATCCGGTCGTCCCCCGTATACTTCGGATCAATTAATCCTAAGTATAGCAGTTTGTATATCAATGCAGGGAGGTTCAAGGGTGGGAAGTGAATAAATGAATAACACAACAGCTCGGCCTGTCTCCCCCAATACATAGGGTAAAATAGCCCTAAGTATAGAAAGAATGTCAAAAGTTGAGGAGACTAGCGATTGATCAAAGAATAAACACCCGAATGCATTCATCCCCCATATACTTAGGATGAAGCATATCCTAAGTATAGCAATGATGTATGGGACAAATGCAACTTTTCGGAAGAATCAAATAATAGCGAAAGAAAAGAAGAAAATGATTAACTATTCAAAAATATTTTTGCTAGCCTCGTCTACATGAGTGGATTTTGTGGATGTGAATTCCTCATCGTGGAGCACTTGAATTGAGTCGACCACAGACAGAAATGTGTCATGTTCGAGATACAGCTTCAGCAATTGTCCGTTGATCATGAATGGTTGTGCGTTAGCTAACATACCGAATATGACGATATTTCCATTGTCACATGCCTATTTTACTATGAACGGTCCTGTCCACTTGCTCTTCAATTTCCCTGGGATAGTTTAAGCTTTGCATCTAACATCTAAACTTTTTGTCCTGGCTCGAAGGTCTTGCGACAGATGTGCTTGTCATGTCACTTCTTGACTTTTTCTTTGTACATCAGGCTATTGTCATATGCATACTTGTGGAATTCAAGGAGCTGATTTAGATCCAACTTTCTATTCTATCCTCCCTTCTTGGAATCCAAATTACAGATGTTGATTGCCCATAATGATTTGTGAATAAGTTCTACGAGCAGATGGCATGGCTTTCCGTATACTAGGTGGTAGGGAGACATTCCTAATGGTGACTTGTACACGGTCCGATAGGCCCAAAGTACCGAGTCCAGAAACTACGACCAATTCTTCCTATTGGGGCGTACGAGTTTTTGCAATATTATCTTTATCTCCCTATTTGAACATTCAATCAGGCCATTGGTCTGTTGGTGGTACAGAAAGGTGACACGATGTTATATGCAGAATTATTGTGTCAGGTTCTTCACCTCTCTATTGATGAAGTGGCTACGCCCATCAGATATCAGGATTTTGGGGATCCTGAGCCTTGCAATGATGTGATCTCTTAAAAATCGACAGACGGTACGATTGTCGATGGCTCGGGTTGGGATCGCCTCCATCCAACGGCTTACATAGTCAACAACAAGCAGAATGTACTCAAATCCCTGACTGTTAGGGAAATAGCCCATGAAATCAATGCCCCACGTGTCAAATATGTCTGAAATTTGAATGTATTTTAGGAGCATTGCTTCTCTCATTCCAATGGTACCGTCCAACCTCTAACAGTCAGTCCAATGCTTGACAAAGTCTTCTACGTCTTTGAATAGAGACAGCTACCAAAGGTCCCATTGTAAAACTTTTGACATCGTTCTTTTTCCAGAGTGGTGTCCTCCTAATTCTCCGAAGTGATAATGCTCGAGGACACTGTGGACTTCCTCCTGAGGAATGCATCTTCTCCAGATGCAGTCTGCCCCCTCTTGAAAGAGATATGGATCCTCCCACTAGTAGAAATGGATTTCTGACAAGAACTTGTTTCTTTTCAGCTTAGGTCAATCTTGTGGAGTTTTCTTAGATAGAAGATAATTAACAATATCGACGAACTAGGGGAGCGAGGTGAATGACAAGATGGCTTAATCTGAAAAAAATTTGTGATCGGTAATAGACTCTGTCCAGGAGTGTTTGGCTCTAGCAATCTTGATAAGTGATCGACCATCACATTTTTGACTCCAGGTTTATCACGAATTTCAAGGTCGAATTCTTGGAGTAGAAGAATCCACCCGATGAGTCGTGGTTTGTCATCCTTCTTGTCTTGTAGATACTTGATGGTCGAGTGATATGTATATATTATAACCTTGGATCCAAGCCAATCGCATCTGAATTTCTCCAGGGCTAATACTACTGCTAGCAACTCTTTTTCAGTGACAGTGTAGTTTCTTTGTGCTTCATTGAGAGTTATGCTGGCATAGTGAATAGCAGATGGAATATGATCTCTCCTCTATCGTAGAATTGGCCCAATGGCGTAATCAAAAGCATCAGTCATGATCTCAAATGGTAGAGACTAGTCTGGCGGTTGAAGGACAAGGGCCTGAGTGATTATTGCTTTCGATTGGGTAAAGGCCTGGAGGACTCTATCATCGACAATAAAATCTGCCTCCTTGCCTAGAAGCTCAGTCAGGTGTTGGACGATTTTGCTGAAATCCTTGATAAATCGTCGGTAGAAACCGATATGTCCTAAGAATGATCTGACTTGCTTCAAATTTGCAGGTTGCTCTAGCTTTGAAATCACTTCCACCTTCACAGGATCAACCTTCATGCCATGCTTTGAGATGACATGGCCAAGCACAATAACTTCGGTCACAATAAAATGGCTCTTCTCCCACGAGAGCACAAGTTTCACTTCACAACATCTTTTCAGAACTCGGTCTAGATAAGATAAACACTGATCAAAGATATCTCTGTAGACTGAGAAATCATCCATAAAGACCTTGATAAAACTTCCATACATATGTGTAAATACTGCCCCATACACCGTTGGAACGTCGTCGGAGTGTTGCATAATCCGAACGTCATTCTGCAGAAGGAATAGGTCCCAAACGGATAGGTGAAGGTTGTCTTCTCTTGATCTTCAGGAGCAATGATGACTTGATTATACCAGAGTATCCATCCAAGAAACAAAAATATTCCTTTGCAACCAGCATTTCGACTATCTGGTCGATGAAGGGAAGTGGGAAAAGATCTTTCTTGGTCGCTAAATTCAGACGCGGTAGTCTACATAGACGCGCCATGATGTTAAAACTCTGGTTGCGATCTCCTCTCCTTTGTCATTATTGATCATGGTGATCCTTGACTTCTTAGGTACAACATGCAGGGGACTCACCCATTTTGAGTCGGAGATGGGGTATATGACTCCCGCATCACACCATTTTTTTATCTCGTTCATCATGACCTCCTGCAGGTTTGGATTTAATCTGTGCTGAAATTCACAAGAGGGCTTATTGTCTTCTTCAAGGTATATGTGATATAAGCACAATGAGGGGTTTATCCCATGGGGATATGAAATTTTCAAGTCTATGACCTTGCGGTTTCTTTCTAGAACCTCGAGCAGATGAGATTCTTGTTCCTTAGTTAGCTTTGAATTGATGATTACGAGGAACATGCTCGGTGCACCCACAAGGAAGGCATATTTCATGTTTGCTGGAAGTGGTTTGAGCTCAGGTGGGGATTGGTTTGGTTCAATGGTGACTTCAGCTACAGTGCAGGGCGATAGTGTTGGGTCTTTCATCTGTAGTGTATCCACCGTTGGTAGTGTAAGCTCTGAGTGTAGTGCTGCACAAATATATTAGATAATTGAATCTTGTTCGTAGAAATTTTCATTGATGTCCTCTTGCTCTGCCAAGGACAAGTGGCCATGAATGTATTCATCAGGCAAGTCAGCAAGAATCTCATCTTCAAGGTCATCTGGAAACTCGACTATGATGTCCAAGCCTTCTTTTATGGAGAGGAATGCTTGGGTTTCAATTCCATCTATGAACAGATTCGTATCACGGATCTCGGCCAAAAAGTCACAGTCTTTTGTTTGCTGCTCTGTTGGCTCACTCTTGTCCAATGCAGATGCTAAAGGTTTAGGTATTTGGATCGTCTCAATCGGCACTTTATCACTATTTGAACGGAATGTTATATGTCCGGTGCCATAGTTTACCACTGCCTCGGTCGTTCGAAGGAACGACCATCCAAGGATTATCGAGGAATGAAGAAGAGGGGCTGAAGTATCCATGTCCAGAACTATGATGTCCACAAGGAACTGCATTCCCTAAATGGTGATGATGACATCTTCAAAGATTCCTCATGGCCGCTTAATGGACGTGTTTGTGAACTACAAAATCATTCTAGTGGACTTGAGCGGACCTAACCTAAATTCCTTGAGTAGTGATGTGGGCATCATGTTGATTGAGGATCCACTGTCAAGTAGTGTTCGGTCAAACTCTTGGTCAAACATCTGACATTTGACTAGAGGAGCTCCCATGTCCTTCTTCTTTGTTGGGAGATTGTTGATTGCATTTACTGTAGCCACGGTGAGAATGTGCTTCCCATGTCTTTCACGAGCTTTATGCGGATGTCTCTTTGAGGTACATTCCTGTTTTAAACCTTTCTTGATGTTAGGCATGTACTTGATGGCTTTAAGAATAGAAATTTCAAGAACAAGATTCTGAATGATCTCCACCACATCAGGATAAGAAAAGGCAGTTTTCAAATTTTTATTTTTTTGTATTTTCTCATTGCATCAGGAAATGGAATATGTACAGAATCAAAAGCAGCAGTGGAAATAGTGTTCTTATTACAACAAAATCTTGCCCACATCAGGTTGTATATGTGGATGACTAAAATGAGCAGGAACATCCAGGAAAGGCAGGCATCCAAAATCTTCATATAGGCTCCATTGGTTGGCATCGGATCAACTGCAGGTGCGGTCTCCTCCAAGGCTAGCTGGCTGGTGCTTCAGTTGCTGCTGCTGGTGCTATCTTTTTGGCATTTTTGCTTTTGCTGATTTTTTTGGATTTTGGTGGTGCTTATCCTTCTTCTTCCTCATCCGACCTAGCTGTTGGTCCTACTGATGCATGAGAAGACAATGACTCCCCTATGGTTGCTTTATTCTTCCCCTTGCACGTGGATGATGGCTGCAAGATTCCTACTTCTCTAATAAGTGACATCATTAGATCAAAGCAAATTATACGTATCTGACTCTGTAAGATCGGTGGGAACTTCACAGACTACCTGCTCTTTCTTCTTAAAATTTTTAGTTGCCTCTACTTGTGCAGGAATGGAGGTCTTGGTGGCGGTGAAATCGTCCAACTTCTGAATGGGATCTACAATGCCCTTGACAAGCTGGGCCAGGCAGTCCAAGGTGGGGTTCACATGAGATGCAGCCTCAGATACCTCGGCGTGCTGGCTACACTGGTATTGCCGATGGTACTGAGACTGCTAGTTGGGATACTGGGAATGATACTGAGGAGAAGGGTGATGTTGTTGATACTGCTGAGGAGGGTGCTGCTGATAGGGCACAACCACATACTGCTGGTTTTGCTGGTATTGTCGGTAATGAAGTTGTTGGTACTGGTTCTGTCTCCAATTGCCATGGAATTGTGGAGATTGCTGGTGGTGTTGGGGCTGGCTGTTCTGGACAAACCTCCCTCTCTGTTGTTGAGGGAACTGGCGTGAGTTAGCAACCTAACCTTGCTGAGATCCTCTTGGAAGGGTCGAATGTGCATCATTAGACCATACACCGTTTACCTCCTGAATGAGAGATGGTGGAGGGGAGAACTGATCTGGAATGTATTGGGGCTCCAGCTGGTAAATAACCCGCTACTGTTATGACTGTTGAGGAGTTGATGGCTCTAGGGCTTGCACGTAGTAGATGTGCTGAACTGGTGGTTGGGGCTGACTCGGCTGAGGATGCTGTGACGGTGCATGTTCCTTCGTCTCAACTGAACTGGGGGCCGATGCAGATACAGAGTTGCATGAGCTGATTGTACTTACCAACAACTCCAGCTGCTTGGTGATTCGATCTAGTTTATCCAGGTTCTGTGTTCTCTGTTCGATCACAACAAGTTTCTCCACGTCCTGTGATTGCTTCTTAATTATGTCTACCTTGGACTGGTGGCTCCCAATAATGCTCAGACTGGAGCTCTCATCCCTGTCCGGCTCATGGGATGCTGCCATATGCATAAGCTTTTGAACATTTTGTGGTTGGTGCTGATAGGCATGAGACGATGATAGAGCAACCTCTCCTTCAACCATTTCTTCAAAGATTTGATAGATGACATCCTCATCTTTGTTAAAATGTGAGCCGCCACATGCAATGTCTGCAAGCTCCTGATTTTCTATTGTAAGTCCCCCGAAGAAATGTTGGACCAGGCTGATCCTAGGAATCTCATTATGGGGCATTTCTTTTGCATATATGTAATCCTCTCCTAAGCCTCATGGATAGATTCATGAGTGGATCGGGTGAATTTTGCTATCGGGCGTACGTATGATTAAGTCACCTCAGAGGATAGTATTTGTGTAAAAAGGCTGACTTCAGTTCTTCCCATGTGGTGATGACCATCCCGAAGTGGTTGATCCAATGAAGGGTCTTATCCTGAAGGCTGATGGGAAATGCCGTCATCTTGACTACCCCAAGAGGTATACCAGGATAGTGAGTTGTGCCACAGATGCACCCAAACTGTTGTAGATGAATATAAAGTTCTTCGTTGGCGATTCCTCGGAAGGTGGGTAGGAGTGCCAGTAGATGGGGCTTCAATTCAAAATGGGCATGGATCGCAGGAATCTGGACCCATTCAGTGACGTGTCCCACCTCAGGATTGTATGTTTCTTTGAGAGTCATCTTGGGCCGCTCTACTCTAGTCTCATCTGCTAGGCCTCCACTGCCTCCGCATTTGGGATTTTCAAATCCTCCTTGGTTTTCTCCTCTTCTCCTTAAGTCATTAAGCATGTCTTGGAAAGCGACCTTTACTAAAGCCTGATCCGTAAGCTGTTGTTGGATTGCTTGAATAGAAGCAAGGATCTGAGCGTTCATTACATTCTGGTCCGGTTGCAAACCCTGATCTGGCTGAGGTGATGGCTGCAGTCCTTTCCCTTTTCTCCAGGAGCCATCTCTTTTTCTAATCTTGAATCTGATTCTATCACAATTTCTGGCTCCAGATTGGGATCTTGATCTGCAAATGAAGTAATGCCCTGGTCAGTCCTTATGGAGGCACCATAAGTAACAAATCGACATGTGTTAAGCTCAACACAAAATTTCATTAAGGATGGGTGTGTATGGAGTAAAATCTATTGCCATCCAAAATGGGTAGGTTTTGGGACAAGAGTGCTCCCGATTTATTGGAGAAGACGGGAAGTCTGGAGATAGGTTCACAAAGTCTGAATCGGGTTCTCGGGAATCACCCGAATTATTGGTGGCGACAAGCATATGGAATCGATTTTGGTGTCGGCGGGGTCCCAACTAAGCCATCCATGTGTCGCCATCTCGAAGGTAAAGAGGAGATCAAGATTGGAAGAATGATACGGAGGTCAACCAAGAAATAAAGGGAGTGTAAAAGAGTAGAAGTCTCTCAATGAGTAGGTGGTCAAGTAGGAAATCAAAGAGAAGAAAGTGAGAAAAGGG
This sequence comes from Ottelia alismoides, assembly GCA_037367405.1. Taxonomy (NCBI): domain Eukaryota; kingdom Viridiplantae; phylum Streptophyta; class Magnoliopsida; order Alismatales; family Hydrocharitaceae; genus Ottelia; species Ottelia alismoides. The sequence continues at coordinate 12,762 of JAZKJV010002177.1, read as the reverse complement.
CACACACTGCGCAAGTCTGATCTTTGAACCTTAATTCTAATTCAAACAAACACAAAACAAGGATAGGTTCACCTACTCAACACATGTGAAGCCGTAAAAAGTTCGGCTATTTTTATCTTTTCAATTTTATTGTTATTTTCAGGCAATCTTATAACAAGTCCTTAAGTATGCTAACCCTATAGGAGCGTGCGTACTGGCCAGGCAAGTGCCTCGTACTTGTTCCACCTCCTTTGTAACATGTGATCTGCATGCTGAAAGGTCCTTGATCTCATCCCTGGGGGCTACTCAGCCAAAGAAATAGATAAAGGAAGTCAATAGGCAAAACCAATACTTTGGACCTCGCTCGCAACGGAATCACCCGTGAGCGTGCAAGGACCTACTCAGACGCAAAACGATGAGACAGACACACCCGTGAGGGCGTGGCCTAAGCTCAGTACGTCAGACCAAGTCGGATGCTCCATACAAGGCGGGAATACCGTTACAAGGCCCTACTCGATCACGCACGATAGAAGTGCGATACTTCTCCAATCTAGGTGATAATTAAGGCACCATAGATCGGGATTTGGGCTCTTATACTTAGAGGGTCATGCCTCACTCAGTCTAGAGTGTGCCTGAAAACAATGTGGGATTTATGAACCCCAAACAAGGAATGGTTCGTTACAAATTTAATTAAGGTCAGATTTATTTAGCAGTCCCTTTATATAATTTTTGGGTTTTCAATTTTTTTGAGTATTTTTCAGAGCAAGCCACCTAACGATTTTTTGTATTTTTTCTTTATGTCCTAGTGATATAAACACAGGGGAGAGGCTAGAAAAGCCGTGCAAGTCATCACTAAGATGGAAATATCACCTTATTGACTAATGATGCATGCAAAGATAAAGTTACTTACAGTGCTTCCCAGCTCTCTCCATGTGAGATGCAAGGCAGAATTGAAATAATTACACTACATGGAGAAATGCAAAAGCGATACATCATCCTAAAGAATAGCTTCTATTATCGACAAGAACCAAATGCCAATTATTCAGAAATGAGATACAAAAAGTCCGGTCTCTGAAGTGCATCGGTGTCCGCCACAAGGAATCCTGCAAGCGATGTATAACACTTCTCTCGTCGCTCGATCTCAAGTCCAAATAACTGACAATTAATTTTAACTAAGTTTAAGAGCATATCACTATCGGTGCATGCAATGTTATTAGGTCTTTGGACCTAGATACCGAGTCAAGCAACCTATTATCTAAGGGCTCACTCAAAGAAAAATAAATATAAACAAAGGAGGAAAGCTCAAATCGTGAGAAAAAAATAAAACAAAGGCGATGAAACACAAAAAATCCGGTACGAGGGCCCCGAGGTAAACAGACACTCGGGCACTGGACCTCGTGTGGTGAAGAGAGTAGTGTCCAATTAATTACAAATTAGTAAAATTTAAATCCCTCTCTCTCTCACTAAAAAAATAGAAAATGCTATGCTACGTCTGCTCTTTTCTCCTCCTCTATTCTTCTCTCCTACTATCCCTTGGACTACTCAAAAAGATAAATTCGACCTCTGCTCGCCTTGGGTGCACCCACCTCCTAAGATATAGCCCTCATCAAGTGGTCCCTCGCAAGAAAGATATACAAGAAAAATGTATTAGAAGAGTCAAATAATTATCAAAGAACAAAAACCGGAAAATGCAAGTAAATAATGAACATATATATAGGAAAATGTGCTACAATCCGTCGCTCTCCGGCAAAGGCACCATTTGAAATAACGATATCCTAGAGGGTCTTGTCAATCCACAAGGAGGATCAACAGCCGTCGAAGTAACCACTCAAGAAAACTATTAAATTCAACAATCAACCCACAAATAAAACTAAGGAAGGAAGGATACAATATAAATCGAAATTTATTATAAACCCTACAAAAGTAGTCATAAAGTGATAAGCCGAGTTCGGTGTCGAACACATGATGTAGCACATTTATATTATTTATAAATAAATAATATAGGTATACATGTATATATAGGTATGCACACTATTAGTCTAAATAAAGTGGGTTTTAATTTTTATTAAATTAATTAATATTTTTATTTTTTTAAATTATATATATCTTTATATATTTTTTATATTTTTGTATTTTTAATTTCTTTTCTTTTAAAATATATAATATAAGATATATCGAAGTATATATATAATAATAGATAAGATAGATATAAATACTACTAAAAATAACAAAAAATACAGAATTAAATATTTTTGGGTTTTAAGTAAATTTTATTATTTTTGTGATTTTTTTATTAATTTTGCAAATGTTTATACATTTTTAAAGTAAAAATACCCTCAAACAAGGATAAAATAATAGACCGAAATTAAAATGGAGATGAAAAATATCAAATAGTATCAAAATTTCTCCAAATTAATTTAATATAAAAATAATAATATAAAAAAATATAAATGAAAAATCATAATTTTTTGAAATTTTTGGAAATTTTATAAAATTTTATAAAGGTTTTGGGGTTTTTTCATTTTTAAGCATTTTCTTTTTTCTATTTTTAGTGATTTTTGGTCTGAAGGTTAATAATACTTAAATAAGCCTACTATATGTTTTGGGAACTTTTCAAAAACGATTTTATTTTTTTTTGGCTTTTTAAGACAAATAGGACTACCAAGCACTATTTGATTTTTAGAAATAATGAAAAGGCATAAAATGCAAATGTAAAATTATAATGCGATCAAGCATGCAACCAGGTACCTACTCCTATTTTTTGGTAATTTTGGGGGCATGACAACTATTTTTAATAAATAGAAAATGACTCAAAGAAATATTCACCCTAATAGGGGTATAATCGCAAATGTAAATAAAGGTGAGGGTCCCAATGCAATTTTACCCAGTTTAACACTTGATATTTAAATTTTATATATCAAAAGATAATTATAATAACCCATGAGAGATTCCGTGCAATAGATAAACATGCGTCTGCACATGACTTTGGCAGGGACTAAAAGTCAATATACAAAAGTTCGAGGGTTTATGCGTAATTTATCCACAAGTCTTTTAAACTACTTAAAGTATTTACCAGACCATTTACTAATTACAAAAAACAGAGGGAGGCTATGAAATTTACCCATTTGTGCGTCGGGATCCAGCCGTTCTTGTTCCGCCACGTGACTAGGGATCCAAAACCTAACTTTGGCACCTTGACTCCAAAAAATATGAAACCACCTTCATTAAATAGCCTATTAAAAGTTATATATAATTAAAGGTATTTTGATATATTTTGAGTTTTTATTTAGGAGATATGAGTTTGGGAAGTTAGGATTTTGAAATCTTATTCAGAGTATATTTTGTACATTGTGTATTATTTTTGCATGAAGTAAATTTTGTAATTTTCAATACATTATTATCTACAACTTTTATGTACAAAGTTTCATTATTTAAGGTGTAAATAATAAAGAATAAAAAAGGTCTCAAAAAGTAATTATTGGTCTATTTTGCAGAGTGATTTGTCTGTGTCATCTGTACAATAGCTACCTTATCTCCCCCTACTTTATTCCTTGTCGACTAAGTCATCATGATGACTGAGGCTAGGAGGCTAGGGTCACTTCATTGTCCTTGACACTTTGCTCTTTTTCTTTTCTTTCCTCTATTCATTTATTTTAGCAATAAATAATATAAACATACAATATTTTATATAGTATTTGGAACATATTAATGAATGTTTATTTTGATAAAATTAATGATATATACATGCATTCAACTAGGGTTAAGGGCCAAAATGAAAGAATAAAAAGTGATGAAATGGAGATTCATCATATAAATATATACTTAATACATTATTTCATTTAATGTATTTTCGTTGTTTTATTCTTTTTTATTATTTAAATATATTTCAAATAATATTTACAAGTATTTAAAAATATAAGAGAGCTGAAAATATAAAGAATGAATATATTGAATAATATATACATGTCTACAGTACAATAGGGACCCAAAAGCCAACTTTTGCATCTCAATTTGAAATTAAATTAAATCACCTTTATTAAATAGATAATTAAATTTTATGAACAATAAAGACGAGTTTGATCAATTTTGATTATGTATGGAGGAGACACATGTGTGGGAAGTTTTTGTTTGTAGTTTTTTTGTTCTGAGTGCGCCCTGTGGGTATGTAATTTTTGTGAAATAAATTTTGTCTTTTTCATTTTATTTTTATGTACAACTTTCATGTTGAGGATTTTATTATTTGATGATGCGAAAATCGAGATCAACTAAGGTATAATATAAATCACGAAGTCGTTTTCCCTAGTCAATCAATTCAGTCAACGAGAAAAAAATAAAACTACTCAATGAAATCAAGAATATGTAATGTAAACAGTCTTTGCTATTTTATATACCTAGTATAGCAACCAGGGTCGAACACAAGGAGAACGATTAAAGAGCTCAGTAGTCAAATTTCAAAGATAAAATTTTTTAATGGTTTTAATGTTTTCAAATTTTAATTTTCAAATAAAGGAACAATATGCACAAGATATAAAATACACACACCACATTCTTTTTGTATTTTTAAAATAGTAAAAAATGCTCAGAAAAATGCAAAGAAAATATTTTTAGGTTTTAAATCTTTTTACCGTTTTTCTTAAATTTTTAGAGATTTTTCAAATTTTTAATGATTTTATAAAAAATCAGAAAATAAAAATTATACTAGGTAGGAGTATCTAGCAATTTAAAAATAGAAAATAAATGCGAAAATTGTGAAATTTATTTTACTGGAAACTAAATGAAGATATATGCAAATAGAGACCAAAAACACATTTTACAAAATTTTAAGGTTTTTAGTATTTTGCAATTTTTGGAGTTTTAAAATTAATTAATGCAGGAAATTTATACAGTGATGGAACAAGTAAAAATACACATATAGTAATTTTTTGGGTTTTACAACAATATTCAAATTTTTTATGAATTTTTGAATTTCAGATAGAGAAAATGATACTGTTTTTTTATTTTTTAATAATATCAAATAAATATAAAATGCAATGAAATTTATATACTAGATAGAACATGTAAACAGGAGCATGGCATAATTTTCTAAGATTTTTTTGAACAAAGCAAATAATTATTTCAATGAGAAAAGCACAAGAAAATAATAGTCTGGATCATAGGGAGTAAAATGTGAATAGTTAAAGTTCTTGCATGAAACATAAATAGGAAATAAAATAGGGGTGAAAATGGCAATTTACCCAATGAAAACGTGCAAAGCATGTGCTGCTTTGGAGGCATGGGTCTTTCTGCAAATTTGATAACCTATAGGGGCTTTGTTGTAGTTTACCCAAATTTCTTTTCTTTTTTAATTCCCTAGGGTTCTTTCTTTTGATCCTTCATATCCAAACCAAAGCAGGGGGCCAAAGGGGTTGCGTCGCCCTTCTCCCTCGGGGCGGAGGTGCGTGTGTCTGCGACGATGGGGGATGGCGGCGCTCCTTCGAGCGGTGAAGATCTGGCGGAGGGTGAGGTCGATCACGCGGTGATGATTTGCGTAGGTGGTGCGTCGAGGGCGAACGACGGGTGCTCTTGGTGGTTGGCAATAGAGGTCGACGGGCCTCTAGCAAGATCTTCGGGGAAGGGCTAACATAGAGGAGTTGGGCCGCACACGGCCTGCGTCGACGTGGATCAGGGATGACGATAGGCAAAAGTTCAACCGTGACATGCGCAGAGTCTGACAGATGCGACTGGTTGGAAGGAGAGGAGCCAGCCATTGCGGAGCACGCAGAAGACGGTGGGGGACACACACCCCTGTGTTGGTCGACGGCGAGCAGGGGAGGGGAGCCGGCAGCTGGGCGTCGCTTGCGGTGGGCGTGTTGAGCTGGTGGTGGCACGGTTGATCGGTTGTGGAGCGGATGTTCTCCTTCAGAAGGAGGACGACTTCGCGCAGGGACAATGCGTGTTGGCGGTGCAGGTTGGCGGCTGCCGCCTGGCTTTTTTATTTTTTATTTTTTGTTATATTTTTTTGTAATCTACAGAGATATTAAAAAAATTGTATATTTATTTATTATTTATATTTTTTATCATAGTTTTTTCTACAAAATAGATGTTAGATAAAGATAAAAAACTATATATATATATTATTTTTTTGCATGAACAAATGAGGATATGAGCACAACAACTCGAACCAAGAAAATTCGAACACGAAAAAAATGTGAGTGGATATGTGCAGATCCAGCGAGATGGAAGAAAGATCTGGAGATCTGACCACCGTTCGTCGTCTGAGTTGATAGATTATGTGAGGTTGAATGTGAAATGTAGAGATCAAGAATGTGATATGAATAATCGGATTCGGGGGTGGATCAAATCGGGAGTGATGACAACTACAATTAAAGTTTAACAACTAAATAACAGTGAATTAGAATCTTAAATTAATCTAGAAGAACGACAGAAAATAAAGTGGATCTCACCTTGGGATTGGACACACTGTGATGGCCTCGATGAGAACCGACTCACTGTCACCGAACAGCTCGGAGGCCGGGCATCCTTCTCCAACAAGAAGCTTTTGGAGATCGGGCTCCTCTTCACTAAAGATTGATCAAGAGGAAATGAGGGAGGAGGAGCTCAATAAAAAGAAGAAAAATAAAAAAGGAAAATAATTACAAAAAGGAAGATATTTAGTGGTTAATTAAATAAATAAAATAAAGGGATTTTTACACCCATAACCCTGAGTAATTTCGCAATAACATTCATAACCCTATATAATCGCGAATTACATGAGAAACCCTGTATAGTCACTCCGTCTCACATTCATAACCCTCCGTTAGTTTAATATCTTAACTCAACCATATGAATGAGTTAATCTAACTCATCCTCAATCCAACAGTGAGGAAACAAACAAAAAAACCCGCTCCATTCTCTTCATCTTGCTTCAGATTAGGCGAGCAGTGGGCTGTGTAGATTCGAACAGAGGCATAAACGAACTCGAGTTGTCGCGTGTGTGTGTGGAGGGGGGTGGGGCAAGCTTGGCGTTGCTGTTGAGTTGGGGACTCGAACAGGGGAGCGATGATGCTGAGATAGGGATTCGAGCAAGGGAGCAGTCAACCAAGGGTTGCTCTACTGCTGGGGTGGGGATTCGAACCGAGGCTGGGGGGAGGGCCTTGAGCCTGGCGGCGGGGGGGGGGGGGGGGGGGGGGGGGGTGGCCGAGCAGGAGAGGAGCAACTCAGGGGGTCCTTGACCTCGACCATGGGGGGGTGCGAACAGAGGAGGAGTGGGTCAGGGGAGAACCAACTCGCGGCGGGCATTTGAGCTTCGCCCACGGGGGTCGAGCAGGGGTGGAGCACGGGGGGCTTCCAGCCTCGACTCAGGGGAGCACCGACTCGGGGGGGGGGGGGGGGTTGAGCGTCCGACGTGCAGGGCGGATGAGCGGGTCAAGGGAGCGCCAACTCATGGGGGGGGGGGTTTGAGCTTCGACCGCAGCGACCGAGAAGGGGTGGAGCATGGGGGAGGCTTTCAGCCTCAGCTGCGAGTCAGGGGAGCACCAACTCGAGTTGAGCTTTGCCCGCAGAAGGCGGGAGGAGGGGCTTAGACCTCGACTTCGAGGAGGCATGGACTTCGCAGGGGTGCATCAGAGGCGCTCCTTGGGCTTGGATGAGGAAACCTGGCAGCACAAACTCGACTTCGATGAAGGGGGAGAAGATCAACGTAGGGGGTCTTTGAGGAGACCTCATCATCGACGGGGAGGGGGGGGGGGCAGTGCAGAGGTGATCTGCCGAATCGGGGAGAGGGGGTGTTCGATTGCAGGGGAGGGGAACCAATGATGGCATGTTTTGCAAATAAAAATGAACATTAGGGATATTTTTGTCTTTTTCAACGAAAACCGTTAAATATAACGGGTATTCCAAACAGAATATAACATAGGGTCATGTCATGTAAGAGTTAAGCATTACTCGGGTTTCTCATGTAGTTCGTGATTATGCAGGGTTATGAATGTTATTACAAAACTACCCAGGGTTATGGGTGTAAAAATCCCTAAAATAAATTAATAAATAAATAAATTAAAAACGAAAATTCATAATTAAAGAAATAAAAAAATAATTAATTTACAAAAATTAATTAGCCACCTTAATGGTGGTTATTTAAGGTAGAAAATCAAATCTTATATACATTATAGTTTTTCAATTAAATAATTAAATAAATTAATTAAAATTTCGTAATAATAGTAATTTAATAATAAATGTTAGATATTTTCTGTGATTTTTTTAATATAAGGAAATTAGTTATATACAAGTAATATACACATATAGTACATTATGCACATGTACAAATAAGGAATTATTTTTATATACAAGATTTTTTTAAATAAATTTTTACTTTAAATTACTGTGAATAATATTTACAATTATTAAAAATATAATATGTATAAAAATAAATATAATAAATAACTGATCAAATTGTGAAAACCACCCCAAAAAATCGACTTTTCAATTGTAACTCCAAAAATTACGAAACCACAACCATTTTAAAGATAATTTAATTGAGGGTACAATGTAAATGAGTTTGATTCAATTTGATTTTGTATGGAGCCGGAATTGATCTTTTTATTATCACTTTACAACTTTTTCTTAGTGTGGGTACTTTTACTCTATACATGATTTTACTTTGCAATTATTTTTATTATATACAAAATATTTTTATATACAATTTCTATTTGGAAAGATATTTAATTTGAGGTCAATTTATATACAAATAAAATGTAAATTTTATACAAATATACAAGGAAAAATATTTACAAATGATTTTTTTCAATTTTCTAATTGAAGACCATATCTCCCCTTACTTTATTCTTGGTCGATCAGATCAAGTTTTGACCTTCGCTCGGGGTTCAGGTAAGTCTGCATTTATTTCATAAATACATCTTTTATTTTTATTTTTTCTTTTCTTTTCTTATTCTTTTCTTCTTTATTCTTTTATTTAAATACAAATAGTGTTAAAAATACATATTTAACAGATACATGTAAAATGGTAATTTCATGAAATTAGTGGATATTTACAGGTATTTGACTAAGGAAATAAAGTTAAAATAAAAGAATATAGGTGATGAATCATGGATTCATCATTCCCCTATACTTTACCTTTGCTAGTCCCTTAGCAAACACTTATTTGGAAAATAAGTGAAACTAAAAATAAAGAAAAGAAAAAGGAAAGAACTTAGTCCAATGTTGATTTTTAAACTTATCTTCATAAAATTGGAGCATAGAGCTCGATCAGACCTTTGGATTATTAGTTTGGCGGAACCTTATTGGAAAATGGGTTTAAGACTCAACAACCCTCAAGTTCCACTATTCTATGGTCAGATCTCCTTAATCAATCAGGTCAGAACAAGTCTACATACACAAACTCTAGTGACTATGAATCTGTACTTGTACGGTGTATGTGTATTTTGGCTCCCCACTTCAGAAATGACAAAGAAACAACCTCCCTCAACAAGGTAACTCTAATCCCCCGATCTAACAACTCTTTCCTCGAGGAGCAGAGATATTCCCTTCTAAGTTCAAGTACAACCGGCTCAAGAAGAGGAGATGGAGAAAAGAATAGACAGTAACCAATGTAGGTACATATCCTTGGATGCATGACCACTGTAGTCAAGTCATCCACTGCAAGCTTACAAAAGTTTATCTTTGAAGATCTTATTCTCTCTTTTTTTATACTTGTATATACACTCTGGCAGGTATTTTACTTTTCAATCAGGCCTGTCCACTTTTGGAGATTCTGCATTTTTTCTCTTTTTTCTTTTTCTAAATATATACAAGGTGCAACATGTATATACGAAATTTTTCCTCTTGAGCTAGTAGACCATCCCTCTTTTTGAAGCATTATTGCAATCCCACTACATCCTATCTTTAAACCTCATTGCTACTAGATCATGTTGAGATGCACTACCCTCCTTAGAGGAAGATGAGAGGTTCCTCCTAGATGTACTACCCTCATATGCTACTCCAAGCCAAGGTCAACTGCCTCCTCACCACCTCATCCGTGTTGAGCCACGTGTAAAGTGCATGTGCAAGTTGAGCCATCATTTGCGAGAGTCATGCATGTGTTGTTAAATGATCTCTTTAGACCAATCAAGATGATTTTGTGAACATAGCCTAGTGGACTTGAAGAATTAAGTCTCAAGACCTGAAAAATCCTAAACTCAGATCCTATAAGGTTCCTCTGACATTAAGTGGATTAAGGTCTTAACTAAGCTCCATTTCTCACTTTTATTCTAGACTAGTTTAAATGTCAACATTACTCTGAAAAATGTCATGCAAATGTGAGAAAATATGTACAATGCAAAGAAAAAAGAAGAGAAAAAAATCGTTTTTTTCTTAAACAATTTTCTAATTTTGAACTTTTTATGGATTTTTGAAAAAAATGATGCAAATGTAAAAAGATTTCTTCAATGCAATTTTTTTTGTAGACTTTTGGTTTTTATATTTTTAGGGAATTGTTTTATAAGGGGTTAGGGTTAGTAGATAAGATACACATATTTACATGGGAGTGAGTCAATTATTTACAAGAATTAGGTGAAAGGACTTACAACTTGAGTGTTAGTAATTATACTAGTACATATATACAGTTAGCAAAGAATTTTATGGACGATGCATATATTCCTCAAACTTATTTGAAAATAATTTTACAAATACTTTTGAAAACTATAGTCTAAAATAATTTTTGCAAGCACTTTTACAAACATTTATAAACATTTGAAAATTATTTTGCAAATATTTTTCAAATAATATATATTGATTTTTTTCAAAATAAAGTTTTAACCATTTTCAAGACATTTACAAATAGTTTTAGAAAATAATTTTATTTCACACAAGAAAAGAAATTTTTTACAAACCAAAATACTTTTACAAAGGTTGAAAATATTTTTCAAATAGTTTTCAAAAGATTCTTCAAATAGATTTTCAAACTACTTTCAAAGTATTTTTGAAAATATTTTAACCTGACTTATTAATCAGTATGTACAAAAAGAAATTTGAGGGAATATCTGCATCTTATTAGTTGATTTTACTGAATTCTACATGTATTTATACAGTGTTTTAGCCATATTAAAAATATGAAAGTACAAGTTATGGCTAAAGTATATATACAATATATACGACACCCCCCTATACTTAGCTCGAACTGTGTCCTCATAGTGATCAGAGGGCGGCAAAGGAAGATATAACTCGTGCTAAGTATAGAAAAGTGAAAATAATAGTATACTACACGACGAATGAAAGAACGGAATCAATAGAAGTCGGTGATCCCCCTATACTTAGGATCGAGTAATCCTAAGTATAGAAGACTATACACAAGGGGACTACCGAGTGATATGATGTACAAATATTACCTCCCCTATACGTAGGGTAGAATATCCCTAAGTATAGGCAGCAAAACAGAGGTAATAGAATCAAATGGATAATCACAAGTCTGACACCCCCTATACTTAGGGTAATGTGCACCCTAAGTGTAGCATAATCATGAAATGAAGATGGGTGTTTAGACAGAAAGAATGAATGATATGGACAGAATGGATCTATACAAGTAAGACAATGTTGAGGTGCCTCTCAACAAGCGCTAGAGTTTATGCCCCTAGTTGGGTGCAAAGGCTAGGACAACGCAATATCGAGATTCAGGATGACATCTGTCAGATGAATACCATACTGTTGTTGTCGTTTCGGTGGGGAGAACAACAACGGATTCATGATGGTCAAAAGAGACACCCAAATATGCACTCAAGTGGGTGTTGGCTATCGGGAAAAAGAGAAGACGATGTATGATCATACTCCGGTAGCACAAAATAAATCATCGGCTCAAGGTCTGAATGGAGTGAATGGATGGAGTCGAAGAAATCGAACGTGGAGAAGGAAGGATATGTCAGGGAATCCTCCACGTCAATCACCATCTCAAATAGATAAGGAAGATCAAGATCAGGAAACTCACTAAGAAAACTGATATCCGATGCATGTAATGTAGAGAAATCAGCAACATTATCGAATAGCTTAAAGATCGGCTCATCCTCGCGAGGGTCGTCGAGGAGATAAAAGTCAGACTCAGGAAAATCAAAAGACTCAGTCTCGTGATCCAACATATCGAATACACTCCCAGAAAGTGAAACTGAGTACAAGAGAAATAATGCATCCTCCCACAGATAACCCTCCGGGAATGATGCATGCTCATCGGTAAAAGATGGGGAATCGGATCGTAACCGGGGATCTACGTTGGTGTAAAACATCAACCCACTACACCAAAGTAAGTCATCTGTTGTAAACACCATCTGCAAAACCTGAAGGCATGACATGTTGCTAGTCAACAAAGTGGAAGCAGTAGACGTCTCAAGATCTGATCCTCGAACAGCGACAATGCTGGCTAACATCTGATCCTCATGGAATGTATCAATCTCATCAAACTGGAGGACACAAGGCTCAGATATGGGACTATCTGTATCTGGCATCTCAGAATGGTGTCCCTCATCGTGCTCTGGCTGCTGGACTGGATCAAGATATCCATCTGGATCAGAGAAGTACCTCTGAAGAGTAGAAGCTGAATAAGCTGGGCATGGAAACTGAAATGGTTGGACTGACGACTAAAGTAGCATGGGCTCCTCGTCCCTATCTTGGAATATCAAAAGATCTGATATCCAAGACTCCTGAACTGAAAAGTACAGGACTAACTCGAACTCTGGCTGGAAGACCAACAGGAACTCGATCAATCTTTGGGTCTGAAAACCCTCGGTGGCAGTCATATCGTCCATCGTCCGTACTGTAGCATAATCA